>JAJQKT010000019.1:1200000-2400000 GCA_030512225.1 Rauvolfia tetraphylla
ATAATGATTGATTTTCTTGGCATAGAAGATTTGGTCATGTGAGCATGGATTTGTTGAACAAACTTTCCTCTCAAGATTTAGTTGGAGGATTGCTAAAAAATGTATTTTGAGAAAATTGTCTTTGAGATACTTGTCAATATGGAAAACTAACAAAAGAATCTTCCAAACCTACGAAAATGATTTTCACTTCAAAGCCTCTTAAAAATTGTTTATATGGATTGTTTGGACCAATGAGGATCACTAATCTTGATAGTAAGAGGTATTCATATGTGATTGTTGATGATTTCTCTATATTTACATGGGTGATCTTTCTAGCTGAAAAGGATGAAGTTCTTTTCATAAATTTGTAAGACTTTTCAAAAGGGTCCAAATCTCTCTTGAGTGCAAATTGATTTCTATTAGAAGTCATATTGGGAGAGAATTTTACAATCAAGATTTTACAAAACTTTGTGGTGAGAATGGGATTGCTCACAAACTTTTTGGCTGCCAAAACACCTCAACAAAATGGAGTTATTGAAAAAAAAAAATTGTATCCCACAAGAAATGGTTAAGTCTATACTTGGAGAAAATTCTTTACCAAAATATTTTTGGGACAAAGCTAAAAATACTGCTTTCTTATGTTTTTGAATAGAGTTCTTTTGAGGTCATTTGTTTTTTCAAAAAAAAAAACATCTTTTGAACTTCTATTTGATAGAATACTCTAATTTAAACATACATGACAAGTTGTATTAAATATACATGAATATGCGTAACAAAGTACTTTATATTGAATACTACTAGCCTATATTGCCTAGTTCAAAGTATTTGGTTGCGAATACCTTATATTGAATATATGCGATAACTTGGAAAATTTTTGATAGAAAATCAAATGACGGGATATTCCTTGGTTATTCCTCTAACAACAAGGCTTATAAAGTTTATAACAAAAAGAACCTTACATGATGAGGAAACTATTCATGTTAGTTATGATGAATCTTACATTTACTTGTAAAGAAAAAAAGAAGATGATGTAGGTACATATATGAATGACTATAAAGCCCATCTTGAAACACAACTTTGGAGGATCATACCAATGAGGAAGAAATGATTGAACAAAATCAAGATGACCAAGCTAGTGGTGACCAAAAGCTCCCAAAAAACTTAGGATATCCAAAAAGGGCACCCTAAGGAGCAAATCATTGGTGATATCTCCCAAGAAGTAAACACAAGGTGGTACTTTATCGATAACTTTTTTTTATCTCATATTAGCCTAAAAGTATTGATGATGCATTGTGTGATGATTTTTGGATTATTACTATGCAAGAGGAATTAAATTAATTTGAAAGATACAAAATTTGAAAATTCCTAAATCTCATGATCATTCCATTATTGGAACTAAATGTTTTTTAGAAATAAACTCAATGAATTAGAAGAAGTTATTAGAAATAAGGTTTGACTTATCGTCGAAGGATTCAATCAAAAAGAGGGCATTGATTATAAAGAGACTTTAGTTCCGATTAGTAGATTTAAATCAATCAGAATGCTTTTGGCATTTGCATGTTTTAAAGGTTTCAAACTCTTACAAATGAATGTCAAAAGTGCTTTTCAAAATGGTTCTATTGACGAAGAGGTTTATTTGAAAAAACCACCCGGTTTTGATCATGAAAAGTTTCATAACCATGTTTTCAAATTATCCAAAGCTTTGTATGATTTAAAACAAGCTCCAAGAGCTTGGTATGTAAAATTGAGTGGTTTTCTTCTTTAAAAAGGATTTTCAAGATGAAAGGTTGATACTACTCTTTTCATAAAAACCTCTTGTAACAATGATCTATAAGTTGTCCAAATATATGATACAATTTTTGGCGCTTTTAATACTTCACTTTGTGATGTGTTTGCCAAGTTAATGCAAAGTAAATTTGAAATGAGCATGATAGGAAAACTCAATTTCTTTCTTGGCCTACAAATCAAGCAAACCAAGGATGGCACTTTCATGAATCAAGTTAACATATAAGCACTTCTATAAGTTTATCAACCATGCTTGACAAGAATAAAAAGGTTTTATAGGAGTAGTCAACTCTATTTGATAGCAAGTAAAGCCAATATTATGTTTGCCATGGGCTTGTGTGCTAGATTTTATCTTGTCCTAAAGAGTCTCATTTGATTGCTGTTAAACACATTCTCTATTACCTTATTGATACTCTAAGTGATTATGGTATATATTTCAAATGTGTGGCTATGTTATGTGATAACACTAATGCAACAAATTTGACCATCATACCATTCAACAAACTAGGACAAAGCATATAGAGATCAAACTTCATCTCATTAGATATCATTCTACTACCGGGAATATTTATTTGAAGCATGTTTGCACTAATGAACAAATTAATGATATTTTTACTAAGCCATTAGCCGAAGAAAGGTTTGACCAATCTTAGAAGAACCTTAGGGATTTAAATTCAATGACTATTAAGTGTATTCAAGTGTTGTAGCTCCAGGTGAGGACAAAGAAGCCTAGCACGAGAAAAGGAAAGGGAAAAGCCAAAGAAAGAGGAGGACCAATGATCAATCAACCAAGGAAGGTTCATGTTCCTCAAAGCATGTCATGGTTGGATAGATTTGACACAGTGGAGGCTGCTACTGAATTTGATGATTGGACAAAAAGGAACCATAAGACAAATCCAAGCCACAAGTTGGATGTCATCAAACTATCTGAAATGGGTAATATACTCTCATTTTTTAAATGATGTGAGCTGGACTAGTTTGCTAGTGTTTGGTGAATGCTATTATCTTCCTTAGTTTATGAAGTTTAAGCAAATATTAAGGAAGAAAGAGTTGAGCGAGTTGGTAATAAAGCTATTCAGTGGTATTCTTCAAGAATATCACAAGTTAATTTTTGAGATTGATAATGCATTGCTCAATAGAATTTGTGATGTTGAGGATGTTGGGTTTAGGAATTATTCACATGAAAGGATTGTTTTATAATTAAGATATACTCACATGAAAGGATTGAGAATGCCTGTACAAATGGTAGAACCCTCAATACTAGAAAGGAGAGAGAGAGAGAGATAAAAGCTTTTGATGCTAGTGAAAGAATTCTGCATCACATGCTTACTACCTTGATTATAGCATACTTTGGGAACAAATCATATGTTGATAATATGTATGCAATAATTATGCTAGCCATGCATAAGAAACGAAAATTGAATTTTGGATATATAGTGCTAAAGAATATAATGGCAGCTGGAAGAACCAAACATAAGGCTTAACCACATGGTAGGTTGTTAACCAGAGTTTTCAAGTATTTCCAAGTGCAATTGTCTTCTAGTAGTTTAACAGTAAAGAGTAAATAAGTCTACACCAACAACTCACTAAAGAGAATGCTTTAGATAGTTGATGATGATAATGTATGAAGGGCTAGAAGAGAAACTCCTCTAAGGAGTGACAGAAGAGGTGCTAGTGGTGAAGATGAAAATGTAGAAGAAGAAGTGGATGAAGGGGAAATCCCTGCTGGAGAAAGGAAAACTAAAATGAGGCATGAGTTATCTAGTGAGAGGGAGCAACCTTCCACAAAAGAAGACTATTTGAAGAGGTACCCTCTATTGAAGAAATGAAGTTGAAGGTAATAGTCTCGCTAGAGATGATACCATAGTTGCCAAGATGTTTCAAGAGACATTGAACAATCATGTAAAGGAAATGAAGAAGATGGACAAATTCTTCGAGGCCTTTGCTCCAATGATTCTTGGCAAATTTGATGGTTTAGAAGCTAGAGTCAAGAATATGGAAGAAGACTTGAGAAAGATTTCTCAAGTGGTTTTAAATGGTGCAAGTTCCTATAAAGCCAAAGAAGATGAAAAGAAAGAAGATGAGAAAGAGAACAGTGAAGAGAAAAATGAAGAAGATCAAGAAGATAATATAGGTGGACATGGCAGTAATAAGGATGACAGTAATGACAGTGAAAATTGAGATGGATATCAATTTGTTGCTAAAGAAGAAGATAAAGATGAAGGAAAAGGCAGAGAAGCACCCCAATAAAGAGAAGAGCATGAGAATGAAAAACAAAGAGGTAAAGCCCAAGAGAACAAGCAAGAAGAAGGAGGTGAAAAAAGTTTAACAAAGTCAAATCACAAATCCATCACCAATTTCTTTTATCCAAGAGATCAAGGGAAACATGGCCATCAGAACAAACAGATTTGGAAGTTAAGACCAGGAAGCGCATCCAAGACTAAGCCTTTCTATCCCTAAACTCTATTTTTGTTGCTTATTTTAGTTTATGCCTTGATGCACATGTTATGCTTTAACATTGAATGTGAAATCTTTGTGATAAGAGCTTCTTTTGTTTCACTTTTGTTGTCCAAGTACTCTTACCCCATCTTTGATTGATGACAAAAAGGGGAGAAGAAATGTGATGACAAAATGTGTGAAAATGTGTGAAAATGTGAAATAGTAGTGGAATTTCTCATGCATGAATAGAAAATGTGTGAATTTTCTGAAAGTCCATGCATATGTCAAGGGGGAGAAAGAATGATGGCTACAATGTGCTGTGTAATGTGAATGTGCTTGATAATGCGTGCTATAGGTCGAAATATAAAATGAATGTGTACTGTGAAAATATTTGGCTGCATTTATAATTTAAATTGAAAGTGTTATAATATGTGAGGTTTTAGTTGTTTTCTGAGATTTTGGAATATGGTTAAGTTGAGATTGAAATCTTGAACTTGGTTATTGACTTGACCTATGATTTTGAATTACTTCAAGAAAACAATTGAATGCATGAATTTTGTGGTTTTGCAAAGCTAAACTGAGTGCCATTGTGGACATACATATTTGAGTACTTCAACATTTCTTTTGAAAATGAAAAATCACCTTTTCAAACTTGTGCAAAAAATTTGGACCTGAAATTCAGATGCAGACCAAAAAATTCGGACGCATCAAGATCTTCTTGCCAAAAATGTTTTTCTGTTGTTCAAATTATTTGAAAACTGTTTTAATCCTTCCTATCATATTTGAACAACCTTAGAAAAGCTTATTTTCAAAAGTTATAGCTTCCATCTCACATATTTTACAGTTTGGACTTGAAATTTCAAAATTCAGCTGCAGGATTTAAAAATTCAGATGCATCCATATTTGTTGCCAAAAAGTGCTCTTTTGTTGTTCAAATTGATTCAAATATGTTTTAATCTCTTACATTATGTTTGAACAACCTTAGGAAAGCTTTATTTAACTTTAAACATTCATTATATTGAGTTTATTGTATTTTGGACTTGGAATCTCAAAATTCAGATGCATATTCTGAAATTCGGATGCATCCATATTTTGTTGCCAAAAAGTTCTCTTTTGTTGTTCAAATTGATTCAAATATGTTTTAATCTCTTCTAATATGTTGGAACAACCTTAGGAAAGCTTATTTACAAAAATTGCAGCTTTCATTTCACTTATTTTATAGTTTGGACTTGATATATCAGAATTCGGATGCACTGTATCTCAAGTCCAAACTTGTTGAAAAATGAGCACAGTAACCTTAAAACCTCTCTTAGAACTTTTTCTAAATGATTAAATGCTATATATCATATCCTAATTGTATGTTGGAAGGAAGGAGGTTGATGGAGGTTGGTTGGGTTAGAGGCTCATATTGAGCCTTTTGAATGAAAATGTGCTAAATTGGTTATTATCTATCATTGACATCAATACTTCTTTGTACTACATTGTTTAAATCCATCACATTTTGCATCAAAGTTTTTCATCATAAAAAAAAGGGAGATTGTTAGCTCTAAGGGCAAATCATGTAGTTATGATTAGTTTTGTTTAATGACAAATATTGATAAGGACTATTATGCTTGTATTTTGTGTGATAGGATTTGTAGAATAAGAAGTATGTAGTCTCATTGCCTTGAAGCCATAATGCAAGAACAACTCCAATATGTCAAAGTGATTGAAGATTAAAGA
Source organism: Rauvolfia tetraphylla (assembly GCA_030512225.1). Classification (NCBI taxonomy): domain Eukaryota; kingdom Viridiplantae; phylum Streptophyta; class Magnoliopsida; order Gentianales; family Apocynaceae; genus Rauvolfia; species Rauvolfia tetraphylla. Next base: position 1,205,926 of record JAJQKT010000019.1, read on the forward strand.
GTTTGTTCAAGGTGATTGAAGGCGTTGAAGACATAAAGTGTACGTTACATATGCTTAATAGCTAAACTTTGTAAATCCTACACTCTTAAGCCTTGGAATCTATGAGTTACAATTGAGAGCACAAAACTTGATTTAAATGGTTTCAATGGTTTTGAACTTACATAAATTATCAAGTTTTTCATCAATGATTTTTGCACATAAAAGGTCTTTAATGACTTATCTTTGAGGCTAGAACACTTTCCAACTTTTTTGAATTGATTTGAACATGTTTTGACAAAGTTTGAAAACTTCGAATGCACGTTCGGACGCAAGTTAGGACAAATTCGATCGTCCGAATTTTTCCTGCACTATAAACAGTAGCACTATTCAAGTGAACAGTGCTGACTATTTTTCCAGAAAAATTCGAACGCACGTTCGAAAGCACCTGAAAAAATTCGGTCATCCGAATTTTCTGAAACTAGCAGTTACTAGCCATTTTATGACCGTTTTAACTGATTTTCAAAATATATAAAAGCCACAAACTTCAGAGTTTTGTAAGTACTTTTGAATTTAAGAAATCCTTGAAGTTCTAACTTGTTTGACATCAAAATTATTTGAAAAGCTCTCAAATTGCCTCGTGCTCAAAGATTGAAATTCAAGATTCCAAAGGCAAGAAGTGAAGTGGTACTAGCTATTGTATTCATCCACCAAGAAGTGTTGGTAACATCCAAAATCTCTCTTTACATTATTGTTGTGATTGATACAAGGTTGTCAAGAGACTTAAAACCCTTGTGAGCCATAGACTGGGTTAATCAAGGTTGTTGTGTAAAACCCATTGGTAAGGGTGAGCCTTGGATTAGATTGGTCTAGGTTGTCTAGTGACATAAAACTCTTAGTGATAAGGATGAACCTTGTTTATTAGATTTAATAGAGGTTGTTGTGGTAAAACCCATTGAAGGGTGAGCCTATTGTGTAATTGTTTGGATTGACCATATAGTGAATTGGTTGAAATCCTTGAGTGCGGACTCAAGGTAGTGGATGTAGATCTTAGAGAGATTGAACCACTATAAATCGTGTGTTCATTTCTTTATAGCTTTACTTGTTTACATACTTGTGTTATTATTATTTGTTCATAGTTGTTGATTGATTGGTTGTGGTCTTATAGTTTGATAATCTTGTCTTAACCATCAAATCACATATAAACTTGAATTTTGTGAATTTAAAGAAGAGCTTTTATTAAGGCAAAGGATTTGAAAAAAAGGGAAAAGATTTTTTATAATTAGGTAAAGACCTAAGATTTTTGATATGCAAGCAAGAGACAGAAAGATAAAGAGAAGAAATGAGTCTCCAAGTGAGGGAGAACGACCTCCCTCCAAGAGGTGATTATTTGAAGAAAGTCACACTCCTTAATCCCACTCTAAGGAGTCAAAGGACTGCATTGGTGAACATATCACACGTGGGGACACTATTGTTAACAAACTCTTCCCATAAGCTCTTCATAATCATGCCAAGAAGATGGGAACTATTTAGCATATATACTCTACACTTCAAGTCTCAATGCCTTTAGATCATCTTTGAACAACCTTCTTCAAACTTCAATCACTATGGATTATTGAAGTTGTTCTTGCACTGTGGCTTGAAAGCAATGAGACTTCATACTTCTTAGTTCACCAATCCTATCACACAATATATAAGCATATTACTCCTCATCAATATTTGTCATTAATAAAAAGCCACATGATTTGCCCTTAGCGCTAACAATCTCCCCAATTTTGACGATGACAAACTTTGATGCAAAATGTGATGGATTTGAACAATGTAAAACGAAGAAGTATATATGTCAATCATATATATTAACCAATTTGGCACATTGACATTCAAAAGGCTCAATATGAGCCTATGAACCCAACCAACCTCCATTAACCTCCTTCCTTCCAATAACTAGGATAGAAGATACAACATTTAAGACTTTAGAAAAGACTCCAAGAGAGGTTTTATGGTTGTAAAAGTTTAACAATGCTCCCCCTTAGATTGTGCTAATTTTTCAATACATTCGGACTAGAAATACTATGCATACAAATTATAACATAGCAAGTCCAAACTTTAAAATAAGATAAATAAAAGCTCCAAATTCTGTAAATAAGATTTCCTAAGATTGTTAAAACATATTATGAGAGATTAAAACATATTTGAATCAATTTGAACAACAAAAGAGCATATTTTGGCAACAAAATATGGATGCATCCGAATTTATGTGCCAAATTCTAAAAGCAAAAGTGAAGTAGTGCTATCATTATTATTTATGTACCAAATTTGTTGGTAATATCTTTTTATCTCTGATCTTCTTATTGTTTATTCAAAGTTGTCTTGAGAACATAAAACCTTTTGGAGAGGATGAACCTTGGTTCTTGAATTGTAAAAAAAGTTGTTGGTCTAAAACCCTTATAAGGTGAACCTCTTGTGTACTTGTGTGTGGTGATTAGTTAGTGAAGTCGATTGAAATATTTGAGTATGGACTAAAGGCAGTGGATGTAGTTCTTAAAGGGATCGAGCCACTATAAATCATTGTGTCCCTCTTTCCTCTTTCATTGATTGCCTTAAATTGATCCTACTTCTTTTGTCTTCTGTGGCAATTGAAATTTATTTTGGTCACATTTATTTGTTATCTTTTCTTCAACGACTTCCTTTCAAATATCATTAAATAGTGATAAGAAACCTCTAAAAAAGGCCAACATCTGTCTAATAGCTCCTTAAAATGGTGAAGGGTGCAGCAAAGATGCTATAACATAAACCAACTTGGAAAATAACAACAAGAGGTACAACTTTCTGACCCCATTGCTTATGAGGAACTAGAGAATGCTTACAGTGAGTTTTATAAAGAGTACAAAAACTCCTAAAAAAATGTGCAACTCAAAATGGATTTCAAGTCATTGAAATCTAAAAAATATATGCTACCATCTGAATGCTATGAAGCTAGTTTTTTTTTTATTTTCTCATGCTAGTCCTCTTAGATCTTCTAAAAATATTTTTGGTCTATTACTTCGTCAAACTTGTAAAGAATTGGATGAAGTATTTTCTGAGTTGAAAACCATGAGAAAAGAACTAGTTTTCTCAAATAATTTAAACACAGAACTTTTCAAATAATTCTATAGAAGAAATTTGAAACCTTGGCCAAGGATTTAGCAAAGTTCACTAAAGGAAACAAAATCTAAAAAAAACTTCTTGAAAATTAAAGACATTTTGTATTCACTATACATCCCATATGTCTATGTGTGTTAGAGTAACTATTTCTCTATTCTTTTGGATATATGCTGCTATCATAAAGTGAAATAGATTTCGTGTGGGTCATTCATTGAAAAGACAAAAAATTGAATTCATATTATTTTTGAATTCTTGGTTCCATAACTGCAGCACTGTCTCTCTCTTCCCACTCTGACATGTTTTGGCAGCTCCAAGACCTCAATCGTCACTCGCTCTTTAATCATCTTTGAAATACCTAAGGGGGGTGAATTAGGTATTTGGCTAATTTTTGCAAACAAAGTCCTTTTATAATTCTAAAAAAAAACAAATTGTGTGAGCTTGGTTCAATAAGAGAATTAAACAATTAATAACAAAGCTGTAAAACAATGTAAGAGCAATGAGCACAAACAATTTATAGTGGTTCGATCTCTTCAAGATCTACGTCCACTACCTTAAGCCTACACTTAAGGATTTCAAACAATCTATTATATACTAAAGTTTACAAATTACATAAGAGGCCCACCACACAATGGTTTTACACTCACAACCTCTTTAGCAATTCTATAAACAAGGTTCACCCTACCAAAGGATTTTATATCTACAAACAACCTTGAATCACAATTTCAAGGATCACCCTTATCTAAAGGATTTTATGTTATCAAGATAACCTTACAATTGAGCTCGTAGAAAACACAATTTAATAAAGAGAAGAGAATGTGTAGATGTTACCACTTGTTGGTAGATGATTACACATTGTTTAACCTTCACACTTTGTTGTCTTTGCAATCTTGAATCATCAATTGAAAGCACAAGACAAAAGAGAGCTTAAGCATGTTTGCTAAAGGCTTTGGAATGTTTAGAGTTCACCAAGATTCAAAACGTGCAAAAGATTTCAAGTTTATATCTTTTACAGAATTTGAAAATCAGTTTTAACAGCCATAAAATGGCTAGTAACGGCTAGTTTCAGAAAATTCGGACGACCGAATTTTGCGTCCGAATTTTTTGAACGTCACTGTTGCATATTTCTTGAAAAATTCGGAGGATCTAATTTCTTCCCTGCATCCGAATCGTCGTCCGAATTTCTCTGGAAAAACAGTAACCATGCTGAAGACAAAAATTCGGACGATCGAAATTTTCTTCATGCGTCCGAATCTTCGTCCAAATTTCTTTGGAAAAATAGTAACCATTTTTTGCTACAAAAATCGGACAACAGAATTTTTTGGAAGCACTTTCAAACTTTGTAAAATCATTTGAGATTTAACTTCAATAAGTTTGAAAACATTTTGTATGTATAGATAAGTTATTCAGACATATATAAGCTTGAAAACCATAGTCAAATTTCTTTGATCATGCAAAGTTTACTCAAAGTCTTTTAAGATACAAAACCACATTCATCAAAAAGTTCATTCAAAGCCATTTAAGATTAAGAAACTAATTTTATGCTCTCTTATGCATTCAATAGATTCCAAGACACACAAGTGTAGAGTTTACATAGAGATTTACCTATTTAGCATATATACTCTACACTTCAAGTCTCAATGCCTTTAGATCATCTTTGAACAACCTTCTTCAAACTTCAATCACTATGGATTATTGAAGTTGTTCTTGCACTTTGGCTTGAAAGCAATGAGACTTCATACTTCTTAGTTCACCAATCCTATCACACAATATATAAGCATATTACTCCTCATCAATATTTGTCATTAATAAAAAGCCACATGATTTGCCCTTAGCGCTAACAATCTCCCCCATTTTGACGATGACAAACTTTGATGCAAAATGTGATGGATTTGAACAATGTAAAACGAAGAAGTATATATGTCAATCATATATATTAACCAATTTGGCACATTGACATTCAAAAGGCTCAATATGAGCCTATGAACCCAACCAACCTCCATTAACCTCCTTCCTTCCAATAACTAGGATAGAAGATACAACATTTAAGACTTTAGAAAAGACTCCAAGAGAGGTTTTATGGTTGTAAAAGTTTAACAATGCTCCCCCTTAGATTGTGCTAATTTTTCAATACATTCGGACTAGAAATACTATGCATACAAATTATAACATAGCAAGTCCAAACTTTAAAATAAGATAAATAAAAGCTCCAAATTCTGTAAATAAGCTTTCCTAAGATTGTTAAAACATATTATGAGAGATTAAAACATATTTGAATCAATTTGAACAACAAAAGAGCATATTTTGGCAACAAAATATGGATGCATCCGAATTTATGTGCCAAATTCTAAAAGCAAAAGTGAAGTAGTGCTATCATTATTATTTATGTACCAAATTTGTTGGTAATATCTTTTTATCTCTGATCTTCTTATTGTTTATTCAAAGTTGTCTTGAGAACATAAAACCTTTTGGAGAGGATGAACCTTGGTTCTTGAATTGTAAAAAAAGTTGTTGGTCTAAAACCCTTATAAGGTGAACCTCTTGTGTACTTGTGTGTGGTGATTAGTTAGTGAAGTCGATTGAAATCTTTGAGTATGGACTAAAGGCAGTGGATGTAGTTCTTAAAGGGATCGAGCCACTATAAATCATTGTGTCCCTCTTTCCTCTTTCATTGATTGCCTTAAATTGATCCTACTTCTTTTGTCTTCTGTGGCAATTGAAATTTATTTTGGTCACATTTATTTGTTATCTTTTCTTCAACGACTTCCTTTCAAATATCATTAAATAGTGATAAGAAACCTCTAAAAAGGCCAACATCTGTCTAATAGCTCCTTAAAATGGTGAAGGGTGCAGCAAAGATGCTATAACATAAACCAACTTGGAAAATAACAACAAGAGGTACAACTTTCTGACCCCATTGCTTATGAGGAACTAGAGAATGCTTACAGTGAGTTTTATAAAGAGTACAAAAACTCCTAAAAAAATGTGCAACTCAAAATGGATTTCAAGTCATTGAAATCTAAAAAATATATGCTACCATCTAAATGCTATGAAGCTAGTTTTTTTTTTATTTTCTCATGCTAGTCCTCTTAGATTTTCTAAAAATATTTTTGGTCTATTACTTCGTCAAACTTGTAAAGAATTGGATGAAGTATTTTCTGAGTTGAAAACCATGAGAAAAGAACTAGTTTTCTCAAATAATTTAAACACAGAACTTTTCAAATAATTCTATAGAAGAAATTTGAAACCTTGGCCAAGGATTTAGCAAAGTTCACTAAAGGAAACAAAATCTAAAAAAAACTTCTTGAAAATTAAAGACATTTTGTATTCACTATACATCCCATATGTCTATGTGTGTTAGAGTAACTATTTCTCTATTCTTTTGGATATATGCTGCTATCATAAAGTGAAACAGATTTCGTGTGGGTCATTCATTGAAAAGACAAAAAATTGAATTCATATTATTTTTGAATTATTGGTTCCATAACTGCAGCACTGTCTCTCTCTTCCCACTCTGACATGTTTTGGCAGCTCCAAGACCTCAATCGTCACTCGCTCTTTAATCTTCTTTGAAATACCTAAGGGGGGTGAATTAGGTATTTGGCTAATTTTTTGCAAACAAAGTCCTTTTATAATTCTAAAAAAAATAAATTGTGTGAGCTTGGTTCAATAAGAGAATTAAACAATTAATAACAAAGCTGTAAAACAATGTAAGAGCAATGAGCACAAACAATTTATAGTGGTTCGATCTCTTCAAGATCTACGTCCACTACCTTAAGCCTACACTTAAGGATTTCAAACAATCTATTATATGCTAAAGTTTACAAATTACATAAGAGGCCCACCACACAATGGTTTTACACTCACAACCTCTTTAGCAATTCTATAAACAAGGTTCACCCTACCAAAGGATTTTATATCTACAAACAACCTTGAATCACAATTTCAAGGATCACCCTTATCTAAAGGATTTTATGTTATCAAGATAACCTTACAATTGAGCTCGTAGAAAACACAATTTAATAAAGAGAAGAGAATGTGTAGATGTTACCACTTGTTGGTAGATGATTACACATTGTTTAACCTTCACACTTTGTTGTCTTTGCAATCTTGAATCATCAATTGAAAGCACAAGACAAAAGAGAGCTTAAGCATGTTTGCTAAAGGCTTTGGAATGTTTAGAGTTCACCAAGATTCAAAACGTGCAAAAGATTTCAAGTTTATATCTTTTACAGAATTTGAAAATCAGTTTTAACAGCCATAAAATGGCTAGTAACGGCTAGTTTCAGAAAATTCGGACGACCGAATTTTGCGTCCGAATTTTTTGAACGTCACTGTTGCATATTTCTTGAAAAATTCGGAGGATCTAATTTCTTCCCTGCATCCGAATCGTCGTCCGAATTTCTCTGGAAAAACAAGTAACTATGTCTGAAGACAAAAAATTCGGACGATCGAAAATTTTCTTCATGCGTCCGAATCTTCGTCCAAATTTCTTTGGAAAAATAGTAACCATTTTTTGCTACAAAAATCGGACAACAGAATTTTTTGGAAGCACTTTCAAACTTTGTAAAATCATTTGAGATTTAACTTCAATAAGTTTGAAAACATTTTGTATGTATAGATAAGTTATTCAGACATATATAAGCTTGAAAACCATAGTCAAATTTCTTTGATCATGCAAAGTTTACTCAAAGTCTTTTAAGATACAAAACCACATTCATCAAAAAAGTTCATTCAAAGCCATTTAAGATTAAGAAACTAATTTTATGCTCTCTTATGCATTCAATAGATTCCAAGACACACAAGTGTAGAGTTTACATAGAGATTTACCTATTTAGCATATATACTCTACACTTCAAGTCTCAATGCCTTTAGATCATCTTTGAACAACCTTCTTCAAACTTCAATCACTATGGATTATTGAAGTTGTTCTTGCACTTTGGCTTGAAAGCAATGAGACTTCATACTTCTTAGTTCACCAATCCTATCACACAATATATAAGCATATTACTCCTCATCAATATTTGTCATTAATAAAAAGCCACATGATTTGCCCTTAGCGCTAACAATCTCCCCCATTTTGACGATGACAAACTTTGATGCAAAATGTGATGGATTTGAACAATGTAAAACGAAGAAGTATATATGTCAATCATATATATTAACCAATTTGGCACATTGACATTCAAAAGGCTCAATATGAGCCTATGAACCCAACCAACCTCCATTAACCTCCTTCCTTCCAATAACTAGGATAGAAGATACAACATTTAAGACTTTAGAAAAGACTCCAAGAGAGGTTTTATGGTTGTAAAAGTTTAACAATGCTCCCCCTTAGATTGTGCTAATTTTCAATACATTCGGACTAGAAATACTATGCATACAAATTATAACATAGCAAGTCCAAACTTTAAAATAAGATAAATAAAAGCTCCAAATTCTGTAAATAAGCTTTCCTAAGATTGTTAAAACATATTATGAGAGATTAAAACATATTTGAATCAATTTGAACAACAAAAGAGCATATTTTGGCAACAAAATATGGATGCATCCGAATTTATGTGCCAAATTCTAAAAGCAAAAGTGAAGTAGTGCTATCATTATTATTTATGTACCAAATTTGTTGGTAATATCTTTTTATCTCTGATCTTCTTATTGTTTATTCAAAGTTGTCTTGAGAACATAAAACCTTTTGGAGAGGATGAACCTTGGTTCTTGAATTGTAAAAAAAGTTGTTGGTCTAAAACCCTTATAAGGTGAACCTCTTGTGTACTTGTGTGTGGTGATTAGTTAGTGAAGTCGATTGAAATCTTTGAGTATGGACTAAAGGCAGTGGATGTAGTTCTTAAAGGGATCGAGCCACTATAAATCATTGTGTCCCTCTTTCCTCTTTCATTGATTGCCTTAAATTGATCCTACTTCTTTTGTCTTCTGTGGCAATTGAAATTTATTTTGGTCACATTTATTTGTTATCTTTTCTTCAACGACTTCCTTTCAAATATCATTAAATAGTGATAAGAAACCTCTAAAAAGGCCAACATCTGTCTAATAGCTCCTTAAAATGGTGAAGGGTGCAGCAAAGATGCTATAACATAAACCAACTTGGAAAATAACAACAAGAGGTACAACTTTCTGACCCCATTGCTTATGAGGAACTAGAGAATGCTTACAGTGAGTTTTATAAAGAGTACAAAAACTCCTAAAAAATGTGCAACTCAAAATGGATTTCAAGTCATTGAAATCTAAAAAATATATGCTACCATCTAAATGCTATGAAGCTAGTTTTTTTTTTATTTTCTCATGCTAGTCCTCTTAGATTTTCTAAAAATATTTTTGGTCTATTACTTCGTCAAACTTGTAAAGAATTGGATGAAGTATTTTCTGAGTTGAAAACCATGAGAAAAGAACTAGTTTTCTCAAATAATTTAAACACAGAACTTTTCAAATAATTCTATAGAAGAAATTTGAAACCTTGGCCAAGGATTTAGCAAAGTTCACTAAAGGAAACAAAATCTAAAAAAAACTTCTTGAAAATTAAAGACATTTTGTATTCACTATACATCCCATATGTCTATGTGTGTTAGAGTAACTATTTCTCTATTCTTTTGGATATATGCTGCTATCATAAAGTGAAACAGATTTCGTGTGGGTCATTCATTGAAAAGACAAAAAATTGAATTCATATTATTTTTGAATTATTGGTTCCGTAACTGCAGCACTGTCTCTCTCTTCCCACTCTGACATGTTTTGGCAGCTCCAAGACCTCAATCGTCACTCGCTCTTTAATCTTCTTTGAAATACCTAAGGGGGGTGAATTAGGTATTTGGCTAATTTTTGCAAACAAAGTCCTTTTATAATTCTAAAAAAAATAAATTGTGTGAGCTTGGTTCAATAAGAGAATTAAACAATTAATAACAAAGCTGTAAAACAATGTAAGAGCAATGAGCACAAACAATTTATAGTGGTTCGATCTCTTCAAGATCTACGTCCACTACCTTAAGCCTACACTTAAGGATTTCAAACAATCTATTATATGCTAAAGTTTACAAATTACATAAGAGGCCCACCACACAATGGTTTTACACTCACAACCTCTTTAGCAATTCTATAAACAAGGTTCACCCTACCAAAGGATTTTATATCTACAAACAACCTTGAATCACAATTTCAAGGATCACCCTTATCTAAAGGATTTTATGTTATCAAGATAACCTTACAATTGAGCTCGTAGAAAACACAATTTAATAAAGAGAAGAGAATGTGTAGATGTTACCACTTGTTGGTAGATGATTACACATTGTTTAACCTTCACACTTTGTTGTCTTTGCAATCTTGAATCATCAATTGAAAGCACAAGACAAAAGAGAGCTTAAGCATGTTTGCTAAAGGCTTTGGAATGTTTAGAGTTCACCAAGATTCAAAACGTGCAAAAGATTTCAAGTTTATATCTTTTACAGAATTTGAAAATCAGTTTTAACAGCCATAAAATGGCTAGTAACGGCTAGTTTCAGAAAATTCGGACGACCGAATTTTGCGTCCGAATTTTTTTGAACGTCATCAGTTGCATATTTCTTGAAAAATTCGGAGGATCTAATTTCTTCCCCTGCATCCGAATCGTCGTCCGAATTTCTCTCGGAAAAACAAGTAACCATGCTCGAAGACAAAAAATTCGGACGATCGAAATTTTCTTCATGCGTCCGAATCTTCGTCCAAATTTCTTTGGAAAAAATAGTAACCATTTTTTTGCTACAAAAAATCGGACAACAGAATTTTTTTGGAAGCACTTTCAAACTTTGTAAAATCATTTGAGATTTAACTTCAATAAGTTTGAAAACATTTTGTATGTATAGATAAGTTATTCAGACATATATAAGCTTGAAAACCATAGTCAAATTTCTTTGATCATGCAAAGTTTACTCAAAGTCTTTTAAGATACAAAACCACATTCATCAAAAAGTTCATTCAAAGCCATTTAAGATTAAGAAACTAATTTTATGCTCTCTTATGCATTCAATAGATTCCAAGACACACAAGTGTAGAGTTTACATAGAGATTTACCTATTTAGCATATATACTCTACACTTCAAGTCTCAATGCCTTTAGATCATCTTTGAACAACCTTCTTCAAACTTCAATCACTATGGATTATTGAAGTTGTTCTTGCACTTTGGCTTGAAAGCAATGAGACTTCATACTTCTTAGTTCACCAATCCTATCACACAATATATAAGCATATTACTCCTCATCAATATTTGTCATTAATAAAAAGCCACATGATTTGCCCTTAGCGCTAACAATCTCCCCCATTTTGACGATGACAAACTTTGATGCAAAATGTGATGGATTTGAACAATGTAAAACGAAGAAGTATATATGTCAATCATATATATTAACCAATTTGGCACATTGACATTCAAAAGGCTCAATATGAGCCTATGAACCCAACCAACCTCCATTAACCTCCTTCCTTCCAATAACTAGGATAGAAGATACAACATTTAAAGCCTTTAGAAAAGACTCCAAGAGAGGTTTTATGGTTGTAAAAGTTTAACAATGCTCCCCCTTAGATTGTGCTAATTTTTCAATACATTCGGACTAGAAATACTATGCATTCAAATTATAACATAGCAAGTCCAAACTTTAAAATAAGATAAATAAAAGCTCCAAATTCTGTAAATAAGCTTTCCTAAGATTGTTAAAACATATTATGAGAGATTAAAACATATTTGAATCAATTTGAACAACAAAAGAGCATATTTTGGCAACAAAATATGGATGCATCCGAATTTATGTACCAAATTCTAAAAGCAAATGTGAAGTAGTGCTATCATTATTATTTATGTACCAAATTTGTTGGTAATATCTTTTTATCTCTGATCTTCTTATTGTTTATTCAAAGTTGTCTTGAGAACATAAAACCTTTTGGAGAGGATGAACCTTGGTTCTTGAATTGTAAAAAAAGTTGTTGGTCTAAAACCCTTATAAGGTGAACCTCTTGTGTACTTGTGTGTGGTGATTAGTTAGTGAAGTCGATTGAAATCTTTGAGTATGGACTAAAGGCAGTGGATGTAGTTCTTAAAGGGATCGAGCCACTATAAATCATTGTGTCCCTCTTTCCTCTTTCATTGATTGCCTTAAATTGATCCTACTTCTTTTGTCTTCTCGTGGCAATTGAAATTTATTTTGGTCACATTTATTTGTTATCTTTTCTTCAACGACTTCCTTTCAAATATCATTAAATAGTGATAAGAAACCTCTAAAAAGGCCAACATCTGTCTAATAGCTCCTTAAAATGGTGAAGGGTGCAGCAAAGATGCTATAACATAAACCAACTTGGAAAATAACAACAAGAGGTACAACTTTCTGACCCCATTGCTTATGAGGAACTAGAGAATGCTTACAGTGAGTTTTATAAAGAGTACAAAAACTCCTAAAAAAATGTGCAACTCAAAATGGATTTCAAGTCATTGAAATCTAAAAAATATATGCTACCATCTAAATGCTATGAAGCTAGTTTTTTTTTTATTTTCTCATGCTAGTCCTCTTAGATCTTCTAAAAATATTTTTTGGTCTATTACTTCACAAACTTGTAAAGAATTGGATGAAGTATTTTCTGAGTTGAAAACCATGAGAAAAGAACTAGTTTTCTCAAATAATTTAAACACAGAACTTTTCAAATAATTCTATAGAAGAAATTTGAAACCTTGGCCAAGGATTTAGCAAAGTTCACTAAAGGAAACAAAATCTAAAAAAAACTTCTTGAAAATTAAAGACATTTTGTATTCACTATACATCCCATATGTCTATGTGTGTTAGAGTAACTATTTCTCTATTCTTTTGGATATATGCTGCTATCATAAAGTGAAACAGATTTCGTGTGGGTCATTCATTGAAAAGACAAAAAATTGAATTCATATTATTTTTGAATTATTGGTTCCATAATCTGCAAACGACTGTCTCTCTCTTCCCACTCTGACATGTTTTGGCAGCTCCAAGACCTCAATCGTCACTCGCTCTTTAATCTTCTTTGAAATACCTAAGGGGGGTGAATTAGGTATTTGGCTAATTTTTGCAAACAAAGTCCTTTTATAATTCTAAAAAAAATAAATTGTGTGAGCTTGGTTCAATAAGAGAATTAAACAATTAATAACAAAGCTGTAAAACAATGTAAGAGCAATGAGCACAAACAATTTATAGTGGTTCGATCTCTTCAAGATCTACGTCCACTACCTTAAGCCTACACTTAAGGATTTCAAACAATCTATTATATGCTAAAGTTTACAAATTACATAAGAGGCCCACCACACAATGGTTTTACACTCACAACCTCTTTAGCAATTCTATAAACAAGGTTCACCCTACCAAAGGATTTTATATCTACAAACAACCTTGAATCACAATTTCAAGGATCACCCTTATCTAAAGGATTTTATGTTATCAAGATAACCTTACAATTGAGCTCGTAGAAAACACAATTTAATAAAGAGAAGAGAATGTGTAGATGTTACCACTTGTTGGTAGATGATTACACATTGTTTAACCTTCACACTTTGTTGTCTTTGCAATCTTGAATCATCAATTGAAAGCACAAGACAAAAGAGAGCTTAAGCATGTTTGCTAAAGGCTTTGGAATGTTTAGAGTTCACCAAGATTCAAAACGTGCAAAAGATTTCAAGTTTATATCTTTTACGGAATTTGAAAATCAGTTTTTAATACCATAAAATGGCTAGTAACTGACTAGTTTTGAAAAATTCGGACGACCGAATTTTGCGTCCGAATTTTTTTGAACGTCATCATTGCATATTTCTTGAAAAAATTCGGAGGATCTAATTTCTTCCCTCGCATCCGAATCGTCGTCCGAATTTCTCTGGAAAAACAAGTAACCATGCTCGAAGACAAAAAATTCGGACGATCGAAATTTTCTTCATGCGTCCGAATCTTCGTCCCAAATTTCTTTGGAAAAATAGTAACCATTTTTTGCTACAAAAAATCGGACAACAGAATTTTTTTGGAAGCACTTTCAAACTTTGTAAAATCATTTGAGATTTAACTTCAATAAGTTTGAAAACATTTTGTATGTATAGATAAGTTATTCGGACATATATAAGCTTGAAAACCATAGTCAAATTTCTTTGATCATGCAAAGTTTACTCAAAGTCTTTTAAGATACAAAACCACATTCATCAAAAAAGTTCATTCAAAGCCATTTAAGATTAAGAAACTAATTTTATGCTCTCTTATGCATTCAATAGATTCCAAGACACACAAGTGTAGAGTTTACATAGAGATTTACCTATTTAGCATATATACTCTACACTTCAAGTCTCAATGCCTTTAGATCATCTTTGAACAACCTTCTTCAAACTTCAATCACTATGGATTATTGAAGTTGTTCTTGCACTTTGGCTTGAAAGCAATGAGACTTCATACTTCTTAGTTCACCAATCCTATCACACAATATATAAGCATATTACTCCTCATCAATATTTGTCATTAATAAAAAGCCACATGATTTGCCCTTAGCGCTAACAATCTCCCCCATTTTGACGATGACAAACTTTGATGCAAAATGTGATGGATTTGAACAATGTAAAACGAAGAAGTATATATGTCAATCATATATATTAACCAATTTGGCACATTGACATTCAAAAGGCTCAATATGAGCCTATGAACCCAACCAACCTCCATTAACCTCCTTCCTTCCAATAACTAGGATAGAAGATACAACATTAAAGCCTTTAGAAAAGACTCCAAGAGAGGTTTTATGGTTGTAAAAGTTTAACAATGCTCCCCCTTAGATTGTGCTAATTTTTCAATACATTCGGACTAGAAATACTATGCATTCAAATTATAACATAGCAAGTCCAAACTTTAAAATAAGATAAATAAAAGCTCCAAATTCTGTAAATAAGCTTTCCTAAGATTGTTAAAACATATTATGAGAGATTAAAACATATTTGAATCAATTTGAACAACAAAAGAGCATATTTTGGCAACAAAATATGGATGCATCCGAATTTATGTACCAAATTCTAAAAGCAAATGTGAAGTAGTGCTATCATTATTATTTATGTACCAAATTTGTTGGTAATATCTTTTTATCTCTGATCTTCTTATTGTTTATTCAAAGTTGTCTTGAGAACATAAAACCTTTTGGAGAGGATGAACCTTGGTTCTTGAATTGTAAAAAAAGTTGTTGGTCTAAAACCCTTATAAGGTGAACCTCTTGTGTACTTGTGTGTGGTGATTAGTTAGTGAAGTCGATTGAAATCTTTGAGTATGGACTAAAGGCAGTGGATGTAGTTCTTAAAGGGATCGAGCCACTATAAATCATTGTGTCCCTCTTTCCTCTTTCATTGATTGCCTTAAATTGATCCTACTTCTTTTGTCTTCTGTGGCAATTGAAATTTATTTTGGTCACATTTATTTGTTATCTTTTCTTCAACGACTTCCTTTCAAATATCATTAAATAGTGATAAGAAACCTCTAAAAAGGCCAACATCTGTCTAATAGCTCCTTAAAATGGTGAAGGGTGCAGCAAAGATGCTATAACATAAACCAACTTGGAAAATAACAACAAGAGGTACAACTTTCTGACCCCATTGCTTATGAGGAACTAGAGAATGCTTACAAAGTGAGTTTTATAAAGAGTACAAAAACTCCTAAAAAAATGTGCAACTCAAAATGGATTTCAAGTCATTGAAATCTAAAAAATATATGCTACCATCTAAATGCTATGAAGCTAGTTTTTTTTTTATTTTCTCATGCTAGTCCTCTTAGATCTTCTAAAAATATTTTTGGTCTATTACTTCGTCAAACTTGTAAAGAATTGGATGAAGTATTTTCTGAGTTGAAAACCATGAGAAAAGAACTAGTTTTCTCAAATAATTTAAACACAGAACTTTTCAAATAATTCTATAGAAGAAATTTGAAACCTTGGCCAAGGATTTAGCAAAGTTCACTAAAGGAAACAAAATCTAAAAAAAACTTCTTGAAAATTAAAGACATTTTGTATTCACTATACATCCCATATGTCTATGTGTGTTAGAGTAACTATTTCTCTATTCTTTTGGATATATGCTGCTATCATAAAGTGAAACAGATTTCGTGTGGGTCATTCATTGAAAAAGACAAAAAAATTGAATTCATATTATTTTTTGAATTATTGGTTCCATAATCTGCAAAGCACTGTCTCTCTCTTCCCACTCGACATGTTTTGGCAGCTCCAAGACCTCAATCGTCACTCGCTCTTTAATCTTCTTTGAAATACCTAAGGGGGTGAATTAGGTATTTGGCTAATTTTTGCAAACAAAGTCCTTTTATAATTCTAAAAAAAATAAATTGTGTGAGCTTGGTTCAATAAGAGAATTAAACAATTAATAACAAAGCTGTAAAACAATGTAAGAGCAATGAGCACAAACAATTTATAGTGGTTCGATCTCTTCAAGATCTACGTCCACTACCTTAAGCCTACACTTAAGGATTTCAAACAATCTATTATATGCTAAAGTTTACAAATTACATAAGAGGCCCACCACACAATGGTTTTACACTCACAACCTCTTTAGCAATTCTATAAACAAGGTTCACCCTACCAAAGGATTTTATATCTACAAACAACCTTGAATCACAATTTCAAGGATCACCCTTATCTAAAGGATTTTATGTTATCAAGATAACCTTACAATTGAGCTCGTAGAAAACACAATTTAATAAAGAGAAGAGAATGTGTAGATGTTACCACTTGTTGGTAGATGATTACACATTGTTTAACCTTCACACTTTGTTGTCTTTGCAATCTTGAATCATCAATTGAAAGCACAAGACAAAAAGAGAGCTTAAGCATGTTTGCTAAAGGCTTTGGAATGTTTAGAGTTCACCAAGATTCAAAACGTGCAAAAGATTTCAAGTTTATATCTTTTACGAATTTGAAAATCAGTTTTTAATAACCATAAAATGGCTAGTAACTGACTAGTTTGTAAAAATTCGACGATCGAATTTTGCGTCCGAATTTTTTTGAACGTCATCATTGCATATTTCTTGAAAAATTCGGAGGATCTAATTTCTTCCCCGCATCCGAATCGTCGTCCGAATTTCTCTGGAAAAACAAGTAACCATGCTCGAAGACAAAAAATTCGGACGATCGAAATTTTCTTCATGCGTCCGAATCTTCGTCCCAAATTTCTTTGGAAAAATAGTAACCATTTTTTTGCTACAAAAATCGGACAACAGAATTTTTTTGGAAGCACTTTCAAACTTTGTAAAATCATTTGAGATTTAACTTCAATAAGTTTGAAAACATTTTGTATGTATAGATAAGTTATTCGGACATATATAAGCTTGAAAACCATAGTCAAATTTCTTTGATCATGCAAAGTTTACTCAAAGTCTTTTAAGATACAAAACCACATTCATCAAAAAAGTTCATTCAAAGCCATTTAAGATTAAGAAACTAATTTTATGCTCTCTTATGCATTCAATAGATTCCAAGACACACAAGTGTAGAGTTTACATAGAGATTTACCTATTTAGCATATATACTCTACACTTCAAGTCTCAATGCCTTTAGATCATCTTTGAACAACCTTCTTCAAACTTCAATCACTATGGATTATTGAAGTTGTTCTTGCACTTTGGCTTGAAAGCAATGAGACTTCATACTTCTTAGTTCACCAATCCTATCACACAATATATAAGCATATTACTCCTCATCAATATTTGTCATTAATAAAAAGCCACATGATTTGCCCTTAGAGCTAACAATCTCCCCCATTTTGACGATGACAAACTTTGATGCAAAATGTGATGGATTTGAACAATGTAAAACGAAGAAGTATATATGTCAATCATATATATTAACCAATTTGGCACATTGACATTCAAAAGGCTCAATATGAGCCTATGAACCCAACCAACCTCCATTAACCTCCTTCCTTCCAATAACTAGGATAGAAGATACAACATTTAAGCCTTTAGAAAAGACTCCAAGAGAGGTTTTATGGTTGTAAAAGTTTAACAATGCTCCCCCTTAGATTGTGCTAATTTTTCAATACATTCGGACTAGAAATACTATGCATACAAATTATAACATAGCAAGTCCAAACTTTAAAATAAGATAAATAAAAGCTACAAATTCTGTAAATAAGCTTTCCTAAGATTGTTAAAACATATTATGAGAGATTAAAACGTATTTGAATCAATTTGAACAACAAAAGAGCATATTTTGGCAACAAAATATGGATGCATCCGAATTTATGTACCAAATTCTAAAAGCAAATGTGAAGTAGTGCTATCATTATTATTTATGTACCAAATTTGTTGGTAATATCTTTTTATCTCTGATCTTCTTATTGTTTATTCAAAGTTGTCTTGAGAACATAAAACCTTTTGGAGAGGATGAACCTTGGTTCTTGAATTGTAAAAAAAGTTGTTGGTCTAAAACCCTTATAAGGTGAACCTCTTGTGTACTTGTGTGTGGTGATTAGTTAGTGAAGTCGATTGAAATCTTTGAGTATGGACTAAAGGCAGTGGATGTAGTTCTTAAAGGGATCGAGCCACTATAAATCATTGTGTCCCTCTTTCCTCTTTCATTGATTGCCTTAAATTGATCCTACTTCTTTTGTCTTCCGTGGCAATTGAAATTTATTTTGGTCACATTTATTTGTTATCTTTTTCTTCAACGACTTCCTTTCAAATATCATTAAATAGTGATAAGAAACCTCTAAAAAGGCCAACATCTGTCTAATAGCTCCTTAAAATGGTGAAGAGTGCAGCAAAGATGCTATAACATAAACCAACTTGGAAAATAACAACAAGAGGTACAACTTTCCGACCCCATTGCTTATGAGGAACTAGAGAATGCTTACAGTGAGTTTTATAAAGAGTACAAAAACTCCTAAAAAAATGTGCAACTCAAAATGGATTTCAAGTCATTGAAATCTAAAAAATATATGTTACCATCTGAATGCTATGAAGCTAGTTTTTTTTTAGTTTCTCATGCTAGTCCTCTTAGATCTTCTAAAAATATTTTTTGGTCTATTACTTCATCAAACTTGTAAAGAATTGGATGAAGTATTTTCTGAGTTGAAAACCATGAGAAAAGAACTAGTTTTCTCAAATAATTTAAACACAGAACTTTTCAAATAATTCTATAGAAGAAATTTGAAACCTTGGCCAAGGATTTAGCAAAGTTCACTAAAGGAAACAAAATCTAAAAAAAAAACTTCTTGAAAATTAAAGACATTTTGTATTCACTATACATCCCATATGTCTATGTGTGTTAGAGTAACTATTTCTCTATTCTTTTGGATATATGCTGCTATCATAAAGTGAAATAGATTTCGTGTGGGTCATTCATTGAAAAGACAAAAAATTGAATTCATATTATTTTTGAATTATTGGTTCCATAATCTGCAAAGCATCTGTCTCTCTCTTCCCACTCGACATGTTTTGGCAGCTCCAAGACCTCAATCGTCACTCGCTTCTTTAATCTTCTTTGAAATACCTAAGGGGGGTGAATTAGGTATTTGGCTAATTTTTTGCAAACAAAGTCCTTTTATAATTCTAAAAAAAAACAAATTGTGTGAGCTTGGTTCAATAAGAGAATTAAATAATTAATAACAAAGTCAGTAAAACAATGTAAGAGCAATGAGCACAAACAATTTATAGTGGTTCGATCTCTTCAAGATCTACGTCCACTACCTTAAGCCTACACTTAAGGATTTCAAACAATCTATTATATGCTAAAGTTTACAAATTACATAAGAGGCCCACCACACAATGGTTTTACACTCACAACCTCTTTAGCAATTCTATAAACAAGGTTCACCCTACCAAAGGATTTTATATCTACAAACAACCTTGAATCACAATTTCAAGGATCACCCTTATCTAAAGGATTTTATGTTATCAAGATAACCTTACAATTGAGCTCGTAGAAAACACAATTTAATAAAGAGAAGAGAATGTGTAGATGTTACCACTTGTTGGTAGATGATTACACATTGTTTAACCTTCACACTTTGTTGTCTTTGCAATCTTGAATCATCAATTGAAAGCACAAGACAAAAAGAGAGCTTAAGCATGTTTGCTAAAGGCTTTGGAATGTTTAGAGTTCACCAAGATTCAAAACGTGCAAAAGATTTCAAGTTTATATCTTTTACGTAATTTGAAAATCAGTTTTTAATAAACCATAAAATGGCTAGTAACTGCTAGTTTTCGTAAAAATTGACGACCGAATTTTGCGTCCGAATTTTTTTGAACGTCACTATTGCATATTTCTTGAAAAAATTCGGAGGATCTAATTTCTTCCCTCGCATCCGAATCGTCAGTCCGAATTTTCTCTGGAAAAACAAGAACCATGCTGAAGACAAAAAATTCGGACGATCGAAATTTTCTTCATGCGTCCGAATCTTCGTCCCAAATTTCTTTGGAAAAATAGTAACCATTTTTTTGCTACAAAAATCGGACAACAGAATTTTTTGGAAGCACTTTCAAACTTTGTAAAATCATTTGAGATTTAACTTCAATAAGTTTGAAAACATTTTGTATGTATAGATAAGTTATTCAGACATATATAAGCTTGAAAACCATAGTCAAATTTCTTTGATCATGCAAAGTTTACTCAAAGTCTTTTAAGATACAAAACCACATTCATCAAAAAGTTCATTCAAAGCCATTTAAGATTAAGAAACTAATTTTATGCTCTCTTATGCATTCAATAGATTCCAAGACACACAAGTGTAGAGTTTACATAGAGATTTACCTATTTAGCATATATACTCTACACTTCAAGTCTCAATGCCTTTAGATCATCTTTGAACAACCTTCTTCAAACTTCAATCACTATGGATTATTGAAGTTGTTCTTGCACTTTGGCTTGAAAGCAATGAGACTTCATACTTCTTAGTTCACCAATCCTATCACACAATATATAAGCATATTACTCCTCATCAATATTTGTCATTAATAAAAAGCCACATGATTTGCCCTTAGCGCTAACAATCTCCCCCATTTTGACGATGACAAACTTTGATGCAAAATGTGATGGATTTGAACAATGTAAAACGAAGAAGTATATATGTCAATCATATATATTAACCAATTTGGCACATTGACATTCAAAAGGCTCAATATGAGCCTATGAACCCAACCAACCTCCATTAACCTCCTTCCTTCCAATAACTAGGATAGAAGATACAACATTAAAGCCTTTAGAAAAGACTCCAAGAGAGGTTTTATGGTTGTAAAAGTTTAACAATGCTCCCCTTAGATTGTGCTAATTTTTTCAATACATTCGGACTAGAAATACTATGCATTCAAATTATAACATAGCAAGTCCAAACTTTAAAATAAGATAAATAAAAGCTACAAATTCTGTAAATAAGCTTTCCTAAGATTGTTAAAACATATTATGAGAGATTAAAACATATTTGAATCAATTTGAACAACAAAAGAGCATATTTTGGCAACAAAATATGGATGCATCCGAATTTATGTACCAAATTCTAAAAGCAAATGTGAAGTAGTGCTATCATTATTATTTATGTACCAAATTTGTTGGTAATATCTTTTTATCTCTGATCTTCTTATTGTTTATTCAAAGTTGTCTTGAGAACATAAAACCTTTTGGAGAGGATGAACCTTGGTTCTTGAATTGTAAAAAAAGTTGTTGGTCTAAAACCCTTATAAGGTGAACCTCTTGTGTACTTGTGTGTGGTGATTAGTTAGTGAAGTCGATTGAAATCTTTGAGTATGGACTAAAGGCAGTGGATGTAGTTCTTAAAGGGATCGAGCCACTATAAATCACTGTGTCCCTCTTTCCTCTTTCATTGATTGCCTTAAATTGATCCTACTTCTTTTGTCTTCTGTGGCAATTGAAATTTATTTTGGTCACATTTATTTGTTATCTTTTCTTCAACGACTTCCTTTCAAATATCATTAAATAGTGATAAGAAACCTCTAAAAAGGCCAACATCTGTCTAATAGCTCCTTAAAATGGTGAAGAGTGCAGCAAAGATGCTATAACATAAACCAACTTGGAAAATAACAACAAGAGGTACAACTTTCCAACCCCATTGCTTATGAGGAACTAGAGAATGCTTACAGTGAGTTTTATAAAGAGTACAAAAACTCCTAAAAAAATGTGCAACTCAAAATGGATTTCAAGTCATTGAAATCTAAAAAATATATGTTACCATCTGAATACTATGAAGCTAGTTTTTTTTTTTAGTTTCTCATGCTAGTCCTCTTAGATCTTCTAAAAATATTTTTGGTCTATTACTTCGTCAAACTTGTAAAGAATTGGATGAAGTATTTTCTGAGTTGAAAACCATGGAAAAGAACTAGTTTTCTCAAATAATTTAAACACAGAACTTTTCAAATAATTCTATAGAAGAAATTTGAAACCTTGGCCAAGGATTTAGCAAAGTTCACTAAAGGAAACAAAATCTAAAAAAAAAACTTCTTGAAAATTAAAGACATTTTGTATTCACTATACATCCCATATGTCTATGTGTGTTAGAGTAACTATTTCTCTATTCTTTTGGATATATGCTGCTAACATAAAGTGAAATAGATTTCGTGTGGGTCATTCATTGAAAAGACAAAAAATTGAATTCATATTATTTTTGAATTATTGGTTCCGTAACTGCAGCACTGTCTCTCTCTTCCCACTCTGACATGTTTTGGCAGCTCCAAGACCTCAATCGTCACTCGCTCTTTAATCTTCTTTGAAATACCTAAGGGGGGTAAATTAGGTATTTGGCTAATTTTTGCAAACAAAGTCCTTTTATAATTCTAAAAAAAAACAAATTGTGTGAGCTTGGTTCAATAAGAGAATTAAACAATTAATAACAAAGCTGTAAAACAATGTAAGAGCAATGAGCACAAACAATTTATAGTGGTTCGATCTCTTCAAGATCTACGTCCACTACCTTAAGCCTACACTTAAGGATTTCAAACAATCTATTATATGCTAAAGTTTACAAATTACATAAGAGGCCCACCACACAATGGTTTTACACTCACAACCTCTTTAGCAATTCTATAAACAAGGTTCACCCTACCAAAGGATTTTATATCTACAAACAACCTTGAATCACAATTTCAAGGATCACCCTTATCTAAAGGATTTTATGTTATCAAGATAACCTTACAATTGAGCTCGTAGAAAACACAATTTAATAAAGAGAAGAGAATGTGTAGATGTTACCACTTGTTGGTAGATGATTACACATTGTTTAACCTTCACACTTTGTTGTCTTTGCAATCTTGAATCATCAATTGAAAGCACAAGACAAAGAGAGCTTAAGCATGTTTGCTAAAGGCTTTGGAATGTTTAGAGTTCACCAAGATTCAAAACGTGCAAAAGATTTCAAGTTTATATCTTTTACAGAATTTGAAAATCAGTTTTAACAGCCATAAAATGGCTAGTAACGGCTAGTTTCAGAAAATTCGGACGACCGAATTTTGCGTCCGAATTTTTTGAACGTCACTGTTGCATATTTCTTGAAAAATTCGGAGGATCTAATTTCTTCCCTGCATCCGAATCGTCGTCCGAATTTCTCTGGAAAAATAGTAACCATGCTGAAGACAAAAATTCGGACGATCGAAATTTTCTTCATGCGTCCGAATCTTCGTCCAAATTTCTTTGGAAAAATAGTAACCATTTTTTGCTACAAAAATCGGACAACAGAATTTTTTGGAAGCACTTTCAAACTTTGTAAAATCATTTGAGATTTAACTTCAATAAGTTTGAAAACATTTTGTATGTATAGATAAGTTATTCAGACATATATAAGCTTGAAAACCATAGTCAAATTTCTTTGATCATGCAAAGTTTACTCAAAGTCTTTTAAGATACAAAACCACATTCATCAAAAAGTTCATTCAAAGCCATTTAAGATTAAGAAACTAATTTTATGCTCTCTTATGCATTCAATAGATTCCAAGACACACAAGTGTAGAGTTTACATAGAGATTTACCTATTTAGCATATATACTCTACACTTCAAGTCTCAATGCCTTTAGATCATCTTTGAACAACCTTCTTCAAACTTCAATCACTATGGATTATTGAAGTTGTTCTTGCACTTTGGCTTGAAAGCAATGAGACTTCATACTTCTTAGTTCACCAATCCTATCACACAATATATAAGCATATTACTCCTCATCAATATTTGTCATTAATAAAAAGCCACATGATTTTCCCTTAGCGCTAACAATCTCCCCCATTTTGACGATGACAAACTTTGATGCAAAATGTGATGGATTTGAGCAATGTAAAACGAAGAAGTATATATGTCAATCATATATATTAACCAATTTGGCACATTGACATTCAAAAGGCTCAATATGAGCCTATGAACCCAACCAACCTCCATTAACCTCCTTCCTTCCAATAACTAGGATAGAAGATACAACATTTAAGCCTTTAGAAAAGACTCCAAGAGAGGTTTTATGGTTGTAAAAGTTTAACAATGCTCCCCCTTAGATTGTGCTAATTTTTCAATACATTCGGACTAGAAATACTATGCATTCAAATTATAACATAGCAAGTCCAAACTTTAAAATAAGATAAATAAAACCTCCAAATTCTGTAAATAAGCTTTCCTAAGATTGTTAAAACATATTATGAGAGATTAAAACATATTTGAATCAATTTGAACAACAAAAGAGCATATTTTGGCAACAAAATATGGATGCATCCGAATTTATGTACCAAATTCTAAAAGCAAAAGTGAAGTAGTGCTATCATTATTATTTATGTACCAAATTTGTTGGTAATATCTTTTTATCTCTGATCTTCTTATTGTTTATTCAAAGTTGTCTTGAGAACATAAAACCTTTTGGAGAGGATGAACCTTGGTTCTTGAATTGTAAAAAAAGTTGTTGGTCTAAAACCCTTATAAGGTGAACCTCTTGTGTACTTGTGTGTGGTGATTAGTTAGTGAAGTCGATTGAAATCTTTGAGTATGGACTAAAGGCAGTAGATGTAGTTCTTAAAGGGATCGAGCCACTATAAATCATTGTGTCCCTCTTTCCTCTTTCATTGATTGCCTTAAATTGATCCTACTTCTTTTGTCTTCTGTGGCAATTGAAATTTATTTTGGTCACATTTATTTGTTATCTTTTCTTCAACGACTTCCTTTCAAATATCATTAAATAGTGATAAGAAACCTCTAAAAAGGGCAACATCTGTCTAATAGCTCCTTAAAATGGTGAAGGGTGCAGCAAAGATGCTATAACATAAACCAACATGGAAAATAACAACAAGAGGTACAACTTTCTGACCCCATTGCTTATGAGGAACTAGAGAATGCTTACAGTGAGTTTTATAAAGAGTACAAAAACTCCTAAAAAAATGTGCAACTCAAAATGGATTTCAAGTCATTGAAATCTAAAAAATATATGTTACCATCTGAATGCTATGAAGCTAGTTTTTTTTTTTAGTCTCTCATGCTAGTCCTCTTAGATCTTCTAAAAATATTTTTGGTCTATTACTTCGTCAAACTTGTAAAGAATTGGATGAAGTATTTTCTGAGTTGAAAACCATGAGAAAAGAACTAGTTTTCTCAAATAATTTAAACACAGAACTTTTCAAATAATTCTATAGAAGAAATTTGAAACCTTGGCCAAGGATTTAGCAAAGTTCACTAAAGGAAACAAAATCTAAAAAAACTTCTTGAAAATTAAAGACATTTTGTATTCACTATACATCCCATATGTCTATGTGTGTTAGAGTAACTATTTCTCTATTCTTTTGGATATATGCTGCTATCATAAAGTGAAACAGATTTCGTGTGGGTCATTCATTGAAAAGACAAAAAATTAAATTCATATTATTTTTGAATTCTTGGTTCCATAACTGCAGCACTGTCTCTCTCTTCCCACTCTGACATGTTTTGGCAGCTCTAAGACCTCAATCATCACTCGCTCTTTAATCATCTTTGAAATACCTAAGGGGGGGGGGGTGAATTAGGTATTTGGCTAATTTTCGCAAACAAAGTCCTTTTATAATTCTAAACAAAAACAAATTGTGTGAGCTTGGTTCAATAAGAGAATTAAACAATTAATAACAAAGCTGTAAAACAATGTAAGAGCAATGAGCACAAACAATTTATAGTGGTTCGATCTCTTCAAGATCTACGTCCACTACCTTAAGCCTACACTTAAGGATTTCAAACAATCTATTATATGCTAAAGTTTACAAATTACATAAGAGGCCCTCCACACAATGGTTTACACTCACAACCTCTTTAGCAATTCTATAAACAAGGTTCACCCTACCAAAGGATTTTATATCTACAAACAACCTTGAATCACAATTTCAAGGATCACCCTTATCTAAAGGATTTTATGTTATCAAGATAACCTTACAATTGAGCTCGTAGAAAACACAATTTAATAAAGAGAAGAGAATGTGTAGATGTTACCACTTGTTGGTAGATGATTACATATTGTTTAACCTTCACACTTCGTTGTCTTTGCAATCTTGAATCATCAATTGAAAGCACAAGACAAAAGAGAGCTTAAGCATGTTTGCTAAAGGCTTTGGAATGTTTAGAGTTCACCAAGATTCAAAACGTGCAAAAGATTTCAAGTTTATATCTTTTACAGAATTTGAAAATCAGTTTTAACAGCCGTAAAATGGCTAGTAGCTTTGCAAAACAGTAAAACTCATGCATCCATTTGTTTAAAATCAAAAGACAAGTCAAGAATCAACCACTTAATTGGATTTTAAAAAACAACTACAATTTTAAAGTTTCAGACTTTAAAGCACAAAATGCAGTTATAGCATAATACATTTTGCAAATTATAGTCATCACATAATAAATTTAGCAAATCACAGTAGCATAATGCATTTTGCATAGATAATAGATTTTGCACAGTCATTATTTTTCTCCCCTTTTTGTCATCACTCAAAAATGGGATCAATGAAAATGAGACTAAAAATTTAACACATAAAATAATTAAAAAAGGAAGCCCTCATCACTGATATTTCATCATTGAGCTTCACTATTACATAAAATGCAGCAAAATACTTAACAAGTTCATAACACATAACACAAAAAAAATAATACAAATAAGCAACTTAAAATAGTAAAAAAGGTAAGATGGAAGGAATGCTTAGTCTTGTGATGTTGATGGAAAGGATCTGCTAACTCCTTTCTTGATTGCCAAATGCTTCACTCTTCCTTGGTTGAAGGATATGGTTGAAGGTCAGACGATGTTTGCTTTTTCAATTTGACTTCCTCCTTCTTGGGGCTCACTTCTTTCTTCTTGGGTTATGAACTGTTTCACTTTCTTCTTCTTCTTCCCTTGCCACATTCTCTTCATTGCCTCCTTGATTATCATCCCCATCATCACTGTCATCATCTTCATCTCCTTTCTTTCCTTCCTTATCTCTATCATCATGCCTAGAGGGTCCTTCAGCACTTTGTGTATTCCTCATCAGAATTTCTTCAATAGTCCACACTCTACTGTCTAATCCATCTAGTTTTCCAAGAACCATTGGAGCAAAGGATTCAAAAAACTTATACATTTTCTCCATTTCCTTGATATGATTATTCAAGGCTTTTTGGAATGCTTTAGCTACTATGGTATCACCCCTAGTTATTCCCTCACTTCTAGAATCAATTCCGACATTTGGTTGAGGGACTTCTTCAAATAATCTTTTTTTTGAGAGAGGTTGCTCCTCATCACTTGAAGTATCATGTTTTCGCTTTCATCTCTCTTGCAAGAGTTCCTTCTTCATCCTCTTCTTTCTCAGTTTCTTCACTTTCTTTACTCTCCTCTCTTCTTGGAGGGGTTTCTCTTTTGGTTCTCCATATGCTATCATCATCAAGAACTAGCTGCATTCTCTTAAGAGTTTCATCAGTATAAATCTCTCCACTCTTAAATTCTTGTCCTCTTCCTGAAAGTTTAACCCGAAAATGCTTAAAAACCCTTGTCAACATCCTTCCAAATGGGAATCCCTTGGTTATAGTTTTCCTTGTAGTAATGTGCTTTAAAGCTATGTATCCAAAATTTAATCTCCTATGTTCATGCAAGGCTAACATGATTACCATGTGCATGTTACCAACAGATGACTTATGTCCAAAATTAGGAACAATCATAGTAGTTACCATGTGATGCAATACTCTACCTCTAGCATCTAAGCTCTTGATTTCCCTCTCTCTAATGGACCTAAATTCTTTGCCATTGGTGAATGCCTCTGTTAGCCCTAAGGGCAAATTATGTAAGTTTTGATTAATGACAAATATTGATGAGGACTAAAATGTTTGATTATTGTGTGATAGGTTCTGTAAACTGAGAAGTATGAAGTCTCATTGCTTTGAAGCAAAAGTTCAAGAACAACTTTAGTTAAGCAAGTATTTGAAGTTTGAAGAATGTTGTTCTAAAGATGATCAAAGAGCATTGAAGACTTGAAGTGTAGAGTACATTTAACTTTTAGGTAAATGTCTATGCAAACTCTACACTTGCATGTCTTGGTTATCATTGAATGCATAAGAGAGCATAAAAATAATCTTATGATTTTAAAAGGCTTTGAATGAATCTTTTTATAAGATATGTTAGTAAACTTCATATGTTCTTGTTTTTCAAGCTTATATATGGTTAAATAAGTTTTCTATACATATCAAATGTTTTTCAAACTCATTGAAGTTATATCTCAAATGATTTTACAAAGTTTGAAAATGCTTCCAAAAAATTCGGTCGTCCGAATTTTGTAGCAAAAGTTTGCTACTATTCTTCCAGAGAAATTCGGAAGAAGATTCGGACGCAGCAAAAAATTCGGTCGTCCGAATTTTTGTTCTCAGCATGGTTACTATTCATCCAGAGAAATTCGGACGAAGATTCGGACGCAGCCAAGAAATTCGGTCGTCCGAATTTTCTGAAACTAGCCGTTTCTAGCCGTTTTATGAACGTTTTAACAGATTTTCAAATTCTATAAAAGCTATAAACATGCAAATTTTTGTAACTCTTGAAATCTTAAAACTCCAAGCATTCAAAAGCATTTAGCAAACATTTCTTAAGCTCTCTTATGTCTTGTGCATTCAATTGATCCACCCAAAAGACATCAAAGTGTGAAGGTGCAAAATTGTGTAATATCTACCATCAAGTGGTAACTTCTACACATTCTCATTTATTTATCAAATTGTGTATTTTTACTAGCTCTAGCAAGGTTATCTTGATAACATAAAATCCTTTAGATAAGGGTGATCCTTGAAAGTGTGATTCAAGGTTGTTTAAGATATAAAACCATTGTTTGTGGTGAGCCTTGTAGTGTAAACATTACTAGAAGAGGTTGTGAGTGTAAAACCATAGTTTGGTGAACCTCTCTTGTAATTTGTAAACCTGAGCAATTAGTAGATTTGTTGAAATCCTTAAGTGTGAGCTTAAGGTAGTGGATGTAGATCTTGAGGATCGAACCACTATAAATTGTTTGAGTTCTTTGCTATTGCTTTCATTACTGCCTTGCTATCAATTATCTATAATTAGCTTATATAACTTGTTCTTGGTCTAAACGCATAAAAGGTTTAAGTTTGCGAAAATTAGCCAAATACCTAATTCACCCCCCCCCCTCTTAGGTATTTCAATTGGTATCAGAGCTAGAACTTCTGTGTGTGGTTTAACAACCTAGAAGACAAAGATCCTATGGCTAATATGTCAAACCTACCTTACCTAGAAGGATCTTCCACAAATAGACCACCTTTGTTTAATGGAACAAATTACACTTTCTGGAAATCTAGAGTTAAAATTTATATTTGTTCTATTAATTTTGATTTGTGGAACATAATTGAGAAAGGTCCTTATGTCCCAATGAAAATGAGTGCTGATGGAATAACCTCAGTACCCAAGTCCACTGATGAATATGATGAGCATGATTCTAAGAAAATGACTTTAAATTATCAAGCCATGAATATATTAAGTTGTGCTTTAGATGTTACTGAATACAATAGAGTTAGTGGATGTGATTATGCTCATGACATGTGGAGATTACTTCAAATTACACATGAAGGAACTAATCAAGTTAAAGAATCTAAACTTGCCATGCTAGTTAGAGATTATGAACTGTTTACCATGAAACAAGGTGAAAATATTAGTGATATGTTTACAAGATTTACTAACATTTTCAATGGCTTAAAAGCTTATGGTAAAAGCCATACTATGGGAGAGCAAAACAGAAAGATTTTAGATGCTCTACCAAAATCCTGGCAGCCTAAAACACTTGCCATTGAGGAATCCAAGGATTTGAAGACTCTTCTACTTGAAGAGCTCATTGGATCTCTCTTGACTCATGAAATGAAGATGAAACGGCTAAATGACAAGGAGGATGAAGAAAAGGGAAGAAAAGGAGTTGTACTCAAGTCTTCAAATCACTTGAGTGAACAAGAACAGTCTTCAAGTGAAGAAGAAGGAGGAAACAGTGGAGAAGAAGAGATTGCGATGGCGAGTAAGGGAAGTTTTAAAAGATTCTACAAAAAAGGAGTTTCTCAAGAAAGGAAGAAAACCAATCAAGAAGAGTGGACA
Source organism: Rauvolfia tetraphylla (assembly GCA_030512225.1). Classification (NCBI taxonomy): domain Eukaryota; kingdom Viridiplantae; phylum Streptophyta; class Magnoliopsida; order Gentianales; family Apocynaceae; genus Rauvolfia; species Rauvolfia tetraphylla. Next base: position 1,236,580 of record JAJQKT010000019.1, read on the forward strand.
ATCCTCATCCTATAAACCTCAATGTTTTGAATGTAAAAGCACAGAGCATCTTGTTGCTTGATTGTCCTAAAGCTTTGGAAAAAGAAAGAGAAAGCAAAAACAAAAAGAAATCATCAAGAAAGGAAAAGGATTAGCTGGAACATGGGATCAACAAGAAAGTGGGGATGAAAGTGAAGGGAAGGCCAACATATGCTTTATGGCCATTGATGATGAGGTACAATCTTCACCCTCTATTTCAAATGTATATGATGATGATATTGATTCCAGTGATCTTATTGTTGAGTTATATGAAGAATTAAAAAAGGCTTCAAAAGAAATAAAGAAATGAAACTCAAAATAAATGATTTATCTAATGAAAATTCAAAATTATGTGTTGAAAATGGAAAACTTCTTGAAACCATTAGTTGCATTGCTATTGAAAAAGAAGTTTTGAATACAACTATACAAAACATATCTTTTGAAAACAAAAAGCTTTGCACTAGAATTATTTCTCTTGAATCAATGATAAAAGATCATGAGCTTCTAAAAAGGAAAGTTAATGATCTAACTTTATGCATTGAGAGATTTACAAATGGAAGGGAAAATTTGAATAAATTACTTGGCTATCAAAGATCTTCATTTATAAAACATGGTCTTGGTTTTACTCATGATTATTCTGCTCCAAAACAGAAAAAATCTTTTGCTAAAGAATCTTATCATTCTAGATCACATATTTGCTGCACTTATTGTGGTAAACATGGACACAAGGTGTCTAGATGTTCTATCAAAAGAAAAATAGAAAGTGGTGTAAAACCATTTGGAAAGTCAAAGAAACTTTTACTAACCCCCTTGGACCCAAGAAAATATGGGTACCAAAAATCACCCTTTCAAATTTGGTATAGGTACAATTTGCCTCAAGATCAAGTGCCACAAAATGGTTCCTTGACAGTGGATGCTCAAGGCATATGACTGGAAATGCATCACTTGTTAGTGAACTTCAAACTACAAGTGAAGGTTTTGTCATATTTGGAGATAAGAAGAAAGGGAAAATACTTGGAATAGGTAACATTGGTAAAGGTTCTTTCCCTCTTATCAAGAAAGTATTACTTATTGAAGATTTAAAGTATAATTTACTGAGTATTAGTCAATTATGTGATAATGGATGCAAAGTAGAGTTTAAATGTGATACTTACTATTCTTGACAATGCAAGTAACAAAACTATCTTTGTTGCTAAAAGAGTTGGTAATATATATGTTTTGTATCTTGATGAGCTTATTACAAATGATATTAAATGTCTTGCCATTCATGACAATGATGGATTTTTATGGCATAGAAGATTAGGACATGTAAGCATGGATTCATTAAACAAACTTTCTACACAAGAGCTAGTGAGAGGATTACCTAAATTGCATTTTGATAAAACTCGCCTCTGTGATACTTGTCAATATGGAAAACAATCAAAAACATCTTTTAAACCAAAGAAAATGGTTTCTACCTCAAAACCTCTTGAACTGATTCATATGGATTTATTTGGACCTATGAGGGCTACTAGTCTTGGTGGTAAAAGCTATGCTTATGTGATTGTTGATGATTTTTCGAGATTTACATGGGTAATCTTCTTAGCACAAAAAGATGAAACATTTCATGAATTTTCAAAACTCTTCAAAAAGGTTCAAACCTCTCTTGATTGCAAACTGATTTCTATTAGAAGTGATAATGGAATAGAATTTTGTAACCAAGACTTTACAAAATTTTGTGATGAATATGGTATTACTCACAATTTTTCAGCCGCCAAAACACCTCAACAAAATGGTGTTGTTGAAAGGAAAAACAGAACCTTACAAGAAATGGCTAGGTCAATGCTTTGTGAAAACTCATTACCAAAGTACTTTTGGGCTGAAGCTGTTAATACAGCTTGTTATATCATGAACAGAGTTTTACTAAGACATTTTATAAGAAAAACACCTTTTGAACTCTTATTTGACAAAACTCCATCAATAGTCTATTTCAAAGTTTTTGGTTGTAAATGCTTCATTTTAAACACTAGCAACTATCTTGGTAAGTTTGATAGAAAATCAGATGAAGGAATTTTTCTTGGTTATTCATCAAATAAAAAGGCATATAGAGTCTATAATAAAAGAACATTGTGTGTTGAAGAAACTATTCATGTAACCTTTGATGAATCTAACTTTTATCTTCAAAGAGGAAATGAAGATGACACAGGCACATCAATGGTTGAAATTGATACTCAACACCAAGCACCCACAATGGAAGATCATGCCAAAGAAGAAGAAATAATGGAGCAAGAACAAGATGGTCAATCAAGCAATAATCAAGAACTTCCAAAGGATATCACATATGCAAAAGGTCATCCTAAGGAGCAAATCATTGGTGATGTCTCCTAAGGGGTAAAAACAAGGCGGTACTTTATTGATAACTTTGCTCTTTTATCTCATATTGAACCAAAAAATATTGATGATGCATTGTGTGATAATTTCTGGATTATTGTTATGGAAGAAGAGCTAAATCAATTTGAAAGAAATAAAGTTTGGTCTCTTGTTCCTAGACCTCATGATCATTCTGTAATTGGTACAAAATGGGTTTTTAGAAATAAGTTAAATGAACTAGGAGAAGTAATTAGAAATAAAGCTAGACTTGTTGCTCAAGGTTTCAACCAAGAAGAAGGCATTGACTATGATGAGACCTTTGCTCCAATGAGCGATTAGAATCTATAAGAATACTTTTGGCATTTGCTTGCTTTAAAGGTTTTAAACTTTTTCAAATGGATGTTAAAAGTGCTTTCCTAAATGGTTTTATTGAAGAAGAGGTTTATGTAGAACAACCTCCTGGTTTTATCCATGAAAAATTTCCAAATTATGTGTATAAGCTAACCAAAGCTCTATATGGACTGAAACAAGCTCCAAGATCTTGGTATGAAAGATTAAGTGGTTTTCTTCTCTCAAAAGGTTTTACTAAAGGAAAAGTAGACACAACTCTTTTTATTAAAACATCTTCTAAAAATGATATTTTGCTTGTACAAATATATGTTGATGATATCATTTTTGGTTCTACTAATATTTCTCTTTGTGAAGAGTTTGCTAAAACTATGCAAAATGAATTTGAGATGAGCATGATGGGAGAACTAAGTTTCTTCCTTGGACTACAAATTAAGCAAACCAAGGATGGAGTCTTCATCAATCAAGAAAAATATACTAAGGAGCTATTGAAAAGGTTTGGAATGGATCAAGCAAAAGGAATAAGTACTCCTATGAGTTCATCAACTAAACTTGATAAAGATGAGAAAGGTAAAAGTATTGATGAGAAATTATATAGAGGAATGATAGGAAGTTTACTCTATCTCACTGCTAGTAGACCAGATATTATGTTCGACGTTTGCTTGTGTGCTAGATTCCAATCATGTCCTAAAGAATCTCATCTAATTTCTGTCAAACGAATATTTCGTTATTTGATTGATACACATGACTATGGTCTTTGGTTTTCTAAAACTTCATCTTTTGAACTTATTGGATATTCTGATGCTGACTATGCTGGATGCAAAGTTGAGCGTAAAAGTACAAGTGGTCATTGTCAATTTCTTGGTAGTTGTCTATTGTCTTGGTTTAGTAAAAAGCAGGCTTGTGTATCTTTATCCACAGCAGAAGCTGAATACATAGCTGCAGGAAGTTGTTGTGCACAATTATTATGGATGCAGCATACTTTACTTGATTATGGTCTTAAATTTAAGTGTGTGCCTATACTATGTGATAATACTAGTGCTATCAATTTGAGCATTAATCCCATTCAACACTCTAGGACCAAGCATATATAGAGATAAAACATCATTTCATTCGTGATCATGTGATTAAGAAAGATATATGCTTAGAACATGTAAATACAAATGGAAAAATTGCTGACATATTTACAAAGCCTTTGGCTGAGGAAAGGTTTAATCACCTAAGAAGACTCTTAGGAATTTCAAAATTCAATGACTAATGTGTGTATTAATGTTGTGATGAAAACAGAGATTTATTGATCAAAAATTCAGACGCAGGACAGAAAATTCGGTCGACCGAATTTTCTGAACCAAAGAGACAGAAACTTTCGACCGAAAATTCGGACGCAGACCTAAAATTCAGTCGTCCGATTTTGCGGATGCATCCCTTTAAATGAAAATCGAACGGTTTCTTCCCAACATTACAACTTCTGAATTTTACATCCTTTCAAAACCTCTCATACCCATTCAAGTCTTAATCAAAATCTCTTCAAATCCACACACTCTCATCCCAATTTTCCTTCATTTTTAAACTTCTAAGCCCTAATTTCATACAGAAAACAAATCCTTCTCAAGAGAAAACATCATGGTGAGAACAAAGAAGCCCAATGTTGAGAAAGGAAAAGGAAAGGCTAAGGAAGGAGATGGAGACCCAATCCTCAATCAACCAAGAAGGATTCGCATTCCTCAAACACAATCTGGGGTTGATAGGTTTATCTCTATCAAATCTACTCATGAATTTGATGAATGGAATAAGAATAGTAGAAAGATTATTCCTGGATATAAGGTGGATGCTGATAAACTATCTAGTATGGATATGGTTCTGTCCTATTTCAATGATGTTGGATGGAGTAGTTTGTTGTTTATTAATGAAGATTTTTATCCTACTTTGGTATATGAATTCTATGCAAACCTAAAGGAAGAAAGAATTGAGATTGTTGGGGATGATAGGATACAATGGTATTGAACTAGAGTATCCCAAGTTGATATTGAATTAAGTGAAGCCCTGATTAACAGAATTTGTGGGGTAAGTGACAGTGGGGCTAAATATTATGCACCCTCAATGCATTGCTATGATCATCAACTCTTTACATATGATAGATTTGAACAAGCATTTACAAATGGAAGAGAGTTTAGATCTATAAAAGAGAGGAAAATCAAGAATTTGGATTGTTCCTAACTTTGGACATAAATCATCAGTAGGTAATATGCATATGGTATTAATGTTGGCCTTGCATGAACAGAGGAAATTGAACTTTGGATATATAGCCTTAAGACACATGATTACTGCTAGAAAAACAGTAACCAAGGCATTCCCTTTTGGAAGGCTGTTAACAAAGATCTTTAAGCATTTTAAGATTAAACTTCCAGGAAGAAGACAAGCCTTTAAAAGTGAAGAAATATACACTGATGAATCCCTTAAGAGAATGCAGCTTATCCTTGATGATGATGGAGTATGGAAAACAAAAAGAGGATCCTCTCCAAAAAGATTAGGAAGAAAGGAAAGGACAGAAAGTGTAGAAGAGGAAAAGGAGGAGGATGAAGATGAGGAAGATGAGGAAGATGAGGAAGAGACCCTTGCAAGAGAAATGAAGACAAAAAGAAAGCATGACACTTCAAGTGAGGGGGAGCAACCACCAACAAAAAGAAGAGTAGTTGAAGAAGAAACTGAAGTTGAGTCAAGTGGTGAAGGAATAACTAGAGGTGACACCATAATAGCCAAAGCATTCCAAGAAGCCTTGAACAATCAAGTCAAGGAAATGGAGAAGATGTTTAAGTTCTTTGAATCATTTGCTCCAATGGTTCTAGGAAAATTAGATGACTAGAGAGTAGAGTGAAACACATTGAGGAAATCCTAATGAGAAATACTCAAAGTGGTGAAGGACCCTCTAGGCCTCAAGATAGAAATGAGGAAGATGATGATAAAGAGGAAGATAAGAAGGACAAAGATGATGACAGTGATGATGGGGATGATCAAGGAGGAAATGATGAGACAGTGGCAGAACAAGAAGAAGAAGAAGAACATGTACATAAAGAACCACAAGAGGCAGGAAGCCAAGTAGCTCAAGCTGAAATTGTCTCACCATCACACATTTCATTCAGCCAAGGAAGAGTGAAGCACTTGGCCATCAAGAAAGGAATTAGCAGAGCCTCTTCATCAACATCACAAGACTAAGCATCTCTTCCATTCTATTTAATGCTTTAAGTCATTTGAATTTTTAGTTATGCATCTAATGTTATAATCTTCTTCAGTATTTTTAGTTATGCATCTAATCTTATGTAATAGTGAAGCTCAATGATGAAATCTCAGTGATGAGAGCTTCCTTATGTGTTAAATTGTTAATCTCATTTTCATTGACCCCATCTTTGACTGATGACAAAAGGGGAGAAGAAATGAGGATGACAAAATGTGTGAAAAACTGCTGTATGGGATGAGATAATGAATTTTTGAATTTTCTCTATATAAATTGATAATGAATTTTTTGTATATGAATTTTCTGTATGCATGTTTTCTATGTGTTTTCTGTAAATGAATAACTTGTTCTTGAATCGTTACTCTATGAAAACTCTATGAAAACATTTGAATGCATGAGCTATAACTTGTTACCAAAAAGTATTCTATTGTTTGTTCAAACTGATCTAAATCTGTTTTAATCTCTCTATTATGTTTGAACAACCTTAGGCATTCATTATATTGAATTTATTATAGTTTTTGACTTAAGATTTAAAAATTCAGATGCATGTTCTGAAATTCGGATGCATGCATATTTTGCGGTCAAAAAGTGCTCTATTGTTGTTCAAATTGATTCAAACTTGTTTTAATCTCTTCCACTAAGTTTGGACAACCTTAGGAAAGCTTATTTTCAAAAATTGAAGCTTTCATTTAACCTATTTTAAAATTCGGACTTGATATGTCAAAATTCGGATGCATAGCATCTCAAGTCCAAACTTGTTGAAAAATGAGCACAATCTAAGGGGGAGCAATGTTAATCTTTTCTTATCTTTAATACCTTTCTTATAAGTTGTCTTAATGCTTAAATACTATATCTTCTATCCTAGTAGTTGGAAGGAAGGAGGTTAATGGAGGTTGGTTGGGTCATAGGCTCATATTGAGCCTTTTGTATGTCAATGTGCTAAATTGGTTATTTTCTATCATTGACATTAATACTTCTATGTACTACATTGTTTTAATCTATCACATTTTGTATCAAAGTTTGTCATCATCAAAAAGGGGGAGATTGTTAGCCCTAAGGGCAAATTATGTAGTTTTGATTAATGACAAATATTGATGAGGACTAAAATGTTTGATTATTGTGTGATAGGTTCTGTAAACTGAGAAGTATGAAGTCTCATTGCTTTGAAGCAAAAGTTCAAGAACAACTTTAGTTAAGCAAGTATTTGAAGTTTGAAGAATGTTGTTCTAAAGATGATCAAAGAGCATTGAAGACTTGAAGTGTAGAGTACATTTAACTTTTAGGTAAATCTCTATGCAAACTCTACACTTGCATGTCTTGGTTATCATTAAATGCATAAGAGAGCATAAAAATAATCTTATGATTTTAAAAGGCTTTGAATGAATCTTTTTATAAGATATGTTAGTAAACTTCATATGTTCTTGTTTTTCAAGCTTATATATGGTTAAATAAGTTTTCTATACATATCAAATGTTTTTCAAACTCATTGAAGTTATATCTCAAATGATTTTACAAAGTTTGAAAATGCTTCCAAAAAATTCGGTCGTCCGAATTTTGTAGCAAAAGTTTGCTACTATTCTTCCAGAGAAATTCGGAAGAAGATTCGGACGCAGCCAAAAAATTCGGTCGTCTGAATTTTTGGCCTTCAACATGGTCACTGTTCTTCCAGAGAAATTCGGAAGAAGATTCGGACGCAGCAAAAAATTCGGTCGTCCGAATTTTTGTTCTCAGCATGGTTACTATTCATCCAGAGAAATTCGGACGAAGATTCGGACGCAGCCAAGAAATTCGGTCGTCCGAATTTTCTGAAACTAGCCGTTTCTAGCCGTTTTATGAACGTTTTATCAGATTTTCAAATTCTATAAAAGCTATAAACATGCAAATTTTTGTAACTCTTGAAATCTTAAAACTCCAAGCATTCAAAAGCATTTAGCAAACATTTCTTAAGCTCTCTTATGTCTTGTGCATTCAATTGATCCACCCAAAAGACATCAAAGTGTGAAGGTGCAAAATTGTGTAATATCTACCATCAAGTGGTAACTTCTACACATTCTCATTTATTTATCAAATTGTGTATTTCTACTAGCTCTAGCAAGGTTATCTTGATAACATAAAATCCTTTAGATAAGGGTGATCCTTGAAAGTGTGATTCAAGGTTGTTTAAGATATAAAACCATTGTTTGTGGTGAGCCTTGTAGTGTAAACATTACTAGAAGAGGTTGTGAGTGTAAAACCATAGTTTGGTGAACCTCTCTTGTAATTTGTAAACCTGAGCAATTAGTAGATTTGTTGAAATCCTTAAGTGTGAGCTTAAGGTAGTGGATGTAGATCTTGAGGATCGAACCACTATAAATTGTTTGAGTTCTTTGCTATTGCTTTCATTACTGCCTTGCTATCAATTATCTATAATTAGCTTATATAACTTGTTCTTGGTCTAAACTCATAAAAGGTTTAAGTTTGCGAAAATTAGCCAAATACCTAATTCACCCCCCTCTTAGGTATTTCAGCCTCTTCAAATCTTTCATTTGTGAAGAGTTCACGATTATAACAATGCATAGAAGGTGAGTAATATCTTGCCCCACTATCACCTACTCCACAAATTATGTTAATCAAGGCATCACTGAACTCAAAATCCACTTGGGATACTCTAGATGAATACCATTTAATCACATCATCCCCTACAAGCTCAGCTCTTTCTTTTTTTAGGTTTGCATAAAATTCATATATGAGTGTAGGATAGAATTCTTCGTCAATGAATAACAGGCTACTCCAACCAATATCACTAAAGCATGATAGAACAATATCATACTAGATAGTTTATCAACATTCACCTTATACCCAGGGATAATTTTTCTGCTATTTTTGTTCCATTCATCAAATTCATGAGCAGCCTTGATTGAAACAAACCTATCAATTCCAGACAAATCTTGAGGAATTCGAACACTTCTTGGTTCGTTGATGATTAAGCCTCCATCACCCTCCTTGGCTTTTCCTTCCCTTTTTCAATATTTTGCTTCTTTGTCCTCATCGTGATGTTGCTACTTAAGAAAAGATTGATTTTTCAGATGTGTCTAGGGTTTGGAATTCAAAAATGAAAGCAATTCGAAGAGAAAATGATGAAATTTTAGAGAGATTATGATTCAGACGTGGATGGGTAAGGTTGGTTTTGAAATAGGAGAGAATTCGGAAGTTGAAGTGTTAAGAGAAACTGATTCGGCTTTATTTAAAACATTGCATTTGCAAAATTCGATCGACCGATTTTTAGGTCTGTGTCCGAATTTTTGGTTGAAAGTCTCTGTTTCTTCAATTCAGAAAATTCAGTCTACCGAATTTTCTGTTATGCGTCCGAATACTGCGTCCAAAAATTCCCTGTTTTCACTAAACCTCAACACACACATTAGTAATTGAATTTTGAGATTCCTAAGAGCCCTCTTAGATGATTAAACCTTTCCTCAGCCAGAGGCTTTGTAAATATATCAGCAATTTGATCATTTGTATTTTTATATTTTAAACATATATCTCTCTTGATTACATGATCACGAATGAAATGATGTTTAATTTCTATATGCTTAGTCCTAGAATGTTGAATGGGATTTATGCTCAAATTGATAGCACTAGTATTATCACATAGTATAGGCACACAATTGAATTTAAGACCATAATCAAGTAAGGTATGATGCATCCATAATAATTGAGCACAACAACTACCCGCATCTATGTATTCAGCTTCAGCATTAGATAAAGACACACAAGCTTGTTTTTTACTATACCAAGGCACAAGACAACTACCAAGAAATTGACAATGACCACTTGTACTTTTACCTTCAACTTTGCATCCAGCATAGTCAGCATCTGAATATCCAATAAGTTCAAAAGATAAAGATTTTGAAAACCAAAGACCGTAGTCATGTGTATCAATCAAATAACAAAAAAATATGTTTGACAGAAATTAGATGAGATTCTTTAGGACAAGATTAAAATCTAGCACATAAGCACACAACAAACATAATATCTGGTCTACTTGCTGTGAGATAGAGTAAACTTCCAATCATACCTCTATATGACTTCTCATTAACACTTTTACCTTTTTCATCTTTGTCAAGTTTAGTTCAACTCATTGGAGTACCTATCCCTTTAGCTTGATCCATTCCAAATCTTTTCAAGAGCTCCTTGGTATACTTTGCTTGATTTATGAAGACTCCATCCTTGGTTTGCTTAATTTGCAGCCCAAGAATGAAATTCAATCCTCCCATCATGCTCATTTCAAATTCATTTTGCATAGATTTGGCAAAGTCTTCACAAAGATATATGTTAATAGCACCAAAGATAATATCATCAACATAAATTTGCACAAGTAAAATATCATTATTAGTAGATGTTTTTATAAAAAGAGTTGTGTCCACTTTTCCTTTTGCAAAACCTTTTGAAAGAAGAAATCCACTTAATCTTTCATACCAAGCTCTTGGGGCTTGTTTTAATCCATATAGAGCTTTGGTTAACTTAAATACATGATTTGGAAATTTTTCATGAATAAAACCAAGAGGTTGTTCTACATAAACTTCTTCTTCAATATAACCATTTAGAAAAGCACTTTCGACATCCATTTAAAATAGTTTAAAACCTTTAAAACAAGCAAAAGCCAAAAGTATTCTTATAGATTCCAATCTGGCTACTGGAGCAAAAGTTTCATCATGATCAATGCCTTCTTCTTGGTTGAAGCCTTGAGCAACAAGTCTGGCCTTATTTCTAACAACTTCTCCTAATTCATTTAATTTGTTTCTAAAAACCCATTTTGTACCAATAATGGAATGATCATGAGGTATTGGAACAAGAGTTCAAACATTGTTTCTTTCAAACTGATTTAACTCTTATTCCATAGCAATGATCCAGAAATTATCACACAATGCATCATAAATATTTTTAGGTTCAATGTGAGATAAAAGAGCAAAGTTATCAATAAAATGCCGCCTTGTTTTAACTCCTTGGGAGACATCACCAATGATTTTCTCCTTAGGATGGCCTCTTGCATATGTTAGATACTTTGGAAACTCTTGATCATTGCTTCGTTGACCATCTTATTCTTGCTCCAGTATTTCTTCTTCCTTGGCATGTTCTTCCAATGTGGGTACTTGATGATGAGTTTGATATTCAATCATTGAAGAACATGCATCATCTTCATTTCTTCTTTGAAGATAAATGTTAGATTCATCAAAAGTTACATGTATGGTTTCTTCAACACATAATGTTCTTTTGTTATAAACTCTATATGCCTTTTTATTTGATGAATAGCCAAGAAATACTCCTTCATTTGATTTTCAATCAAATTTTACCAGATTATCACTGGTATTAAAATAAAACATTTACAACCAAACACTTTAAAATAAAAAATTGAAGGAGTTCTGTTAAATAGAAGTTCAAAAGGTGTTTTTCTTATAAAAGGTCTTAATAAAACTCTAGTCATTACATAGCAAGCAGTATTCACAGCTGCAACCCAAATGTACTTTGGCAAGGAATTTTCACAAAGCATTGATCTAGCCATCTCTTGTAAAGTTCTATTTTTCCTTTTAACAATACCATTTTGTTGAGGTGTTTTAGCAGCTGAGAAATTGTGAGTAATACCATATTCATCACAAAATTTTGTAAACTCTTGATTGCAAAATTCTCTTCCATTGTCACTTCTAATAGAAATCAGTTTATATTCAAGGGATGTTTGAACCTTTTTGAAAAGTTTTGCAAATTCAAGAAATGTTTCATCCTTTTGAGCTAAGAAGAGCACCCAAGTAAATTTTGAAAAATCATCTACAATCACATAAGCATATCTTTTACCACCAAGACCAGTGGTTCTCATTGGTCCAAATAAGTCCATGTGAACAAGTTCAAGAGGTTTTGAAGTAGAGACCATTTTCTTTGGTTTAAAAGATGTTTTTGATTGTTTTCCATATTGAGAAGCATCACAAAGACGTGTTTTATCAAAATACATTTTGGGTAATCCTCTAACTAGTTCTTGGGTAGACAGTTTATTCAATAAGTACATGCTTACATGTCCTAATCTTCTATGCCACAAAAATCCATCGTTATCATGAATGGCAAGACATTTGATATTGTTTGTGATCAGTTCATCAAGATATAGCACATATACATTTCCAACGCTTTAGCAACGAAGATGCTTTTGCTACTTGCACTATCAAAAATAGTACAAGTATCACATTTAAATTCTACTTTACATCCATTGTCACATAATTGACAAATGCTAAGGAAATTATACTTTAAACCATCAATGAGCAATACTTGTTTAATAAGAGGAAAGGACCCTTTACCAATGTTACCTATTCCAAGTATTTTTCCTTTCTTCTTATCACCAAATGTGACAAAGCCTTCACTTGTTGCTTGAAGCTCACTAACAAGTGAGGCATTTCCAGTCATATGTCTCGAACACCCACTGTCAAGGAACCATTTTGTGGCACTTGATCTAGAAGCAAATTGAACCTACACCAAATTGGAAAGACTGATTTTTGGTACCCATATTTTCTTGGGTCCAAGGGGGTTAGTGAAAGTTCCTTTGACTTTCCAAATAGTCTTAACACCATTTTCTATCTTTCCTTTTACAAAACATTTAGAAACCTTGTGTCCATGCTTGCCACAATATGTGCAACAAATATGATGCCTAGAATTAAAAGTTTCTTTAGCAAAAGAGTTTTTATATTTTGGAGCATAGCTATCATAAGTATAACCAAGACCATGTTTTGCAAATGAAGTTCTATGATAGCAAAGTAATTTATTTAAATTTTCTCTTCCATTTGTAAACTTTTTAATGCATGATGTAAGATCATTAACTTTCCTTTTTAAATCATTAAGCATTTTTTCAAGAGAATTAACTTTTATGCAAAGCTCTTTATTTTCAGAAGATATGTTTTGTATGGTTGCATTTAAAACTTCCTTTTCGATGTTAAGACAATTAATGGTCTCAAGAAGTTTACCATTTTCAACACATAATTTTCAATTCTCATTTGATAAATCATTTATTTTGGATTTCATTTCTTTATTCCTTTTAGAAGCCCTAGTTAATTCCTCATACATTTGTATAAGTAATTCACTAGGATCAACATCATCATCATAGAAATTAGAAATAGAAGGAGAAGATTGTACCTCATCATCAATTTCCATAAAGCATATGTTGGCCTTTCCTTTACTATTATCTTCACTTTCTTGTTGATCCCATGTTCCAGCCAGTCCTTTTCCTTTCTGGGTAGATTTCTTTTTGCTCTTGCTGTCTCTTTCCCTTTCCAAAACTTTGGAACAATCAGCAACAAGATGTTCTGTGCTCTTGCATTCAAAACATTGGGGTTTGAAGGATCAAGACTGTCCACTCTTCTTGGTTGGCTTTCTTCCTTTCTTGAGGAACTCCTTTTTGTAGAATCTCTTGAATTTCCTAACTGCCATGGCAATTTCCTCTTCTCCACTGTTACCATCTTCTTCTTCACTTGGAGATTTTTCTTATTCCCTCAAATGATTTGAAGTCTTGAGTACAACTCCTTTTCTTCCCTTTTCCTCATCTTCTTTGTCATTTAATCTTTTCATCTTCATTTCATGTGTGGGCAGAGATCCAATAAGCTCTTCAAGCGGAAGAGTTTTTAAGTCCTTGGACTCCTCAATAGCAAGTGTCTTTGGCTGCCAAGATTTTGGTAGAGCATCCAAAATCTTCCTATTTTGCTCTCCAATAGTTTAGCTCTTTCCATAAGCTTTTAAGCCATTGAAAATGTTAGTAAACCTTGTAAACATATCACTAACAATCTCACCTTGTTTCATGGTAAAAAGTTCATAGTCTCTAACAAGCATGGCAAGTTTAGATTCTTTAACTTGGTTTGTACCCTCATGAGTTATTTGGAGTAATCTCCACATATCATGAGCAGTGTCACAACAACTAACTCTATTATATTTAGCTACATCTAAAGCACAACTTACTATATTCATGGCATGATAATTCTATGTCATTTTCTTTGAATCATGTTCATCAAATTTGTCCGTAGACTTTGGTTCTAAGGTCACTCCATCAGCTCTCATTTTCATAGGAATATAAGGACCTTTTTCAACAATATTCCACAAATCACAATTTATAGAACAAATATATATCTTAACTCTAGATTTCCAAAAGGTATAGTTTGTTCCATCAAACAAAGGTGGTTTATTTGTGGAAGATCCTTCTAGGTAAGGTAAGTTTGAAATATTAGCCATTAAGATCTGTAACTTCCAGGTTGTAAAACCACACAAAGAAGTCCTTGCTCTGATACCAATTGAAATACCAAAGAGAGTGAGAGGGGTGAATTAGGTATTTGGCTAATTTTCGCAAACAAAGTCCTTTTATAATTATAAGTAAAAACAGATTGTGTGAGCTTGGTTCAATAAGAGAATTAAACAATTAATAACAAAGCTGTAAAATAATGTTAGAGCAATGAACACAAACAATTTATAGTGGTTCGATCTCTTCAAGATCTACGTCCACTACCTTAAGCCTACACTTAAGGATTTCAAACAATTTACTATATGCTCAAGTTTACAAATTACATAAGAGGCTCACCACACAATGGTTTTACACTCACAACCTCTTTAGCAATTCTATAAACAAGGTTCACCCTACCAAAGGATTTTATATCTACAAACAACCTTGAATCACAATTTCAAGGATCACACTTATCTAAAGGATTTTATGTTATCAAGATAACCTTGCAATTGAGCTAGTAGAAAACACAATTTAATAAAGAGAAGAGAATGTGTAGATGTTACCACTTGTTGGTAGATGATTACACAACGTTTAACCTTCAAACTTTGTTGTCTTTGGAATCTTGAATCATCAATTGAAAGCACAAAACAAAAGAGAACTTAAAATTGTTTGCTAAAGGCTTTGGAATGTTTAGAGTTCACCAACATTCAAAACTTGCAATAGATTTCAAGTTTATAGCTTTTATAGAATTCGAAAATCAATTTTAACAGCCATAAAAAGGCTAATAACGGCTAGTTTCAGAAAATTCGGACGACCGAATTTTACATCCGAATTTTTTGGACGTCACTGTTGCATATTTTTGGAAAAATTCGGAGGATCAAATTTTTTCCTTGCATCCAAATCTTCGTCCGAATTTCTCTGGAAAAACAGTAACCATGCTGAAGACAAAAATTCGGACGATCGAATTTTTTTTCATGCGTCCGAATCTTCGTCCGAATTTCTCTAGAAAAACAGTAACCATTTTTTGCTGCAAAAATTGGACGACTGAATTTTTTTGGAAGCACTTTCAAACTTTGTAAAATCATTTGAGATTTAACTTCAATAAGTTTGAAAATATTTTGTATGTATAGATAAGTTATTTAGACATATATAAGTTTGAAAACCATAATCAAATTTCTTTGATCATGCAAAGTTTACTCAAAATCTTTTAAGATACAAAACCACATTCATCAAAAAGTTCATTCAAAGCCATTTAAGATTTAGAAACTAATTTTATGCCCTCTTATGCATTCAATAGATTCCAAGACACACAAGTGTAGAGTTTACATAGAGATTTGCCTTTGGATCATCTTTGAACAACCTTCTTCAAACTTCAATCACTTTGGCTTATTGAAGTTGTTCTTGCACTTTGTCTTGAAAGCAATAAGACTTCATATTTCTTAGTTCACCAATCCTATCACACAATATATAATCATATTACTCATCAATATTTGTCATTAATCAAAAACCACGTGCTTTGCCCTTAAGGCTAACATTCTTCAATGATACGAACCCTTCAACTGCTCACACACTTTACTCCTCTCTATCCTTTGCTTTCACTCTGCTCAACTCTTTTGCCATTCCTATTCTTCACTCTATTGAAATTCTTGAGGACGATATAGCAAAAATTTTGGATCTTTTTCATCCTCTGAGTATTCTCTTACTCTTCAAAATCTCCAATGGCTGCAAAACACAGGGATTTGGTAAGATACTCTTCTACCAACTCTTTTTGAGTCTTAATTAGTAAAAACAAGAAGGCTTGGAAAGCTGGTGTTCAAGTTTGAGAAGAAAGGAAAGAAAGAAGAACCTAGAGAGCTTATTTCGAATCGAATCACTGAGATTCATACCATCGACTGGAAACACTTTGGAGATTCAAGCTAGCCCTATAGAAATTGGTATGAAGTTCAGGGATGGACCAGATTTTTGCAAATCCATACTGTTAATATGAAGCTAGTGAAGTGTTGAAAAATGATAGTGAAATACCTAAGAGGGGGTGAATTATGTATGTTAGCCCTAAGGGCAAATTATGTAGTTTTGATTAATGACAAATATTGATGAGGACTAAAATGTTTGATTATTGTGTGATAGGTTCTGTAAATTGAGAAGTATGAAGTCTCATTGCTTTGAAGCAAAAGTTCAAGAACAACTTCATTTAAGCAAGTATTTGAAGTTTGAAGAATGTTGTTCTAAAGATGATCAAAAGGAATTGAAGACTTGAAGTGTAGAGTGCATTTAACTTTTAGGTAAATTTCTATGTAAACTCTACACTTGCATGTCTTGGTTATCATTGAATGCATAAGAGAGCATAAAAATAATCTTATGATCTTAAAAGTCTTTGAATGAATCTTTTTATAAGATATGTTTGTAAACTTCATATGTTCATGTTTTTCAAGCTTAAATATAGTTAAATAAGTTTTCTATATATATCAAATGTTTTTCAAACTCATTGAAGTTATATCTCAAATGATTTTACAAAGTTTGAAAATGCTTTCAAAAAATTCGGTCGTCCGAATTTTGTAGCAAAAGTTTGCTACTATTCTTCCAGAGAAATTCGGAAGAAGATTCGGACGCAGCCAAAAAATTCAGTCGTCCCAATTTTTGGCCTTCAGCATGGTCACTGTTCTTCCAGAGAAATTCGGAAGAAGATTCGGACGCAGCCAAGAAATTCGGTCGTCCGAATTTTCTGAAACTAGCCGTTACTAGCCGTTTTATGAACGTTTTAACAGATTTTCAAATTCTATAAAAGCTATAAACATGCAAATTTTTGTAACTCTTGAAATCTTGAAAACTCCAAGCATTCAAAAGCATTTAGCAAACATTTCTTAAGCTCTCTTATGTCTTGTGCATTCAATTGATCAATCCAAAGACATTAAAGTGTGAAGGTGCAAATTTGTGTAATATCTACCATCAAGTGGTAACTTCTACACATTCTTCTTTACTTATTCAATTGTGTTGATCTACTTGCTCTAGCAAGGTTATCTTGATAACATAAAACCCTTTAGGTAAGGGTGATCCTTGAAAGTGTGATTCAAGGTTGTTTAAGATATAAAACCATTGTTTGTGGTGAGCCTTGTATTGTAGACATTACTAGAAGAGGTTGTGAGTGTAAAACCATAGTTTGGTGAACCTCCCTTGTAATTTGTAAACCTGAGCAATTAGTAGATTTGTTGAAATCCTTAAGTGTGAGCTTAAGGTAGTGGACGTAGATCTTGAGGATCGAACCACTATAAATTGTTTGGGTTCTTTGCTATTGCTTTCATTACTGCATTGCTATCAATTATCTATAATTAGCTTACATAACCTGTTCTTGGTCTAAACGCATAAAAGGTTTAAGTTTGCGAAAATTAGCCAAATACCTAATTCACCCCCCCCCCTCTTAGGTATTTCAATGTATTTAGCTAATTTTCACAAACAAGTTAAATACAGATGATAGCAAAGCAATAAGGAATGTGAGAGCAAAGAACTCAAGCAATTTATAGTGGTTCGATCGTCAAGATCTACGTCCACTATCTTAAGCCTTTGTTTAAGGATTTCAACCAATCTACTATATGCTCAAGGTCACAAATTACATGAGAGGCTCACCACACTAGGGTTTTACACTCACAGCCTCTTCTAGTAACTTTTACAAACAAGGCTCACCACACAATGGTTTTACACTCACAACCTCTTTAGCAATTCTATAAACAAGGTTCACCCTACCAAAGGATTTTATATCTACAAACAACCTTGAATCACAATTTCAAGGATCACACTTATCTAAAGGATTTTATGTTATCAAGATAACCTTGCAATTGAGCTAGTAGAAAACACAATTTAATAAAGAGAAGAGAATGTGTAGATGTTACCACTTGTTGGTAGATGATTACACAACGTTTAACCTTCAAACTTTGTTGTCTTTGGAATCTTGAATCATCAATTGAAAGCACAAAACAAAAGAGAACTTAAAATTGTTTGCTAAAGGCTTTGGAATGTTTAGAGTTCACCAACATTCAAAACTTGCAATAGATTTCAAGTTTATAGCTTTTATAGAATTCGAAAATCAATTTTAACAGCCATAAAAAGGCTAATAACGGCTAGTTTCAGAAAATTCGGACGACCGAATTTTACATCCGAATTTTTTGGACGTCACTGTTGCATATTTTTGGAAAAATTCGGAGGATCAAATTTTTTCCTTGCATCCAAATCTTCGTCCGAATTTCTCTGGAAAAACAGTAACCATGCTGAAGACAAAAATTCGGACGATCGAATTTTTTTTCATGCGTCCGAATCTTCGTCCGAATTTCTCTAGAAAAACAGTAACCATTTTTTGCTGCAAAAATTGGACGACTGAATTTTTTGGAAGCACTTTCAAACTTTGTAAAATCATTTGAGATTTAACTTCAATAAGTTTGAAAATATTTTGTATGTATAGATAAGTTATTTAGACATATATAAGTTTGAAAACCATAATCAAATTTCTTTGATCATGCAAAGTTTACTCAAAATCTTTTAAGATACAAAACCACATTCATCAAAAAGTTCATTCAAAGCCATTTAAGATTTAGAAACTAATTTTATGCCCTCTTATGCATTCAATAGATTCCAAGACACACAAGTGTAGAGTTTACATAGAGATTTGCCTTTGGATCATCTTTGAACAACCTTCTTCAAACTTCAATCACTTTGGCTTATTGAAGTTGTTCTTGCACTTTGTCTTGAAAGCAATAAGACTTCATATTTCTTAGTTCACCAATCCTATCACACAATATATAATCATATTACTCATCAATATTTGTCATTAATCAAAAACCACGTGCTTTGCCCTTAAGGCTAACATTCTTCAATGATACGAACCCTTCAACTGCTCACACACTTTACTCCTCTCTATCCTTTGCTTTCACTCTGCTCAACTCTTTTGCCATTCCTATTCTTCACTCTATTGAAATTCTTGAGGACGATATAGCAAAAATTTTGGATCTTTTTCATCCTCTGAGTATTCTCTTACTCTTCAAAATCTCCAATGGCTGCAAAACACAGGGATTTGGTAAGATACTCTTCTACCAACTCTTTTTGAGTCTTAATTAGTAAAAACAAGAAGGCTTGGAAAGCTGGTGTTCAAGTTTGAGAAGAAAGGAAAGAAAGAAGAACCTAGAGAGCTTATTTCGAATCGAATCACTGAGATTCATACCATCGACTGGAAACACTTTGGAGATTCAAGCTAGCCCTATAGAAATTGGTATGAAGTTCAGGGATGGACCAGATTTTTGCAAATCCATACTGTTAATATGAAGCTAGTGAAGTGTTGAAAAATGATAGTGAAATACCTAAGAGGGGGTGAATTATGTATGTTAGCCCTAAGGGCAAATTATGTAGTTTTGATTAATGACAAATATTGATGAGGACTAAAAATGTTTGATTATTGTGTGATAGGTTCTAGTAAATTGAGAAGTATGAAGTCTCATTGCTTTGAAGCAAAGTTCAAGAACAACTTCATTTAAGCAAGTATTTGAAGTTTGAAGAATGTTGTTCTAAAGATGATCAAAAGGAATTGAAGACTTGAAGTGTAGAGTGCATTTAACTTTAGGTAAATTTCTATGTAAACTCTACACTTGCATGTCTTGGTTATCATTGAATGCATAAGAGAGCATAAAAATAATCTTATGATCTTAAAAGTCTTTGAATGAATCTTTTTATAAGATATGTTTGTAAACTTCATATGTTCATGTTTTTCAAGCTTAAATATAGTTAAATAAGTTTTCTATATATATCAAATGTTTTTCAAACTCATTGAAGTTATATCTCAAATGATTTTACAAAGTTTGAAAATGCTTTCAAAAAATTCGGTCGTCCGAATTTTGTAGCAAAAGTTTGCTACTATTCTTCCAGAGAAATTCGGAAGAAGATTCGGACGCAGCCAAAAAATTCGGTCGTCCGAATTTTTGGCCTTCAGCATGGTCACTGTTCTTCCAGAGAAATTCGGAAGAAGATTCGGACGCAGCCAAGAAATTCGGTCGTCCGAATTTTCTGAAACTAGCCGTTACTAGCCGTTTTATGAACGTTTTAACAGATTTTCAAATTCTATAAAAGCTATAAACATGCAAATTTTTGTAACTCTTGAAATCTTGAAAACTCCAAGCATTCAAAAGCATTTAGCAAACATTTCTTAAGCTCTCTTATGTCTTGTGCATTCAATTGATCAATCCAAAGACATTAAAGTGTGAAGGTGCAAATTTGTGTAATATCTACCATCAAGTGGTAACTTCTACACATTCTTCTTTACTTATTCAATTGTGTTGATCTACTTGCTCTAGCAAGGTTATCTTGATAACATAAAACCCTTTAGGTAAGGGTGATCCTTGAAAGTGTGATTCAAGGTTGTTTAAGATATAAAACCATTGTTTGTGGTGAGCCTTGTATTGTAGACATTACTAGAAGAGGTTGTGAGTGTAAAACCATAGTTTGGTGAACCTCCCTTGTAATTTGTAAACCTGAGCAATTAGTAGATTTGTTGAAATCCTTAAGTGTGAGCTTAAGGTAGTGGACGTAGATCTTGAGGATCGAACCACTATAAATTGTTTGGGTTCTTTGCTATTGCTTTCATTACTGCATTGCTATCAATTATCTATAATTAGCTTACATAACCTGTTCTTGGTCTAAACGCATAAAAGGTTTAAGTTTGCGAAAATTAGCCAAATACCTAATTCACCCCCCCCCCTCTTAGGTATTTCAATGTATTTAGCTAATTTTCACAAACAAGTTAAATACAGATGATAGCAAAGCAATAAGGAATGTGAGAGCAAAGAACTCAAGCAATTTATAGTGGTTCGATCGTCAAGATCTACGTCCACTATCTTAAGCCTTTGTTTAAGGATTTCAACCAATCTACTATATGCTCAAGGTCACAAATTACATGAGAGGCTCACCACACTAGGGTTTTACACTCACAGCCTCTTCTAGTAACTTTTACAAACAAGGCTCACCACACAATGGTTTTATATCTACAAAGAACCTTGAATCACAACTTCAAGGATCACCCTTAGCTAAAGGGTTTTATGTTATCAAGATAACCTTGCAAGAGCTAGTAGAAAAAACACAATTTGATAAGAAGAAATGAGTGTGTAGATGTTACCACTTGTTGGTAGATGTCTTAAACAAAATTGCACCTTCACACTTTGATGTCTTTGGATTGATTAATTGAATGCACAAGATACAAGAGAGCTTAAGAAATGTTTGCTAAAGACTTTGGAATGCTTAGAGTTCACTTAAGATTCAAAACATACAAAAGATTTCAAGTTTCTAACTTTTATGGAATTTGAAAATCAGTTTTAACAGCTATAAAACGGCTAGTAACGGCTAGTTTCAGAAAATTCGGATGACCGAATTTTGCATCCGAATTTTTTGGACGTTGCTGTTACTCATTCTGGAAAAATTTGGTCGACCGAATTTTTTCCCTTCGTCCGAATTTCTCTGGAAAAACAGTAACTATGCTGAAGACAGAAAATTCGGACGACCGAATTTTTCTTCATGCGTCCGAATCTTCGTCCGAATTTCTTTGGAAAAACAGTAATGAACTTTGCTACAAAAATCAGACGACCGAATTTTTTCGAAGCATTTTCAAACTTTGTAAAATCATTTGAGACTTAACTTCAATAAATTTGAAAACATCTTATATGTCTAGATAACTTATTCAGACATATATAAGCTTGAAAACCATAACCAAATTTCTTTGATCACGCAAAGTTTATTCAAAATCTTTTAAGATACAAAATCACATTCATTAAAAAGTTCATTCCAAGTCATTTAAAATTAAGAAACTTATTTTATGCTCTCTTATGCATTCAATAGACTCCAAGACATATAAGTGTAGAGTTTCATAGAAATTTACCTATTAGTATATCTATTCTACACTTCAAGTCTTCAATGCCTTGAGTTCATCTTTGAATAACCTTCGTAACACTTCATGGTTGCTTGAAGGCAATGAGACTCCATACTTCTTAGATCTCAAATCCTATCACACAATATATAAACATATTAGTCCTCATCAATATTTGTCATTAATCAAAACTACATGATTTGCCCTTAGGGATAACAGATAGCAATCAGCAATTAGCAGAATTGCGAAAGTGCGGAATGAAGTTTCATTGCATGGACATGCATACAATGTTAGTAATTGATGTTGAATTGAGTTGCATGCATACGTAATGCAAGTCATTGAAGCTGAATTAAGCTACATACAAATGCAATGCAAGTTACTGAAGTTGAGATGCAGGGCAGAATGGCAAATACAGCAGTTTGTCAGCTAAGCTAAATAGATTGCCAGTTGGAAAATTGGAAGTCGGTGCTTACATGGAATAATTTCAAGATAGTCTGTTATTCATGTAGCATTACTTAGTGTAGGAAATGAGTTGCTGAGCTTTTTATATAAACTTTTGTAACCCTTCTATACAGACTTAGAGAATTTAATTCTAACTTTTCTTCCAATACAATTTTTCTCTCTTTATTGTTCTTTGGTCTGGATGTCTGCTTGAGCTCAATGAGCAGAGAATCGTGTTCTTCAATCATCAATCTTCATAGTCATTTTTCTACTTAAATTCATCAGTTCATTGTTTTTCAACATCGTATCAAAGTATAGTATTTGCTTCTGTTGCTAGTTTCAATTTTTTTGAATTTGCTGCTGGTTTCGGTTGATCTATTGTTCTGTTTGAACCATTGATTTTATTTCTGTGAATTTGCTAAAGTAACAATGGCGGTACATGTTGAGCCAATTCCAACCAATCCTTTTTATCTCAATCCGAATGAGAATACAACTCAACCATTGGTACAACCTGTACTTACAGAGAAGAATTACCATTCCTGGAGTAGTGCGATGAAGATGGTTGCTTGAGTTCATCTTTGAATAACCTTCATAACACTTCATGGTTGCTTGAAGGCAATGAGACTCCATACTTCTTAGATCACAAATCCTATCACACAATATATAAACATATTAGTCCTCATCAATATTTGTCATTAATCAAAACTACATGATTTGCCCTTAGGGCTAACAATCTCCCGTTTTTTGATGATGACAAACTTTGATGCAAAATGTGATGGATTTAAGTAATGTAGCACAAAGAAGTATTGATGTCAATGACAGAAATGACCAATTTAGCACAATGACATATAAAAGGCTCAATATGAGCCTATGACCCAACCAATCTCCATTAACCTCCTTCCTTCCAACAAGTGGGATTGAATAAACAATCATTTAAGCATTTAGAAAAGCATCTAAGAGAGGTTTTAAGGTTGTAAAAGTTTAACAAAGCTCTCCCTTAGATTGTGCTCATTTTTCAGCACATTTGGACTATAATTATCAAGCATCCAAATTTTTTGCATAGTAATTCCAAACTTTAAAATAAGATAATCAAAGGCTTCAAATTCTTTAAATAATCTTTCCTAAGTTTGTTCGTACATATTATGAGAGATTAAAACATATTTGAATCAATTTGAACAACAAAGGAGCACATTTTGGCAACAAAATATGGATGCATCCAAATTTTTTGTCAAAAATTTTTTTGGCAACAAGTTTGAAAAGGTGATTTTGCATTCAAAAGTAAATATGTATAACCACAAAAGAACTTAGTTGGTCTTTGCAAAACCACAAAACTTATGCATCTGAACTTTAAGTCCTAGCAAAATAAACCACAAACAAACAGAAGTAGTACATTTTGCACACAAACAGTCACAGTCATCCAGTTTTCTCTCCCTTTTGTTATCACTCAAAAAATAGGATCAAAGAAAATGAGACTAAATAATGTAGCATATATAAAAATTTAAATGAAGCTCTCATCACTGAGATTTCATCATTGAGTTTCACTATTACACCAAATGTAGCAAAAAAGCAAATAGCATAGATGAGTATTTAAAATATATAAGATAACGCTTAGTACAAATAAGTAAGTAAAAGCAGTAAAAAGGATGAGAGTAAAGAAATGCTCAGTCTTGTGAAGTTGATGGAGAATCTTTGCTAAATTCTTTCTTGATAGCCAAATGCTTTACTCTTCCTTTGCTGAAGGATATTGTTGAAGGTGAGACAATGCTTGCTTTTTTTATTTGAATTCCACCTTCTTGAGGCTCACTTCCTTTTTCTTGAGGCTTTTCATGAACTGGTTCATGTTCTTCTTCTTCTTGCCTTGCCACATTCTCTTCATCGCCTCCTTGATCATCATCTCCATCATCACTGTTATCATCTTCATCTTCTATCTTGCCTTTCTTATCTTCATCATCCTCATCTTTATCTTCATGCCCAGAGGCTCCTTCACCACTTTGTGTATTCCTTATTAGAATTTCTTCAATATTCTTCACTCTACTCTCTAATCCATCCAGCTTTCTAAGAACCATTGGAGCAAAGGATTTGAAGAACTTATACATCTTCTCCATTTCCTTGACATGATTATTCAAGGCTTCTTGGAATGCCTTAGCTACTATGGTGTCACATCTGGTTACTTCTTCACTTCTTGGATCAGTCTCAACATTTGGTTGAGGCATTTCTTCAAATAATCTTCTTTTTATGGGAGGTTGCTCCCCCTCACTTGAGGTATCATGCTTTCTCTTTGTCTTCATCTCTCTAGCAAGAGTTTCTTCTTTATCTTCTTCTTCCTCAGTTTCTTCACCTTCTTTAATCTCTTCTCTTCTTGGAGTGGTATCTCTTTTAGTTCTCCATATACCATCATCATCAAGAACTAACTGCATTCTCCTAAGAGTTTCATTAGTATAAATCTCCCCACTCTTAAATGCTTGCCCTCTCCCTGGAAGTTTAACCTGAAAATGCTTAAAAATCCTTGTCAACATCCTTCCAAATGGGAATGCCTTGGTTACAGTCTTTCTTGCAGTGATCATGTGCTTCAAGGCTATATATCCAAAATTCAACCTCCTATGTTCATGCAGGGCTAACATGATCACCATGTGCATGTTACCAACAGATGACTTATGCCTAAAGTTTGGAACAATCATAGTAGTAACCATGTGATGCAATACCCTACCTCTAGCATCTAAGTTCCTGATTTACCTCTCTTTAATGGACCTAAATTCCGTTCCATTAGTGAATGCCTCTTCAAATCTTTCATTTGTGAAGAGTACACAATTATAACAATGCGTGAAAGGTGAGTAATATCTTGCTCCACTATCACCTACTCCACAAATTCTGTTAATCAAAGCATCACTAAATTCAAGGTCCACTTGAGATACTCTAGATGAATACCATTGAATCACATCATCCCCTACTAGTTCAGTTCTTTCTCCCTTGAGGTTTGCATAAAATTCATATATGAGAGTGGGATAGAATTCTTCATCAATGAACAATAAGCTACTCCAACCAATATCACCAAAGAATGAAAGAACATTATCCATATTTGACAGTTTATCAAGATCCACCTTATAACCAGGGATAATTTTTCTGTTATTTTTGTTCCATTCATCAAATTCGTGAGTAGCTTTGATTGAAACAAACTTGTTAACTCCAAACAATGTTTGAGGGATTCGAACTTTTCTTGGTTGATTGATGACTGAGTCTCCATCTCCTTCCTTTGCTTTCCCTTTCCCCTTTCAAACATTTGGCCTCTTTGTTCTCACCATGATGTGAATGTGTGAAAACTAGTGAATTTTAGAATAAATCTAGGGCTTGGAATTCGAAAATGAAGACAAATCGAAGTAAATAGGTGAAATCTTTGAGAGTTTTTGATTTGGACGTGAATCAGTATGAGTAGATTTAAAATGGGAGAGAAATTCGGAACTTGAAATGTCAAGGAAACCGTTTGATTCTTATTTAAATCGCTGTATCCGCAAAATTCGGACGACTGATTTTTCAGGTATGCGTCTGAATTTTCAATCGAAAGTCTCTGTTTCTTCAGCTCAGAAAATTCGATCGATCGAATTTTCTGTAGAGCATCCGAATTTCTGATCGAAAGTTTCTGTCTTTTGAACTCAGAAAATTTGGTTGACCGAATTTTCTGTGTTGCTTCTGAATTCTACTTCCGAAACTTTATGTTTTAACAAAAGTTCAACAAACACATTAGTAATTGAATTTAGAAATTCCCAAGAGCCTTCTTAGGTGATTAAACCATTCCTCAGCCAAAGACTTTGTAAAAATATCAGCAATTTGATTATTTGTACTTATATATTCCAAACATATATCCTTTTTAGCCACAGGATCACGAATAAAATGATGCTTAATCTCTATATGCTTTGTTCTGGAATGTTGTATGGGATTTATGCTCAAATTGATAGCACTAGTATTATCACATAGTATAGGTGCAAAATTGAATTTAAGACCATAATCAAGTAATGTATGCTGCATCCATAACAATTGTGCACAACAACTACCCACAGCTACGTATTCAGCTTCAGCAGTAGAAAATGACACACAAGCTTGCTTTTTACTATACCAAGACACAAGGCAACTACCAAGAAACTGACAATGACCACTTGTACTTTTACGTTCAACCTTGCACCCAGCATAATCAGCATCTGAATACCCAACAAGCTCAAAAGATGTAGATTTTTTAGGGCAAGATTGAAATAACGAAAGATACGTTTAACAAAAATTAGATGAGATTCTTTAGGGCAAGATTGAAATCTAGCACATAAGCACACAACAAACATAAAGTACCGCCTTGTTTTGACTCCTTAGGAGACATCACCAATGATTTGCTCCTTAAGATGGCCCCTTGCATACGTTAGATCCTTTGGAAGTTCTTGATCATTACTTGGTTGACCATCTTATTCTTGCTCCATTATTTCTTCTTCCTTGGCATGTTCTTCCAAAGTAGGTACATGATGATAAGTTTGATTTTCAACCATTGAGGAACCTGCATCATCTTCACTTCTTCTTTGAAGGTAAATGTTAGATTCATCAAAGTTTGCATGTATGGTTTCTTCAACACATAATGTTCTTTTATTATAGACTCTATATGCCTTTTTATTTGAAGAATAGCCAAGAAATATACCTTCATCAGATTTTCTATGAAACTTACCAAGATTATCACTAGTGTTTAAGATAAAACACTTACAACCAAAAACTTTAAAATAGACAATTGAAGGAGTTTTATCAAATAAAAGTTCAAAAGGTGTTTTTCTTATGAAATGTCTTCATAAAACTCTATTCATTACATAGCAAGCAGTATTTACAACTTCAGCCCAAAAGTATTTTGGCAAAGAATTTTCACAAAGCATTGATCTAGCCATCTCTTGTAAAGTTCTATTTTTCCTCTCAACAACACCATTTTGTTGAGGTGTTTTGGCAGCTGAAAAATTATGAGTAATACCATATTCATCACAATATTTTGTTAAATATTGATTGCAAAACTCCCTTCCATTTTCACTTCTAATAGAAATTAGTTTAAATTCAAGAGATGTTTGAACCCTTTAAAAATGTTTTGCAAATTCATGAAATGTTTCGTACTTTTGAGTTAAGAAGAGCACCCAAGTAAATCTTGAAAAATCATCTACAATCACATAAGCATATCTTTTACCTCCAAGACCAGTGGTCCTCACTGGTCCAAATAAGTCCATGTGAACTAGTTCAAGAGGTTTTGAAGTAGAGACCATTTTCTTTGGTTTAAAAGATATTTTTGATTGTTTTCCATATTGACAAGCATCACAAAGACGTGTTTTATCAAAATACATTTTGGGTAATCCTCTAACTAGTTCTTGGGTAGACAATTTATTCAATAAGTCCGTGCTTACATGTCCTAATATTCTATGTCATAAAAATCCATCGTTATCATGAATGGCAAGACATTTGATATCATTTGTGATCAGTTCATCAAGATATAGGATATAGCACATATACGTTTCCAACGCTTTTAACAACAAAGATGCTTTTGCTACTTGCACTATCAAAAATAGTACAAGTATCACATTTAAATTCTACTTTACATCTATTGTCACATAATTGGCTAATGCTAAGTAAATTATACTTTAAACCATCAATGAGCAATACTTGTTTAATAAGAGGAAAGGACCATTTACCAATATTACCTATTCTAAGTATTTTTCCTTTCTTCTTATCACCAAATGTGACAAAGCCTTCACTTGTTGCTTGAAACTCACTAACAAGTGAGGCATTTCCTGTCATATGTCTTGAGCACCCACTGTCAAGAAACCATTTTGTGGCACTTGATCTAGAAGCAAATTGAACCTACACCAAATTGGAAAGAGTGATTTTTGGTACCCATATTTTCTTGGGTCCAAGGGGGTTAGTGAAAGTTCCTTTGACTTTCCAAATAGTCTTAACACCATTTTCTATCTTTCTTTTTACAAAACATTTTGATACCTTGTGTCTATGCTTGCCACAATATGTACAACAAATATGATGCCTAGAATTAAGAGTTTCTTTAGCAAAAGTGTTTTTATATTTAGGAACATAGCTATAATGAGTGAAACCAAGACCATGTTTTGTAAATGAAGATCTTTTATAACCAAGTAATTTATTTAAATTTTCTCTTTCATTTGTAAATTTTTCAATGCATGAAGTAAGATCATTAACTTTTCTTTTCAAAATCTCATGATCAATGAGCATTTTTTCAAGAGAAGTAACTTTTATGCAATGCTCTTTATTTTCAAAAGATATGTTTTGTATGGTTGCATTTAAAACTTCTTTTTCAATATTAAGACAACTAATGGTCTCAAGAAGTTTACCATTTTCAACACATAATTTTGAATTCTCATTTAATAAATCATTTATTTTGGATTTTATTTCTTTATTCCTTTTAGAAGCCCTTGTTAATTCCTCATACATTTCTATAAGTAATTCACTAGGATCAACATCATCATCATAGAAATTAGAAATAGAAGGAGAAGATTGTACCTCATCATCAATTTCCATAAAGCATATATTGGCCTTTCCTTTACTATCATCTTCATTTTCTTGTTGATCCCACATTCCAGCCAGTCCTTTTTCTTTCTTGGTAGATTTCTTTTTGTTCTTGCTGTCTCTTTCCCTTTCCAAAACATTGGGATAATCAGCAAAAAGATGCTATGTACTCTTGCATTCAAAACATTGAGGTTTGAATAAGGAAGACTATCCACTCTTCTTGGTTGGCTTTCTTCCCATTTTGAGAAACTCCTTTTTGTAGAATCTCTTGAACTTCTTAACTGCCATAGCAATTTACTCTTCACCACTGTTACATTCTTCTTCTTCAATTGAAGATTTTTCTTGTTCACTCAAATGATTAGAATCCTTAAGTACAACTCCTTTTCTTCCCTTTTCTTCATCTTCTTTGTCATTTAATCTCTTCATCTTCATTTCATGTGTGAGTAGAGATCCAATGAGCTCTTCAAGTGGAAGAGTTTTTAAATCCTTGAACTCCTCAATAGCAAGTGTCTTAGGCTGCCAAGATTTTGATAGAGCATCCAAAATCTTCCTGTTTTGCTCTCCCATTGTATAACTTTTACCATAAGCTTTTAAGCCATTAAAAATGTTAGTAAACCGTGTAAACATATCACTAATATTTTCACGTTGTTTCACCGTAAACAGCTCATAATCTCTAACAAACATAGCAAGTTTAGATTCTTTAACTTGATTTGTGCTATCATGAGTTATTTTGAGTAATCTCCACATATCATGAGAAGAGTCACAACCAGTAACTCTATTATATTCAGTAACATCGAAAGCACAACTCAAGATGTTCATAGCTTGATAATTTAAAGTCATTTTCTTTTAATCATGCTTATCAAATTCGTCAGTAGATTTTGGTTCTAAGGTCACACCATCTGCTTTCATTTTCATAGGAACATAAGGACCTTTTTCAATAATATTCCACAAATAAAAATTGAAAGAACAAATGTATATCTTAACTCTAGATTTCCAAAAAGTGTAATTTGTTCCATCAAACAAAGGTGGACTATTTGTGGAAGATCCTTCTTGATAAGGTAAGTTTGAGATATTAGCCATAAGATCTTTAACTTCTAGGTTGTAAAACCACACAAGGAAGTTCCTGCTCTGATATCAATTGAAATACCTAAGAGGGGGGTGAATTAGGTATTTAGATCATTTTCCCAAACAAAAACCTTTTATTAATCTAAGCAAAGAGCAAATTCTATATGTCAAGTTAAATACAGTTGATAGCAAAGCAGTAAGGAATGTCAGAGCAAAGAACTCAAGATCTACGTCCACTACCTTAAGCCTATGCTTAAGGATTTCAACCAATCTACTATATGCTTAAGGTCACAAATTACATGAGAGGCTCACCACACTAGGGTTCTATACTCACAACCTCTTCTAGTAACTTTTACAAACAAGGCTCACAACACAATGGTTTTATATCTACAAAGAACCTTGAATCACAACTTCAAGGATCACCCTTAACTAAAGGGTTTTATGTTATCAAGATAACCTTGAAAGAGCTAGTAGAAAAAACACAATTTGATAAGAAGAAAAGAGTGTGTAGATGTTACCACTTGTTGGTAGATGTCTTACACAAAATTGTACCTTCACACTTTGATGTATTTGGATTGATCAATTGAATGCACAACATACAAGAGAGCTTAAGAAATGTTTGCTAAAGACTTTGGAATGCTTAGAGTTCACTTAGATTCAAAACATACAAAAGATTTCAAGTTTCTAGCTTTTATGGAATTTGAAAATCAATTTTAACAGTTATAAAACGGCTAGTAACGACTAGTTTCGGAAAATTCGGTTGACCAAATTTTGCATCCGAATTTTTCCGACGTTGCTGTTACTCATTCTGGAAAAATTTGGACGACCGAATTTTTTCATTTCGTCCGAATCTTCGTTCGAATTTCTCTGGAAAAACAGTAACTATGCTGAAGACAGAAAATTCGAACGACAGAATTTTTCTTCATGCGTCCGAATCTTCGTCCGAATTTCTCTAGAAAAACAGTAATCTTTGCTACAAAAATTGGATGACCGAATTTTTTGGAAGCATTTTCAAACTTTGTAAAATCATTTGAGACTTAACTTCAATAAATTTGAAAACATCTTATATGTCTAGATAACTTATTCAGACATATATAAGCTTGAAAACCATAACCAAATTTCTTTGATCACGCAAAGTTTATTCAAAATCTTTTAAGATACAAAATCACATTCATTAAAAAGTTCATTCCAAGTCATTTAAAATTATGAAACTTATTTTATGCTCTCTTATGTATTCAATAGACTCCAAGACATATAAGTGTAGATTTTCATAGAAATTTACCTATTAGTATATCTATTCTACACTTCAAGTCTTCAATGTCTTGAGTTCATCTTTGAATAACCTTCATAACACTTCATGGTTGCTTGAAGGCAATGAGACTCCATACTTCTTAGATCACAAATCCTATCACACAATATATAAACATATTAGTCCTCATCAATATTTGTCATTAATCAAAACTACATGATTTGCCCTTAGGGATAACAGATAGCAATCAGCAATTAGCAGAATTACGAAAGTACAGAATGAAGTTTCATTGCATGCACATGCATACAATGTTAGTTATTGATGTTGAATTGAGTTTCATGCATACGTAATGCAAGTCATTAAAGCTGAATTAAGCTACATTCAGATGCAATGCAAGTTACTGAAGTTGAGATGCAGGGCAGAATGGCAAGTACAACAGTTTGTCAGCTAAGCTAAATAGATTGCCAGTTGGAAAATTGGAAGTCGGTGCTTACATGTAATAATTTCAAGATGGTCAGTTATTCATGTAGCATTACTTAGTGTAGGAAATGAGTTGCTGAGCTTTGTATATAAACTTTTGTAACCTTCTATACAGACTTAGAGAATTTAATTCTAACTTTTCTTCCAATAAATTTTTCTCTCTTTATTGTTCTTTGGTCTGGATGTCTGCTTGAGCTCAATGAGCAGAGAATCGTGTTCTTCAATCATCAATCTTCACAGTCATTTTTCTACTTGAATTCATCAGTTCATTTTTTTCAACATCGTATCGGAGCATAGTATTTGCTTCTGTTTCTAGTTTCAATTTTTTTGAATTTGCTGCTAGTTTCGGTTGATCTATTGTTCTATTCGAACCATTGATTTTATCTCTGTGAATTTGCTAATGTAACAATGGCGGTACATGTTGAGCCAATTCCAACCAATCCTTTGTACCTCAATCTGAATGAGAATACAACTCAACCATTGGTACAACCTGTACTTACAGAGAAGAATTACCATTCCTGGAGTAGTGCGATGAAGATGGTGCTGATCTCCAAAAATAAAATAGGCTTTGTTGATGGATCAATTGAGCCACTACCGAGGAGTTCAAGGAACTTCCCACTTTGGCAGCAGGTAAACACAACCGTTCTCTATTGGCTTGTGAATTCTATGGACACAATTATAGCACAAAGTGTGATATGGTTAGACACTGAAAAAGAGGTTTGGAATAATCTGTATGTTAGATATTCCAGTGGAGATTCTTATCACTTATCTGATCTTATAGAGGATATTCATAATGTGAGACAAGGTAACAAAACAATGAATGAATATTATACTCATTTGAAGATTCTTTGGGATGAGAACATTGCCTAAATGCATTTGTGAGCCTTGTTGTAAGTGTGGAGCAATTAAATAGATGAGAGAGTATTATGAAACATAATGTATGATAAGATTGCTAAAAGGCTTGAATGATCAATTTAATAGTATCAAATCACAGGTTCTTGTTATGGAACCTTTACCTTTAGTCAGTCAAGTTCTTTCTATGGCTATTAAACATGAAAGATAGCTGAATTATACTTCTAATCAAAGTAAAGAGGTGCAAGTGATGTTGACTCAGCCTGTAGTCAAGTCAATTAATCAGGAAATGTAAACTAATCTACCTACATTTGTAAATAAAGAGACTGCTAGTGCTTGTTTTGGTGGAAATGTTCAGTATGAGGTAAATGCTGCAGCAGGAAACAATATAAGATGTTTTGGATAGAAAAGTATTATGTACACATTCTGTGGTAAATCAGGACATACAGTGGATAAATGCTATAAGAAGCATGGATATACTCCAAATTTTAAGTTTAGGACTAGAGAAGGAGGTTTCAGTGGTGGTGCAAATGCAGATAATAGAAAATATGGTATTGGTGGTGCTCCTAAAAGAGATGTTGTAGTTAATCAGACTAGTGGTGTGACTGGTGCAGAAATTCCAAATTCTTCAACTGCAGGAATTACTCAGGAGCAGTATCTTAACTTGATGAACATGCTTAAGAGCATTCAATTGCAAGGTGCAGAAAATGTTTCTAGTCATTCTCATGGAGTCAACCAGGCTACAGTTTTGACAGCCAATTTTGACAAGCTAGTCAACTACACAGGTACAATTTCTTATGAAACTACAAAGCATTGGATTTTGGATTCAAGAGCTGCAGATCATATAGTGTGTTCTTTGACATTCTTTACTACTTTGACTCCTATTCAGAATGTTTTGTTAAGCTGCCCAATAACCAAACAATACCTGTTACTCATAAAGGCCATGTTTTTCTTTCTAACAGATTGAAGTTACTTGAAGTTCTCTATATTCATTCCTTCTTTCAAGTACAATCTAATCTCAAAACTTGTTCAAATAATCAGAATTGATAATGATTTTGAGTTTCATTTGCCTATGTTCATCCAATCTAAGGGCATAATTCATCAGACGTCATGTGTTGAAACACCACAGCAGAATGGATTAGTTGAAAGAAAACATCAACATATTTTGAATGTTGGTAGAGCTTTAAAATTACAATCTAATCTTCCTATCTCTTACTGGGGATTTTGCATTCAGCATGATGTTTATTTGATAAACAAACTTCCTACACCTATATTACACAATAAAACTCCCTATTACATTCTTTATGGTAGAGATCCTTCCTTTATCATTCTCAGAGTTTTTGGCTATTTAGCATTTACTTCAACTCTGGAACAAGGCAGATTAAAATTTGAACCAAGATCTAGAAAGGCTATTCTAGTGGGTCTTACTTTCACCAGCAAGGGTTATATACTTCTAGATTGGGCTTCAAGGTCTATTTTTGTGTCCATAAATGTTATTTTTCATGAAGATGTCTTTCCTTTCGGTAATCAATCTTTTGAAACTTTTCCTTTATATTCTTCCAACTCTGTACTTTCTTTTGTTCCTTTAGGTATTTCTTTTCCAGAATCTTCTGCTTCAATACCAATTGATGTTGCTATACCTTCTGAAAGTATTTCTTCTCCCATATCCTCAATTAGTAATCAAGTTCCTAGAAGATCTCAAGGATCTAAAACTGCACCAGTTTATCTCAAAGATTATGATTGCAATACAATTCTTACTAGACCACATAATACCCATGTATAGCCAATGGGCTTTACACCTTCAGGTGTTCGGATTACAGGTCCAAAATCTTCACGTTTTTGAAGCAAGTTCAATTCTGATTGAATCGAATCTTTCCATTTTGACCAATCATTTCTATGTCGATATTCTTCAACTGATGTTGGTTCAAGATCCTCATTATCTTTGAAAACATCAAGTGCTACATTGTAAGGAAATGAGTTATCTATAGTCATTTCCATTCGATTCAATTTCTGCCGGAAGTTGTATAGTTGATGGAAATTTCTGTATTATTTTCATAATCTTGAACATTTTCATCAATTATCTCTTGGTCCTTTTTCTCAGATTCTTCAATATGATCACTTTGATCATTTGATCCTCTTTTCTTACGAGGATTTCTATCTTTTGAACCAATAGATCGATCACGCTTCTAGCGTGCTTTTGATTCAATAGCTACAGGTATTGAATTTTGCTCTTTTTGGACTTTAACCTAAATAAGAGCATCTACAGCTGGTAGATGCTATTTTATTACTTTTGTAGAGTCGGAAAAGGAATCTGGCAATTGATTTTCTATCTTTTGTAAATAAATTATCTTTTGAACTTCAAGTTCACTCACGCTTGTGCGCGGATCTAGATAATTCAAAGATGTTGTCTAAACAAGCTCTTTTCCTTTTGGTTTATTGTCTCCCCCTAACTTGGGAAACATAGACTGATCAAAATGATAATCAACGAACCTTGCCGCAAATACATCTCCCATCATAAGTTCAATATACCTTATTATAGAGGGAGAGTCATATCCAACATATGTCCCCCAATCTCCTTTGAGGACCCATTTTAGTTCACTAATTGGGTGTTATAGGAACATACACCGCACATCCAAAAAACCTCAAATGAGAAATATTTGGTTCAAAGCCAAAGGCTAATTGTAAAGGAGAAAAATCATGATAACCTAATGGCCTAATATGCATAAGCGTTGCAGCATGCAAAATTGCATGTCCCCAAGCTAATACAGGAAGATTTGTTCTCATTAAAAGTGGTCTAGCAATTACTTGTAGTCTTTTGATAAATGATTCTACTAAACCATTTTGAGTGTGAACATGTGCTACAGGATGTTCAACAATAATGCTAATTGACATGCAATAAGCATCAAAGACTTGAAAACAATATTCAGCAGCATTATCTAGACGGATCCTTTTAATAGTGTGATCTGGGAATTGCACTGTCAGGCGAATTATTTGGGCAAGTAATCTCGTAAATGCCAGGTTGTGAGTAGATAATAAACAAACATGCGACCATCGGGTCGATGCATCAATTAACACCATGAAATATCTAAATTGCCCACATGATGGGTGAATAGGCCCAGATATATCACCATGAATCCATTCTAGAAATGTGGGAGACTCAACTCCCACTTTTTCTTGGGATAGTCTAATAACAAATTTTCCTTGAGAACAAGCACCACATGGAAATTTATTCAATACCCTTTGATCTTTCAATGGGTGTCCATGCGTATTCTTAATTATTTTTCGCATCATAATTGATCCTGGGTGACTCAAATGGTCATGCCAAATGCTAAATGTAGCAAGATTAGTAAACTTCTGATTTACTAAATGATGCACTTCAATACTATTAATCTTCGTGTAATATAGGTCGAAAGAAAGAGATGAAAATCTCTCGAAGATAGATTTCTTTTCAGATACTCAAATTTATTTTCCTCCATTGTTTCAACATGATATCTATTCCGGCAGATATCTTTAAAACTCAATAAGTTTCTTCTAGATTTCGAGGAAAATAATGCCTTATTGATGGCAATTATTGTGCCTCTAGGTAATAAAATACTAGCTCTTTCGGAGCCTTCAATCAGTTTTACACTGTTATTTATAATGTAAACACTTATTTCTCTCATATTCAAACAAGAGAAATATCTCTCATTTTTAATATAGTGTGCGTAGTACCACTATCAATGAGGCAAATATCCTCAGTGGTACTTTGAGAGTCATAATAAGGAATAAGAACCATCTGAACACATAAAAATATAAAATTTAAATACTTAAATAAAGTTCTATTGCAAAGGAAATTTGTAGTAGATCACTAAGGATTATTACAAAAGAAATATACATGAACTAAACTAAGAATTAGAAAGAACATTGAATAGAACTCTCATTTCTTTTGGACACTTTCATTACCAATCAAATGGTAAATTCTTCCTTCTAGATGCTCAAAAAAATCAGTCACATCTAAATGAGTTACATCAACAATGGCATCATTAAGATTATTGTTATTACCATCATCGGGAATGGAATTTTGAGAAGTAAAGTTTGCTTCAGGACTTTTACCCTTCTTCTTATTTGATGCTTGATAAAGCTCAACAAGGTAGTTTGTCGTACAACAGGTAGGGGACCAATGGCCTTGTATACCACATCAATAACATTTATCTTCGTGATCTTCTAGATCCACTTCCATCTCTTTTATTTTCTCATTGTTTTTGGCCCACTTCTAGTGGATTTTGTTATTTTTTGCACCCGATGCTCTATTTTGTTCGCCATGATTCTATGGATGCTTTCTACCACGGTCGCGTTCGTGTCTTCGGTTTCGACCATGACCATGACCTCTTCCAGGGTCATATCCTTGAGTTCTAATTGCATTCACTTCAGGGAGTAGAGTAGAACCTGTTGGTAAGAAATTAATTCAACATATTTCTTAAAACCTTTCTCTCGATATTGTTGCTGCAGGACAATGTTTGAGGCATGAAAAGTAGAGAATGCTTTCTCTACATATCAGCGTCAATGATATTTTCTCCGAATAATTTCAATTGAGAAGTAATTTTAAACATTGTGTAGTTATATTTACTTACAAATTTAAAATCTTATAGCCGTAAGTACATCCAATCATACCGTGATTTTGGTAGAATGACCATCTTTTGGTGGTCAAATCTTTCTTTCAGATACTTCCACAAAATAAGTGGATCTCTTAAGGTAAGATATTCCGCATTCAAATTCTCATGGAGATGGTGGCGGAGAAAGATCATGGCTTTTGCACGATTTGGAGATGATGACACATTATTTTCTACAATGGTGTCTCATAGACCCATTGCATCTAGATGAATTTGAGCATCTAACATCTATGACAAATAGTTCTTTCCAGAAATGTCCAAAGCAAAAAAATCGAGTTTGGCAAGGTTTGCCATGAGAATTTAAAGGTAGAAAAATACCTCTTTTTATCTTGATTGATCTCTAAACTCTAGTGACAGAGACTCATGCTGATAACGTGTTATGAATTTGTTGGTCCGTAGTAGCCGTCGGCACAATGAAATCGTGATACTAATGTAGATAACTTAATAAAGAAATTAGAATGTAGAGAATAGGAGAAAACTATAGAGACAAAATAGAGAGAAAGAACACAAGAACTTTATTGATTCTCTGAGAGTAAATCAATCAATAAATGAGTGAATACAACACCTCAATCTAGAGCCCTATTTATAGGGTTCATGGGTACATTCCAATAAGAAAATGTAGAGGGTAATTAGAAGACAAATCCTATCACTAATTAAAGATATGATAGAACTCTACCATCTATCTTCTGGATAGTTGGAGTATCTCTATAACTCTGATAATGAATTACCTCTTTGATATCAGATAATAGACATCCACAATATTAATTTCATAACATATATATGTATACATTATATTTTTAAATCAATAATATGTATTACAATTATTACTTAAATAATAGATGATTTAATATCTTTTAATAGTAGTATTTATAATAGAACTTAAAGAAATAAAATATTATAAGACGTAACTTAATGTATTATATTTTAATATAATATTTTGAAAGTGACCATGTAAATTTGAATCAGTATAGAAATCAACTTCTATTGTTCTTTTTATATCCCTAAACTAACAAAATGAAAAATAATCTAAACTTTTTAATAAATTTCGTTTTGAATGAAACTTTGATATACATTCATTTCTAATTTAATAAGTTATAGACTCATGTTATTAAGTTATTAAGTGTGTTTACCAATTAATAAAAATTATTATAGATAATGTAAATAGATAAAACATATTAGCATTATATATAATTACTATTTTACATACATGCATACTTATAAAAATATTAAATATAAATTATTATATGATATTAAATAATTCTTGTATAATAATAGAAATAATTATATATATATATATATATCAAATGTATAGGATGTCATGCTAGACTCTTAATTATAATCTACAAATCATAATATGAAATATTGAGTTTGAAACCATATTCCATGTTGAAACGTCATTAGGGTTTTGCAACCAATTTAAATCTGCTCTGGGTATAGGGTTTCGTTAGCCCTAAGGGTAAATCATGTAGTTATGATTAGTTGATTAATGACAAACATTGATAAGGACTAATATGCTTGTATGTTGTGTGATAGGATTTGTGGATTAAGAAGTATGAAGTCTCATTGCCTTGAAGCCAAAATGCAAGAACAACTCAAATATGTCAAGGTGATTGAAGATTGAAGAGTTTGTTCAAGACGTTAGAAGGCTTTGAAGACATGAAGTGTAGGTTGCATATGCTTAATAGGTAAACTTTGTAAACCCTACACTCTTAAACCTTGGAATCTATGATTTGCAATTGAGAGCACAAAACTTGATTTAAATGGTTTCAATGGTTTTGAACTTACCTAAATTATCAAGTTTTCATAAATGGTTTTTGAACTTAAAAGTTCTTTAATGACTTATCTTTGAGGCTAGAATGTTTTCCAACTTGTTTGAATTGATTTGAACATGTTTTGACAAAGTTTGAAAAATTCAGATGCAAGATTCGGATGCAGGACAAAAAAATTCGGTCGTCCGAATTTTGTAGCAAAAGTTTGCTACTGTTCTTCCAGAGAAATTCGGAAGAAGATTCAGCCGCATGGAAAAAATTCAGTCGTCTGAATTTTGGCCTTCAGCATGATCACTGTTCTTCCAAAAAAATTCGGAAGAAGATTCAGCTGCATGGAAAAAATTCGGTCGTCCGAATTTTGTAGCGAAAAATTCGGACGCAAAATTAGGTCGTCCGAATTTTGCTGAAATTAGCCGTTACTAGCCTTTTGATGACTGTTTTAACTGAATTTCAAATTCTATAAAGGCTAGAAACTCTAAATTTTTTAAAGAACTTTTGCACAAAAGAAATCCTTGAAGCTCTAACTTGTTTTACATCAAAATTATATCAAAAGCTCTCAAATTGCCTTGTGCTCAAAGATTGAAATTCAAGATTCCAAAGGCAAGAAGTGAAGTGGTGCTAGCAATTGTATTCATCCACCAAGAAGTGTTGGTAACATTCAAATTCTCTCTTTACATTTTTGTTGTGATTGATACAAGGTTGTCAAGAGAATTAAAACCCTTGTGGAGGGTGAGCCATAGACTAGATTAATCAAGGTTGTTGTATAGAACCCATTGGTGAGGGTGAGCCTTGGATTAGATTGGTCTAGGTTGTCTAGTGACATAAAACTCTTTGTGATAAGAGTGAACCTTGTTTATTAGATTACAAAGGAGGTTGTTGTGGTAAAACCCATTGAAGGGTGAGCCTCTTGTGTAATTACTTGGATTAAGCATATAGTGAATTGAATGAAATCCTTGAGTGTGGACTCAAGGTAGTGGATGTAGATTTTGGAAAGATCGAACCACTATAAATCGTGTGTTTATTTCTTTATAGCTTTGCTTATTTTATATACTTTTCTTATTATTATTGTTTATAGTTGTTGATTGATTGGTTGTGGTCTTATAGTTTAATAATCTTGTCTTAACCGTCAAATCACATATAAACTTGAAGTTTGTGAATTTAAAGAAGAGCTTTTATTAAGGCAAAGGATTTGCAAAAAGGGAAAAGATTTTCGATAATTAGCCAAAGACCTAATTCACCCCCCTCTTAGGTCTTTCAATTGGTATCAGAGCAAGGTCTTCTTTTTAAGGTCTAACAACCTAGAAGTAAAGATCATATGGCTAGTTTATCAAATTTGCCTTATGTGGAAGGTTCCTCCACTAATAGACCTCCATTGTTTGATGGTTCTAATTATATTTTTTGGAAATCTAGAATTGAGATTTACATTTG
The DNA here is from genome assembly GCA_030512225.1 of Rauvolfia tetraphylla. Taxonomy (NCBI): domain Eukaryota; kingdom Viridiplantae; phylum Streptophyta; class Magnoliopsida; order Gentianales; family Apocynaceae; genus Rauvolfia; species Rauvolfia tetraphylla. The sequence goes on from JAJQKT010000019.1 coordinate 1,277,106, forward strand.
TTCTATTAACTATGAATTGTGGAATATTATTAAGAAAGGTCCCTATGTACCATTGAGATTGAAAGCCGATGGAGTTACAAGGGAACCGAAGTCCATGGAGGAGTATGATGAGAGCGATTCAAGGAAGGTGACATTAAACTACCAAGCAATGAACATTCTTTGTTGTGCGTTGGTTGTCAATGAATACAATAGAGTGATAGAATGTGATTCCGCTCATGAAATATGGAAGCTACTTCAAGTCACTCATGAAGAAGAAAGAGCAAATGTGTGCGTCATGGCAATGGAAGATGAGGTACAACCTACTCCATCTACCTCTACTTCTTATGATGATGATATTGATGATCCTAGTGAATTACTTGTTGAGATGTATGGAGAATTAAAAAAGGCTTCAAAAAGAAATAACGAAATGAAATTCAAAATTAATGAGTTATTGAATGAAAATTCAAAATTATATTGTGAAAACAAAAGACTTCTTGAATCTATTGATTGTTTGAATATTGAAAAAGAAGTTTTAAATGTCTCTTTGCAAAACATGTCCCTTGAAAATAAGATTCTTTGTGAAAAGATTTTGTCTCTTGAAAGAATGCTTATTGACCATGAGACTTTGAAAAAGAAGGTTAATGACCTTACATCATGTATAGAAAATTTACAAAAGGAAGGGACAATCTTGTTAAAATTCTTGGAGCTCAAAGATCTCCTCTTATCAAAAATGGTCTTGGTTACAATTATGTAAACAAAGTGCCTAAATATAACAAATTCTTTGTTAAAGCTACTTCTACTTCCATGCATCATACTTGTTGTACTTATTGTGGAAAACATGGACATAAAGTCACCAAATGCTATGTTAAAAGAAAAGTAGAGAATGGTGTAAAATCCATTTGGAGAGTTAAGGGAACTATTACTAACCCCCAAGGACCCAAGAAAGTATGGGTACCAAAGGATACTTCCTATCCTTTATTGCAGGTACACTTCAATTCAAACTCAAGCACCACTAAGAGGTATATTGCTGATGTTGGCTTAAAGAATAATGGAAAAGACCTCATTTATAATCAAGGTCAAGGCAACCAAAGAAGGATGTGTTTTTTAGGCAAGAAGAAAGGAGGAATTCTTGGAGTAACCAATGTTGGTAAAGGTTCCTCTCTTCTTTTTAAACTAATGTTGCTTAGTGCTGATTTGAACTATAACTTGCTTAGCATTAGTCAATTATGTGACAATGATAGAAAAGTTGAATTTAAATGTAATACTTGCACTATACTTGATGGTGTCAATGGTAGAACTACTTTTGTTGCAAATTATATTAGTAATGGTTATGTGCCTTGCCTTGATGAACTTGTTGCTTATAAAGTTAGATGATTTTCCACTCGTGATAATGATTTTTATTTACGGCATAATAAACTTGATCATGTTAGCATGGACTTGTTGAATATTGTTTTTACTTGTTAAAGGATTATCAAAAATTCGTTTTGAGAAAAATCATCCTTGTAATTCTTGTCAATATAAAAAAAAACAAACAAAATTTTCTTTCAAACCTAAGAAAGTGATTTCACCTCAAAACTTTTTGAAATTTATTATATGTCATGATAAAATGATTAAAATAGCTATGATGGAATATCTATGCATTTTCTTGGACAAAAACATCTTTATGAAACTTTACAAAATGTTTGGACTTGAAGTTTGAATGTAGACCATAAGTTCGGTCGCCCGAACTTGTATGACAAAATGATATTGTGTGATTTTGATCCATTACTCACAAAATGTTTTAATGTGTGTTTTATCTTGAAAAGTTTGAATGTCTTGTTGCTTATGATAATGATTGATTTTCTTGACATAGAAGATTTGATCACGTGAGCATGAACTTGTTGACTTTCTTCTCAAGATTTAGTTGGAGGATTGCTAAAAATGTGTTTTGAGAAAATTGTCTTTCACATACTTGTCAATATGGAAAACAAACAAAAGAATCTTCCAAACCTAAGAAAATGACTTTCACTTCAAAACCTCTTAAAAATTGTTTATATGGATTGTTTGGACCAATGAGGATCACTAGTCTTGATAGTAAGAGGAATTCATATATGATTGTTGATGATTTCTCTAGATTTACATGGGTGATCTTTCTAGTTCAAAAAGATGAAGTTCTTTCATGAATTTGTAAGACTTTTCAAAAGGGTCCAAATCTCTCTTGTGTGCAAATTGATTACTATTAGAAGTCACAATGGGAGATAATTTTACAATCAAGATTTTACAAAACATTGTGATGAGAATGGGATTGCTCATAATATTTTGAACTTATATTTGATAGAATACTCTAGAATTTAAACATACATGACTGGTTGTATCAAATATACATGAATACGTGTAACAAAGTACTTTATATTGAATACTACTTGCCTGTATTGCCTATTTCAAAGTTTTGGTTACAAGTGCCTTATATTGAATATGTGCGATAACTTGGAAATTTTGATAGAAAATTGAATGATGGGATATTCCTTGGTATTTCCTCTAACAACAAGGCTTATAGAGTTTCTAAGAAAAAGAACCTTACTTATAGAGTTTCTAAGAAAAAGAACCTTACATGATGAGGAAACTATTCATGTTAGTTTTGATGAATCTTACATTTACTTGGAAAGAAAAGATGAAGATGATGTAGGTACATCTATGAATTACTATCAAACCCATCTTCAAGCACCAACTTTGGAGGATCACACCAATGAGGAAGAAATGATTGAACAAAATCAAGATGACCAACCTAGTGGTGACCAAGAGCTCTCAAAGAACCTAAGATATTCAAGAGGGCACCCTAAGGAGCAAATCATTGGTGATATCTCCCAAGGAGTAAAAATAAGGCGGTACTTTATCAATAACTTTATTCCTTTTATCTCATATGAGCCTAAAAGTATTGACGATGCATTGTGTGATGATTTTTGGATTATTACTATGCAAGAGGAATTAAATCAATTTGAAAGATACAAAATTTTAAAATTCCTAAACCTCATGATCATTCCATTATTGGAACTAAATGGTTTTTAGAAATAAATTCAATGAATCCGAGGAAGGTGTAAGAAATAAATCAAGTTTTGTCACCCAAGGATTCAATCAAGAAGAGTGAATTGTTTATAATGAAACCTTTGTTCCGAATGCTAGACTTAAGTCCATAAGAATGCTTTTGACTTTTACTTTCTTTAAAGGTTTTAAATTATTTCAAATGAATGTCAAAATAGCTTTTCTAAATGGTTCTATTGAGGAAGAGATTTATGTGGAACAATCACCCGGTTTTGATCATGAAAAGTTTCCTAACCATGTTTTCAAATTATCCAAAGCTTTGTTGATTTAAAACAAGCTCCTAGAGCTTTGTATAAAAAAAAAATTTTAGTGTTTTTCTTCTTTCAAAAGGATTTTCAAGAGGAAAGGTTGACACTACTATTTTCATAAAAAAATAAAAAAAAACCTCTTGTAACAATGATCTATAAGTTGTCCAAATATATGATACAATTCTTTTGGTGCTTTTAATACTTCACTTTGTGATGTGTTTGCCAAGTTAATGCAAAGTAAATTTGAAATGAGCAGGATAGGAAAACTTTATTTCTTTCTTGGCCTACAAATCAAGAAAACCAAGGATGTCACTTTCATGAATCAAGTTAAGGTATAGGCACTTCCATAAGTTTATCAACTATGCTTGACAAAAATAAAATGGTGTCATAGGAGTAGTCAACTATATTTGAAAACAAGTAGAGCCAATATTATATTTGTCATGTGTTGTGTGCTAGATTTCATCATGTCCTAAGAGTCTCATTTGATTGCTTTTAAACACATTTTCTATTACCTTATTGATACTCTAAGTGATTATGGTCTATATTTCAAATGTGTGGCTATGTTATGTGATAGCACTAATGCAACAAATTTGACATCATTTTATTTAACAAACTATGACAAAGCATATAGAGATCAAATTTCATTTCATTAGAGATCACTCTACTAAGGATAATACTTGTTTAAAGCATGTTTGTATTAATGAACAAATTAATGATATCGTTACTAAGCCATTGGCTGAAGAAAGGTTTAACCAATCTTAGAAGAAGCTTACAGATTTCAAAATTCAATAACTAATGAGTGTATTCAAGTGTTGTAGCTCCAAGTGAGGACAAAGAAGCCTAGCATGGGAAAAGGAATGGGAAATGCAAAAGAAATGGAAGGAGGACCAGTGATCAATGAACCAAGGAAGGTCTATGCTCCTCAAAGCATGCCATGGATGGATAGATTTGTCACAGTGGAGGCTGCTACTGAATTTGATGATTGGACAAAAAGGAACCGTAAGACAAATCTAAGCCACAAGGTGGATATCATCAAACTATCCGAAATGGGTAATATACTCTCAGCTTTTAAATGATGTGAGCTGGACTAGTTTGCTTGTGTTTGGTGAATGCTATTACCTTCCTTAGTTTATGAAGTTTAATCAAATATTAAGGAAGAAAGAGCTAAGCAAGTAGGTAATAAAGCTATGTAGTGGTTTTCTTCAAGAATATCACAAGTTGATTTTTGAGATTGATAATGAATTGCTCAATAGAATTTGTGATGTTGAGGATGTTGGGTTTATGCATTATTCTTCCGGGGGACATTGTTTTATAAGTGAGTTATACTCACATGAAAGAATTGAGAATGCCTATATAAATGAAGAAGCTTCAAGACTAGAAAGGAGAGAGAGATGAAAGCTTTTTGATGGTAGTAAAAAAAAATTAAAAAAAAAATTGAATCACATGCTTACTACCTTGATTATAGCATACTTTGGGCACAACTCTTCTGTTGATTATATGTATGCTGTAATTATGCTAGCCATGCATAAGAAAAGAAAAAAGAAATTTGGATATATAGTGCTAAAGAATAAAATGTCAGCTAAAAGATCCGAGCATAAGGCATTGTCGTATAGAAGGTTATTAACAGGATTTTTCAAGCATCTCCAAGTGCAATTGTCTTCTAGTGGTTTACCAATAAAGAGTGAAGAAGTCTACACCAACAACTCACTAAAGAGAATGCTTTGGATACTTGATGATGATAATGTATGAAGGGCTAGAAGAGAAACTCCTCTAAGGGGTGATAGAAGAGATGCTAGTGATGTTGAAGAAAGTGAGGAGGTTGAGGAAGAAGAAAATGAAGAAGAAGAAGAAGAGAATGAAGAGAAAATCCTTGCTGGAGAAAGGAAGGTTAAAATGAGGCATGAGTCACCAAGTGAGGGGGAGCAACTCTCCATAAAAAGAAGACTATTTGAAGAGGTAACCTCTATTGAGGGAAAAGAAGTTGAAGGTGATAATCTCACTAGAAGTGATATCATAGTTGCCAAGCTGTTTCAAGAGACATTGAACAGCCATGTAAATGAAGTGGAGAAGATGAACAAATTCTTTGGTCCTTTGCTCAAATGATTCTTGGCAAATTTGATGGTTTTGATGCTAGAGTCAAGCATACGGAAGAAGACTTGAGGAAGATTTCTCAAGTAGTTTTAAATGGTGAAAGTTCCTATAAAGCCAAATGAAGAAGATCAAGAAGATAATATGGGTGAAGATGGCAGCAACAAGGATGATAGTAATGACAGTGAAAATTGAGATGGCTATCAATTTGTTGCCAAAGAAGAAGACAAGATGAAGGAAAAGGCAGTGAATCACCCCAAGAAGGAGAAGAGCATGAGAATGAAGAGCAAAGAACAAGCAAGAAGAAGGAGGTGAAGGAAGTTCAACAAAGTCAAATCACAAATCCATCACCAATTTTCTTCAGCTAAGAGATCAAGGGAACCAAGGCCATCATAACAAACAGATCTGGAAGTGAAGACCATGAAGAGCATCCAAGACTAAGCCTTTCTATCCCTAAACTCTATTTTGCTGCTTATTTTAGTTTATGCCTTGATGCACATGTTATGCTTTAACATTGAAATTTACTTGTGCATTTCTAGTCATTATAATGTTTTGAAGCTCAATATATGAAATGCTTGTGATAAGAGCTTCATTTGTTTCATTTTTGTTGTCCAAGTACTCTTACCCCACCTTTTATTGATGACAAAAGGGGGAGAAGAAATGTGATGACAAAATGTGTGAAAATATGAAATAGCAGTGGAATTCCTCATGCATGAAGAGAAAATGTGTGAATTTTCTGAAAATCCATGCATATGTCAAGGGGGAGAAAGAATGACTACAAAATGTGCTATGTGCTTGTTATAATGTGAATCATGCTGAAATGTGTATGCTGAAATGTGTGCAATGAGTAATGTGAAAATGTTTGGATGCAATTCTGTATTTGGACTCATTGTGAAAATATTTGGCTACTTTTGAAATGTAAATTGAATATGTTATAATATGTGAGGTTTTGGTTATTTTCTGAGATTTTGGAATATGGATAAGATGAGTTTGAAATCTTGAACTTGGTTCTTGACTTGACCTATGATTTTGAATTACTTTAAGAAAACAATTGAATGCATGAATTTTGTGATTTTGCAAAGCTAAACTGAGTGTCATTGTGGACATACGTGTTTGAATACTTCAACATTTCATTTTAAAAGGCAAAATCACCTTTTCAAACTTGTTGCAAAAATTTAGACTCAAAATTCGGATGCATGTTCTGAAATTCGGATGCATCCATATTTGTTGTCAAAATGTGCTCATTTGTTGTTCAAATTGATTCAAATATGTTTTAATCTCTTCCATTATGTTTGAACAACCTTAGGAAAGATTTATTTCACATTAAACTTTCATTATATTGAATTTATTGCAATTTGGACTTGGAATGTCAAAATTCGGATGCATGAGTTTAAAAATTCGGATGCATAAGTTTAAAAATTCGGATGCATGCTCTAAAATTCGGATGCATCCATATTTCATTGTCAAAATGTGCTCCTTTGTTGTTCAAATTGATTCAAATATGTTTTAATCTCTTCTAATATGTTTGAACAACCTTAGGAAAGCTCATTTTCAAAAATTACAGCTTTTATTTCACTTATTTTACAATTTGGACTTGCTATGCAAAAAATTCGGATGCATGATATCTCTAGTCCAAATGTGTTGAAAAATGAGCACAATCTAAGGGGGAGCATTGTTAAACTTTTACAACCTTAAAACCTCTCTTAGAACTTTTTCTAAATGCTTAAATGCTATATCTGCTATCCTAATTGTTGGAAGGAAGGAGGCAAATGGAGGTTGGTTGGGTCATAGGCTCATATTGAGCCTTTTGCATGTCAATGTGCTAAATTGATTATTTTCTATCATTGACATTAATACTTCTTTGTACTACATTGTTTAAATCCATCACATTTTACATCAAAGTTTGTCATCATCAAAAAGGGGGAGATTGTTAGCCCTAAGGGCAAATCATGTAGTTATGATTAGTTGATTAATGACAAACATTGATAAGGACTAATATGCTTGTATGTTGTGTGATAGGATTTGTGGATTAAGAAGTATGACGTCTCATTGCCTTGAAGCCAAAATGCAAGAACAACTCAAATATGTCAAGGTGATTGAAGATTGAAGAGTTTGTTCAAGATGTTAGAAGGCTTTGAAGACATGAAGTGTAGGTTGCATGTGCTTAATAGGTAAACTTTGTAAACCCTACACTCTTAAGTCTTGGAATCTATGATTTGCAATTGAGAGCACAAAACTTGATTTAAATGGTTTCAATGGTTTTGAACTTACCTAAATTATCAAGTTTTCATAAATGGTTTTTGAACTTAAAAGCTCTTTAATGACTTATCTTTGAGGCTAGAATGTTTTCCAACTTGTTTGAATTGATTTGAACATGTTTTGACAAAATTTGAAAAATTCGGATGCAAGATTTGGATGCAGGACAAAAAAATTCGGTCGTCCGAATTTTGTAGCAAAAATTTGTTACTGTTCTTCCAGAGAAATTCGGAAAAAGATTCGGACGCATGAAGAAAAATTCGGTCGTCCGAATTTTGGCCTTCAACATGATCACTATTCTTCCAGAAACATTCGAAAGAAGATTCGGACGCATGGAAAAAATTCGGTCGTTCGAATTTTGTAGCAAAAAATTCAGACGCAGAATTCGGTCGTCCGAATTTTGCTGAAACTAGCCGTTACTAGCCGTTTGATGACCGTTTTAACTGATTTTCAATACAAGGTTGTCAAGAGACTTAAAACCCTTGTGGAGGGTGAGCCATAGACTAGAATAATCAAGGTTGTTGTGTAAAACCCATTGGTGAGGGTGAGCCTTGGATTAGATTGGTCTAGGTTGTCTAGTGACATAAAACTCTTTGTGATAAGAGTGAACCTTGTTTATTAGATTACAAAGGAGGTTGTTGTGGTAAAACCCATTGAAGGGTGAGCCTCTTGTGTAATTACTTGGATTAAGCATATAGTGAATTGATTGAAATCCTTGAGTGTGGACTCAAGGTAGTGGATGTAGATCTTGGAGAGATCGAACCACTATAAATCATGTGTTTATTTCTTTATAGCTTTACTTATTTTACATACTTGTGTTATTATTATTGTTTATAATTGTTGATTGATTGCTTGGGGTCTTATAGTTTAATAATCTTGTCTTAACCATCAAATCACATATAAACTTGAAGTTTGTGAATTTAAAAAAGAGCTTTTATTAAGGCAAAGGATTTGCAAAAATGGAAAAGATTTTCGATAATTAGCCAAAGACCTAATTCACCCCCCCCCCCTTAGGTCTTTCAGGTTTAAAACTAATTTTTTTAAAACGATTGGAAACCAAATTTTGAAACAAAAAATACTTTTTAGTTAGAAACTTATTTGAAATCATTTTATTTAAAAAATAATTTTTAAATCCATCAAAAAAACAAAAAATAATTCATTTTGAAATTGATTGGAAACTAATCTAAAAATAAAAAAAAAATTGATTTATAATTAGAAACTTACTTGAAACTATTTTATTTAGAAATCAATTTAAAACTCACTTTTAAACACCTCAAAAAAATAAAAAATAATTCATTTTAAAACTTATTTCCTTTAAAACGATTAGAAACCAATGAGAAATCTAATTTTGAAATAAAAAATTAATTTTTAATTAAAAACTAATTTGAAACCGTTTGATTAAGAAACTGATTTTTAATCACCTTAAAAATAAACAATAATTCATTTTAAAACCGAATTCTTTTGAAACTAAATTTTGAAACGTAAAAAAAAAATCACCTTTCTTTTGACAATTTTAAAAAATCATTTTTAAATCTGTTTATAATTAGGGATCAATTTTTTAGTTTCAAATTTATTTTTTATTGTAGTGATTTTGTAAAGTCCAATTGACCCTCCTCAACTATATTTGAGACTCACATTTTTTTCTTTTTCTTAAATGCCCTTTTCCAAAACATTCCCCAAAGTCAACGCTTTCATGAAGGAACGGAAAGGATATCTTTTTTTAAAGCCAGATCAGTGTAGGCTTCTTGGCATCTTAATTATTTCCCTATGGACCATGCAAATTGTTGCAAATTACCCGAACGGCCACATCTTCTAGAACCATGCAGTCGGTTGCAATTTAGTCACTACATCAGGTTTTGCGACCAATATGAGATCGATTTTTCGGTCCTTGAAACAGGACCTTTTTGTGGCGTTAATGTTATATTATAGTTAATTGTAAACCATCTAATAATATGTCGATGTAATGAATATCAAGTAATTTTTATTAAAATTGCATAATCCTAACTACAACTAATTGTTTAATTTTAATTTCTTATTTGGAAAATATAGTTAAGTTATTTCTTCTTTAATTTTCTGGTTAATTTAGAAACCACTGTCAAGCCCCTACCATTTAAAATGATAATTTATTAAATAAACGACAAGCAACAGGAGGTAGGTTGACAGCTCGTATAAGCTTTACGAACATGTCAATTGAAGTGATTTGATTAGTATGCCGAATGTCCTTTTTTTCATGACTTTTGAACCGTCATCAAATGGACATCTCTTTGATTCAGTGATTTGGCAGTATCAAGGGCACTTTCGGCAGTCGAAATCTACAGGATGGAGTAGAGAAATATGAAATAATTTAAAATTTTTAAAAAATTATCATTAATCTCTGACTCTTCTATCAAATTCTCTCTCTCTTACTTTCTCTCTATCTTCTTTCTTCTTCTATCTTCTCTTCACAATAACTTTGAAATTTTTTAAATATTAAATAATAAAGTGATCTAGTATCCTCAAGTTCTTCATATTGTACTTACGGTTTCAACGAGTATTAAAGTTTTCTTTTGTAATCAAAATAATTTTCTTATATTCACTTATAGCCGAAGAAGGTTAGATATTGTGAGTTTTTGTTAAGTTGTTTGGTGGCTTCGACACTATAAAAATTTTTATTAAAAATAAAATATATTTAGATATTTAATTGTCTACTCGTATAGGTAAAGAAAGCATTGTGCTTATTTTCATGACTTGAGGAACAATTTTGATAGTAAAATACTCTTATGACTTCAAAAATTGATTTTGATTGTAGAGAATTTCAATGTTGGATCCTTTTTCTTTTTTAAACTTTAGAAAGATTTGAGTTGATTTTTTCTGTAATGATTTTCATTGTTTTAAGTAATGGCTCTAAAGATTAATTATTCAAAAAGAAATGTGGGTGGTGAATAATTATTCATACTATTATAAATAATTATTCACAACACATGTTTAAATAGTAATTTTTGCTATTTTAAAAATTAATTATTGAAGAGAGAACACTATGTAGTAAACAATTATTCAAATCTCTATATATAACTTTTCAATATTACATAAATAATTATTTAAATATTTGTGAATCATTATTCAAAGTCAAATAAAGCAAAGGAGAAACTAAAATAAAGGGAAACAAAGGAGAAAATAATAAATTTTTGATTTTGTCATACTCATTAAATACTTATCCATTATACGGATTTTAATAGTAATTTTTATTTTTTTGAAAATTATTCAAGAGAGAACATTGTGAGGTGAATGATTATTCAAACTTCAGTTAGTGAATAATTCTCTACTACAAGAATAATTATTCATATATTTTTGAATAATTATTCAAACACCTATGGTGAATAAATATAATGTTATTATGCCTTGATAATTTGGAGTAGAAAGTATAATTTTTACTTTTGATACGATTTAAAATCTAAAATATACTAAAAAAAAGATAGCATGGCATGTATATGTGTGATGGATAAATTATAATTATTCAGCACTGCATAAATAATTACTCATACCTCTATGGTGAATGAATATAATGTCATTCAACTATGATAATTTGAAATAGAAATCGCTTCTACTGCAAGCTATATTTTTACTTTTGATACAATTTTTCACCTATTTATAATCTCAAATGTATTTTTAAAAAATATAGTATGGTACGTATATGTATAGTGAATAAATTATTCAAGACTATTTGAACAATTACTAACTACTTCCTAAAAATTACGTACATCACTGTGACAAATGAACATAATGTCATTCCACTGTGATAATTTGAAATAGTAATTGCTTCTATTGAAATCAGTTTTTTACTTTAGATGCAAATTTTCACCTATTTATAATCTCAAATGTATTTAAAAAAAGGATAGCATGGCAAGTATATGTATAGTGAGTAATTATTCAAACTTTTATAAATAATTATTTACCACTGCGTAAATAATTACCACTCTGTACATCAAATTTTCAGCCAAAAATTGGGTATTTCACCATTGTTTTGTCATCTTCATCACCATTACAAACACGATCATTGCCTTTCAATTTTCTTCCTACATAATGCAATCCTTACATTTAATACAAACTCCTATCACCATAATTATTTTTTGCTGTAAGAATATACCTTTTGAGTTTAAATAGAGGAGGCTAGGAAAAAATGATTCCTAATATAATAATATTCATCTAAATACAGTAGTAGGTTTTTTGTCTTCAATATTTAGATCTAACAAATCACCACTCTTCTCAACAATTCATACTTCATATCATGAACTACATCCACAATATTGGCAATTGTAAAGGATGAAGCTATGAAGATTTATTCATTTCATACAACGTTCTTTATCTTCGTTGATATTTGTCTTGATTGAGGAAGAATAATAATGAAGAGAAGAGAAAGGAGAAAGGGGAAGGGAGAGAAAGAGTTGATATAATAGAGATTCAAAATAGGAGATAGCTGAGAGAGAGAGAGAGTTAATCTTCAAGAGAGGAGATAGATAAGAGAAAGAGTGCTTCAAAAAAAGAATCTTTCCAAAAAGAAGATAAATGAGAGAGAGGAGAGGATCAGAATGAAAAAGTGAGAAAGAAATGAATGGAAAAAAAGGTAAATTATAGTTTTCTTGAAAAGGTAAATTATATATCCCTAATCTCTCTCAGACTTTAGATTAAAAGATTTCAATCTAATGATTCCTAAGGCACTCCCGCATGTGATGAAAAAATAGGGCATCATCATATGAAAGAAAATTCATATTTCCTAATTTTGACTAGAGTAACTATTCTTTTGCTATAAATAATTGAACTTGGGTGCTCTATTTGATTGAATTTTTATTCAAAGAAAAAAAAGTATAAAGTTCTTCAAAATTCTTTTTAAAAGATTTTGTGGAACGATTAGATTGAATAATCCCTTCTAGAATAAATATTCAGTCCATTGTGATCATTACGCCCTTGAGGGGTGCATTCACAGGCCCTCAATGGGATTTGCCTCAAGCTAGCGCGCCCCTTTCTAGGGAAATCCCTTTCCGCCACAATTTTCAAGAATAGAAAGGCAGTGGAAGAAGAGGGTCAAAGATGAAGCACCAAATCATCAGTAAAACCTCCTGCATTGAGTAATTCCCTTAAATAATTACAAATCTCTTCTAAAAAAAATTCAGATTTCTACCATTATAACTACTAATATCTTCAAGAACTACCAAACACCAGTTTATATTGACAAAATGGTTGTTTTAAATACCAAGAATATGCCATTTAAGTAATAATTTGACCATCCAACTCCTAACACGTAGTTCAAGAGATCAAGAGTTAACTCTAACAAAATAAAAAATTACACATGTTTATTTAGCTGCTAAGAAGTTTAAAAAAGCGTTCTTCAAACTCAAACCTCATTGGAAAATCAAACTCGGTTCAAACAAAAGATAAATTCAGTCGGTTCTATCTGAAACTCTCTGTTCTTGTTGTTTCGCTCTCTTAACACAATCTTTGGTTTGAAAAAGAATGATAATGATGATATAAGAAGTTGATAGAGCTCAATGTTGAAAGGTTCAACATGGAAAAACTGGCTATTTTTGTTCCTAAAATTATTTTTTGACTGATTTGGTCCTTTATCGATAATTTTAACCTTGTTGGTCCTTGAAGTATTTTCTTTTATCCATTTTAGTCCCAAAGTATTACAGTAAAAAGATTTAATGAGGGACTAAATCAGTTAAAGAAGAAAATATTTAAAGATCAAAATATCTAAACAGAAAATCTTCAGGAACGAAAAAAGTTTAAAATATTCATGGGCATCAAATGAGTTGACAATAAAAACTTTGAAGACCAAAAAATTAAAACTTTTCACGAGGAACCAAACTTGTCAAATTAAACAAACTTCAGGGTCCAAGATGGCTAATTATCTGTTTGAGATGTCAATTTTGGGCGGTAGAGGAAGTGGTCCTTGAAAGTTGCCTGCCACTGGAACTTCTTTCCATTATTTCAAAGTTACTCCTTGAAGTTCTAGTATTTTTCACAGTTATTAGGAAGTTATACAAATCACAATAGAACCCCTATACAAATTCAAATCGCTCTAAGTAATTTTGTTGAAAAGAAATATAATTCAAAACATTCCTAAACAATCAATCTGAACAAAGAGAAACAAGTTTGTGAAGTGGATGTAATAAACCATATAAAAAATATAGATAATTTTCAACATCAATAAGATCTAAAAATATAGAATTGAAGGATTACTTATTATATGCCTCGTTGAACACACTAATCTCATTCCTTATTTTATATTTTATAAATAACCAAACAAGAGAGAAAAGTTGTATGTTAGCTTTGTGGCAAGTTTAATTAATTTTATTATTTAATATTTCCTCATGATTTGGTTTTAACAAGTATTATTATAGGAAATAATTAAGCAATAGTTTGAATATTTAAGTATTACATTATAAATATGTCAAAGATTTTGTAACTCCTGCTTTTTTTTATTCGTTGACAAGGAATGCTGCAACCACTACATTATAGCCTACTTCCTCCATTTCAAAATAATTTTTCTAATTGGACTTGTTATGGGTATTAAATTTTTAATAAATTTTATGAAGAAATTAAAAAATAAAAAATAACCCTAATTAAGATTGATAGATAAACCTATATTAAATTAAATAATCTGTTCTTTTGGTTCCTTTTCCTCTCTTCAAAGTCAATTTTTTTAAGTAGTGCAAAATAAATATTAATTCATGTGCTTAGTTGGAGTTTTGGGAAGGTAAAAATGAAAAAAGAATATATAGTTAATAGTTTTTCTATTTAGAAATAGAATAATTAATTTAAAACAAGCCGAATAGGAAATTGTAACAATTATTGTGAAATGGAGGAAGTATTTGTCAGTATTACTTTACAAAATCAATCCACCCTAACATATAACAAATATTCAGGATTCGTAATTTCAAATGTTGGAATAGTGGAGAAATACTAATTGACTCTGGTTAACCCCTTGATAGGACCCTAACATTGAAACCACCGGCCATATGAGCGGTCATCAGAGGAACAAAAACCGGCTGCTCTAACACAACCGGTTTGAGGTCGAACCGCCCCAAAATTGATGCCACGACGTACTTCATTTGAATAAAAGCCATTTCTTTCCCGAGACAAACCCTTGGACCTGCCTGAAACACCGGAAATTTGTAAGGGCTGACCATTTTCAGCACCCCAGTTTCGTCGAACCATCGGTTTGGTTTAAATTCCGGCCAGTCATTTCCCCACAGCTCCTCCATCCTCCCCATGCCATACTGAAAATAGGTCAACCTATCTCCCTTATACACCGGTGTTCCATCGGGCAAAACGTCATCGTCTCTAGCGTGCTTGGAGTCCCAAGCCACCGGAGGATATAGCCTCATTGACTCGCACAAGCATGCCGTCATGTACTTCATTTCTTTCAAATCTTCCAAGTTCCATGATTTTTCACCAACTTTGAGCGATCTTAGCTCATGGAGGAGCCCTTTCTGCACATCAGGGTGCCTCGAAATTAACCAGAAAAACCATGTCAGGGCAGCTGAGGTCGTGTCCCTTCCGGCCATTAGAAAGCTTATCACCATGTCCCTTACCATCTCATCACCATGGCCAGCCATGATCGACCTCGAGAGAAGATCACTACGGCATGTTTCTTCTCCAGCTTTCTTTAGTATCTCTTTCTTGACTTGAATTATTTCAGATAGAGAGTCATGAACTTGTTTAACAGCTTCTTTCAGCTTTTTCTCCGAGCCCAAGTCAAATGCTTTCTTAATTTTCCACACTGCATAAACTGGCGCAGCGCCACGTTTTGCACATAAATCCGAGGCAGTGTCGAAGGCTTCTGCAAATGATGGTACCGGCCGAGAAAGGTCTAAACAACTAGGGTCGAAACCTAGCGTCACATTGCAAATGGTGTCGACCGCAAACCTTCTCAGGACATCTTGAAAGTCCAGGATTTTACTGCTTTCTGCAGCTGAATTGAGCAACGGAACAAGTCTCCTCTGGACTTCATCCTCTAGAGTCTTGACGATACATTCTCTCAGTGATCTTGCACTGAATTCATGGCTGGCAAACTTGCGCTGCATGTTCCATATATCGCCATCCACATTGAAAATCCCAAGACCAAGAAAATCACCTAAAATTTCGGTGAAGGGCTTACCTTTGGGATAGTTATGGAAGTTGGACTTGAGGATGTACTCAACGTTTCGATGGTTCGCTGTGACAATAGTTCTTGGTGCACCGAACCGCTTTATCACCATTGTTTGAGATGGTGACCGCGAAAGAGTTTCTGTGTACCAATCTAGAAGACGATGGCGATTCTTGTAGAAGGAGATGAGACAACCAATCAGTGGGTACGTTACTGGACCGTCAAAAACGTTGAGTTTTCTGGACTTGTAATGAAGAGATCTTGTGGACAACAAGAGAAAAAACAGATGAAGAAGTGTTGAAAAGGCAAGAAGAAGAAGAAGAAGATTGAAAACCATAGTTTCTCTAGTTGAAATGCAAGTTATAGAAGTGCAGAAATGTTGTAGAAATTGTGTGATGGCTACGGATCTGAAGACAGGGAAACGTATATATATATATATAGACACACACACATCTCTGGATATCTACAGGAGTGGGGTCTGGCGATGGGGGTGGAGCATTGAGAAAGCGACAATTGAGGGATTAACCCCTGGTTTTCTGTCACATGATTCTCAAGCCCAAAAGAAAATGCGGGCGGGGGCAAAATGGGAAACTTGGAGCTAGGGAAGTAAGTCTAAACAAGTGAAAGTCATCATGCGTAGAGTTTTAGATTCTCATGCAAAAGAAAAAATTATTGCATATTCTAGAATTAAAAAAACTAAAATTAGGGATAGAAAAATGTATTCCCCCTCCATATTTTTATTAATAGTGTTTGATCGAGTATGAAGATTTATGTAAAAATTTAAATTATATTAGAAAAGGAATATATTATAATAAAAAGTAAAAATATGTGAATTAGTAAGTATTTTATATTAAATATAAATATAAAAAAATTATACATATAGTGATAATAATGACTTTTTAATACTATATAATGGGTGTGATTCGATAGAGTTTGAGTTTGAGATTTTCTGTCTTGAATTTTGTAAAAGTAAATTATTTATGAAAGAAAAAATGGGACGTAAAATGAGAATTTTATATTGGATTCTGCAACGGAGGAAATATCCTATTACTTTTAGGTGTCCTAGTATAGTAAGAAGGGTATTAAAAATAAGACAGAAAAAGTAGAAAAAATAGCATATTTTCTCCCTAAACTATTTACGTTTAGCCAACTGAATCCCTAGTATTTTTATTTCACTATTAAGAATCCCTGAACAATTTACGTGTAGCACAAAGAATTCCCACCACCATCTCCACGGCGAAATCCGGGCAGAAATTAGCATGAGCAATGCACATGGCATAGTAAGAGGGGTAAAATAGTCTAGCCCTCATCCCACCCTAGATTCTGTTGACCAACACTCACTCTCTTCCCTCCCCCTCTCTCTACCCATTCGAACCTCCCTTTATTGTCATTTTCTTGATTTGCAAATCTGTCGCTACTGCTGTATATTGGGGGATGGTAACGAACTTCTGTTTTCTTCTACCAACTTCTGTTTCCTATATAATGAATTGATTTTCCCTTCCACTTCTTTACAGTGTATCTTCAAAAGCTAACCATTGTTTGCAGTTGATGGCAATTCTTCCTTCACAAGAACCAAACGACGGATTGATTGCTCCCTCGTGCTCTTTAGTTCCACTAGGGTAGCAAAGAAGACAACTGTGGAGTCTGGACAAGAATTAGAATTAGCTCACTATAGTGCCAAGGTAGTAAATCATCTAATGGTCAAATATGTGAGTGAAGTGCACAGAAGTAACGAAAGTCTACAATTCAGGAGCAAGACAACTGCAGCGGAAGTGTAAAGAACACTGGTCATAACCTAGCACAACCATGGGGCAGGTGCTCACCTACATATATCCAGATATCAATTTTAGCCCTTGCTAGACTTTGCCCAGAAAAACCCCCTCTTCCAGAAGAATGGTTGTCCAAGGACCTACTCCCTTTTGAACCAAAGGAGAAGTGACGCCTCAAAAAAGGCCTTGCTAAAGAGCTCTTCATGCTGGAACTAGAGCTCATTTTAGGACCTCCTCCCTCATGTCCGCTGCTTTTATGGCGATCAAACACCAGAAGATCACCATTAAGATCGTTGTTCGTGATGCGATTTCTCGACCTCTTCCTAGACTTCAAGTCCATTTCAGCCTTTAGAGCCTTCTCAGACATCTTAAATGCTGCAGCAGCAGTAGCAGATCTGCAATCAAGAAAAAGACAACAGAGGGAGGTTCGAATGGGGAGAGAGAGGGGGAGGGAAGAGGGTGAATGTTGGTCAACGGAATCTCGGGTGGGGATGAGGGCTGGATGATTTTACCCCTCTTACTATGTCATGCGCACTACTTGTGTTAATTTCTGCTCGGATTCTGCCATGTAGATGGTGGCGGAAACTCTTTGTGATGCGCGTAAATTGTTCAGGGATTCTTAATAGTGAAATAAAAATATTATGGACTCACTTGGATAAACGTAAATAGTTTAGGGAAAAAATAGGCTATTTTTCTGAAAATGTATATATAATTTAATGAATTTTCTTTTTCAGAAGGCTATGCCTAATTAGCTAAATATATAATGAAGTAAAGATTATATGTCAAGCTGCAAGATTATATGCTAAGAACAGTCCAATCATTTGTTTTGGATGTTGAAAAAAATGCAGTAAAATAAAAAGAAAAAATGAATTTGTTTGAAATAGAGATATAATAGATGTCAAGAAGCATTAAGCAGTAAAACGTTTCAAGTTAAATTAAATTTGAAGCAAGGTTAAGAAAAAAAGAAAAAACTCACATCAAGAATGTTATTAAATAATTCATAATATGTGGATATTAATATTAGTCAGTTTTTTGAAGAGAATTAAACTCTTAAAATATTACTCCTAATTGAATTTGATTTCCATTTCCTATTAGAGTTTAAGTTTTCCTAAATTCTTATATTGTGAGTCTATATATATAGGTCATATGATGACTTTAATGAGATTGATGGGTCTTGATTCTTGAGTTTTACTTTCTCTCTCTATATTCTTCTCCAAATATAATGAGTATCGCTTTCTCTTTAATTTTGCGCCACCGATGCTAAAATTTATAACACATTATCATTACAATTTGGTATCTGATGGAGAATTTAATAAAGCAAGATTCTCTGAGGCACTACTTTGAAACTTCTCTTTGAGGTAAAAAGTCCTTTCGAGCTCTCAAGGTAAAAGTTTCCTTCTTTTCTTATTTATTATATCATATATTATTAAAGTTGAATATGTTATCACTAATATTGTGATAAAAGATTTTTATCATGAATTTATGATGAAAATCATCTTTATATAATGGGTCTTGAAGACACCATTAAAAAGGAGTGCTTATTTTCCTTCATACTCATATTTAGGAAACCTTGAATGCTATAAATCTTATCATGAAATAATTATCTATTTTTGAGGTAAAACTAAAAGAAAGGTACAACCACCAAAAGGTTGTTGTCTACCAAAGCCCTTTTATGATTGAATATACTCATTATTACAAAGTTTGAAAACTATCAGTATACAAAATGCTATTATGTTTAAAATTCTTTCTCAATAGAGATTATGTAGAGAATTTATTATTTACAATTCTTATCAATTTTTCTTTTCTCATTCACCATAGTACAATCCAAATATTCAAATAGCACAAACAAAATCATACCATATGGTAATCCCTTAGTTTGAGTCAAATATTTCATAATGTTCGTCATAAAAAGCGTAAATTAAATTCATGCCTTTTCAATGTGTGCCACATCAAACATAACTCATTGGCAACAACATAGTCAAGACTACCAGCTTTAGGGGAAATGAAAATTTTGAATTACTCTACTATGAGTAGGTAGTTTTCAGTTACCACCTTTCTCTATTTTCCTCAGTTTTGAAGTGTCTTAACCAGAGGATTTCTTACTCGGAGAAGACTTTATTTTTTTCTATTTCGTGTCATTTTAGTTGTAGGTCCCAAACAATGTCCAAGAGCGGGGTGAATTGGACTTTATAAAAATATTGACCTATTCTAACTGGAACTATTTCCTCTCGGATTGAGCTAACTCAGAGTAATATTAGCTTGAGTATCTCAAGAGAGCTTTTCTAGAATTAGTATAGAACTTTCCATTATATCGGAGGATGCATAGGTACAAATAGCCACGCTAATCATTGCAATACAAAAATAGCATAGAAAAGCCGTCGGTTAATTATTTTCAACATACAATTCGAAAGATGATTTTTGTGATTTTGTCTAAATAACAGTTTCACCATGTCTTTTCATTGTGTAGAGAGAGTATGCTTCAAACTTGATCATTTTTTTAGAAAATATGTTCACCAAAAATACAGCAAATAATGGTTAAAACAAGCAAACAATCAAAACTAAGCGAGACAAGAATGAAAAGAGACACAAAGTTTTTTATAGTGGTTTAACATGCTTACATCTACTCATTGAGAATCCAACCTCAAGTATTTTTACTAACCCAATGTCTTTAACGGAAGAGATCAAATCATACAACCCTAAGTATCTTACACCCAATAAACTCTCAAGTTGTAAATACTAGTTTTATAATAGATCTAGCAACTGTTGCTACCAATTTTTAATAGATTTAGCAACTATCGCCATTAGTTTTCAATATAGCTAACAACTGTTTTTCATCCAAGAACCTCCTTAGCCTTGGTGGTACAAGTTTACAACTGGTACTTGCGAATCGTGAAAAGATAGAAGCTTTTACTTGCTTCGAATATCAGATCACACTTTGCACGTTTGCTCTTTGTTGCTAAGTAGTGTTTCTCTCTCAAATTTCAACTTTCTGTTCTCATCTTGAAGAACTCTCAACTCTTTTGAAAAACACGCTCATCTCTTGAAAACTTAAGAGTGCAAAGGGTTATATTTATAAAGATACAAAATTCTATGAAAAGATAAAAGATAATTCAGTCAAATAGTGTTTTGACCAAGTCTTGTTCAAAGGTCATAAAGTTCTTTCTGAAAAAAATCAACTTTTTATAAAGATAGGTGAACATATGACTTTTAATCTTCCTAACTTCACTTATTCTTTCATAGAAAGTCAGTTCATTCCTTTTGTCTCAAAAAATAGATCAAAATACCTTTTTACGAAATCTGTCTAAGTCTAAATGATGATGCTTGACTACTTTTGAAAAAGTAATTCTAACTAAATGTAAAGTTAAAAAGGTAATTCTTGCTAGCTATAAAGACGTGCTGAAGCACCATTAAGTGAACAGTGATTAGTCACTGTCATGCTGATTGTCTTTGAGATTCTACACTCTGGTAAGGTAGCTTGACACAAATGAGTCCAACTTGAGTGTTTTAAAAGTAGCTTGATACAATGATCATAGCCAAAACATTTTGCCTTTTTCTTGAAGGATTTTCCAGATGCATTTTTGAAGTAAAATCTTTTTGAGGCACACTTTTACAGACTGAAAATTTGAATTTGACTAAAGCACACATTGAGATATATTATCTCAAATCAATTTCTTAATAAGAATCTAAAAATTATACCAATGAAAGTACACTATTTGATTCTTGAACTTGTGTGACTTGATCATGATCACTTAAGGCACATTCTGAAATCATCTCAACCAAAATTCGTTAGTGAAATACCTAAGGGGGAGGGAGGAGGTGAAATAGGTATTTGGCTAATTTTCGCAAACAAAAACCTTTTGCAGGTTTAAGCAAAGAACAGATTATATGTATCAAGTTAAAGACAGTTGATAGCACAACAATAAAGGAATGTAAGAGCAAAGAACTCAAGCAATTTATAGTGGTTCGGTCGTCAAGATCTACGTCCACTACCTTAAGCCTACACTTAAGGATTTCAATCAATCTACTATATGTTCAAGTTCACAAATTACATGAGAGGCTCACCACACAATGATTTTACACTCGCAACCTCTTCTAGTAACTTTTACAAACAAGGCTCACCACGCAATGGTTTTATATCTACAAAAAACCTTGAATCACAATTTTAAAGATCACCCTTATCTAAAGGGTTTTATGTTATCAAGATAACCTTGCAAGAGCTAGTAGAAAACACAATTTGATAAGTAGAGAAGAGTGTGTAGATGTTACACTTCTTGGTAAATGTTTTACACAAAATTGCACCTTCACACTTTGATGTCTTGGATTGATCAATTGAATGCACAAGACACAAGAGAGCTCAAAAGTGATTGCTAAAGGCTTTGGAATATTTAGAGTTCACCAAGATTCAAAACTTACAAAAGATTTTAAGTTTCTAGCTTTTATAGAATTTGAAAATCAGTTTTAACAGCCATAAAATGGCTAGTTTTAGAAAATTCGGACGACCGAATTTTGCGTATGAATTTTTCGGACGTTGCTGTTACACATTCTAGAAAAATTCGGACGACCGAATTTTTTCCCAACTTCCGAATCTTCGTCTGAATTTCTCTGGAAAAACAGTAACCATACTGAAGACAAAAATTCGAACGACCGAATTTTTTTTCTTGCGTCTGAATCTTCGTCTGAATTTCTCTGGAAAAACAATAACTATTTTTTGCTGCAAAAATCGGACGACCGAATTTTTTGGAAGCACTTTTAAACTTTGTAAAATCATTTGAGATTTAACTTCAATAAGTTTGAAAACATTTTGTATGTATAGATAATTTATTTAGACATATATAAGCTTGAAAACCATAATCAAATTTCTTTGATCATGCAAAGTTTACTCAAAATCTTTCAAGATACAAAAGTTCATTCATCAAAAAGTTCATTCAAAGTCATTTAAGATTAAGAAACTAATTTTATACTCTCTTATGCATTCAATAGATTCCAAGACACACAAGTGTAGAGTTTACATAGAGATTTACCTATTTAGCATATATATACTCTACACTTCAAGTCTTCAATGCCTTTAGATCATCTTTGAACAACCTTCATCAAACTTTAATCACTATGGCTTATTGAAGTTGTCCTTGCACTTTGGCTTGAAGGCAATGAGACTCCATACTTTTTAGTTCACAAATCCTATCACACAATATATAAACATATTAGTCCTCATCAATATTTGTCATTAATCAAAACTACATGATTTGCCCTTAGGGCTAACAATCTCCCCCTTTTTGATGATGACAAACTTTGATGCAAAATGTGATGGATTTAAACAATGTAGCACAAAGAAGTATTGATGTCAATGATAGAAATAACCAATTTAGCACAATGACATATAAAATGCTTAATATGAGCCTATTACCCAACCAACCTCCATTATCCTCCTTCCGTCCAACTACTAGGATAGAATATACAACATTTAAGCATTTAGAAAAGATTCTAAGAGAGGTTTTAAGGTTGTAAAAGTTTGACAACGCTCCCCCTTAGATTGTGCTCATTTTTCAACACATTTGGACTAGAGATATCATGCATCCGAATTTTAACATAGCAAGTCCAAACTTTAAAATAAGATGAATAAAAGCTTCAAATTCTGTAAATAAGCTTTTCTAAGATTGTTCAAACATATTATAGAGATTAAAACATATTTGAATCAATTTGAACAAAATAAGTACATTTTGGTAACAAAATATGGATGCATCTGAATTTTAGAACATGCATCCGAATTTTTTTTGTCCAAATTTTTGGCAACAAGTTTGAAAAGTGAGTTTGCATTCATATGCAAATATGTATAACCACAAAAGCACTCAGTTTAGCTTTGTAAAACTACAAAACTCATGCATCCAAACTATAAGGCTTTAGCTTTGCAAAACCACAAAACTCATGCATCCAAACTTTAAGGCACATAAACAGTCATAGCATAATACATTTTGCACACAAACAGTACATTTTGCACACAAACAATCATCCAATTTTCTCCCCCTTTTGTCATCACTCAATAAATGGGATCAATGAAAATGAGACTAATAATTTAGCATATATAACAATTTAAACGAAGCTCCCATCACTGAGATTTTATCATTGAGCTTCACTATTACACAAAATGTAGCATAAAGACAAATAGCATAGATGGATATTTAAAACATGTAAGATAAAGCTTAGTACAAATAAGTAAAAGCAGTAAAAAGGATGAGGTTGAAGAAATGCTCAATCTTGTGATGTTGATGGAGAGGCTTTGCTAAATCCTTTCTTGATATCCAAATGCTTTACTCTCCCTTGGCTGAAGGATATAGTTGAAGGTGAGACGATGTTTGCATTTTCGATTTGACTTCCTCCTTCTTGGGACTCACTTCGTCCTTCTTCTTGCCTTGCCACATTCTCTTCATCGCCTCCTTGATCATCATTGTCATCATCTTCATCTTCTTTCTTTCCTTTCTTATTTTCATCATCCTCATCTCTATCTTGATGCCTAGAGGGTCCTTCACCAATTTGTGTATTCCTCATTAGAATTTCTTCAATATGCTTCACTCTACTTTCTAATCAATCCAGTTTTCCAAGAACCATTGGAGCAAAGGATTCGAAGAACTTATACATCTTCTCCATTTCCTTGACATGATTATTCAAGGCTTCTTGGAATACCTTAGCTACTACGGTGTCACCTCTAGTTATTTCTTCACTTCTTGGATCAATCCCAACATTTGGTTGAGGGACTTCTTCAAATAATCTTCTTTTTGTGGGAGGTTGCTCCCCCTCACTTGAAGTATCATGCTTTCTCTTTGTCTTCATCTCTCTAGCAAGAGTTTCTTCTTCATCCTCTTCATCCTCAGTTTCTTCACTTTCTTTAATCTCCTATCTTCTTGGAGGGGTTTCTCTTTTAGTTCTCCATATACCATAATCATCAAGAACTAGGTGCATTCTCCTAAGAGTTTCATTGGTATAAATCTCCACACTCTTAAATGCTTACCCTCTTCCTAGAAGTTTAACCTGAAAATGCTTAAAAATCCTTGTCAACATCCTTCCAAATGGGAATGCCTTGGTTACAGTTTTTCTTGCAGTAATCATGTGCTTCAAAGCTATGTATCCAAAATTCAATCTCCTATGTTCATGCAGGGCTAACACGATTACCATGTGTATATTACCAACATATGACTTATATCCAAAGTTAGGAGCAATCATAGTAGTAACCATGTGATGCAATACTCTACCTCTAGCATCTAAGTTCCTGATTTCCCTATCTTTAATGGACTTAAATTCTCTACCATTAGTGAATGCCTCTTCAAATATTTCATTTGTGAAGAGTTCACGATTATAACAATGCATGGAAGGTGAGTAATATCTTGTTCCACTATCACCTACTCCACAAATTCTATTAATCAAGGCATCACTAAATTCAAAGTCCACTTGGGATACTCTAGATGAGTACCATTGAATCAAATCATCCCCTACCAGTTCAGTTCTTTCTTCCTTTAGGTTTTTATAGAATTCATAAATGAGTGTGGGATAGAATTCTTCATCAATGAATAATAAGCTACTCCAACCAATATCACCAAAAAATGATAGAACATTATCCATACTTGATAGTTTATGAACATCCACCTTATATCCAGGGATAATTTTTCTGCTATTTTTGTTCCATTCATCAAATTCATGAGTAGCCTTGATTGAAACAAACCTGTCAACTCCAGATAATGTTTGAGGAATTCAAACTCTTCTTGGTTGATTGATGATTGAGTCTCCATCTCCTTCCTTCGTTTTCCCTTTCCCCTTTTTAACATTTAGCTTCTTTGTTCTCACCATGATGTTATTGCGTGAAAATTAGTGACTTTTAGAATATATCTAGGGCTTGGAATTCAAAAATGACGGCAAATCAAAGTAAAAATGGTGAAATCTTTGAGAGATTTTGATTCGGACGTGAATGGGTACAAATGGCTTTGAAATGGGAGAGAAACTCGGAAGTTGAAATGTCAAGAAAGCTGTTTGATTTTCATTTAAATCGTTGCATCCGCAAAATTCGGACGACCGATTTTTCAGGTCTGCGTCCGAATTTTCTATCGAAAGTCTCTGTTTCTTTAACTCAGAAAATTCGGTCGATCAAATTTTCTATAGTGCATCCGAATTCTGCGTCCAAAACTTTCTGTTTTCACAAAACTTCAACAAACACATTAGTAATTGAATTTAGAAATTCCTAAGATTCTTCTTAGGTGATTAAACCTTTCCTCAGCCAAAGGCTTTGTAAATATATCAGAAATTTGATCATTTGTACTTATATATTCCAAACATATATATTATTTTTAGCCACATGATCACGAATAAAATGATGCTTAATCTCTATATGCTTTGTTATAGAATGTTGTATTGGATTTATGCTCAAATTGATAGCACTAGTATTATCACATAGTATAGACACACAATTGAATTTAAGACCATAATCAAGTAAGGTATGCTGCATCCACAATAATTAAGTACAATAACTACCTGCAGCTATGTATTCAGCTTCAGCAGTAGATAATGACACACAAGCTTGCTTTTTACTATACCAAGACACAAGGCAACTATCAAGAAATTGACAATGACCACTTGTACTTTTACATTCAACTTTGCACCCAGCATAATCAGCATCTGAATATCCAACAAGTTCAAAAGATGAAGATTTTGAAAACCAAAGACCATAATCATGAGTATCAATTAAATAACGAAAGATACATTTGACAAAAATTAGATGAGATTCTTTAGGACAAGATTGAAATCTAGCACATAAACATACAACAAACATAATATCTGGTCTACTTGTTGTGCGATAGAGTAAACTTCCAATCATACCTCTATAGGATTTCTCATCAACATTTTTACCTTTTTCATCTTTGTCAAGTTTAATTGATGAATTCATTGAAGTATCTATTCATTTTGCTTGATCCATTCCAAATCTTTTCAAGACCTCCTTGGTATATTTTGCCTGATTGAAGAAAACTCCATCTTTGGTTTGCTTAATTTGCACCCCAAGAAAGAAATGTGTTAATAGCACCAAAGATAATATCATCAACATAAATTTGCACAAGTAAAATATCATTGTTAGTAGATGTTCTTATAAAGAGAGTTGTGTCCACTTTTCCTTTTGCAGAACCTTTTGACAGAAGAAAACCACTCAATCTTTCATACCAGGCTCTTGGAGCTTGTTTCAATCCATATAGAGCTTTTGTTAATTTAAACACATGATTTGGAAATTTTTCATAAATAAAACCAGGAGGTTGTTCTACATAAATCTCTTCTTCAATAAACCCATTTAGAAAAGCACTTTTGACATCCATTTGAAATAATTTAAAACCTTTAAAGAAAGCAAAAGCCAAAAGCATTCTTATAGACTCTAATCTGGCCACTAGAGCAAAAGTCTCATCATAATCAATGCCTTCTTCTTGGTTGAACCCTTGAGCAACAAGTCTAGCCTTATTTCTAACAACTTCTCCTAGTTTATTTAATTTATTTCTAAAAACCCATTTTGTACCAATAATGGAATGATCATGAGGTCTTAGAAAAAAAGTCCAAACTTTGTTTCTTTCAAACTGATTTAACTCTTCTTCCATAGCAATGATCCAAAAATTATCACACAAGGCATCATCAATATTTTTAGGTTCAATGTGAGACAAAAGGGCAAAATTATCAATAAAGTACTACCTTGTTTTGACTCCTTGGGAGACATCACCAATGATTTGCCCCTGAGGATGGCCCCTTTCATATGTTAGATCCTTTGGAAGCTCTTGATCATTACTTGGCTGACCATCTTGTTCTTGCTCCATTATTTCTTCTTCCTTGGCATGTTCTTCCAAAGTGGGTACTTGATGATGAGTTTGATTTTCAAACATTGAGAAATCTGCATCATCTTCGCTCCTTCTTTGAAGGTAAATGTTAGATTCATCAAAGGTTACACGTATGGTTTCTTCAACACATAATGTTCTTTTATTATAGACTCTATATGCCTCTTTATTTGAAGAATAGCCAAGAAATACACCTTCATCAGATTTTCCATCAAACTTACCAAGATTATCACTAGTGTTTAAGATAAAACACTTACAACCGAAAACTTTAAAATAGACAATTGAAGGGGTTTTATCAAATAAAATTTCAAAAGGTATTTTTCTTATGAAAGGTCTTAATAAAACTCTATTCATTACATAGCAAACAATATTTACAGCTTCAGCCCAAAAGTATTTTGGCAAGAAATTTTCACAAAGCATTGATCTAGACATCTCTTGTAAAGTTCTATTTTTCCTCTCAACAACACCATTTTATTGAGGTGTTTTGGCAGTTGAAAAATTATGAGTAATACCATATTCATCACAATATTTTGT
Organism: Rauvolfia tetraphylla; assembly: GCA_030512225.1. Lineage (NCBI taxonomy): Eukaryota > Viridiplantae > Streptophyta > Magnoliopsida > Gentianales > Apocynaceae > Rauvolfia > Rauvolfia tetraphylla. The sequence continues at coordinate 1,305,031 of JAJQKT010000019.1, forward strand.
AAAATCTTGATTGCAAAATTCTCTTCCATTGTCACTTCTAATAGAAATCAGTTTAAATTCAAGAGGTGTTTGAACCTTTTAGAAAAGTTTTGCAAATTCATGAAATGTTTCATCCTTTTGAGCTAAGAAGAGTACCCAAGTAAATCTTGAAAAATCATCTACAATCACATAAGCATATCTTATACCACCAAGACTAGTGGTCCTCCTTGGTCCAAATAAGTTCATATGAACTAGTTCAAGAGGTTTTGAAGTAGAAACCATTTTCTTTGGTTTAATAGATGTTTTTGATTGTTTTCCATAATGACAAGCATCACAAATACGTGTTTTATCAAAATGCATTTTGGGTAATCCTCTAACTAGTTCTTGTGTAGAAAGTTTATTCAATAGATCCATACTTACATGTCCTAATCTTCTATGCCACAAAAATCCATCATTATCATGAATGGAAAGACATTTGATATCATTTGTGATCAGTTCATCAAGATATAGAATATATACGTTTCCAACTCTTTTAGCAACAAAGATGGTTTTTCTACTTGCACTATCAAGAATAGTACAAGTATCACATTTGAATTCTACTTTACATCCATTGTCACATAATTGACTAATGCTAAGTAAATTATACTTTAAACCATCAATGAGCAATACTAGTTATAAGAGGAAAGGAACCTTTACCAATGTTACCTATTCCAAGTATTTTTCATTTCTTCTTATCACCAAATGTGACAAAGCATTCACTTATTGCTTGAAGCTCACTAACAAGTGAGGCATTTCCAGTCATATGTCTTGAACAGCCACTGTCAAGGAACCATTTTGTGGCACTTGATCTAGATGCAAATTGAACCTACACCAAATTGGAAAGAGTGATTTTTGGTACCCATAGTTTCTTGGGTCCAAGGGGGTTAGTGAAATTTCCTTTGACTTTCCAAATAGTCTTAACACCATTTTCTATCTTTCTTTTTACAAAACATCTAGAAATCTTGTGTCCATGCTTGCCACAATATGTGCAACAAATATGAGACCTAGAATTAAAAGTCTCTTTAGCTAAAGTGTTTTTATATTTAGGATCATAGCTATTATGAGTAAAACCAAGACCATGTTTTGCAAATGAAGATCTTTGATAACCAAGTAATTTATTTAAATTTTCTCTTCCATTTGTAAATTTTTCAATGCATGAAGTAAGATCATTAACTTTTCTTTTTAAAATCTCATGATCACCAAGCATTTTTTAAAGAGAAATAACTTTTATGCAAAGCTCTTTGTTTTCAAAAGATATGTTTTGTATGGTTGCATTTAAAACTTCTTTTTCAATGTTAAGACAGTTAATGGTCTCAAGAAGTTTACCATTTTCAACATATAATTTTGAATTCTCATTTGATAAATCATTGATTTTGGATTTTGTTAGCCCTAAGGGCAAATTATGTAGTTTTGATTAATGACAAATATTGATGAGGATTAAAATGTTTGATTATTGTGTGATAGGTTCTGTAAACTGAGAAGTATGAAGTCTCATTGCTTTGAAGCAAAAGTTCAAGAACAACTTCAGTTAAGCAAGTATTTGAAGTTTGAAGAATGTTGTTCTAAAGATGATCAAAAAGCATTGAAGACTTGAAGTGTAGAGTACATTTAACTTTTAGGTAAATCTCTATGTAAACTCTACACTTGCATGTCTTGGTTATCATTGAATGCATAAGAGAGCATAAAAATAATCTTATGATTTTAAAAGGCTTTGAATGAATCTTTTTATAAGATATGTTAGTAAACTTCATATGTTCTTGTTTTTCAAGCTTATATATGGTTAAATGAGTTTTCTATACATATCAAATGTTTTTCAAACTCATTGAAGTTATATCTCAAATGATTTTACAAAGTTTGAAAATGCTTCCAAAAAATTCGGTCGTCCGAATTTTGTAGCAAAAGTTTGATACTATTCTTCCAGAGAAATTTGAAAGAAGATTCGGACGCAGCCAAAAAATTCGATCGTCCGAATTTTTGGCCTTCAGCATGGTCACTGTTCTTCCAGAGAAATTCGGAAGATGATTCGGACGCAGCAAAAAATTCGGTCGTCCGAATTTTCGTTCTCAGCATGGTTACTATTCATCCAGAGAAATTCGGACGAAGATTCGGACGCAGCCAAGAAATTCGGTCGTCCGAATTTTCTGAAACTAGCCGTTTCTAGCCATTTTATGAACGTTTTAACTGATTTTCAAATTCTATAAAAGCTATAAACATGCAAATTTTTGTAACTCTTGAAATCTTGAAAACTCCAAGCATTCAAAAGCATTTAGCAAACATTTCTTAAGCTCTCTTATGTCTTGTGCATTCAATTGATCAATCCAAAGACATCAAAGTGTGAAGGTGCAAATTTGTGTAATATCTACCATCAAGTGGTAACTTCTACACACTTTCATTTATTTATCATATTCTGTAGTTCTACTAGCTCTAGCAAGGTTATCTTGATAACATAAAATCCTTTAGATAAGGGTGATCCTTGAAAGTGTGATTCAAGGTTGTTTAAGATATAAAACCATTGTTTGTGGTGAGCCTTGTATTGTAAACATTACTAGAAGAGGTTGTGAGTGTAAAACCATAGTTTGGTGAACCTCTCTTGTAATTTGTAAACCTGAGCAATTAGTAGATTTGTTGAAATCCTTAAGTGTGAGCTTAAGGTAGTGGATGTAGATCTTGAGGATTGAACCACTATAAATTGTTTGAGTTCTTTGCTATTGCTTTCATTACTGTCTTGCTATCAATTATCTCTAATTAGCTCAGATAACTTGTTCTTGGTATAAACGCATAAAAGGTTTAAGTTTGCAAAAATTAGCTAAATACCTAATTCACCCCCCCCCTCTTAGGTATTTCAGATTTCATTTCTTTATTTCTTTTTGAAGCCTTTTTCAATTCTTCATACATCTCTATGAGTAATTCACTAGGATCAACATCATCATCATAAAGATTAGAAATAGAGGAAGAAGAATGCACCTCATCATCAATTGCCATAAAACATATGTTGGTCTTTCCTTCACTGTCATCTTCACTTTCTTGTTGATCCCACGATCCAGCCAGTCCTTTTCCTTTCTTGGCAGATTTCTTTTTGTTCTTGCTGTCTCTTTCCCTTTCAAAAATTCTTGGACAATCAGCAACAAGGTGTTCTGTACTCTTGCATTCAAAACATTAAGGTTTGACGAATGAAGACTGTCCACTCTTCTTGGTTGGCTTTCTTCCTTTCTTGAGGAACTCCTTTTTGTAGAATCTCTTGAACTTCCTAACTGCCATGGCAATTTCCTCTTCTCCACTGTTACCATCTTCTTCTTCACTTGAAGATTTTTCTTGTTCACTCAAGTGATTTGAAGCCTTGAGAACAACTCCTTTTCTTCCCTTTTCATCATCTTCTTTGTCATTTAATCTTTTCATCTTCATTTCATGTGTGAGCAGAGATCCAATAAGCTCTTCAAGTGGAAGAGTTTTTAAATCCATGGACTCCTCAATAGCAAGTGTCTTTGGCTGCTAAGATTTTAGTAGAGCAATTTTCCTGTTTTGCTCCCCTATAGTATAACTTTTACCATAAGCTTTTAAGCCATTAAAAATGTTAGTAAACCTTGTAAACATATCACTAACATTTTCACCTTGTTTCATGGTAAACAGCTCATAATCTCTAACAAGCATAGCAAGTTTAGATTCTTTAACTTGATTTGTGCCTTCATGAGTTATTTGGAGTAATCTCCACATATCATGAGCAGAGTCACAACCAATAACTCTATTATATTCAATTACATCTAAAGCATAACTTAAGATGTTCATGGCTTGATAATTTAAAGTCATTTTCTTTTAATCATGCTCATCAAATTCATCAGAAGACTTTGGTTTTAAGGTCACTCCATCTGCTTTCATTTTCATAAGAATATAAGGATCTTTTTCAACAATATTCCACAAATCAAAATTGATGGAACAAATATATATCTTAACTCTAGATTTTCAAAAAGTGTAGTTTGTTCCATCAAACAAATGTGGTCTATTTGTGGAAGATCCTTCTAGGTAAGGTAAGTTTGAGATATTAGCTATAGGATCTTTAACTTCTAGGTTGTAAAACCACACAAAGAAGTTCTAGCTCTGATACCAATTGAAATACCTAAAGGGGGGATGAATTGGGTATTTGGCTAATTTTTGCAAACAAAAACCTTTTGTAAGTTTAAGCAAAGAACAGATTATATGTATCAAGTTAAAGACAGTCGATAGCACAGCAATAAAGGAATGTAAGAGCAGAGAACTCAAGCAATTTATAGTGGTTCGATCGTCAAGATCTACGTCCACTACCTTAAGCTTACACTTAAGGATTTCAATCAATCTACTATATGCTCAAGTTCACAAATTACATGAGAGACTCACCACACAATGGTTTTATATCTACAAACAACCTTGAATCACAATTTTAAAGATCACCCTTATCTAAAGGGTTTTATGTTATCAAGATAACCTTGCAAGAGCTAGTAGAAAACACAATTTGATAAGTAGAGAAGAGTGTGTAGATGTTACATTTCTTGGTAAATGTTTTACACAAAATTGCACCTTCACACTTTGATGTCTTGGATTGATCAATTGAATGCACAAGACACAAGAGAGCTCAAAAGTGTTTGCTAAAGGCTTTGGAATATTTAGAGTTCACCAAGATTCAAAACTTACAAAAGATTTCAAGTTTCTAGCTTTTATAGAATTTGAAAATCAGTTTTAACACCCATAAAATGACTAGTAACGGCTAGTTTCAGAAAATTCGGACGACCGAATTTTGCGTCTGAATTTTTCGGACGTTCCTGTTGCACATTCTAGAAAAATTCGGACGACCGAATTTTTTTCCTGCTTCCGAATTTCTCTGGAAAAACAGTAACCATGTTGAAGACAAAAATTCGGACGACCGAATTTTTCTTCCTGCGTCCGAATCTTTGTCCGAATTTCTCTAGAAAAATAGTAACCATTTTTTGTTGCAAAAATCGGATGACTGAATTTATTGAAAGCACTTTCAAACTTTGTAAAATCTTTTGAGATTTAACTTCAATGAGTTTGAAAATATTTTGTATGTATAGATAAGTTATTTAGACATATATAAGCTTGAAAAACATAATCAAATTTCTTTGATCATGCAAAGTTTACTCAAAATATTTTAAGATACAAAAGCTCATTCATCAAAAAGTTCATACAAAGTCATTTAAGATTAAGAAACTAATTTTATGTTCTCTTATGCATTCAATAGATTCCAAGACACACAAGTGTAGATTTTACATAGAGATTTACCTATTTAGCATATATATACTCTACACTTCAAGTCTTCAATGCCTTTAGATCATCTTTGAACAATCTTCATCAAACTTCAATCACTATGGCTTATTGAAGTTGTTCTTGCACTTTGGCTTGAAGGCAATGAGACTCCATACTTCTAAGTTCACAAATCCTATCACACAATATATAAACATATTAGTCCTCATCAATATTTATCATTAATTAAAACTACATGATTTGTCCTTGGGGCTAACAAATAGATCACTTAAAAGATGTTTAGTTAGTCATTAAAATTGGAAGGTTGCATCCCTGAGTCAACCTTGAATCAGAAACTTATGGGAAAACAAAGTGATGCACTTGGAGAGTTTGAATAGGTGAAACTATAAGTTGGTTAAGTGGAGAAAAAGATGAATTAACAAGTACTATTCAAATCATAGCAAATGGAGAGGAGTGGACAACGTGTTAATAATAAAAGAGAGTAATCAATGGTTACTTTTTGAGATGGTAAATCAATCAGTCAAAAAACCCAACTACAATTTAATCCATTATATTAAATTTTCTAGGCCTTTTGTTTACTTAAGATTATTTTTCACAAAAATAGAAAGTGTCCTTTCTCTGATATATGACAAAGTCAGCCTTCTTAAGCAAAAAGTGAGGGTGAATTGTCACATTAAGCAAAAAGGTGATTTGAACTTATCAACTTTATAAATTTTTTAGAAGAACTCAAGTTTATCTCTTTGACCATGAATTGATATTTACAGTTGTTCACAATCCTTATGAGTATGTATGAATTTAGAGGAAATTTTGAGAAGTCCTTTTTCAAATATAAAAAGAAGTGGAGTCAAAAATTTTTGAATGCGTAATATATATATATATATATATACATACTTGTAATATATATACATACATAACTGCACACACACAAAAAAAAAAAGAAAAATCACTACACTATCTTTTGAGATTTAGCAAACCAAGTTCCATGTGGATTTTGCAAAAAGGTTCCTCACTTAGAGGTTTTGTGAAAATGTCTACAAGCTATTTGTAAGTGGACACAAAAATTAGCTCAATATTTCTAGACTCAACACGCTCTCTAATGAAGTTTAGCTCTAGAATGGTGCACAACATTTTTGTAAGGCTATTTGTCACAATAAATTGGAATATTTTTGTATGCTAGATCAAAATCCTCAAGTTAATGGTTTATCTGCAAGATTTGAGCTACACAACTCCCAACTAAGATATATTCTACTGTAGTAGTTGACAAGCTAATTGAAGTTTTCTTCTTGTTGTGCAATGTAAACCAATGCATGTTTAAGTAATAGATGAGTTCCTGAGATGCACTTCTTATGAACTCTACTTCTTGTAAAATCAGCATCACTATATCCCACCAAGTCAAATGTTGTATCTTTAGGATATCACAAGCTAAATTCTTGAGTTACCACAAGGTATCTCAAAATTCTCTTAATAGCAACCAAGTGTGATTCCTTAGGATTAGCTTGAAAACAAGTAAAGAGACAGTAAAATGTATATCATGCCTACTTGCTATGAGATGGAATAATGAGATGATCATACCTCTGTATAACTTGTTGTTTATAGTCTTAACTTCTCATCCTTATCTAGCTTGACTATGATGCTCATTAGAGTCATACTTGGCTTTGCATTTTCTATTTGAAATTTCTTCAATAGCTTCTTTGTGTATTTAGCTTGATTGATAGCTATCCCATCTTCGAGGTACTTTATATGCAATCCATGGAAGAAATTCAATTTTCCCATCATACTTATTTCAAATTCTCCCTACATCAAGTTAGCAAACTCATTACACAAATTTTCATTAATAGCTCCAAAAATTATGTCATCCGCATATACTTGGACAACAAGAATTTCTTTAGAATCACTTTTAGTGAACAAGGTTTTGTCTATCTTTCCTCTTGAAAACACATTTTCTAGTAAAAACCTACTAAGTCTTTAATACCAAGCTTGAGGAGTTTTTTTCAGACCATACAAAGCATTAATTAGCTTGAAAATATGGTTAGGTTTTTCAAAACTCTCAAAACTAGGTGGCTCCTCAATATTAACTTCTTTTTTCAGAAAGCCATTCAAAAAAGCACTGTTAGCATCCATTTGATAAAGCAAGAAGTTTTTGAAACAAGCAAATGCACACAACATTCTACTAGCTTCTAGCCTGGCAACAAGAGTAAAGGTTACATTGAAGTCTATACCTTCCTCTTGGTTGTATCCTTGAGCAACTAGCCTTACTTTATTTCTAACAGTATTTCTATTTTCATCAAAATTTTTCTAAACACCTATTTTGTGCCTATGACAAACTAGTTTTTTGGCATTGGAACTAACTTGCAGACATTATTCTTTTAGAATTGATTTAGCTCTTCTTGCATGGCCAGCATCCAACTTTCATCCTGTTGTGCTTCCTCATTCTTTTTAGATTCAATTTGTGAAACAAAAGTAACATGTCTAGCCATCTTTTGAGTTGGCTTCTGGTTATGATTTTCTCAAAGGTTCTACCGAAAGATTTTCTTTAGCATGATACCTACAAAATCTGCATTCTTTGGGTAGGTTCTCTGTTAGCCCTAAGGGCAAATCATGTAGTTTTGATTAATGACAAATATTGATGAATACTAATATGCTTGTATGTTGTGTGATAGGTTTTATGAACTAAGAAGTATGAAGTCTCATTGCCTTGAAGTTAAAATGCAAGAACAACTCCAATATGTCAAAGTGATTGAAGATTGAAGAGTTTGTTCAAGATTAATGAAAGCTTTGAAGACATGACGTGTAGGTGACATGTGGTTAATAGGTAAATATTTTAAACCCTACACTCTTAAGTCTTGGAATCTATGAGTTGCAATTGAGAGAACAAAACTTGATTTAAATGGTTTCAATGGTTTTGAACTTACCTAAATTATCAAGTTTTCATAAATGGGTTTTTACACATAAAAGATCTTTAATGACTTATCTTTGAGGCTAGAATGTTTTTCAACTTGTTTGAATTGATTTAAACATGTTTTGACAAAGTTTGAAAAATTCGGATGCAAATTCGGTCATCCGAAATTTTTCTGCACGGTGAACAGTAAAACTATTCACGTGAACAATAACACTGTTCACCTGAACAGTACCTACTATTCTTCCAGAGAAATTCGGAAGAAGATTCGGACGCATGAAGAAAAATTCGGTCGTCCGAATTTTGTGAATAGTGCATGAACAGTGATTACTGTTCACATGATCAGTGCCGACTGTTTTTCCAGAGAAATTCGGACGAAGATTCGGACGAAGCTGGAAAATTCGGTCGTCCGAATTTTTGTGACCGGTGCATGAACAGTGCATGAACATTACCACTTTTCACATGAACAGTATTTTCTAAAAATAGCCGTTACTAGCCGTTTTATGGCTGTTTAAACTGATTTTTGAATTCTATAAAAGCCATAAACTCCAGATTTTTTAGAAGAACTTTGAACTTAACAAATCTTACATGCTCTAACTTGTTTTACATCAAATTGAATTGAAAAGCTTTCAAATTGTCTTGTGCTCAAAGATTGAAATTCAAAATTCCAAAGGCAACAAAGTGTGAAGGTGAAACGTTGTGTAATCATCTACCAACAAAGTGGTAACATCTTACACACTCTCTTTTCTTATCTCAATTGTGTTTTCTACTAGCTCATTGCAAGGTTATCTTGTGACATAAAACCCCTTTGTGGAAGGGTGAGCCATAGACTAGATTAATCAAGGTTGTAGTGTAAAACCCGTGTGAGGGTGAGCCTTGGATTAGATTAGTCTTGAGGTTGTCTTTAGATATAAAATCCTTGTGGAAGGGTGAACCTTGTTTGTATAATTACTAGAAGAGGTTGTGAGTGTAAAACCATAGTGTGGTTAGCCTCTTATGTAATTGTTGAATTTGAGCATAGAGTGGATTGATTGAAATCCTTGAGTGTGGACTCAAGGTAGTGGATGTAGATCTTGGAGAGATCGAACCACTATAAATCGTGTGTTCATTTGTTTATAGCTTTACTTGTTTACATACTTATGTTATTATTATTTTGTTCTTAGTTGTTGATTGATTGGTTGTGAATTTATTGTTTGATCATCTTGTCTCAACCATTAAATCACATATAAACTTAGAGTTTGTAAATTTGAAGAAGAGCTTTTATTAAGGCAAATGATTTGCAAAACAGGAAAAGATTTTGATAATTAGCCTAAGACCTAATTCACCCCCCCTCTTAGGTCTTTCATTCTCCATATTAGTTTAAGACACTAGCTCTTCATTTAGATTAGCTCCATTATAATTAGCTTGATGCAATTACTGTTCAGTATCTTTTTGCTTACCATTTTCTCTTTAAGGTTTATTGCTGATTTATTCATTCTTTTCATTTTGATCATTTCACTTTCATCGGCAAATAGTTCATGTTCTTCCTCATTAGGTGTGATTGAGCTAACTTCACTGAAGGTAATATAAATTAGCTCTTCCATAACAAGTGACATTCAATTGAAAACTCTATAAGTCTTGCTTTGACTTAAGTATCCAAGAAAGAGTCTTTCATCAACTTTTACATCAAATTTTTTCAAGTTATCTTTCTTGTCATTTAGAATGAAGCCCTTGCATCCAAAAACCTTAAAGTACCCAATATTGTGTTTTCTCCCTTTCTATAGCTCATATGGTGTCTTCTTCAGTGTTAATCTCACTAGTTCCCTGTTTGGAATATAACAAGTTGTATTTACAACTTTAGCTCGAAAGTACTTTGGCAACATGCTTTCACTTAGCATAGTTGTTACTATCTCTTGAAGTGTTCTATTTTTCTTTCCACTGCTCCATTTTGTTGTGGAGTTCTTAGTCCTAAAAAGTTATGACTGATGCCCTTTTTATTATAAAAATCCTCAAATATCTTGTTCTCAAATTTTTTGCCAAGATAACTTCTGATTGTAGTTCACAATATCCCTTCTAATTTTGAATTTTCTTGCACAAATTAAAAACTGGTTAAATACCTCATCCTTTCAAGCTAGGAAGAGGTTCCATGTGAATCTGGAATAATCATCAACAATAACAAAAACATAGGATTTACCACCTAAGTTAGGTGAAGTAACAGGACCAAACAAACCAAAGTGAATTAGTTCAAGTGGTTGACAGGTAGAGATAACTCCTTTGGATTTAAATGATGATCTACTTTGTTTTCCATGTTGACATGCATCACATAAGAAGATCATGAACAAGCATTTTCTTTGAAAGTTTTGAGATCAAATACATGCTTCCATGTCCTAATCTTCTATGATACATCCAACTATCATAAGTCAATGATATTAAACATATGTCGTTTAAGCTATCTACATAGTTTGTTTCAAGCATGTAAATATTCTTAACTCTTTTTAGAGTGAAGACTATATTATCATCATGCATTCTCATAACTTTCCAACAAGAGGGTTCAAAGATGACTCTTTTTTTGTCACATAATAAACTTAACAAATTATATATCAAGCCAATTCACCAAAGAAACATTTTCAATACAATGATCAATTCCAACTTTACCGATTCCAATGATTTTTCCTTTGAGGTTGTCACCAAAGCTAACGGTTCCATCTTCTTTCAATTATAGTTGGGTGAACTTCGTTTGATCACTCGTCATGTGCCTAGAGCATCCACTATCTATGTACAATCCATTCTTGATCAGCTTGCTCTTAAGGCATAAGTGCAAAACAAATTAATTATTTTTGGGTATCTAAATTAAATTGGGTCATTTCTGCTCAGAATGTGCATTAGCTTGAGAACTTTTAGGCACCTGAATCATTTTAGCTCACTGCTTTTTCTTTATATAGAAGTTAGCTTTGTGTCATTCATGACCACAAGCAAAGCAAACTATATATGAATGATTAGAGGATGTGAGTCTTTATAAAGCAAGATACATATTTTTTCTTTGAGAAGATGAGGGATCATTTCCTAATCTAGAATTTTCATATGAATACCTTTGGCTTCCAAGAAGCAAAGTAAGATTTTATTTTCCTTTTGTAAATTTTGTCAAATCTTTTGTGAAAGAGTCGACTTTTTTTGTAAAATATCATTTTGCTTCAAAAGTTTAGTGTTCAAATCTTTTTTAATGACAAGTTCTTTTCTCAAGTTTTTCAACTTAGAAAATTTATCATCTAACTCTTTACAAGTTTAGCCAAGAAGCAAACTAAAAATATTTTCAGAAGAACAAGGAAGATTAGCTTGAGTAATCTCAAATAAGCTAGATTCAAATAATTATGTTTATAGCACCTCTTTTTCATATTTCAATGATTTGAATTCTTTCTTGAGTTGTGAGATTTTTTCACTCTTTGTAAAGTTCATCGTGAGCATACTCAAGTTCCTCACAAGCTATAGAGTCATAAAAGTATAAATCTTCTTCAGTCTAGTCAGGCTGATTTTTATTTTTGTCCTTGCTGTTGCTGTATTTGACATCTTCCTTTCCCATCAGATATAAACTTGCTTTTATAATGTTTTTCTCTTCCTCTTCAATTGAGAAGTTAGAATCATCATTGTTGCTCCAAGTGCTAGCTACCATAACCTTCTTTTTCTCCTTCTTTCCGTTTTTCTTTAGCTTGGGATAGTTTGGCATGATATGTCTAGATTTCTTGCATTCATGGCACACAACCCTTGTTTCTTCTTTCTTTGGTTAAGATTCATGCTTTGAGGAAAGATTCTTTTTAGCATCTTCTTGAGGTTCTAGCTATTCTTTTTGTAGAATCTTATGAATTTTCGAGCTAATAGAGCCATACCTTAATCTTCCATTTCACTAGATGTCTCATTGTCACTAGATGAAACCTTCAAAGTAATGTCACCTCTTTTCTTTCTATCACCGATGGAGCTTTTTTCACGAGTCATCATCATTTTATGTGTCAAAAGAGATCCGATGAGTTCATCATATCTATATCTAGTCAGATCCTTAGCTTCACACAAAACTATAACTTTAGCTTCCCATGTTTTAGTCAATGATTTGAGAATCTTTTTAATCATTTCTTCCTCAATTAGCTCTTTGCCTAGAGCTTTTAGTGAGTTCATGATGTTAGTGAACCTATTGTACATTTCAGACACTATCTAATCAGGCTTCAAAGTAAACAATCATAAGCTCTCCGTAACATATTGATTTTTTACTCTTTAACTTGGTTTGCTCCTTTATAGGCAACCTAAATTTTGTTCCATACTTCATTAGCTGATTTACAAGCATAAATTTTGTTACATTCATCAATATCAAGTGCACAGTAAAGATATTCAAAACATTGGCATCAATTTGGATGTTTCTCCAGTCAACTTTAGAATATTTAGATTCTAGCTTAACAACTTTGAAATCCTAACAATGTTTGTTTGAATGATAGGGCCATTTACAATGTCTTCCAACATTCAATATTTGTAGACTGTATAAAGTTTCTCATCCAAGTTTTCCAATAGGAATAGTTTGATCCATTAAAAAGGAGTGATGGATTGTCCTTTTGGCAAACCACAACCAGCAACACTAGACATACCAGCTATAGATCCTCTCTAGACTATTAAGCCTTTTCACTACAAGAGACTTGCTCTGATACCAATTGTAGGTCATAAACAATGCCGAAGAGGGAAATAAGTTGGACTTTATTAAAATTGATCTATTTAAAGAGAAATTAAAAAATACAAAAGTTGAAGTACTATGAGCTAGTCGTAAAATAAAAGTAGAAGTTCTGACTGAGTATCAAGCTATTTTTCTCATTTTGTGGTAAACACAGCGTGATATTATCTTGATTATCTCATAAAAGCTTTGTTGGACTCAGTGTGTAATTTTTCATTATTTTGAAATATACAAATAGGAAAACCAATGATTACAGTGCTAAAGTATCTTTAAAAAGTTATCAAGTTAATGGTTCTCAACATGTAGTTTTAAAGATAGTTTCAACGATAATAGTTTCTACATCTTTTTACATTGTATGGAGAGTATGCTTTGAACATAATCATTCTTGCGAAAAATGTGTTTGCAATGTAAAGGGGAGACTGATAGAAAGAATCTTTAATCAATCACTGATATTTTTTAAATAAAAAATGATCATTAATTTTTATATATGTAAAGAATATATTTAAAATAAAATAAAATTAATTAACCTTAATTATCAGCATGATTAAAATATGTAATTGAGAAAATTTTGGTGCCAAGATTGCCATAAATTTCTTTTTTTATAATATTTCTAATACATAAGAAAAAAAAACCTTAGGCCAGCTCGCATTAGTTTGCAGACCAAATAGGCATGCATTAAAACGGGTTTGGACATATTATGTCTAGACCGGTCTTATTTAGAGGGATAAATTGGCTTGCCCAAGGGCTCCACCCGTTTTAACAGTACTATTGATTCAATGTCGTCAAACGGTGATTAGTCTATAGTCTAGTAAAAGTAGCTTTGACATATATGGATCTAGCTTAATATTTCTAAAGTAGCTTGATATAAAGATAAGAGCATAAACATTTTGCCTCTTTCTTGAAAGGTTTCCAAATGCAATTTTGACATAAAACCATTTTTTAGGCACATTTTTAAGGACTAAAGCACACGTGAGGACAAATTATCTTAAATCAATTCTTGACAAGAATCTAAAGATATACCCATGAAAGTACATTACTTAATTCCTCAACTTGTATGGCCTGATCATGATCATTCAAAGTACATTCTAAAATTATCTTAACAAAACTTCATTAGATTATTAAAACATATTTTGTTAGTCATCAAAACTAAAAGCTTGTATCCTTGAGTCAACAAGCTCCTTGAAGGGTTTCAAAACCTATCACACACTGCATAATATACCATAAGTTACCATTAATATTTGCCACAATAAAAAAAAAAGGTTTTAGTAAGCGGTTTTAGAGATTTGAGAATCAAGCTGATCAATAGGTATATTTCATATATTATATCTGATTATCAAGAATCCAAAGGACTATACTGGGAAAAGTTGTTATTGAAGAACAATTAAATTTGCTTGGGAAATGAGGTTTTTATTATACATTATATGGTAGAAGCATGTGAATTTAGTTCAAACTAAATCTATTGAGTTACCAATTGAATTATTATCTTAACCTATTACTTTGCTTTCGACATCTCTGTGGTCTGTGACTTAATACAGCCGGGCTTTCCTTTTACTTTTTATGGGGAATGAATGTAGGTAGGAAAGTTACTTTTGCCATGATAAGTTAGTAATACATATATTTTCACTGATTTCTCTTACTTTAATTTTCAAAGCAAATTGTTACCTATCTTTAATAATACATTTCTTAAAGTTTCATTTTTCCTATTTTCCAAGCTTTGATGTCAAAATGTATATTCTAACTTTTATAAGCAAAATTCTTTTCCTAAATAATCTCATGTACCTTTCTTTTCCTTTATTTTCTCTTTAAGTACTCATTTTTCTTCTATAATCTTTCTAGAAAATGAGCTTTCCTACTTTTCTGTTTTTAGTTGGGAGTTTAATTTTTCCAAATTTTTTATTAAATATAAAATTATATATTTTTTAACTTATGCATTAAAGATACATGCATGTGAATATGAATTAAATATAATATATATAGTAGTTTAAATTTTTAATTTTTTAAAAAATTCTCTTATTTTTTTATAAGATGATAGATTTTCTATAAATTTTTATATTTTTAAATTATCACGTATAATTTACTTAATCTAAATTACCATATGTGATGCACAATTTATATATGAAATTCTACATCTTCAAAGACCTAAGTTAGCTCTGCCCGCATCTAACTTTTTGGCAATCTTAAACTGTTTTCATTTACTTAAAGTATTTCCATTTACATTTTACATCTTTGTTTGACTAAAATTACAACGACAATAGAAATTTGAGTTTCTCACACCCCGCAAAAAAAAAATAGAGAATTATTTGGTCCGACATCGAACCCCGATATTTCGGCAAGGTATAACTTTCTTTCTGGCAATAACACACGTGATTTTATTTCTTGGTCGGGATTTTTTTTTCTTTTTTGTTTTGACAACACGTTTTTGTTTCCCGAATGTGGTAGCATTGTCTATAACAAAACATATGCGGATTTAAGACGGCATTGCTTTTTTTTTTTTCTTTTTGCAAAGCAATTGGAAATAAGACTGCGGCTGCAAACACAGTAGCAAGCCACTCGTACTATTTTACACATTCTAACTGTAGCATAGCTACTTACTGCAACATAGTTATTTTTATTTATCAAAAGTTTTCTCACTTTAAATCTCTAAATTTTCTCAATTTTCTCTCTTAAAATAATATTTTTAAAAATTTTAAACCTATTTATCAATTTAAAACAAAACTAAAATAAAAATAGAATCTAAAAATAAAAGACAAAGGAAATAAGTTCACGACGAAAAAAAGAAAAAAAAGGAATACCAATAACAGGGAAAAAGAACAAATTGTTTCAACATGGTTCGGTTCCCCTTGATTTTGCAATTTTGCAAAAAAAAAAAAAAATGAATGAAGAAGAACACTGGCCGGGGGAGGGGGGCCGCTTAGGCATCGTCAGGTGCCTGTGATGGAACCTCCCGATGACGCCCTCGGTGGCTGCTCTCAACGGCCGCCAAAGCAGCTGCAGAGAGCAGCCCTCTCAACAGCAGCCAACAGGGGCCACTGAGAGCAACCCTTGAGGACGCCGTCGGAAGGCACCATCACAGGCGCCCGACGGCGCCCTCGGGGGCTACTGTCAACTGCCCCTGCCGACTGCTATCTGATTGTGGCCCCTATTCTTCTGTTTTTTTTTTTTGGGTAAATGATTAAGAAAGTTGTTTAAAAAAAGAAAATTGAGAGAATTTTGAAGGTCAGGAAAAAATTTTTTTGGTAAATAAAAAATAGCGGCGTTGCAATGAGCTGGCCTCCACTATTTTTGCTGAAGATGAGGAATTAACCATCTTGTGGAGACCAACATTTTATTTTTTAATTTGAAATTCTACTCATTTTTAGACTTAGTACACATAAGCAAAATAAAATAACAGTACAGATGGGAGGCCGACGCATGTCGTTGATGGTGAAAAAAATTATATTTATATAAAATTAATATAATAATATATCTCAATTATTTAAAATTAAAAAATAATCAAATATTACATATAGATATACTCTATCCTATTAGAAGATAGATAATAGAATTCTATCATATGTTAAAATATTAAAAGAATTTATTTTTTTATTTCTTCATATATCTTCTTCTTATTGATATCTACTCTTAAATCTTATAAATAGAATCTTAAACTGATATGTTATATACGCTAATTGATTCGTTCATTTACTTTTAGAGAATCAATAATAACTCTTGTATCCTCTCTCTATTTTCTAGTTTCTCTTTATATTCTCTTCATTATAATTTTCTTATTCAATTATTTATATAACTATTACGATTTTATTGTGTCGACAATTACTGCGCACCAATAATTCTCTCCTATAAAATGAAGATTCCTCCTGTCCTTTTAAAAATATTTGCTATTTCTCTTCCGTTTAATAAGGAAAGAGGAAGGGGTAAATATTTCCTATTTGCTTCTTAACCAGGAAAAAAGATCATTTTTTCTTTAATTGTTGTACAAACGAATACTGAAAAAGAATTGTTGAACAGTTCAGAAGAGACAATTCATTAATAAATGATTTTCAGAACTTGAAAAACTAATGATGTGTATTTGTATTTATTACTTAATATTGAATTAATTATAAATTATTTGACACTCCCTCCATCAAAAGTTGCATGACAATATTTATATCTTAGTTTGTTAAAAAATAAATGTTAATTTTTTAAAAATAAATATATTTTTCTATTAACTCCCATATAAAAAATATAAACTTTACTAATATATGAATTATAATATTAATCTTTTTAATAAAAAATATATTATAATAAATTAATTATAGTTAAATTAATCTTATTATTATTGTGCCAAGTCAGAAAGAGATATTAAATCTTGGCCACGGTTTGTACGTAAGATGTTGACCCGCCTGACATGCACTCGTACGTTCTCCCCAATACAAGATTTATTTTTTCACAAAAGAAAAAAAAACTTTTTTGTTATATACCCTAATAGAACGTTTAGTTCATCAAAATTGAATGGCTTTTCAAACTTCTCACTCTATTCTATTATTTGATATGAAAATTTTGAATAATAAAGGTCTTTCTATAGAAAAATTGATTCCATAAAAAAATAAAAAAGATTTTTCTACACCAATACTTAAGGAAAAGTCATTCTATAAGAGAAGTAAGAATCTTAAAAAAATTATTATAATTATTATATCTTCGTAATATTCAATTAAGAAAAAAATAAATTAGTTTTAAATTTTATTTTATTTCTCTTACTAATACTTCACTTGTTTTGCTCTAAAATAAGAGCTGTCTTTTTTATTAAATTATACTTCAATACTTCAAATATTTGGTGTTCTTGAAATTTAGTGTGGATTTTATTTAAATAAAGTTTTTATAAATAAATATTTAATTTAATATTTTTTGAATATAATTTAATTTTATTGATATAATATACTAATAAAATATTTAAATTATTTTTTATAAAATTTTATTTTATTATAATATTAAATAATAATTTTATCAAATATAAAAAATAAATCGTTATTCTATTTTACTTTTCTTTCATGGAAAGGGAATTCTAAATCCATTTGATTTGTAGATTTCCACTTATCCAGCCGCAAATCATTGCCCGGAGGATATGAAAGGAAATAACAACATACAAGAGATAGAAAGGCGGCGCATGCGTTGCCCACCAAATCTGGTAGTGACCGGACCGGTGAATGTTTCATCCTGCACTCCAGCCCCGCACCCCGCGTCCGGCCTCAGAAAATTACGGCCAATGATGTCATAGCTTAGGTCGCTACTTTTTGTATAGGACCTTTTGGTCTTTGACCCTTGGCAAATAAAAAACAACTAATTAGGATGAGTATAGATGTTCTTACATAAATTTCTCTTCGTCTTCTCCCTTACTATCATAATTATATTATAAAAACTTTAAAAAATAAAACCATACAGTAAATAGTTGAACATAAAAAAATTGTAACAGAGGAATTCGAGTGGCGGATCCTCAGTACTTTGCAAAAAAAAAAAAAAATTGTAACCAAGGAATTGTAAGAATTAGGTGAATGCATCATTAAAGGGTAAATTTTGTCAAAGAGCTATTTATATTTAGTATTATTTTTTACTTTGATACTACCACGTTAATTCTCGCCCACAGCATTGCAAGTGAGAACCCTCTTGATAATTGCTTGTTCGATAAAAGACAACGAAAACAATAACGAATTTGTCGAGCTTAGGTAAGAGAGGGATGAAGCTTACTAAAAATTTATTTGTGCTCCCAAGGATCAGCCAACAACAGAGATGAGGACATTAGAAGTGAAGAGGAACACAAACTGAAAGTCTAAGGGTACAAAAAAAGTGAAACTATCCATTGAAATTAATGAGTAAAGAGTATTACGAGGGAGCGTAGAGTCTTGTGGTGATATGCAACAAACACAATCACAATCTAGGAAAGACCCATTACAGTCATGCATTAGTTGCGAGGATGACAGATCAAGAGATGAAAATCATGAGCAATTGAGTAAATATCACGTTCAACCGAAAAATATATTTAAAACGGGAGAACCTGAGAAGTGCCGTTAGGTTTGTGTTTCGATAACACGTTAATCATACTTCTTACCAGTACATTTACATATTAGTATTAATATTTGTCGGTAATATATTTAACATATATTGCTTGTTGGCACAGGGCAAAGACATTGTACAACACTAGACACAAGTTAAATGTGGCGAGTATGAAAGGCCAGAGAGTGATTCAACAACTTTCAAATTATTCACTGACCATGAATATATTCATTAGTATAGAGTTCAGACATGGGCCGAAATTCTTAGTGACTATGTGTTCGCTTACCCAGATCTATGTACACTTGCTCCTGCATATCCATTTGTGTTGATAATGAATACGACATACAAGATTAATAGGTATGTTATAGCATTAGCATAGAATTATCTTATTTTAATTATATAAAACGTTCCTTAATAAAAAAATATATGTATACAATATTCCTTAATGAATACAACTGTCGTACTTAGAGATTGTCGTGTTACACCAACTAGGCAAAACTTTTTGATTACTGGCACTTAAATGAACAATAAGTTGACAGACAGTTATCGGAGGGGTACTGTAGTGTAATGGATTTTGCAGACACCATTGTTGAAAACAATGCATCATCATCTCATAATCGCATAAAAGCCATATTTTTTCTCTGCCATAATTTTTGAAATACCTAAGAGGGGGGGTGAATTAGGTATTTAGATAATTTTCGCAAACTCAAACCTATTAAGTTTAGACCAAGAACAAGTTATGTGAGCTAATTATAGATATTTGATAGCAAGACAATAATGAAAGCAATAGCAAAGAACTCAAACAATTTATAGTGGTTCGATCCTCAAGATCTACGTCCACTACCTTAAGCTCACACTTAAGGATTTCAACAAATCTACTAATTGCTCAGGTTTACAAATTACAAGAGAGGTTCACCACACTTTGGTTTTACACTCACAACATCTTCTAGTAATTTCTTACAATACAAGGCTCACCAACCTATGGTTTTATATCTCAAACAACCTTGAATCACAACTTCAAGGATCACCCTTATCTAAAGGGTTTTATGTTATCAAGATAACCTTGCTAGAGCCAGTAGATCAACACAATTGAATAAGTAAAGGAGAGTGTGTAGAAGTTACCACTTGATGGTAGATATTACACAAATTTGCACCTTCACACTTTGATGTCTTTGGATGGATCAATTGAATGCACAAGATGTAAGAGAGCTTGAGAAATGTTTGTAATAGACTTTTGTAAGCTTTAGAATATTCAAATTGTAAGTTCTTGTAAAAGATTGCACGTTTATAGCTTTTATAGAATTTGAAAATCAGTTGAAACAAATTATAAAACGGCTAGTTAACTGACTACTTTCGGAAATTTGGACGACCGAATTTCAGCGTCCGAAATTTTTCGGATGACCGAATTCTTCCTCGTCTGCGTCCGAATCTTCTTCCGAATTTCTCTGAAGAACAAGTAACCATGTTGAAGACCAAAATTCGGACGACCGAATTTTTCTTCATGCGTCCGAATCTTCTTCCGAATTTCTTCGGAAGAACAAGTAGCAAACTTTTTGCTACCCAATTCGGGACGACCGAATTTTATGGAATTGTGTTCAAACTTTGTAAAATCATTTGAAATCAATCTTCCAAGTATTTGAAATACATTTGATATATATGGATAACTTATTTAGACAAACATAAGTTTGAAAACCAAAATCAAACTCATTTGATCATATAAAGTTAACTTAAAAACTTTTAGGACACAAAACCACATTTACTAAGAATTCATTAAAAAAACTTTTAAACTTAAGAAACCAATTTTATGCTCTCTTATGCATTCAATTGACTCCAAGACATACAAGTGTAGAGTTTACATAGTTATTACCTATCATCATACCTACTCTACACTTCAAGTCTTCAATGCCTTGAGTTCATCTTTGAATAAACCTCAAAAGACTCATAGCTTACTGAGGTTGTTCTTGCTCTGTGTCTTGAAGGCAATGAGACTTCAAACTTCTTTCTTCATAAATCCTATCACACAATATAAACATATTAGTTCTCATCAATATTTGTCATTAATCAAAACTACATGATTTGCCCTTAGGGCTAACAATTTTCATGAGTATCTAAAGGCTGAATATCTTATCGTAAAAGATCCACTTATTTTGTGGAAGGATTTAAAAGAAAGATTTGACCACCAGAAGATGATCATTCTACTAAAAGCACATTTTATATTAAATTTGTAAGTGAATATATTAGAACCAATGGTTATGGCCTTGGAAGAGGTTGTAGTCATGGCCGCCATGGATATAGACGCGGATATGGTAAGAATAATCCATATAATTATGGCGATCAAAAAATATGCATCTAGATATTGTGTGTCCTGAAGACACCATTAAAAAAAATACAAAACATCAAAACCAGTTGATTACTAACAAACTCTGAAGAAAACATACAATCACCAGAAGATGATTATTATATAAATGCTAATGATGATTTGTTATAAGTGTGCCTAAAAGATTTTATGTCTATCAGTATGTAAAATTTTATCGCATTTATAATTTCTCCTCAATTAAAGTTATAAGGAGAAATATTATTAGTACTGTGATGAATAAAAGATTTTTCCTTTCTCATATCTCTAACATGCTCCTGTAGTAGCAATATCTAGAAGAAGTTTTTTAGAAGCATTTTGAATTTATATCTTCTGAGACTAAATGAGTCCTTGATAAAATATTTTGACATTAGGAATTATAATATATTTATGTACGAGATTTTGCTTGCGGCTAGTAGAAATACACTTTGTTTTTATACTATAAGAATGACTCATTAAATCCCCAGTGAATAGATACTCACCAGAAGTGAGAAAATAATGAGAAGAAACAATAAAAAGTAATAATTCTAACATATTATTATGCATTATGAAAATTTGTCAAGTACCTAGAGTACGTCAAAAATGTTATAAATCTCTATTAATTATTGGTATTGCTTTACTTTTCAAAATTATGCTACTGATATTAATGATACTTGTGTTGATAATGTTGATATTGCACATGTGAATGTAGCTAATTCTTTTGAATATCCAGAAAGACTTTTTAGTATTTTGAATGTCAATTAAATTTTTGAATTATCAAATTGCTACTTTTCTATTTTATCATTTTGTGATTATTATTGAAAAGTTTCAATATTATAATTTTATATTCTAGTATTTATATATTATATTAGTTTATTTTAGATCAAGAATGGTGAAGATACAATTTGTCTAAACAATATTTGTAGTTTATTTGGACAAAATTTAAAATATATGTGCAAAGTATAAATGGTAATGCAAGGTTCCTAAAGAACTAATTGATCAATAACTTTAGAATAGTTAATTAATTAAAAGCTCCAGAAGAGCTACCAAATCTTCACCTAATGGTCAATTGTTGTAATACATCATTCTCTATATAGTCTCGTAAAACTTTTGAGCCTTGATTAAATTATCAGTATATCGAGACATTAGATTAATGAACTTTTGAGACATATGCATTACTATTATGACATAAAATATATATTAATTATAAATACTACTATTCATCTCTCCTAATTTATATTACATAGAATTATGAAATTGAGATGCAATTTGAGTAAACTTAAAGTTTACTGATAAATAAGTTTTTAGTTGGTATGATCGGTTAGACCATCCTGGATCATTAAAATACGAAGAATGATTATGATTTTATTATTGAACCGAAAGTTTCCTAATATGATGAATTAATATGTGCTGCTTGTTTTATTTAAAAGTTACTAGTATTACTTGGGGTTGAATGTATTATTTTGGGATGAATATGGAGAAATTATTAGTTGAAGCATCAATAAATAGTTGTATCTATATTGTTGTTTTTGCAACCTATAATTTGCATTTAATAATAAGCTCATTGTTTAACATTCCCCCAAAAGACATAATTTGTCCTAATGATACTAGTTGTTATATTGAGATAAATATTGAACATCTTGTAGAATGTTCATGAATATAATATATTAGCACTTATTTTATATTTTGCCAACACATTTTGATTCTCCTCATAGTAGTTGGTTTGTGGTCAGAAACCAAATAATTCTCATCCTAAATTTAGAGATGCACTATGTATGTTGCTCCACCACAAAGGTAATGAGATAAGTTCTCAAAGAGATTATCAAATATATTGGGAGCGAATTTCAAGGGAGAGATTCATATTTTGTTAATTTTGAATATATCGCCCCAACATAAAGAGGAGCAAGCATGAGGTTGGATAAAGATATTAGTATGTGTCTCATCTTGATCTTCTATTTTAATCCTGATAGAAGATATCTTGAACCAGAATTTAAAATGACAATTTACATAGCTAGATATATTAACTAACCAATATCCGGAAAAAAATGATCCTATTATAGTTGATGTCCCTGAAGGACAATCTGCCACTCTAAATAAATTTGAGACACAACTAAAATGTGGTAGATAATTCTATTCCAAGTATACAAACTCCTCAATAGAGCAAAGACTTAAGATGGTCATATATGTTAAGTTGAGGAGATTTAAATTCCAGCAAAATTTTCCTCCAAACATCATTGATATATTATTTCCATAAGAAATTTAGATACCTGAAAACTTTGACAAATGATGAGATCTCAACATGATTATGAACTACTGGAACCACACAAGTATATGATGTTAACGATAGTAATGCACATAATATATTAATTTCTAATGAGGATTTCTAAATTGAGGTCTGAAGACTCGAAATGATAAAGTTCGCATGAGAAATATGAAAAGTTTAAACTATTCACAAGTACACTTGAAGTGTAAATGTATTCCCAATAGGAATTATACACCTAAATTGTAATCATAAAGATATATCAATAAATATTTGCTTATAAAATGTGAACTACAAAAGTAAATTTTTGCCATGACTTATGGTGTGTAATTCTTCGTAAGACCTGACACTGATTATGAAGAAATATATTTCTAATGGTGGATATAATAGTGCATGATAACACTTAATATGTGTTTATCTTTGCTATCATTTGATAATGATACATATATTTGAAGTCCTTGATGGACTTGAAATGTTTGAAACATATAATTGTTCCTATAGAACATAATAAAATTATCTTAGTGAATTCTTATTAAAAGAATAATCAAGTATATTAATGTATGAAGAAAGTCCATACGCAGCTATACTTACTATATATGTTGTTTGTTAGAAATATCCTTATTGTATAATCTATTGATTAGCATATTCTTCTCCACATTAGGGGGGATAATAATATCAATTGAAAAAGAATATCATTTATAACTTTCATTATCTTGAATCTATGCACAAGTATTAATGAATTAGAAGTTCAAAATGTTGTTTATTTGCATAAAATTACAAATTGATTATTTGACTGACTTTTGTAGAGTTAGTCAATATAATATTTTAGCTATAGGTATTCTTATTTGGAGAAATGTCACAGCAAGACAAATATATGAATTCTATAGCCATATAATTTTTAATACACGCTTGAAGTGTTGTTGATCTCTTACTTTTGGTAATAAAATCCTCAAAAGAGAAAATAATTTGATGATCAAGATATTTTTCTTGAAGAATTTAGAGAAGCAAGTATTGTGATCAACATTTTGCTTTGATTGAACATCTGGAAGATGTTTCACATGGACATAGCACATCATTGGTCATTGGGTTATTATAGTAAGATCATTTATATCTATTAAAAGACAGTGGAGAACTATTTGGTTTTAAAATACCACAATTCTGTAATTAAATGCATGAATACACTTGTCCACGTGTAAGTAAATATCTATTCTAGTTATTCTCTATCCAATGAATTTTGAGGATGGCAAGAAGCTTGTCTTTTGATATTTTCTTGAGATAGTTTATCTAAAAAATTCAACTCTTATTGAGATGGATATGCAAAGTATAAGTTACCTATATGATCCACATAAATAATGCATTTATAGGCATGTGGTGATTATAACAACCACATCTTCAACTCATGTTGAAAAAATAGAAATTCATGATGTTGGTGGAGAATGTGTGATCATGATTAATATATTCGAGATAAATCTATATCATCTAAGAAGGAATACCAATTGTATTGTTGGATGATAATAAAGTTTGGAATATATCTAAGGAAATACGATAAAGTATATTTTTACTCACGAACTTTAGAAGAGATGTGATATTGATGTGCAATGAATTTGATCATTTGACAAATCTATTCACTAAGACCTTACTTATAGTAACATTTGATTGGAAAGTATTGGTTACAAAATCTCAAAAGATTATCTCATCAGGGGGAGTAAATATGGCATAAAGAGTAGTGTACTCTTTTTTTTCTTCAGTAGAGTTATTCCTGCTAGGATTTTTATCTAGTAAGGTTTTAACTAGGCATACTCTTATGCAATGGACATCCAAGGGGAAGTTTTATGAAATTAATATTATGGATGTATGTTATCCTATATCAAAGAGATAATCTAATATCAAAGTTATAGAGATACTCAAACTATCCAGAATATAGATAATAGAGTTCTATCACATCTTTAATTAGTGATAGAATTTGTCTTCTGATTACTCTTTATCTCTTCTTATTGATATGTACCACTGAACCCTATAAATAAGGTTTTAGACTGATGTATTAATGATGCACATATTGATTCATTCATTTACTCTCGAGAATCAATAAAAGCTCTTGTTTTCTCTTCCTATTTTTTTTCTAGTTTCTCTCTATATTCTCTTCATTAAAGTTTTTTACTCAATTCTCTATATTACTATTACGATTTTATTGTGCCGACGACAACTGCGCGCTACCAAATTCATAACATTGTTTGAATTATAAACATATATTTTTGGGATAAAGGCATCATCAGGAACAACTTCATCATAAAATGGAATACTTTTGCATTGTGTTCTCTTTTCCATGTTAAATGAAAATGAACGAAATTTTTTGAAAAATTTTTAGATTCTAATAATATAAAATATTAACATCTTTAATCTTATACTTTTTTCCATCTTAAAAAGGAAAATTTAGAGAAGGGATATTAAATTATATATTTAATGTAATAATAATTAAATATTTTTTTATTTAAATAAATAAATTTATAATATTTTATTTCTAAATTATTTTAGTGCCTGTGCATCATTCGAGTCTTTTTAAACTAGTATATAGTTATGTAAATTCAACTTCGTTTTCTTTGTCAATGGAAAGAAGTTAAATTAATTTCCATATCTTCGTCCTCCCCTTTTTTTCCTCCACAAGACTTAGTATTTCCTTAATATTTATCGTCTTACCTTTTCTTAAGATTTTCTGCTCATGTGTTCATCTCGAGTAGTTTTGTCATACGCGCCTTGCTATGCGGGTGCAGTGGCGAGCTTATAATTAAAAATACTAATATATTATAATGGTCCGTGATAAACTTAAAAAGATTCCAGTCCGGACTAGATAGAGATGAAAGTAAAATGACAGTTGGATTTATTTCTTTCAGGAAGCAAGGGGCGGTCGCTGCCCCTCAACATTTTTAAAAATCTATATATAAGTATACAATTTTTAGTTTTATAGTCACATTTTTTTTAAAAATTGTCCCCCAATATTTTTAAAAAATTCTTTCGTATATATTAATATAAATTTTTACCCTCCCAAAGTAAAAGTTTTGATTCTATCTATGATTTCTTTGCTATGAAAAGTAAATCGTTTGAATCTTTCGTAACACTTTGTGTAGTACTATCTGTAATACTTTTAATTATAAAAATTATTATTTATATATTTTAAATTAAACAAAATAAATATTAAATTTTAAATAATAAAAAAATTAAATACTATAATTTAAAAATATTACAAAAAATCCTACAAAATATCTATAGTGAAAAGCTGTTCATTAATCTTTGACATTATTCTGTTTTTAAGGGAAAACGATTGTCATTTTTTTCCTTTAAATCTTAGTTTTTTTAAAAAAATTATTTTACATGATACTTATTAAGTTTTAAAGACTTCTGGAGCACTTAAAAAAAATTAGTGGAGTCATTTTATGTTTAAAAGTTATAGAAGAAATACATAAGTTATAGCAGAAATTTTTTTCCACTGCGCCCACTGCTGGATATGTAGCTCTGCCACTGCCCATAACGCTAGGGGTGCGGGTAGCATATACAGAGTAAACTGATAATTTACGTACACGTGATGTTCACATTTATTAATACTGTAATATATACAATTACATATTTATTACCAATAATATCGCTAAGATGTACTACCTTCATATTACTCTATCCCACGTGTTTTTGGTGTGCTAAATGGCCACTCAGCTGTGTTGATTGATTTGTACCACCCTTCTCTCAGCAAGCGATTTTAGCAGATCAGCTGCCTTCTTTTTTATCATCTCCCTTTCTCTCCTACTCTTAGGGTCGCCGGAGGTCAATCTTGGCAAAATATACTCTTAGTAATATCTTTAGTATTTCACATTCTTGTTTTGTCTAGAAATAATAGTGTTATTGTTTTATAATATTTTTAAAAATTTGAAGTTCAATGATATGTTTTGAAATCAATATTTTTAGATTGATATTTGATAATTTTTTTATACTCACATTAAATTTCTTGTCTTTAAATATCTATTACCTTCAAATAAATAATTATTACTTCTTTTTAGCCAAACGCCCACTAAGAAGTTCACAAAATCACTGTGATTTAATAAGTGAAAAGACCTAATTTTACCATAGCAAAGGTGGCGAAGTAATGCTGAGTGTAAAATTGAAAAAGAATACTACTAGTACTTTCTTGATTTCAAAAAATAACAGAAATGATGGAGATTGTATCATTTTGTATTTTGTAATTTAATTTACCTCAACGTCAAAGTGTTCAGTCATATGCAAATGTAGTAGTAAGCGAAGACGTCATCTTCAAATTCAACTTTAATTTTTCCTCAAAGTTTTTCAGAGGATGCAAACGTGTCACGTATGCATGCAGTTTGTTCAATATGGTCCCGAGTATATATTAGTAAATTCTAAATTTGTGATTACATGAAGGGTGCGCGGCTGAGCGTGTCAGGTCGTGCGATGAGAAGCTGCCACTATTAGTAATCATGCGGAAGCTGTAGAAAATAGGGCGCCGTTCGCAGCTTTCAATTTCACTACGGACTGCACACCGTCCATGACATGCGGTCCAGAGACGTCCCAATCCTAACTGACTTAACAATTTTAAGGCGTGCTTTTCTCAAATGTCAAATTTGCCAATAGGAATAAAGTAGTTTCAAATTTCATTCACTCTCATGACAGGAAAAAAATCTTTTTCCTTTTCTTTGTTTTAGAGTGCTGACAAGAAATATCTACACACGTTGAGAATATGGATCCGTTATAGTGCGGAAGCCTTTTTTTTTTAATTTTTTTTCGTTAAGCAATCAACTTTTAAATTAACAAGATGCTATCCAATTGATGGAAAAGCTAGACATCAGCAATATAACTTTGACGTAAAATTTTAGTTTAGTCCTTCACTTCAAAAAATAGTGTAGAAAAGAAAAGAAACATCAACATTTTTGAAAGAAATGATATATTTATTTAAGTATATCTTGGTTAGAGTTGTTTTTTGAAGAGTACATTTGTGAACAAAATTTATTTTTGTTCGTTTATATTTAATTATTATTCATTTGTTTAGTATTTTAGTCAAATTCGAAGACAAAAAAATAATTCATATATTAATCTAATGAAGATATATTTGTATACAAATACATATATATAAATTTATTATTTACATATAAATATAATATATATTTTGTATTAAAATTTATTTTTTGACTTTATTATTTATTATTTATATTAATTTTTTATTATTTAAATAGTTTGAACTCTAACATTATTTGAGTTATTCGAACAATTTACATATATTAAACAAGACAACAAATACTAACACTAGCAGTAGGTATTATAAAAACAAATAAGTAAAATGACTAAATCAATAGATTTCAATTTTTCCTAATATTAACCAAATTTCTCCCCGGCAGCGACACCAAAAACATGTTGTGTTTTATGTCTATGCCTTTATACTTAATTTTATCACAATCCTCAACAATTTGCACACAAACACAAGAAAAGTGCACCCATCGTTTAAATTAGTATAATGTCAAGCAAGTTTAAATATCGTATCCACGGGGATAGTTAAATATCATTACTCACTTTCTACTCTATTGTTTAGCCTAACAAATTTTGTTTGTGAAAATGTTTTGAATAACTACTAGGAAAAGGAATCTAACTTAGCTAATTAAACAAACTTAACTAATTTTTGTTTGCAAGAGAGAATTCAATTGAGAAAACAATACTTGAATGGTTAATCCCCCTAGAATTACCTATGTGATAGAAATGTCCCTTGGTTGATAAGTTTCACTTCTTATGTTGGATGAAATTCTAATGATAGAACTCACTCTATCTCTAGATGAAAGTTCTCTACTCTTAGATTAATTAGTTGAAATCTCTTTCTAACCAATTCAACCCAAGAATGCATTAAGAATTGTGAATTTCTAATTAGATTTCTCTAATTATCAAGAAGATGTTTAGGTTTCTATCTCTAGTCACCTAAATCATCCCCATTGTTTCTGTATGGTCTATTTCACCCTTCCTTTCTCAATTCGAAGTGAAAAAAATTCTAGATTATGCATCAATAATCCACTCAATCCATGCAACCATTCAAACCCACAAACAATCCACAAGAAATTCGAATTCAATCAACTAAGGAAACAATTCATTCACATAGGCAAAATCTAGGGTTCATACCCATCCAAGTATTCAAAAGTTTAGTTCATCAACATATTGCAATTCAAAGAATATAAACCAATAAAGAAAGAGTAAGAATTGCTCATTTTCATGGTGTAAAATCTTCTCTTCTTCAAGGTTGAAATTCGTCATTGTAGCGTTGAGAAAATTGCAGCTTTTTCTATGAATCTTCAAGGTGGATGTTCTCCTTCTTCAAAGATTCAATCTTCTCTCTTGATTTCTTTTGCAAAGATGAAGATTTGGGATGGGATTTGAGTGAGTTTTTGGTAGGTTTTTGCTGTTTTCTGTCCACTCCAGCTGTCCCTCTTGTTTCTGCCTAAAGGGGTATTGAAATCTGCCCCAAAAGAGAGAGAAAAGAAGCTTCATATCGACACAAATGGCACCCCTTAGATTACAACAAATGGCGCCGCTTGTCCCCAGTTTTGGTGGAAGGTTTTGCAGCCCGACTGTGACGCTATTTTGAATTCTAGGTAAATTTAGAGCATTATATCGGCTGATCTAGGTCTTGATGTCTTCATAAACTTTGTAGATGGGATGTTAGCTTTCCACAGAGATTTGAATCACCGAAATTGGGCATCTAGAACTCAAGATATGATCATTAACCCAAAATGTGTCAAAAAATGGAACATAACACAGAACAGGTGACTTTGCCGCATAAAAAGGGTAGGCAAATGAAG
Organism: Rauvolfia tetraphylla; assembly: GCA_030512225.1. Lineage (NCBI taxonomy): Eukaryota > Viridiplantae > Streptophyta > Magnoliopsida > Gentianales > Apocynaceae > Rauvolfia > Rauvolfia tetraphylla. The sequence continues at coordinate 1,335,328 of JAJQKT010000019.1, forward strand.
CTCTTGTTTTTATTCTTAGAATCTTCAAGGTATTTTAAGACTTGCATGTTTAATTTTTTCTCAAAGAGTAGTTATACAAGATTTCTAAAGGTCATAACTAGTATCTAAAACTTAGATTAAGTAAGCACCCCTCGTATTCCTTACTTGCATGGAATTCACCGTTTAAGCACATTCCGCTTTGCTTTTGTTGTGATGATTATGGAATTGAATCTTGTGTTATTGGCCTTAGAATTCAACATAACTTTTACCCTAAAACCCGCATTCACTTGCCTTGAGGCGAAATGAGTAAGTAACCTTAGTTTGATCTCGAAATGATGGTAATAGGCCTTATTTGTCGCGATTGAGCCTTTCTAGCCACCGCTCTTTATTTTATCCGTAGTATCCTTTATTGAAGCCTTTGTGCATAAATTTTCTGATTTATATTCTATATTTTTTTCTTCTTTCAAATTTTAAACTCCACTCTTTATAATTAACCCTTCTTTACGAGAGCTAAATGCATTTTCCCCTTAAGATTAGCAAAGAGTATTGTGGAAATTAGAACAAAAGGGTGGAATGGAAGATGATAAAAAAAAAGGGCTTTATAAAAAAAAGGGCAAAGAGTGGTGAAATGACTTTATATGATTGGGAATTGGATTATACCTCAATCGAAAAAAAAGAAAAAAAGAAAAAAATTGTTATATATTTGTCTATTATTGAGAAGGCTTCTTACATTTCTTGATGCCTTCAAGATGTATATATGCTTTCATTATTATTAGTGTAAATTTTGTCATGATTGAGGTTAAATTTATGAGTTGACAAAGATGGGTAATGATGGAAAGGTTGTGGGTTGAAGCTTAACATGTGCAAGTGATTGAATCCAAAGTGAAAGGATTTGGTAGAGAATGGGAGTTTGTGGTTGAATGATGGGGAATGATGATATTTCTTGTGGCTAATAAGGGCTATTACTTTTGTTTTATATCTCATTCCTTTCTCTTTAGCTCTCATTTCTTTGATTTTGAATTCCTTACCTTTCGTTTGGCACCCTAAACTTTCCCTGAGCCTAAAGTTACAAACATAAAAGTCCTACCTAATCGAGGTTAAATTTTGGTTACCGTATTAGTGGAGAGGTTTTGTGAATGCCGAGCCTATGGGGTATTATGCTTTCTTAATGAGAATTCCTTGGCCAATAACATGAAATTCACTCTTATAATTTTTGAGCATTTGCATTAGCTGGAAACACAACACACACGGATTCTTGCTTGCATTGTAAGACAAGGGGGTGATTGTTTAATCTTTGTGATGGATACTTAGGATGACTTTTAGATTGATTGTGTAGATTGCTCAAGATTTCTCAAGAAGTAATGCTTTCTCTGTTTTGCATTCCTTTGTAATACTTCAAAACACTAGTTATTTCTTGTGGATTATTGTTTAAATTTCTTAGTTGTTTTGTGGTATTGCTTGGGGACAAGCAATGTCTAAGTGTGGGGGAGTTTGATATTCCATATTTGTGCTTTATATAATTATCATTTTGAACTTGATTTTATGTTAAATTCTGGTGTTTTAATCACCATATATACTCTCTTTATGTCTTATTTGCTTTAGGTGATATTATTGAAGATTTGGAATTAAATGAAGCAAACAACGAAAATTTATATAATGAAGAAAAACAGAGAAATGCAGAGAAAAATAGACTGGTAGAGATGTTTCACATGTGCTTTTGACCTTCATACATATTTCAAATGCAAAGGTGATATTCTAGACAATTATAGAGGACATTCTGAAGTTTCCAGAATATTGACATTTGTGTCAATCGGAGTTCATTTGCCTACCCTTCTTATGCTACAAATTCACCTATTCTGTATTGTGTTCCATTTTTGACATATTTTGGGTTAATGATAATATCTTGAGTTCTAGATGCCCAATTTCGGTGATTAAAATCTCTATGGAAAGCTACGATCCTGATCTACAACTTTTATGAATTCCAAATCGAGTAAACAATTTTTTTAAAAATTTAACAACCACTCTAGTATCATTTGTTGGCAAAGCTTGGGCTTCCACCCATCTAGAGACATAATCAACTGCAACCAAGATGTATGCATTACCAAAATAGTTTGGAAAAGGACCCATGAAATCAATACCCCAACAATCAAAGACTTCACATACTTGAAATGAAGAGGGGCATTTCATGCCTCTTTGAGATAATACCTGTCCGTTGGCAATTGTCACAGTTTTCTAAATACCTTTGGGCATCTCGAAACAAATTCGGCCAATAAAATCCTGACTCAAGTACCTTCCTTGCTGTTCCATTGGCTTGATAATGACCACCAGCTGGACCTTTATGGCAATGCTCTAATATGTTCATGTTCTCAGGGTAGGCTACATATCTCCTTATGATTTGATCTGCACTAATACGGAACAAAAACGGATCTTCCCAAAGATAGTACTTTAATTCCAAAAAGAATTTCTTCTTTTGTTGATAGGTTAAATTATTTGGTACGATCCGACCCACAATATAATTAGCATAATTTGCAAACCAAGGAGTGTGATCACCATTACCCAGAACCAAGTATAACCTCTCATCAGGGAATGTGTAATTGATGTCTTCCTCATTCAATTGTTCCAAATGTGGATTCTCCAACCTTGATAGATGATTAGCGGCAAGATTCTCTGCTCCCTTTTTATCTCTTATCTCCAAATCAAATTCCTGCAATAAAAGTACCCACTTAATTAGTCTAGGCTTTGCATCATTTTTGTTGAGAAGATATTTGAGTGTCGAATGATCAGTATAAACAATGACTTTAGACAAAACAAGATAGTGGCAAAATTTATCAAAAGCAAAAACTATGGCAAGAAGCTCCTTCTCGGTTGTGGTGTAGTTTTCTTGTGCTTCCGTCATGGTCTTGCTTGCATAGTATATCGGTTGAAAATGCCTTTCTCACCTTTGTCCAAGCATTGCCCCTACTGCAAAATCACTTGCATCACACATTAGTTCAAAGGGAATGGACAAATCGGGGGCCACCAATATATGAGAGTCAATCAATTTTTGTTTCAACAAAGTGAAAGCAATTAAGCATGTATCATCAAACACAAAGGGCGCATCTTTTTCAAGCAAATTTGTAAGAGGTTTAGCAATTTTAGAAAAATCTTTTATAAACCTTCTATAGAACCCTGCATGACCAAGAAAACTTCTAATTGCCTATACCAAAGTAGATGGTGGCAATTTTTCTATGGTTTCTACCTTGCCTCTATCAACCTCGATACCCCTGCTAGAGATCTTATGCTCCAATACAATGCCTTCTTTAACCATAAAATGACATTTCTCCCAATTCAAAACCAAATTGGTCTCTTCACATCTTTGCAAAATGTTTTCAAGATTTTTCAAACAAAACTCAAAAGAATCACCAAAAACAGAGAAGTCATCCATAAAAATATCAATAATATCCTCCACTAAACCCTCAAAAATAGCTAACATGTACGTTTGAAAAGTTACAGGAGCGTTACATAAACCAAAAGGCATGTGACGGTAAGCAAAAGTACCATAAGGATAGGTAAATGTAGTTTTCACTTGATCTTCTGGGGCGATTGGAATTTGAAAATACCTCGAAAAACCATCAAGAAAACAGTAATACCTATGACCGAAAAGTCTCTCAAGCATTTGATCGATGAAAGGCAGTGGAAAGTGATCCTTCTGAGTGGCATCATTAAGCTTCCGATAATCTATACACACTCTCCAGCCAGTCATGGTCCTCATGGAAATCAACTCGTTTTTCTCATTAGGCATGATGGTCATCCCTCCTTTCTTGGGAACTACTTGGATGAGACTCACCCACGAACTATCCGAGATTGGATATATGAGATCGGCATCAAGAAGTTTGATTACCTCTACTTTGACCACTTCCTTCATGTTTGGGTTTAGCCTTCTTTGGGGTTGTACCACTGGTTTGAAGTCTTCTTCCATCAATATTTTGTGGGTGCAAAATGAAGGGCTAATACCATTGATGTCGGATATCTTCCATGCCATTGCCTTTGTATGCTTCTTTAACACCTTTATGAGCTCTTCTTTCTTTTCTTCTTGCAAATTGGTTGCAATGTTCACCGGGAGTTTAGAATTATCTGCAAGAAAAACATATTCCAAATAATCTGGTAGTTTTTTCAACTCTAGCTCCGAGGGTTCTTCAATGGAGGACTTCATTCCACCCCTTTTTTCCTTCTCAATTTTTTTCGAACTCCACCCCTTCGGTTGTGATTAGAGATGACTCCATATGTGCTAGGACTTCACCATTCTCATGACACTCCTTCTTTTCTTCTTCATCTTGCAACAAGGATACCTCTAAATGATCATCATTCAATAATCCCTGCACATGGTTGGAGACAATGTCATCAATAATATCTATCCTAAAACAATAATCATCATGATCAAGAGAATATTTCATGGCCTCAGGAACTTTAAAAATAACTTCCTCTTCCTCTACCCTAAGGGTTAACTTCCCTTCACATACATCTATATTGGCCTTAGCAGTAGCTAGAAAAGGTCTTCCTAAAATCAAAGGCACCTCCACATCCTCACTCATGTCAAGTATCACAAAATGAACAGGGAATATGAATTTATCAACTTTCACAAGTACATCCTCAATAATTCCCCTAGGATACTTCGCCGATCTATTGGCCAATTGAATGCTCATTCTAGTTGGTTTAGGTTCACCCAATCCCAACTTTTAAACATCTCATATGGCAACAAATTAATGCTAGCACCCAAATCTGCTAATGCCCTACCAATGGACAAACTACCAATAGTACAAGGGATAGTAAAACTCCCTGGATCCTTTAGCTTTTGTTGTAGCTTGTTCTTGTTTTGAAGAATGGCTGAACACTCCTCATTCAATGTCACCATTGAGAACTCCTCCAGCTTTCTTTTCTTGGAAAGGATCTCCTTTAGGAATTTAGCATATCTTGGCATCTGCGAAAGAGCTTCAACAAATGGTAAGTTGATATGCAATTGCTTAAAAAGTTCAAGAAACTTACCAAATTGTTCATCCTTTTTCTCTTGTTGAAGACTGGCAGGATATGGAATCTTTGGCCTATATTCTTGAGTTTCCTTATTCTTTTGTGTTTCTTTCTTCTCAACCCTTTCTTCATCTTCAACATACACTGGCACATCTTTATTCCCTTCTTACTTTTCTTGTGTCTTTTGCTTCGGAATCTGCAATTCCTTTCCACATCTCAAGGTAATAGCTTTAGCATGTTCCCTTGGATTCGGCTCGGTGTTGCTTGGGAGAGTTCCAGCTTACCTTTCGGAAAAAAGCTTTGCCAGTTGGCCTAATTGATTTTCCAAGTTGTGAATGGAAGCCTGTTAGTTTCTCAGGGATGCTTCTTGATGTTGGAACCGGGTTTTGGTAGTTTCAATGAACTTTGTCATCAAGTCTTCAAGGCTAGGCTTCACTGGTTGTTGGAGAGGTGGAGGTGGTTGATGTTGATAAGGAAGAGATGTTTGAGATCTAGGATTTGATGAAACTTGGAAGCCGCGAGGATGAAACGGTCTTTGTTGCCCTTGGTTGCTCCATGAGAAGTTTGGATGATTCTGCCACCCTGGATTATAGGTATTACTATAAGGATTGTTGGGTTGCCTTCCTCTTCCAAGGAAATCCACATGCTCTGTTGATGATGCATTAGAAGTTCCCATTGTTTGGCACTCATGGTTTGGATGACTACCTCCGCAAAAATCACAAGCCATCATCACTTGAGAGGTTTGAGGTGACAAACTCAAGCTCTCAATCTTCTTGTTTAAGGCATCGAATTTTGCCTCCAACGCCGTCATCATGTCTACATTGTGCATTCCACTAGGTTTGGTTTTTGGCCTTGGATTCCCCCATTGGTAGTTGTTCATGGCGATGTTTTCAATGAGGTCTTGTAACTCTTCCGGTGTCTTCAAACTAGTGGTACCTCCCGAAGAAGCATCAATGAGTTGCTTGGAAGGGAAATTTAATCCACTATGGAATGTTTGCATTTGAAGCCCCAAATCTAGACCATGATGTGGACATTTCCTCAATATCTCCTTCCATCTCTCTCAAGAATCGTATAAGCTCTCACTCTCCATTTGTTGGAAAGAGAAGATATCATTTCTTAGCTTTGCAGTCCTTGCCGGAGGGAAATATCTAGCGAGGAACTTCTCGGCAAGATTGTTCCATGTAGTGATGGAACCCGGTGGAAGTGATTTCAACCATGACTTGGCTCGGTCTATCAATGAAAATGGAAATAATCGAAGGCGGATGGCATCTTCGGAAGCCCCATTAATTTTGAAAGTATCACATATCTCCAAGAAGTTGGCAATATGAGCATTTGGGTCTTCGTCTGGCAAACCATCAAATTGCACTAATTGTTGAACCATTTGAATGATATTTGGCATGATTTCAAAATTGTTGGCTTCAACTCTTGGCCGAGCAATGCTTGACTCCGCTCCTAATAAAGAAGGTCGTGCATAGTCTCCCATTGTTCTTGGCCTTGCATTTCCGTCATGTGCCATAGTGTTCTCAATTTGAGGATTCTCACCTTCAACTTCAATTCCTTCAAGTATCACCTCTAGGTTTATACCCCTTGGATCCACATAAAAAATCTGCTCAACTTCGAAATTAATTTGATTCAATTCTCCCGAATTACTTGAGGTCATAAACCAAAAGAATTCACACTTTCACCACAAATAAAGTAAAAGGTTAGCTCAAAGAACACTTACTTAAAATAGAACAAAAACAGAGAAACATAAGCTAAGACCTCCAATTCACTAATGACTTACAAAATTACAAACAAGACAACAAATACTAACACTAGCAGAAGGTATTATAACAACAAATAAGTAAAATGACTAAATCAATAGATTTCAAGCTTTCCTAATATTAACCAAATTTCTCCCCGGCAGCGGCACCCAAAACATGTTGTGTTTTATGTCTATGCCTTTATACTTAATTTTATCACAATCCTCAACAATCTGCACACAAACACAAGGCAAGTGCACCCATCGTTTAAATTAGTCTAATGTCAAGCAAGTTTAAATATCGTATCCACGGGGATGGTTAAATATCATTACTCACTTTCTACTCTATTGTTTAGCCTAACAAATTTTGTTTGTGAAAATGTTTTGAATAACTACTAGGAAAAGGAATCTAACTTAGCTAATTAAACAAACTTAACTAATTTTTGTTTGCAAGAGAGAATTCAATTGAGAAAACAATACTTGAATGGTTAATCCCCCTAGAATTACCTATGTGATAGAAATGTCCCTTGGTTGATAAATTTCACTTCTTATGTTGGATGAAATTCTAATGATAGAACCCACTCTATCTCTAGATGAAAGTTCTCTACTCTTAGATTAATTAGTTGAAATCTCTTTCTAGCCAATTCAACCCAAGAATGCATTAAGAATTGTGAATTTCTAATTAGATTTCTCTAATTATCAAGAAGATGTTTAGGTTTCTATCTCTAGTCACCTAAATCATCCCCATTGTTTGTATATGGTCTATTTCACCCTTCCTTTCTCAATTCCAAGTGAAAAAATCCAGATTTTGAATTAATTGTCAATCACCCTTCCTTTCTCAATTCCAAGTGAAAAAAATTCTAGATTATGCATCAATAATCCACTCAATGAATGCAACCATTCAAACCCACAAACAATCCACAAGAAATTCGAATTCAATCAACCAAGGAAACAGTTCATTCACATAGGCAAAATCTAGGGTTCATACCCATCCAAATATTCAAAAGTTTAGTTCATCAACATATTGCAATTCAAAAAATATAAACCAATAAAGAAAGAGTAAGAATTGCTCATTTTCATAGTGTAAAATCTTCTCTTCTTCAAGGTTGAAATTCGCCATTGTAGCTTTTAGAAAATTGCAGCTTTTTCCATGAATCTTCAAGGTGGATGTTCTCCTTCTTCAAAGATTCAATCTTCTCTCTTGATTTCTCTTGCAAAGATGAAGATTTGGGATGGGATTTGAGTGAGTTTTTGGTAGGTTTTTGCTATTTTCTGTCTACTTCAGCCGTCCCTCTTGATTCTGTCCTAAAGGGGTATTGAAATCTGCCCCAAAAGAGAGAGAAAAGCAGCTTAAAAGTAGCTTCAGATCTACACAAATGGCGCCGCTTGCCCCCAGTTTTGGTGCAAGGTTTTGCTGCCCGACTGTGACACTATTTTGAATTCTAGGTAAATTTAGAGCACTATATCGGCTGATCTAGGTCTTGATGTCTTCATAAACTTTGTAGGCGGGATCTTAGCTTTCCACAGATATTTGAATCACCGAAATTGGGCATCTAGAACTCAAGATATGATCATTAACCCAAAATGTGTCAAAAATGGAACACAATATAGAATAGGTGAATTTGCAGCATAAGAAGGGTAAGCAAATGAACTCCGATTGACACAAATGTTACCATTCTGGAAACGTCCGAATGTCCTTATAATTGTCTAGAATACCAGTTTTGCATTTGGAATCTTTACGAATGTCAAAATTACACGTGAAAAGTCTCTACCAGTGTATTTTTTCTCTGCATTTCTCTGTTTTTTTTCATTGTATAAATTTCCCTTGTTTGCTTCATTTAATTCCAAATCTTCAATAATATCACCTAAAGCAAATAAGAGATAAAGGAAGTATAAATGGTGATTAAAACACCAGAATGTAACATAAAATCAAGCTCAAAATGATAATTATATAGAGCACAAATATGGAATATCATTGCACCTCTTTACTTTGTTGTCTTTGGAATCTTGAATGATCAACTGAAAGCAAAACAGAAAAGAGAGCTTCGATGTTTGCTAAAGATTTTGGAATGTTAATATTTCACAGAGATTCAAAACTTACAAAAATTCTTGAGTTTATAGCTTTTATAGATTTCAAAAATCAGTTTCAACAGCTATAAAACGGCTAGTTTCAGAGAAGTTCGGACGTCCGAACTTGCTCCTATGCGTCCGAACTTTCGTCCGAACTTTACTGTGACAAGTTGTCTAGAAAAGTTCGGACGTCTGAACTTTTCCTTCTGCGTCCAAACATTCGTCCGAATTTCTCTGTAAAAACAGTAACCATGCAATCAGGAGAAGTTCGGACGTCCAAACTTTACCCTTTGAAAATAACCACGCACAGTAACCATTTTCAAAGTTTGGACGTCCGAACTTGCGTTCGAACTGATCAAACTTTGTCAAATCATTTGAAAATCAACCTTAATAACATTGAAAATATTTTGTATAAATAGGTAAGTCATTTAAACACTTTTAAACTCAAAAACCGTTACTAAAACACTTTGATCATAAAAAGTTTATTCAAAATCATTTGAGACTCAAAAGCATACTTGTTATTAATAAGTTCGTTCAAAGTCATTCAAGATTCAAAATAAGTTTTGTTGCGCTCTTATGCATTCAACAGATTCCAAGGCATACAAGTGTAGGGTTTACAAAAGAATATACCTATAAAGCATATGTAACATACTCTTCAAGTCTTCAATGCCTTTAATCATCTTTGAACAAAACTCTTCAATCTTCAATCACTTTGACACATTGGAGTTGTTATTGCATTTTAGTTTTAAGGCAACAAGACTTCATACTTCTTAATCTAACAATCCTATCACACAATTGACATAAGGATTAGTCCTCATCAATGTTTGCCATTAATCAAAAACTTATGATTTGCCCTTAGGGCTAACAGCACCCTTTATGGCTGCTTCTACAAGTGAGATTTTGACAGAGGATGCTCACATTCTGATAGCCCCGAGTGGCGACGAGTAAGTTTCTATTTACTTTCAAAAATATTATTCGATTTTTTTAATAACTGAATATTAATGTTTGTAATGGAACAGTTTCTTCCCATCAGAGGGGACGGTGCATTCGATATCGGATATGTTTCACCAGCATTTCACTGGACCGTACCCTAATTTTGAGGCGATCCCATTGGAGCTTCGAGATATGTGGTTCCCAATATGGAGTGTAAGTAACAAATTATAAAATTTATATTTGATATTTTTTTATGACTTTGTAGAGACGTTGTCGATGGCTCCCAGAGTAGGCTGATCAGATACGACGTATTTGGAACGACAAATGCATTCGTAGTCTATCCTATTAGTTATCAAAGGCTCGATGTAAGGGGAAATGTCCACTACGAAGATCTCCTGAAATTTGGAGCCAACTTTGACGGGATCACTGGAGCCCGGAACAATTCAAGCGTGTTTCAGCCACTGCTAAGCGGAACAGAGCAGCCACTCTTTGACCGACTCACACGGGAGAATGCATCTCCTTCAGCGAGCACGAGCGTCGGATGGTAACCATTGTTTTTATGATTGTTATTTAAATATAATATAATTACTAAACATTTATATTAATATAATTGTAGCCATATGTAAGAGGCGACGCACACATATAAGAATGGCCCAAAAAAGGGCACGTTTCTCAGTGAGAAATCACAAAATACACTAGTAAATTTACATATTATATTAAGAATATTTTATACTAATTGTTTTATATACACTGTCATAAATTTATGATGCCTATAATTTATAGGATAGCGTCAACGCTTTGAAGGAGCACTATTCACATATGGAGTCTCAGGATTTAGTGACTTCTCAGTATCCACCGGATGAGAAGTCCTTATTTGTGGAGGTTGCTAGCGGAGTTTCGAAGAATCAGATTTTTGGATTGGGTTCCGAGGCATCTCACGTGCGACGGAGGTTATGTCAGTCCACGTCGACCTCTATTCCAATAGCTTGCTTGATTACATCGCACATAGAATATGTATCTCTGAATAGTCAGTTGCAGAGAGAGAGGTTGATGCGCGATTATTTACAGCAGCGCTTTGCTAGCTTGGACCAGTATTTGTGAGTAATGTCCGAGGCATTACATCTGTCTCCGCAGCCTTCTCCATCTCTACCTCCACCTCCTTTTTCGATGCCAAATTCTAAAGACCGGGCAGATGGGGTTAATGAGGATTACACGATCGATCCGCCTGACGACCATCCTCCAACAACTGGCCCTCTAGATCCAACTCCGCCCCCTCCACCGTCTGCAGCGCCGTCTTCTATAGTTACATAAATTTTGTATAATATTTTTTAATGTTGTACGCATAGAATATAATTATATTTATTTTAATTTAATTTTTTTATTTTTAATTATTATATAATTATGTTTTTTAAAAAATAATTATTAAAAAATAATTGAAAACTATTATTTAAAAAATTTTAAAACATTTAATTAAAAATTAGAATTTTAGTTTAAATTGCATTTATAATTAATAATTATTTTTAATAATTAATAATTAATAATCACAATAAAAATTATCGCAAAATTGTTGCAAATTTACAATGATTTTGCGACGAATTTACGACGAAATCAAATTTTTAATATTTTTTAAATTAAATAATAGTGTCACAAAATTGCTACTAAATAACGATAGAATTGTTTTTTAAAAAATAAATTTTCATCCCAAAATCATCGTAAAATCAAGACGATTTTGCAAAGGAAATATATATTTTTAAAAAAATTATAAAAAATACTTATTGCAACTACTATATGTTTTCTTTGTAAAAATTAAAAATTTTGTCACAAATTTATCGCAAAATTGCGACAATTTTTAAACTTTTTTCCGTCGCAAATGTGTTGGAAGAAGTTGACTAAATTGACCAAAGTTATTTCGTAGCAAATCTATCGCAAAGTTATGATGGATAAACTTCTATCGCAAATTGATGATTGAAATCGAATCCGTCGTAAATTTGTGACTTAGAATTTCGCGAATCCATCGCAAGTTGTATTTTGTGATGGATTTGTGACGGAAGTTATCGTCGCAAAAATCCAAATTTCTTGAAGTGCCCTGTGCTCATAGTGCAAAGAAAGATGGGTTGTTGAGCATATGTGTGGATTGTAAGGGAATAAACAACATCACCATCAAGTATTGCCATCCCATTCCAAAGCTTGATGAGTTAGTTAATTGCAAGAAAACAAAAAATTACTAACAGACTTATCCATCGCAAATTCGCTAATTTGTTGCAAGTTACAATTAGTGACAGACTAGTAATGGAAAGTTTCGTTGCTAAAAAAATAGTGCTAATTGTGACGGAATCGTTTTTCCATCGCAATAATCAATGGATTTGCAACTCAAAAAAAAAAAAAAAAGAGGTTCAAACAGCTATATTATGAATAACTTAGTGACGAATATGTGATGGACGACAATATATTTAATTTTTTTTAAGAAAAGGCCATCACTAATTCAAAGCAAATTAGTGATGAATTTAGTTTTAAAATTTTTTTCAGGAAATATCTGCCGCTAGTTAGTGATGGTTTTGTGGCAAACAAAATTATAATTTTTTTTAAAAATAAAACATATAAATTATTATTTCAAAATAATTTGAGTAGGACTAACCAGATCTAAAATTATTTTTAAAAAAATTTTAAGTATCACTCAAAGATTATTTGTGGGTCTGGTGAAGCCGACCGAAATTTATTGGGAACCAACAATGCTCATAAATCCTTCATTTTGATGGAGGTGGGATTCAAATCCATATTGCTGCAAAGTTGGAGGATGTCTTCCTCCTAAACATCCTCTTTCAGCTAAGTCACTTCTTGTGTTTTACTTCACAATATAATATATTTATATTATATGCAGGTTTATATATATTATTATTGTTAGCCCTAAGTGCAAATTAGGAAGTTATAATTAGTTTTGATTAATGACAAACATTGATGAGGACTAATTTTGATGTCTTTTGTGTGATAGGATTGTTGGATTAAGAAGTATGAAGTCTCATTGCTTTGAAGCTAAAATGCAAGAATAACTCGAATATGTCAAAATAATTGAAGATTGAAGAGTTTGTTCAAGATAATTGAAGGCTTTGAAGACATGAAGTGTAGGTTACATGTGCTAAATATGTATATCTTTTGTAAACCCTACACTTGTTTGTCTTGGAATCAGTTGAATGCATAAGAGAGCACAAAAATTGTTTTTGAATCTTAAATGGCTTTAAATGGACTTTTGATTAGCAAGTGTGTTTTTGAGTCTTAAATGATTTTGAGTAAACTTTGTATGACCAAGGTGTTTTGGTAACGGTTTTTTTCATTTAAAAGTGTTTAAATGACTTATCTATTTATACAAAATGTTTTCAAACTTTTTGAGGTTGATTTTCAAATGATTTCACAAAGTTTGAATAATTCAGATGCAAGTTCGGACGTTCAAACATTGGAAATGTCTGCTGTACTTCAAGAGAAATTCAGGCGCAAGTTCGGATGCAATGAAACAAATTCGATCGTGCGAATTTTCCCTGCCATCATGGTTCCTGTTTTTCCAGAGAAATTCGGATGTAAGGTTGGATGCACTGGACAAAATTTGGTCCTCCGAATTTTTCCAGACAACATGTAACAGCAAAGTTCGGATGACAGTTCGGTCGTCTGAACTCCTCAGAAACTAGCCGTTACTAGTTATTTTATGACTGTTAAAACTGATTTTTGAAATCTATAAATGCCACAAACTCCAGATTTTTTGTAGGTTTTGAACATTTGAGAAATCTTAACGTTCTAAAATCATTGGAAAACATCAAAGCTCTCTTTGTCTTGTGCTTACAAGTGATCATTCAAGATTCCAAAGACAACAAAGTGAAGTGGTGCTATATTTTGTAATTATCTACCAAGAAGTGGTAAGATCTCATCCATTCTCCATTTAATTTTGTTTTCTACTAGCTCATTACAAGATTTTCTTGTAAACATAAAATCCTTTAGGTAAGGGTGATCCTTGAAATATTGATTCAAGGTTGTTTGTAGATATAAAATCCTTTTGGTAAGGTGAACCTTGTGTGTAGAATTACAGAAGAGGTCGTAGGTGTAAAACCATTGTGTGGTGAGCCTCTTATGTAATTATTGAACTTGAGCATATAGTAGATTGGCTGAAATCCTTGAGTGTAGACTCAAGGTGGTAGACGTAGATCTTGAAGAGATCGAACCACTATAAATTGCTTGTGTTCATTGCTTTGTCATTGATTTAATCATTTGAAATAGGTAATTATAATTTGATCAAACTCAATTAATAAAAAGGAGATAGTTTTTGAAAATTAGCCAAAGACCTAATTTTTGAAAATTAGCCAAAGACCTAATTCGCCTCCCTTCTTAGGTCTTTCAATTGGTATCATAGCAAGGGCTTCTTTGTGTTGTTTTGCAACCAAGAAGTTAAGATCTTATGGCTAATATTTCAAACTTACCTTATTTGGGAGGATCTTCCACAAATAGACCACCTTTGTTTGATTGAACAAATTATACATTTTGGAAATCTAGAGTTAAGATATATATATATATATATATATATATATATATGTTCTATTAACTTTGATTTGTAAAATATTATTGAGAAAGGTCCTTACATACCAATGAAAATGAGAGCTGATGGAGTAACTTTAAAGCCAAAGCCTATAGATGAGTTTAATGAGAATGATTCAAAGAAAATGACATTGAACTACCAAGCCATGAACATTTTGAGTTGTGCACTAGATGTAACTGAATATAATTGAGTTAGTGGATGTGACACCGCTCATGATATGTGGAGATTACTTCAAGTAACACATGAAGGAACAAACCAAGTAAAGGAGTCAAAACTTGCTATGCTAGTAAGGGATTATGAGCTATTCACCATGAAGCAAGGTGAGAATATTAGTGATATGTTAACAAGATTTACTAACATTTCCAATGGTTTAAAAGCTTATAGGAAGAACTACACAATTGGAGAGCAAAACAGAAAGATATTGGATGCTTTACAAAAATCTTGGCAACCGAAAACACTTGCTATTGAAGAAGAGGAAGAAGAAGAGGATGAAGAAGAAGCCCTTGCTAGAGAAATGAAGACAAAAAGGAAGCATGACACCTCAAGTGAGGGGGAGCAACCTCCAACAAAAAGGAGATTGTTTGAAGAAGAAACTGGAATTGGTTCAAGTGGTGAAGGAGTAGCTAGAGGTGATACCATAGTGGCCGAAGCATTTCAAGAAGCCTTGAACAATCATGTCAAGGAAATGGAGAAAATGTATAAGTTTTTTGAATCATTTGCTCCAATGGTTCTTGGAAAGTTAGATGGACTAGAGAGTAGGGTAAAGCACATTGAAGAAATCCTTATGAGAATTACTCAAAGTGGTGAAGGACCCTCTAAGACTCAAGATGGAAATGAGGAAGAAGGAGATAGGGAAGAAAAGAAAGGAGACGATAATGACAGTAATGATGAAGATGATGATCAAGGTGGAAATGAAGAGATTGTGGCAGAAGAAGAAGAGGAAGAACATGCTCATGAAGAGCCACCAATAGCAGGCAGCCAAGTAGCTCAAGCTGAAATAGTCTCTCCATCAACAATCTCTTTCAGTCAAGGAAGAGTGAAGCACTTGGCCATCAAGAAAGGAGTGAGCCGAGCCTCCCCATCAACATCAACATCACAAGACTAAGGTTTCTTTCCTTCTATTCTATTTACTGCTTTTAAGTTGCTTATCTATACTGATTTTTTTTTCTATTATGCAATTCTGAACTTGTTAAGTATTTTGCTGCATTTTATGTAATAGTGAAGCTCAATGATGAAATCTCAGTGATGCGAGCTTCTTTTACGTGCTAAATTGATAGTCTCATTTTCATTGATCCCTCTTTTATTTTTTTTGAGTGATGACAGAAGGGGGAGAAAAGTGATGATATGATGCTGCAATATGAGTCTTGAACTTTTGTAAAGCTAAACTGAGTTGTTGTAAAGCTAAAATGAGTTGCAAAAACTTTGGATTAAAAATTCGAATGCAAGGTTTAAAAATTCGGACACATCCATATTTGTGGCCAAAAAGTGATCTTTTGTTGTTCAAATTGATTCAAATATGTTTTAATCTCTTCCATTATGTTTGAACAACCTTAGGAAAGCTTTATTTCACTTTAAACATTTATTATATTGAATTTATTACAATTTGGACTTGAAATCTCAAAATTCGGATGCATGATCAAAAAATTCGAATGCATGTTCTGAAATTCGGATGCATCCATATTTTGTTACCAAAATGTGCTCCTTTGCTATTCAAATTGATTCAAATATATTTTAATCTCTCATAATATGTTTGAAAAAACTTAGGAAAGATTATTTACAGAGTTTGAAGCCTTTGATTATCTTATTTTGAACTTGCTATGCAAAAATTCGGATGCATGATATCTCTAGTCCAAATGTGTTGAAAAGTGAGCACAATCTAAGGGGGAGCATTTTTAAACTGTTACAACCTTTAAAACCTCTCTTAGAAGTTTTTCTTAAATGCTATATCTTCTATCCTACTTTGTTGGATGGAAGGAGGTAAATGGAGGTTGGTTGGGTCATGGGCTCATATTGAGCCTTTTGTATGTCAATGTGCTAAATTGGTTATTTTCTATCATTGACATTAATACTTCTATGTACTACATTGTTTTAATCTATCACATTTTGCATCAAAGTTTGTCATCATCAAAAAGGGGGAGATTGTTAGCCCTAAGGGCAAATCATGTAGTTTTGATTAATGACAAATATTGATGAGGACTAATATGCTTGTATGTTGTGTGATAGGTTTTGTGAACTAAAAAGTATGAAGTGTCATTGCTTTGAAGCCAAAGTGCAAGAACAACTTGAGTAAAGCAAAGTGATTGAAGTTTGAAGAAGGTTGTTCTTAGATGATCCAAAGGCATTGAAGACTTAAAGTGTAGAGTGTATTTACTTAGTAGGTAAATCTCTATGTAAACTCTACACTTGTATGTCTTGGTTATCATTGAATGCATAAGAGAGCGTAAAATGAGTCTTATAATCTTAAAAGGCTTTGAATGAATCTTTTGATGAATGTGGTTTTGTGTCCTAAAAGTTTTTAAGTAAACTTCATATGATCAAAGGAATTTGATTTTGGTTTTTAAACTTATATATGTCTAAATAACTTTTCTACACATACCAAATGTTTTTCAAACTTATTGAAGTTAACTTTCCAAAAAGTTCGGTCGTCCGAATTTTGTAGCAAAAGTTTGCTACTGTTCTTCCATAGAAATTCGGAAGAAGATTCGGACGCATGAAGAAAAATTCGGTCGTCCGAAAAATTTGGACGTAGAATTCTTTGCCAAAATATTTTTGCGTTGAAACTGTAAATACTACTTGCTATGTAATGAATAGAGTTCTTTTAGGACCCTTCATAAGAAAAACACCTTTTGAACTCCTATTTGATAAAACTCCTTCAATTGTTTATTTTAAGGTATTTGGTTGCAAGTGTTTTATCTTAAATACTCATGACAATCTGGGAAAGTTTGATAGAAAATCGGATGAAGGTATATTTCTTGGTTATTCATCAAATAAAAAGGCCTATAGACTTTATAACAAAAGAACATTATGTGTTGAAGAAACTATCCATGTAACCTTTGATGAATCTAACATTTATCTTGAAAGAAGAAATGATGATGATGTAGGTTCCTCAATGATTGATAATCAAATTCATCATCAAGCACCTACTTTGGAAGAACATGCCAAAGAAGAAGAAATAATAGAGCAAGGACAAGATGGTCAACCTAGCAATGACCAAGAGCTTCCAAAGGATCTAAAATATGCAAGAGGACATCCTAAGGAGCAAATCATTGGTGATGTCTCCCAAGGAGTTAAAACAAGGCGGTACTTTATTGACAACTGTGCTCTTTTATCTCATATTGAGCCAAAAAAATTTGATGATGCCTTGTGTGATGATTTTTGGATTATTGCTATGCAAGAGGAACTAAATCAATTTGAAAGAAATGAAGTTTGGACTCTTGTCCCAAGACCTCATGACCATTCCATTATTGGTACAAAATGGGTCTTTAGAAATAAATTAAATGAACTAGGAGAAGTTGTTTGGAATAAGGCTAGGTCTGTTGCTCAAGGATTCAACCAAGAAGAAGGCATTGATTATGATGCAACTTTTGCTCCGGTAGCTAGACTTGAATCCATAAGAATACTTTTAGCGTTTGTTTTTTTTAAAGGTTTTAAACTATTTCAAATGGCTGTCAAAAGTGCATTTCTAAATGGTTTTATTGAGAAAGAGGTTTATGTGGAACAACCACCCGGTTTTATTCATGAAAAGTTTCCTAATCATGTCTTCAAGCATTTTGAGTCATATGGATTTAAACAAGCTCATAAAGCTTTGTATGAAAGACTAAGTGGATTTCTTCTTTCAAAAGGATTTTCTAAAGGAAAAGTGGACACAACACTTTTAAAAACCTCTAGTAATAATGATATTTTACTTGTGCAAATTTATGTGGATGACATTATTTTTGGTGCTACTAATACGTCACTTTGTGAAGAGTTTGCCAAATCAATGCAAAATGAATTTGAAATGAGCATGATGGGAGAACTAAATTTCTTTCTTGGGCTGCAAATCAAGCAAACTAAGGATGGAGTCTTCATAAATCAAGCAAAGTATACAAAGGAGCTATTGAAAAGATTTGGAATGGATCAAGCAAAAGGGATAGGAACTCCAATGAGTTCATCAACAAAACTTGATAAAGATGAAAAAGGTAAAAATGTTGATGAAAAGTCATATAGAGGTATGATTGGAAGTTTACTCTATCTCACAGCAAGTAGACCAGATAATACGTTTGCTGTATGCTTATATGCTAGATTCTAATCTTGTCCTAAAGAGTCTCATCTAATCTCTGTTAAACGTATTTTTCGTTATTTGATTGATACACATAACTATGGTCTTCGGTTTTCAAAATTTTCATCTTTTGATCTTGTTGGATATTCGGATGCTGACTTTGCCGGGTGTAAAGTTGAGCGTAAAAGTACTAGTGGTCATTGTCAATTTCTTGGTAGTTGTCTTGTATCTTGGTATAGTAAAAAACAAGCATGTGTGTTTTTATCTACCGCTGAGGCTGAATATATCGCCGCCGATAGTTGTTGTGCTCAAGTGCTATGGATAAAGCACACTCTACTTGATTATGGTCTAGAATTCAACTGTGTGCCTATACTATGTGACAATAACAGTGCTATCAATTTAAGCATAAATCCCATTGAACACTCTAGGACTAAGCATACAGAGATTAAACATCATTTAATTTGTGATCATGTGGCTAAAAGAGATATACGCTTGGAACATGTGAATACAAATGATCTAATTGCTGACATATTTACAGAGCCTTTGGCCGAGGAAAGGTTTAACTACCTAAGAAGGCTTTTAGGTATCTCAAAATTCAATTACTAATGTGTGTGTTGAAGTATGTTAGAAACAAGGAATATTCGAACGCATAATTTGGATGTATTAAGAGAAATTCGGACGTCCAAAATTTCTCTAGAAAATTTTGGACAGAAAGATTTGGACGCATGACAGAAAATTCTGTTGTCCAAATTTTTTAAAATTGAAGAAATAGAGAAGTTCGGATGCAGACCTGAAAATTCAGTCGTCCTAACTGAGCGGTTGCAACGATTTAAATGAATCCGAACGGTCATATTTCATATCTATAACTTCCAAACTTCCTTTTTCTCAAAACCCATATAACCCTCTTGCATCCAAACACAAATTTCTCTGAAATTTTACATCCTTCACATCAAATCAATTGAAGTTTTGAGTTCTAAGCCCTAAACACTTCCTACAAATCACTATCTTGCAATCTAAAATGGTGAGAACTTGGAGAGCAAGTGTTGAAAATGGAAAAGGGAAGGCAAAGGAAAGAGATGGTGGACTGATTATGAACGAACCAAGGAGAATAAGAGTCCCTCAATCATCTGGATTAGACAAATTCATCTCTATCAAGGCAGCCTCTAAATTTGAAGATTGGAATAAGATAAGTAGAAAAATAATTCCTGGATACAAGGTGAACTTGGAAAGGCTCTCCAATATGAGTAATGTTTTATCTCTTTTTGGTGATATTTGTTGGAGTAATCTGCTAATAATTGATGAAGAATTTTACCCATCACTTATTTATGAGTTTTATGCAAAACTCAAAGAGAAAAGAATAGAACAGTTGGGGGAAAATAATGTAGTGCAATGGTATTCTTCTAGGGTATCTCAAGTAGATTTTGAGTTTAATGATGCATTGATCAATAGAATTTGTGGAGTAGATGATACTGGGGCAAAGTATTACTCACCTGGAATGCATTGTTATATACATGAACTCTTCACAAGTGAAAGATTTGAAGAGGCCTTCACAAATGGCAGAGAATTTAAGTCTATTATGGAAAGGGAAATTAAGGCATTTGATGCTAGAGGAAGAGTATTGCATCACATGATTACTACTATGATTATCCCCAATTTTGGACATAAGTCATATGTTGGTAACATGGATATGGTGATTATGTTAGCCTTGCATGAGCATAGAAGATTGAATTTTGGATATATGGCCTTAAAGCATATGATTAGTGCAAGGAAAACAATCAATAAGGCTTTACCATATGGGAGGCTGTTAACAAGAATCTTTAAACATTTTCAAGTTAAACTTCCAGTGAGAGGACAAGCATTTAAAGAATGGAGAGATTTATACTCATGACTCTCTTAAAAGGATGCAATTAGTTCTTGATGAAGATGGCATATGGAGAACTAAAAGAGAAACTCCCCCAAGAAAAGAAGAGGTTGAAGAAAGTGAGGAAGTTGAGGCAGAAGAGGATGAGGAAGAAACTCTTGCCAGAGAGATGAAAACGAAAAGAAAACATGACACTTCGAGTGAGGAGGAGTAACCTCCCTCAAAAAGAAGACTATTTGAAGAAGTTCCAACTCCTAAATCTCAACCAAATATTGGAGATGATTTTAGTGGTGAAGGAATTACTAGAGGTGACACCATAATAGCTAAGCCATTCCAGGAAGCCTTGAATAATCGTATCAAGGAAATGGAGAAAATGTACAAGTTCTTCGAATCCTTTGCTCCAATGGTTCTTGGAAAACTAGATGGATTAGACAATAGAGTGAAGCACATCGAAGAAATCTTGATGAGAAATATACAAAGTCGTGAATGACCCTCTAGGCATTAACATAGGGATAATAAGGATGATAGGGATGAAGAAGATACGAAAGATGATGACAGTGATGATGGGAGTGATAATGGGGATGATGATCGAGGAGGCAACAGTGAGTATGTGGCAAGACAAGAAGAAGAAAATGAAACTGTACAAGAAGAGCCACAAGAAGGAGGAAGTCAAATTGAAAGAGTAGAAATCGTCTCACCATCAACCATCTCCTTCAGCCAAGGAAGAGTAAAGCATTTGGCAATTAAGAAAGGATTTAGCAAAGCCTCTCTATCTACATCACAAGCTGAGCATCTCTTCAACCTTATCTCATTACTATTTTTAAATTGCTTATTTGTACTTAGTATAACTTATTATAACTTAGTAACTTATGTGTTTTAAATTTCCAACTTGGCCTATTAACTTTTATGCTTTTCTTTAAATTTCTGCAATTTATGTAATAGTGTGTCTTATGAAGCTCAATGATGAAATGTTAGTGTTGAGAGCTTCTTTTATTAATGATACTTTAGCCCTAGTTGAATGTGCTAAACTGCTAGTCTCATTTTCATTAACCCCATCTTTGAGTGATGACAAAAGGGGGAGAAAGAATGATGACTGCAAAATTGTGCTGTGCTGTAAAGTTGTGCTATGTGATATAATAGGCAGAATAATGAGTGTGTTAAGTGAAAATATTTGACTGCATTTAGAGTTTAAATTGCATAGGTTATGATATGAGATTTTGGTTGTTTTCTGAGTTTTTGGAATATGGTTAAGTTGAGATTGAAATCCTGATCTTGGTTCTTGACTTGGCCTATATTCTTGAATTACTTCATGAAAAAAATTGAATGCATGAATTTTGTATTTTTGAAAAGCTAAAATGAATGCCATTGTGGACTTACAAAACATTCGGACTTGAAATTCGGATGCAGAGGAAAAGTTTGGATGCATACAAATTTTCTTGCCAAAAATGTTTAACTGTTGTTCAAATTGTTTGAAAACTGACTCAATCCTTCTTATCATATTTGAACAACCTTAGAAAAGCTTATTTCCAAAAATCACAGCTTTCATCTCACATATTTTATAGTTTGGACTTGAAATCTTAAAATTCGGATGCATCCATATTTTGTTGTCAAAAAGTGCTCTTTTGTTGTTCAAACTGATTCAAATATGTTTTAATCTCTTCTACTATATTTGAACAACCTTAGGAAAGTTTTATTTCACTTTAAACATTAACTATGTTGGATTTATTGCAGTTTGGATGAAGAGTCCTTAGTTCAAATATTTTCTAAAAAATGAGCACAATCTAAGGGGGAGCATTGTTAAAGTTTTACAACCTTTAAAACCTCTCTTAGAATCTTTTCTTAATGCTTAAATGCTATATATCCTATGAAAGACCTAAGAGGAAGGGTGGTGAATTAGGTCTTTGACTAATTTTCAAAACTATTTCCTTTTATAAATTTAGCTAGAGCAGATTATGAATACTTGTTTCAATGAGAGGATAGTTAAATCAATGATAAAGCAGTAAACAATCTAAGATCAATGAACACAAGCAATTTATAGTGGTTCGATTTCTTCAAGATCTACGTCCACTACCTTGAGTCTACACTCAAGGATTTCAATCAATCTACTATATGCTCAAGTTCAACAATTACATAAGAGGCACACCACACAATGGTTTTACACTCACAGCCTCTTTTGCAATTCTACAAACAAGGTTCACCCTACCGAAGGATTTTATATCTACAAACAACCTTGAATCAATGTCTCAAGGATCACGCTTATCTAAAGGATTTTATGTTTACAAGAAAACCTTGTAATGAGCTAGTAAAAAATACAATTAAATGAAGAATGGAGAATGAATAAGATGTCAATATGAGATAAAATAGCAAAGTTGTCAATAAAGTACTGCCTTGTTTTAACTCCTTGGGAGACATCACCAATGATTTGCTCCTTAGGATAACCTTTTGCATATCTTAGATCCTTTGGAAGCTCTTGATCATTGCTAGGTTGACCATCTTGTTCTTGCTCTTTTATTTCTTCTTCTTTGGCATGTTCTTCCAATATGGGTGCTTGATGATGAGTTTGATTATCAGTTATTAAGGAACCTACATCATCTTCATTTCTTCTTTCAAGATAAATGTTAGATTCATCAAAGGTCACAAGTATAGTTTCTTCAACACATAATGTTCTTTTGTTATAAACTCTATAGGCCTTTTTATTTGATGAATAGCCAAGAAATACACTGTAAGACCTAAGAGGGGGGGGGGGTGAATTAGGTCTTAGGCTAATTATCGAAATCTTTTTCTTGTTTTGCAAATCCTTTGCCTTAATAAAAGCTCTTCTTTAATTTCACAAACTTCAAGTTTATATGTGATGTGATGGTTAAGATAAGATCATCAAACAATAAGACTACAACCAATCAATCAACAACTATGAATAAGTAATAATAACAAGAGCATGTAAATAAATAAAACTATAAGGAATGAACACACAATTTATAGTGGTTCGATCTTTCTAAGATCTACATCCACTACCTTGAGTCCACACTCAAGGATTTCAACCAATCCACTATATGCTCAAGTTCAACAATTACATAAGAGGCTTACCACACAATGGTTTTACACTCACAACCTCTTCTAGTAATGTTTACAATACAAGGCTCACCACAAACAATGGTTTTATATCTTAAACAACCTTGAATCACACTTTCAAGGATCACCCTTATCTAAAGGATTTTATGTTATCAAGATAACCTTGCTAGAGCTAGTAGAAATACACAATTTGATAAATAAATGAGAATGTGTAGAAGTTACCACTTGATGGTAGATATTACACAATTTTGCACCTTCTCACTTTGATGTCTTTTGGGTTGATCAATTGAATGCACAAGACATAAGATAGCTTAAGAAATGTTTGCTAAATGCTTTTGAATGCTTGGAGTTTTCAAGATTTCAAGAGTTACAAAAATTTGCATGTTTATAGCTTTTATAGAATTTGAAAATCTGTTAAAACGTTCATAAAACGGCTAGAAACGGCTAGTTTCAGAAACTTTGGACGACCGAATTTCTTGGTTACGTCTCGAATCTTCGATCCAATTTCTCTGGATGAATAGTAACCATCTTTCGAGAACAAAAATTCGGACGACCAAATTTTTATTGTCGTCCGAATCTTCTTCCGAATTTCTCTGGAAGAAACAGTGACTATGCTTTGAAGGCCAAAAAATTGGGACGACTCGAATTGTTTGGTCTACGTCCCAAATCTTCTTCCGAATTTCTCTGGAAGAATAGTAGCAAATTTTTTGGAAGCATTTTCAAACTTTGTAAAATCATTTGAGATATAACTTCAATGAGTTTGAAAAACATTTGATATGTATAGAAAACTTATTTAACCATATATAAGCTTGAAAAACAAGAACATATGAAGTTTACTAACACATCTTATAAAAAGATTCATTCAAAGCCTTTTAAAATCATAAGATTATTTTTATGCTCTCTTATGCATTCAATGATAACCAAGACATGCAAGTGTAGAGTTTGCATAGAGATTTACCTAAAAGTTAAATGTACTCTACACTTCAAGTCTTCAATGCTCTTTGATCATCTTTAGAACAACATTCTTCAAACTTCAAATACTTGCTTAACTAAAGTTGTTCTTGAACTTTTGCTTCAAAGCAATGAGACTTCATACTTCTCAGTTTACAGAACCTATCACACAATAATCAAACATTTTAGTCCTCATCAATATTTGTCATTAATCAAAACTACATAATTTGCCCTTAGGGCTAACAATCTCCCCCTTTTTGATGATGACAAACTTTGATGCAAAATGTGATAGATTAAAACAATGTAGTACATAGAAGTATTAATGTCAATGATAGAAAATAACCAATTTAGCACATTGTCATATAAAAGGCTCAATATGAGCCTATGACCCAACCAACGTCCATTTACCTCCTTCCTTCCAACACAACTAGAATAGAAGGTATAGCATTTTAGTATTTAGAAAAGATTCTAAGAGAGGTTTTAAAGGTTGTAAATGTTTAACAATGCTCCCCCTTAGATTGTGCTCATTTTTCAACAAATTTGGACTAGAGATACTATGCATCCGAATTTTGACATATCAAGTCCAAACTTTAAAATAAGTAAAATGAAAGCTGCAAATTTTGTAAATAAGCTTTCCTAAGGTTGTTCAAACATATTAGAAGAGATGAAAACATATTTGAATCAATTTGAACAACAAAGGAGCACATTTTGGTAACAAAATATGAATGCATCCGAATTTCAGAACATGCATCCGAATTTTTGACAATCCAAGTCCGAACTGCAATAAATTCAATATTATGAATGTTTAAATTGAAATAAAGCTTTTCTAAGGTTGTTCAAACGTATAGTAAGAGATTAAAACATATTTGAATCAATTTGAACAACAAAAGAGCACATTTTGACAATGAAATATGGATGCATCCGAATTTTAGAACATGCATCCGAATTTTTTGATTTCAAGTCCAAACTGCAATAAACTCAATATAATGAATGTTTAAAGTGAAATAAATCTTTCCTAAGGTTGTTTAAACATAATGGAAGAGATTAAAACATATTTGAATCAATTTGAACAACAAAAGATCGCTTTTTGGCAACAAATATGGATGCATCCAAATTTTTAAATCATGCATCCGAATTTCAAGTCAAAAATTTTTGCAACAAGTTTGAAAAGGTGATTTTGCATTTTCAAATGAAATGTTGAAGTACTCAAACATGTATGTCCACAATAGCACTCAGTTTAGCTTTGCAAAAGCACAAGATTCATGCATTCAATTGTTTTCATGAATCAATCCAAAATCATAGGTCAAGTCAAGAACCAAGTTCAAGATTTCAATCTCAACTTAACCATATTCCAAAATCTCAGAAAATAACCAAAACCTCACATATTATAACATATTCAATTTAAATTTCAAATGCAGCCAAATATTTTCACAGTGCACATTCATTTTACATTTTAACCTATAACACATAACACATAGCACATTTACAGCAAGCACATTCACATTACATAGCATATTGCAGCCATCATTCTTTCTCCCCTTTGACATATGCATGTATTTTCAGAAAATTCACACATTTTGTAATTCACATTTCTTCTCCCCCTTCTGTCATCAATCAAGGATGGGGTAAGAGTACTTGGACAACAAAAGTGAAACAAAAGAAGCTCTTATCAAAAGGATTTCACACATTGAGCTTCAAAACAGTATAATGACTTAGAAAGGCACAAGTAAATTTCAATGTTAAAGCATAATATGTGCATCAAGGCATAAACTAAAATAGACAACAAAATAGAGTTTAGGGATAGAAAGGCTTAGTCTTGGATGCACTTCATGGTCTTTACTTCCAAATTTGTTTGTTATGATGGCCATGTCTCCCTTGAGCTCTATATGATGGGGTCCTTCATTTGTTGACTCCTTGCTCGTGTAGTTGTGCTTTGGAAAGTTACCAATTGAGAGGATCTTTGGATCTTCTTCCTTTGAACCACATTTTCCTCCTCCATTGGCTGAAGAAAATTGGTGATGGATTTGTGATTTTACTTTGTTAAACTCCCTTCACCTCCTTCTTCTTGCTTGTTCTATTGAGCTTTACCCCTTTTTTCTTCATTCTCATGCTCTTCTTTTTCTTGGGATGCTTCACTGCCTTTTCCTTAATCTTTTGTATTCTTATTGCTGCCATCTCCACTCATATTATCTTCTTGATCTTCTTCATTTTCCTCTCTACTGTCCTCTTTCTCATCTTCTTTCTTTTCTTCTTCTTTGGATTTATAGGAACTTGCACCATTTAAAACTACTTGAGAAATCTTTCTCAAATCTTCTTCCAAATTCTTACTCTAGCATCTAAACCATCAAATTTACCAAAAATCATCAGAGCAAAATACTTGAAGAATTTGTCCATCTTCTTTATTTGCTCTTCATGGTTGTTCAATGTCTCTTGAAACACCTTGGCAACTATGGTATCACCTGTAGTGAGATTATCATCTTCAATTTCTTTTCCATCAATAGAGAGTACCTCTTCAAATAGTCTTCTTTTGTGAAAGGTTGCTCCCCCTCACTTCATGCCTCATATAATTTTTTTTTATTTGTGAACAATTTATGAACAAAGCAATGCTGTCCCAATGAGTAATACCTTGCCCCATTATTATCTACTCCACAAATTATGTTCACCAAGGCATCATTGAACTCAAAGTCCACTTGAGATACTTTAGAGGAATACCATTGAACTACATTATCCTCCTTTTGTTCAATTCTCTCTTCTTTATAGTCTTGAGGCTTCTACCAGTTGTAAAGGCATTCTCAATCCTTTCATATGGGTATAACTCACTTATAAAACAATGTCCTCAGAAGAATGATCTCTAAACCCAAACATCCTCAACATCACAAATTCTATTGAGCAATGCATTATTAATCTCAAAAATCAACCTGTGATATTCTTGAAGAACACCACTGAATAGCTTTAATACTAACTTGCTTTGCTCAACTATTTCTTCCTTAATATTTGCATAAACTTCATAAACTAAGGAAGGTAATAGCATTCATCAAATATAGGCAAACCAGTCCAGCTCACATCATTTAAAAATGAGAGTATATTACCCATTTTGAATAGTTTGATAACATCCACCTTGTGACTTGGATATATCTTATGATTCCTTTTTGTCCAGTCATCAAGTTTAGTAGCAGCCTCCACTGTGACAAATCTATTCAGCCATGACATGCTTTGCAAAATATGAACCTTCCTTGGTTCATTGATCACTGATCCTCCTTCTCTTTCTTTGGCTTTTCCCTTTCCTTTTCCCATGCTAGGCATATTTGTCCTCACCTGAAGCTACAACACTTGAATACACTCATTAGTCATTGATTTTTTTTTTAATTTCTAACCTTCTTCTAAGATTGGTTAAACCTTTAAAAAAATATTACCCTTAGTAGAATGATCTCTAATGAGATAAAGTTTGATCTCTATATGCTTTGTCCTAGTTTGTTGAATAATATGATTGTCAAATTTGTTGCATTAGTATTATCACATAACATAGCCACATATTTGAAACATAGATCATAATCACTTAGAGTATCAATAAGGTAATAGTGAATGTGTTTAATAGCAATCAAATGAAACTCTTTATGACAAGATGAAATCTAGCACACAAACACATTGCAAACATAATATTGGCTCTACTTGCAGTCAAATAGAGTTGACTACGCCTATGAAACCATTTTATTCTTGTCATGCATAGTTGATAAACTTATGGAAGTGCTTATACCTTAACATGATTCATGAAAGTGCCATTCTTGGTTTGCTTGATTTGTAGGCCAAGAAAGAAATTGAGTTTTCCTATCATGCTCATTTCTAATTTACTTTGCATCAACTTGGAAAACACATCACAAAGTGAAGTATTGGAAGCACCAAAAGTTGTATCATATATTTGGACAAGTTATAAATCATTGTTACATGAGGATTTTATAAAAATGGTAGTTTCAGTTTTCCTCTTGAAAATCCTTTTGAAAGAAGGAAAATACTCAATTTTTCACACTAAATTGTAAAAGCTGGTTTTAAACCATTTAAAAACTTAGTATAGTTTGAAAATATGATTAGGAAACTTTTCATGAGCAAAACCGAGTGATTGTTCCACATAAACCACTTCCTCAATAAAACCATTTAGAAAAGTCCTTTTGACATTCATTTGAAATAACTTAAAGCAAGTACAGGTCAAAAGCATTCGGAACAAGAGTTTCATCATAATCAATTCCCTCTTCTTGATTGAATCCTTAGGCAACAAGTCTAACCTTGTTTCTAACAACTTCTACGGATTCAATAAGTTTATTTCTAAAAACCATTTAGTTCCAATAATGGAATGATCATGAGATTTAGGAATATCAAAAATTTTGTATCCAAACTTATTTAATTCCTCTTGCATAGCAATAATCCAAAAATCATCACACAAGGCATCATCAATACTTTTAGGCTCATATGCAATAAGAGAATAAAATTATTGATAAAATACAGCCTTATTTTTACTCCTTGGAAGATATCACCAAAGATTTGCTCCTTAGGGTGGCCTCTTGGATATCTTAAGTTCTTTGGGAGCTCTTGGTCACCACTAGGTTGGTCATCTTGAATCATTTCTTCCTCATTGGTATGATTCTCCAAAGTTGGTGCTTGAAGATGGGTTTGATTGTCATTCATAGATGTACCTACATCATCTTCATCTTTTCTTTCCCAAGTGAATGTAAGATTCATCAAAATAAACATGAATGGTTTCCTCATCATATAAGGTTCTTTTCATTATAAACTCTATAGGCCTTTTTGTAAGAAGAATAGCTAAGAGATATATCAATATCCATTTTTCTACCAAATTTAAGTAAGATGTCACAAGTCTTTAAGATAAGACATTAACCAATCATTTTAAACTATGCAATTTGAGTAGTTCTATAAAAGAGAATTAAAAGACGTTTTTCTTCAAAATGATCTTGAGAGAATTCTTTTTATCATAGCATGTGATGTTTATGACTTTGGACCGGAAATATTTTTGAAGAAGAATTTTCACAAAGCATGGACCTAGCCAATTTTTACAAAGTTCAAATTTTCTTTTCAATAACACCATTTTATTGTGAAGTTTTTGCAGTTGAAAAAATTATATGAAATTCAATTTTCAAAGCAAATTTTGTAAAGACTTTGTTGTAAAATTCTCCCATTGACACTTGTAATAGAAATCAATTGCACTCAAGGGAGGTTTGAACCTTTTTCAGTAGTTTTTCAAACTTATGAAACACTTCATCTTTTTGAGCAAAGAAGAATGCTAAAGTGAATATTGAGAAATCATCAACTACTAGTAAAGCATACTTCAAGTCATCAATACTAGAGTTCCTTATAAGTCGAAATCAATCCATATGAACATGCTCAAGATGTTTTGAGGTCTAAATAAATTTTCATGTGTTTGAAAGATTCTTTTGTTTGTTTTCCATATGGACAAATATCTCAAAAACAATTTTCTCAAAACACATTTTTGGCAATCCTCTAACTAAACCTTGATAGGAAGGTTTGTTCAACAAATCCATGTTCACGTGACCAAATCTTCTATGCCAAGAAAATCCATTATCATAAGCCACAATACATTCATGATTATCAAGATAAAACACACATTGAAACATTTTGTGAGTAATTGACCAAAATCACAAAATATCATTTTGTCATACAAATTCGGACGACCGAACTTATGGTCTTCAAGTCTGAATATTTTGTAAAGTTTCATAAAGATGTTTTTAACCAAGCAAATGCATAGATATTCACTCATAGATATTTTAATCATTTCATGATGACATATAATCAATTTCAAGAACATATAAACCATGAATTCAATCTCATATCATCAATGTTACCTAATCAACTTTAGAGAAACAATTTACAAGTCATGGTTGGCAAATTTTCAAATCTTAACAAAAGGGATTCTCAAATGAAACTTTGCATGTTGGCATTTAACTTCTTATTCATTGTCACACAATTGGATAATGATAAGCAAGTTATAGTACAAATAAGCAATAAGCAACATTTGTTTAAAAAAGAAGAGAGGAACCTTTACCAACATTTGTTACTCCAAGAATTCTTCCTTTCTTCTTGTCTCAAAAACAAATCCTTCATAGGTTGCTTTGACCTTGCTTATGAATGTTGTGCTTTCCTTTATTCTTTAAGCCAACATCATCAATGTACCGCTTAGTGGTGCTTGAGTTTGAATTAATGTGTACCTGCAATAAAGGAGAGGAAGTATCCTTTGGTACCCATACTTTCTTGGGTCCATGGGGGTTAGTAATAATTCCCTTAATTCTCCAAATAGTTTTAACACCATTTTCTATTTTTCTTTTAACGAAGCACCTAATGGCTTTGTGTCCATGTTTTACACAATATGTACAACAAGTATGAGGCATTGAACTAGAAGTAGCTTTAACAAAGAAATTTTTATATTTAGGTCCATTATTTGCATGATCATAACCAAGACCATTTTTGACAAGAGAAGATCTTTGAGATCCAAGTAGTTTGTCAAGATTTTCTCTTCCATTTGTAAATTCTTCAACACATAATGTAAGATCATCAACTTTCTTTTTCAAAATTTCATGATCACTAAGCATTCTTTCAAGAGAAGAAACCTTTGTACAAAGTGCTTTATTTTCAAAAGATATATTTTGTAAAGAAACATTTAAAACTTCTTTTTCAATATTTAAACAATCAATAGATTCAAGAAGCTTTTTATTTTCACAATATAATTTTGAGTTTTCATTCAATAACTCATTAATTTTGAATTTCATTTCCTTATTTCTTTTTGAAACCCTTTTTAATTCTTCATACATTTCAACAAGTAGTTCACTAGGATCATCTACAACATCAATATCATCGTCACAACAAGTAGAGGTAGAAGGAGTGAATTGTACCTCATCATTTATTGCCATAAAGCACATATTGGCTCTTTCCTCATGTGTTACTTGAAGAAGTCTCCACATATCATGAGCGGTGTCACATTCACTCACTCTATTGTATTCATTCACGTCCAATGAACAACTCAAGATGTTCATTGCTTGGTAGTTTAAGGTTATCTTTCTTGAGTCGTTCTCATCAAGTTCCTCCATAGGCTTTAGTTCCCTTGTAATTCCATCAGCTTTTATTCTCATAGGCACATAGGGACCTTTCTCAATGATACTCCACAAATCAAAGTTAATAGAACAAATAAAAATTCTAATTCTAGATTTCCAAAATGTAAAATTAGAACCATCAAACAAAGGAGGTTTATTTGTAGAGGAACCTTCCATATAAGGCAAATTTGATAAACTAGCCATATGATCTTTACTTCTAGGTTGTTAGACCTTAAAAAGAAGACCTTGCTCTGATACCAATTGTAAGACCTAAGAGGGGGGTGAATTAGGTCTTAGACTAATTATCGAAATCTTTTTCTTATTTTGCAAATCCTTTGCCTTAATAAAAGCTCTTCTTTAATTTCACAAACTTCAAGTTTATATGTGATGTGATGGTTAAGATAAGATCATCAAACAATAAGACTACAACCAATCAATCAACAACTATGAATAAGTAATAATAACAAGAGCATGTAAATAAATAAAACTATAAGGAATGAACACACAATTTATAGTGATTCGATCTTTCTAAGATCTACATCCACTACCTTGAGTCCACACTCAAGGATTTCAACCAATCCACTATATGCTCAAGTTCAACAATTACATAAGAGGCTTACCACACAATGGTTTTACACTCACAACCTCTTCTAGTAATGTTTACAATACAAGGCTCACCACAAACAATGGTTTTATATCTTAAACAACCTTGAATCACACTTTCAAGGATCACCCTTATCTAAAGGATTTTATGTTATCAAGATAACCTTGCTAGAGCTAGTAGAAATACACAATTTGATAAATAAATGAGAATGTGTAGAAGTTACCACTTGATGGTAGATATTACACAATTTTGCACCTTCTCACTTTGATGTCTTTTGGGTTGATCAATTGAATGCACAAGACATAAGATAGCTTAAGAAATGTTTGCTAAATGCTTTTGAATGCTTGGAGTTTTCAAGATTTCAAGAGTTACAAAAATTTGCACGTTTATAGCTTTTATAGAATTTGAAAATCTGTTAAAACGTTCATAAAACGGCTAGAAACGGCTAGTTTCAAAAAATTCAGACGACCGAATTTTTTGGCTGCGTCCGAATCTTTGTCCGCATTTCTCTGGATGAATAGTAACCATGTTGAGAACAAAAATTCAGATGACCGAATTTTTTGCTACGTCCGAAAACTTCGTCCGAATTTTTTTGAAAGAACAGTGACCATGCTGAAGACCAAAAATTCGGACGACCGAATTTTTTGGCTGCGTCCGAATCTTCTTCCGAATTTCTCTGGAAGAATGGTAGCAAACTTTTGCTACACAATTCGGACGACCGAATTTTTTGAAAGCATTTTCAAACTTTGTAAAATCATTTGAGATATAACTTCAATGAGTTTGAAAAACATTTTATATGTATAGAAAACTTATTTAACCATATATAAGCTTGAAAAACAAGAACATATGAAGTTTACTAACATATCTTATAAAAAGATTCATTCAAAGCCTTTTAAAATCATAAGATTATTTTTATGCTTTCTTATGCATTCAATGATAACCAAGACATGCAAGTGTAGAGTTTGCATAGAGATTTACCTAAAAGTTAAATGTACTCTACACTTCAAGTCTTCAATGCTCTTTGATCATCTTTAGAACAACATTCTTCAAACTTCAAATACTTGCTTAACTAAAGTTGTTCTTGAACTTTTGCTTCAAAGCAATGAGACTTCATACTTCTCAGTTTACAGAACCTATCACACAATAATCAAACATTTTAGTCCTCATCAATATTTGTCATTAATCAAAACTACATAATTTGCCCTTAGGGCTAACATACACCTTCATCCGATTTTCTATCAAACTTTCCCAAATTATCACTAGTATTTAAGATAAAACACTTGCAACCAAATACTTTAAAATAAACAATTGAAGGAGTTTTATCAAATAGGAGTTCAAAAGGTGTTTTTCTTATGAAGGGTCCTAAAAGAACTCTATTCATTACATAGCAAGCAATATTTACAGCTTCAGCCCAAAAATATTTTGGCAAAGAATTTTCACAAAGCATTGATCTAGCCATCTCTTGTAAGGTTCTATTTTTCCTTTCAACAACACCATTTTGTTGGGGGGTTTTTTAGCAGCTGAAAAATTATGAGTTATACCATATTGATCACAAATTTTGTAAGGTCTTGATTGCAAAATTTTCTTCCATTGTCACTTCTAATAGAAATTAGTTTATACTCAAGAGAGGTTTGAATATTTTTGAAAAGTTTGCAAATTCATGAAACGTTTCATCCTTTTAAGCTAAGAAAATTACCCATGTAAATCTAGAGAAGTCATCAATAATCACATATGCATATCTTTTACTACCAAGGCTAGTCGTCCTCATTGGTCCAAACAAGTCTATGTGAATAAGTTCAAGAGGTTTTGAGGTAGAAACCATTTTATTTGGTTTAAAAGATGTTTTTGATTGTTTTCCATAATGACAAGCATCACAAAGACAAGTTGTTAGCCCTAAGGGCAAATCATGTAGTTTTGATAAATGACAAATATTGATGAAGACTAATATGTTTGAATATTGTGTGATAGGATTTGTAAACAAAGAAGTATGAAGTCTCATTGCCTTGAAGCAAAAGTTCAAGAACAACTTCAGTTAAGCAAAGTATTTGGAATTTGAAGAATGTTGCTCTAAAGATGATCAAAAGGCATTGAAGACTTGAAGTGTAGAGTGCATTTAACTTGTAGGTAAATTTCTATGTAAACTCTACACTTGTATGTCTTGGTTATCATTAAATGCATAAGAGAGCATAAAAAGAATCTTATGATCATAAAAGGCTTTGAATGAATCTGTTTATGAAATATGTTAGTAAACTTCATATGTTCTTGTTTTTCAAGCTTATATATGGTTAAATAAGTTTTCTATACATATAAAATGTTTTTCAAACTCATTGAAGTTATATCTCAAATGATTTTACAAAGTTTGAAAATGCTTTCAAAAAATTCGGTCGTCCGAATTGTGTAGCAAAAGTTTGCTACCATTCTTCCAGAGAAATTCGGAAGAAGATTCGGACGCAGCCAAAAAATTCGGTCGTCCGAATTTTTGGTCTTCAGCATGGTCACTGTTCTTTCAAAAAAATTCGGACGAAGTTTTCGGACGTAGCAAAAAATTCGGTCATCTGAATTTTTGTTCTCAACATGGTTACTATTCATCCAGAGAAATGCGGACAAAGATTCGGACGCAGCCAAAAAATTCGGTCGTCTGAATTTTTTGAAACTAGCCGTTTCTAGCCGTTTTATGAACGTTTTAACAGATTTTCAAATTCTATAAAAGCTATAAACGTGCAAATTTTTGTAACTCTTGAAATCTTGAAAACTCCAAGCATTCAAAAGCATTTAGCAAACATTTCTTAAGCTCTCTTATGTCTTGTGCATTCAATTGATCAATCCAAAGACATCAAAGTGTGAAGGTGCAAATTTGTGTAATATCTACCATCAAGTGGTAACTTCTACACACTCTCATTTATTTATCATATTCTGTAGTTCTACTAGCTCTAGCAAGGTTATCTTGATAACATAAAATCCTTTAGATAAGGGTGATCCTTGAAAGTGTGATTCAAGGTTGTTTAAGATATAAAACCATTGTTTTTGGTGAACCTTGTATTGTAAACATTACTAGAAGAGGTTGTGAGTGTAAAACCATAGTTTGGTGAACCTCTCTTGTAATTTGTAAACCTGAGCAATTAGTAGATTTGTTGAAATCCTTAAGTGTGAGCTTAAGGTAGTGGATGTAGATCTTGAGGATCGAACCACTATAAATTGTTTGAGTTCTTTGCTATTGCTTTCATTACTGCCTTACTATCAATTATCTCTAATTAGCTCATATAACTTGTTCTTGGTATAAACGCATAAAAGGTTTAAGTTTGCGAAAATTAGCCAAATACCTAATTCACCCCCCTCTTAGGTATTTCAATTGGTATCAGAGCTAGAACTTCTTTGTGTGGTTTAACAACCTAGAAGACAAAGATCCTATGGCTAATATGTCAAACCTACCTTACCTAGAAGGATATTCCACAAATAGACCACCTTTGTTTAATGGAACAAATTACACTTTCTGGAAATCTAGAGTTAAAATTTATATTTGTTCTATTAATTTTGATTTGTGGAACATAATTGAGAAAGGTCCTTATGTCCCAATGAAAATGAGTGCTGATGGAATAACCTCAGTACCTAAGTCACTGATGAATTTGATGAGCATGATTCTAAGAAAATGACTTTAAATTATCAAGCCATGAATATATTAAGTTGTGCTTTAGATGTTACTGAATACAATAGAGTTAGTGGATGTGATTCTGCTCATGACATGTGGAGATTACTTCAAATTACACATGAAGGTACTAATCAAGTTAAAGAATCTAAACTTGCCATGCTAGTTAGAGATTATGAACTGTTTACCATAAAACAAGGTGAAAATATTAGTGATATGTTTACAAGATTTACTAACATTTTCAATGGCTTAAAAGCTTATGGTAAAAGCTATACTATGGGAGAGCAAAACAAAAAGATTTTGGATGCTCTACCAAAATCTTGGCAGCCAAAGACACTAGCTATTGAGGAGTCCAAATATCTAAAAACTCTTCCTCTTGAAGAACTTATTGGATCGCTACTTACTCATGAAATGAAGATGAAGAGGTTGAATGATAAGGAAGATGAGGAAAAGGGAAGAAAAGGAGTAGTGCTTAATGCCTCAAACAACTTGAGTGAACAAGAACAATCTTCAAGTGAAGAAGAAGGAGGAAACCATGGAGAAGAAGAAATTGCAATGGCAGTGAAGAAGTTCAAGAGATTCTACAGAAAGAAATCTGCCAAGAAAGGAAAAGGACTAGCTGGAACGTGGGATCAACAGGAAAGTGAGGATGAAAGTGAAGGAAAGGCCAACATATGCTTCATGGCCATTGATGATGAGGTACAATCTTCTCCCTCTATTTCAAATTTGTGTGATGATGATATTGATTCTAGTGATTTAATTCTAGAATTGTATGAAGAACTGAAAAAGGCTTCAAGAAGAAATAAAGAAATAAAATCCAAAATTAGTGATCTTTCAAATGAAAATTCAAAATTATGTCTTGAAAATGATAGACTTCTTGAGACCATAAATTCTCTTACCATTGAAAAGGAAGTTTTGAACACTACCATACAACATGTATCTTTTGAAAACAAAAAGCTGTGTTCAAAAATTATTTCTCTTGAATCAATGCTAAAAGATCATGAGGTTTTAAAAAGGAAAGTAAATGATCTTACTTTATGCATTGAGAAATTTACAAATGGAAGAAACAATTTAAATAAATTACTTGGGTATCAAAGATCCTCATTTGTAAAGCATGGTCTAGGTTTTACACATGATTGCCTTCATTCAAAACCAAAAGAGACATTTGTTAAAGAATCTTCTCATTATAGGTCTCATACTTGCTGTACATATTGTGGTAAGCATGGACACAAAGTGTCTAAGTGCTTTATAAAAAGAAAGATAGAAAATGGAATAAAGACTATATGGAAAGTTAAAGGAACTGTCACTAACCCTCTTGGACCCAAGAAGATATGGGTACCAAAAATCACTCTTTCCAATTTGGTATAGGTACAATTTGCCTCAAGATCAAGTGCCACAAAATGGTTTCTTGATAGTGGCTGTTCAAGGCA
This sequence comes from Rauvolfia tetraphylla, assembly GCA_030512225.1. NCBI lineage: Eukaryota > Viridiplantae > Streptophyta > Magnoliopsida > Gentianales > Apocynaceae > Rauvolfia > Rauvolfia tetraphylla. The sequence continues at coordinate 1,372,559 of JAJQKT010000019.1, forward strand.
CATGACTGGAAATGCATCACTTGTTAGTGGGCTTCAAGCTACAAGTGAAGGCTTTGTCACTTTTGGAGATAAGAAGAAAGGGAAAATACTTGGAATAGGTAACATTGGTAAAGGTTCATTCCCTCTTATCAAACAAGTTTTACTTATTGATGGTTTAAAATATAATTTACTTAGCATTAGTCAATTATGTGATAATGGTTGCAAAGTAGAGTTTAAATGTGATACTTGTACTATTCTTGATAATGCAAGCAATAAAACTATCTTTGTAGCTAAAAGAGTAAGTAATGTATATGTGTTATATCTTGATGAGCTTATCACTAATGACATTAAATGTCTTGCAATACATGACAATGATGGATTTTTTATGGCATAGAAGATTAGGACATGTGAGCATGGATTTATTGAACAAACTTTCTACTCAAGAACTAGTTAGAGGATTACCAAAAATGCATTTTGACAAAACTCGGATTTGTGATGCTTGTCAATATGGAAAACAATCAAAAACATCTTTCAAACCAAAGAAAATGGTTTCTACCTCAAAGCCTCTTGAACTAGTTCACATGGACTTATTTGGACCTATGAGGACTACTAGTCTTTGTGGTAAAAGATATGCTTATGTGATTGTTGATGATTTTTCCAGATTTACATGGGTAATATTTTTATCACAAAAAGATGAAACATTTTATGAATTTTCAAAACTTTTTAAGAAGGTTCAAATTTCTCTTAATTGCAATCTAATATCTATTAGAAGTGATAATGGAAGAGAGTTTTGCAATCAAGATTTTACAAAAATTCTGTGATGAGTATGGTATCACTCATAATTTTCCAGTAACTAAAACACCTCAACAAAATGGAGTTGTTGAGAGGAAAAACAGAACTTTACAAGAAATGGCTAGATCAATGCTTTGTGAAAACTCTTTACCTAAATACTTTTGGGACAAGTCGTAAATACAGCATGCTATGTAATGAATAGAGTTTTTACTAAGACCTTTTATAAGAAAAAATACCTTTTGAACTTCTATTTGATAAAAACTCCATCAATTGTCTATTTTAAAGTATTTGGTTGTAAATGCTTTATTTTAAATACTAGTGACAATCTTGGTAAGTTTGACAGGAAATCTGATGAAGGTATATTTTTAGGCTATTCATCTAATAAAAAGGCTTATAGAGTCTATAATAAAAGGACATTATGTGTTGAAGAAACTATTCATGTAACTTTTGATGAATCTAATATTTATCTTCAAAGAAGAAATGAAGATGATACAGAGTTCTTCAATGGTTGAAAATCAAACTCAACACCAAGTACCTACATTGGAAGATCATGCTAAAGAAGAAGAAATAATGGAGCAAGAACATGATGGTCAATCAAGCAATAATCAAGAGCTTCCAAAGGATCTCACATATGCAAGAAGTCATCCTAAGGAGCAAATCATTGGTGATGTCTCTCAAGGAGTTAAAACAGACGGTACTTTATTGATAATTTTTGCACTTTTATCTCATATTGAACCTAAAAATATTGATGATGCATTGTGTGATAATTTTCGGATTATTGCTATGGAAGAAGAGTTAAATCAGTTTGAGAGAAATAAAGTTTGGACTCTTGTTCCTAGACCTCATGATCATTCTCGTTATTGGTACAAAATGGATATTTAGAAATAAGTTAAATGAACTAGGAGAAGTAGTTAGAAATAAAGCTAGACTTGTTGCTCAAGGCTTCAATCAAGAAGAAGGTATTGATTATGATGAAACTTTTGCTCCAAAGTGGCCGATTAGAGTCTATCGGGAATACTCTTGGCATTTGCTTATTTTAAAGACTTTAAACTATTTCAAATGGATGTCAAAAGTGCTTTTCTAAATGGTTTTATTGAAGAAGAAGTTTATGTAGAACAACCTCCTGGATTTATTCATGAAAAATTTCCCAATCATGTTTTCAAATTAACTAAAGCTCTATATGGACTGAAACAAGCTCCAAGATCTTGGTATGAAAGATTAAGTGGTTTTCTTCTCTCAAAAGGTTTTACTAAAGGAAAAGTAGACACAACTCTTTTTATTAAAACATCTTCTAAAAATGATATTTTGCTTGTACAAATCTATGTTGATGATATCATTTTTGGTTCTACTAATACTTCTCTTTGTGAAGAGTTTGCTAAAACTATGCAAAATGAATTTGAGATGAGCATGATGGGAGAACTAAGTTTCTTCCTTGGACTACAAATTAAACAAACCAAGGATGGAGTCTTCATCAACCAAGCAAAATATACTAAGGAGCTATTGAAAAGGTTTGGAATGGATCAAGCAAAAGGAATAAGTACTCCAATGAGTTCATCAACTAAACTTGACAAAGATGAGAAAGGTAAAAGTATTGATGAGAAATTATATAGAGGTATGATCGTAAGCCTACTCTATCTCACAGCTAGTAGACCAGATATTATGTTTGTTGTATGCTAGTGTGCTAGATTCCAATCATGTCCTAAAGAATCTCATCTAATTTCTGTTAAACGAATTTTTCGTTACTTGATTGATACTCATGATTATGGCCTTTGGTTTTCAAAAACTTCATCTTTGAACTTATTGGATATTCTGATGCGGATTATGCTGGTTGTAAAGTTGAACGTAAAAGCACAAGTGGGCATTGTCAATTTCTTGGTAGTTGTCTTGTATCTTGGTTTAGTAAAAAGCAAGCTTGTGTGTCTTTATCCACTGCAGAAGCTGAATACATAGCTGCAGGAAGTTGTTGTGCACAATTGTTATGGATGTAGCATACTTTACTTGATTATGGTCTTAAATTCAATTGTGTGCCCATATTATGTGATAATACTAGTGCCATTAACTTGAGCATAAATCCCATTCAACATTCTAGGACTAAGCATATAGAGATAAAACATCATTTCATTCGTGACCATGTGATTAAGAAAGATATATGCTTAGAATATATAAATACAAATGATCAAATTGCTGACATATTTACAAAGCCTTTGGCTGAGGAAAGGTTCAATCACCTAAGAAGACTCTTAGGAATTTCAAGATTCAATGACTAATGTGTGTATTGAAGTCATGATGGATGCAGGAAATTTTTGATTCAAAATTCGGATGCACTGCAGAAGATTCAGTTGACTGAATTTTCTGAACTGAAGAGACAGAAACTTTCGCTGGAAAATTCGGACGCAGACCTAAAAAATCGGTCCACCGAATTTTACGGACGAGACTCTTTAAATGAAGTTGACACAATGTCTTCAACACTACTACTTCTGAATTTCACATCATTTTTAAAACCTCTCATACCCATTCACATCCGAATCAAAATCTCTTCAAAATCCCACACTCTCATCCCGATTTTCCTTCATTTTTAAATTTCTAAGCCCTAATTTCATACAGAAAACAAATCCTTCTCAAGAGAAAACATCATGGTGAGAACAAAGAAGCCCAACGTTGAGAAAGGCAAGGGAAAGGCTAAAGAAGGAAATGAAGATCCAATCCTCAACCAACCCAGAAAATTCGAATTCCTCAAACCTTATCTGGGGTTGACAGGTTTGTCTCCATAAAAGTCACTCATGAATTTAATGAATGGAATAAGAATAGCAGAAAGATTATTCCTGGATATAAGGTGGATGCTGATAAACTATCAAGCATGGATATGGTTCTATCTTATTTCAATGATGTTGGCTGGAGTAGTTTGCTATTTATTAATGAAAATTTTTATCCTACTTTGATATATGAATTCTATGCAAACCTAAAGGAAGAAAGAATTGAGACTGTTGGGGATAATAGGATACAATGGTATTCAACTAGAGTATCCCAAGTTGATATTGAATTTAGTGAAGCCCTGATTAACAGAATTTGTGGGGTAGGTGACAATGGGGCTAGATATTATGCACCCTCAATGCATTGCTATGATCGTGAACTCTTTACATATGATAGATTTGAACAAGCTTTTACCAATGGAAGAGAGTTTAGATCTATAAAAGAAAGGGAAATCAAGAATTTGGATGCTAGAGGTAGAGTATTGCATCATATGGTAACTACTATGATTGTTCCTAACTTTGGACATAAATCATCAGTAGGAAATATGCTCATGGTATTAATGTTGGCACTGCATAAACAGAGAAGATTGAACTTTGGATATTTAGCCTTAAGACACATGATTACTGCTAGAAAAACAGTAACCAAGGCATTCCATTTTGGAAGGCTATTGACAAAGATCTTTAAGCATTTTAAGATTAAACTCCCAGGAAGAGGGCAAGCCTTTAAAAGTGGAGAAATATACATTGATGAATCCCTTAAGAGAATGAAACTTATTCTTGATGATGATGGGGTATGGAAAACAAAAAGAGAATCCTCTCCAAAAAGGTTAGGAAAAGAAGAAAAGACAGAAAGTGTAGAAGAGGAAGTAGAGGAGGATGAAGATGAGGAAGATGAGGAAGAGACCCTTGCAAGAGAAATGAAAACAAAGAGGAAGCATGATACCTCAAGTGAGGGGGAGCAACCACCAACAAAAAGAAGAGTAGTTGAAGAAGAAACTGAAGTTGAGTCAAGTGGTGAAGGAATAACTAGAGGTGACACCATAATAGCCAAAGCATTCCAAGAAGCCTTGAACAATCAAGTCAAGGAAATGGAGAAGATGTATAAGTTCTTTGAATCATTTGCTCCAATGGTTCTAGGAAAATTAGATGGACTAGAGAGTAGAGTGAAACACATTGAGGAAATCCTAATGAGAAATACTCAAAGTGGTGAAGGACCCTCTAGGCCTCAAGATAGAAATGAGGAAGATGATGATAAAAAGGAAGATAAGAAGGACAAAGATGATGACAGTGATGATGGGGATGATCAAGGAGGAAATGATGAGACAGTGACAAAACAAGAAGAAGAAGAAGAACATGTACATGAAGAACCACAAGAGGCAGGAAGCCAAGTAGCTCAAGCTGAAATTGTCTCATCATCACACATTTCATTCAGCCAAGGAAGAGTGAAACACTTGGCCATCAAGAAAGGGATTAGCAGAGCCTCTTCATCAACATCACAAGACTAAGCATCTCTTCCATTCTATTTACTGCTTTAAGTTATTTAAATTTTTAGTTATGCATCTAATGTTATAATCTTCTTAAGTATTTTTCTTGCATCTTATGTAATAGTGAAGCTCAATGATGAAATCTCAGTGATGAGAGCTTCCTTTATGTGTTAAATTGTCAATCTCATTTTCATTGACCCCATCTTTGACTGATGACAAAAGGGGGAGAAGAAATGAGGATGACAAAATGTGTGAAAAACTGTTGTATGGGATGAGATAATGAATTTTCTGTATATGTGTGAAAAACTGCTGTATGGGATGAGATAATGAATTTTCTGTATATGAATTTTCTGTATGCATGTTTTCTGAGTCTTATGTCTCAATCCTATAGATGTTTTCTATGTGTTTCCTGTAAATGAATAACTTGCTCTTGAATTGTTACTCTATGAAAACTCTATGAAAACATTTGAATGCATGAGCTATAACTTGTTGCCAAAAAGTATTCTATTGTTGTTCAAATTGATCTAAATCTGTTTTAATCTCTCTATTATGTTTGAACAACCTTAGGCATTCATTATATTGAATTTATTATAGTTTTTTGACTTAAGATTTAAAAATTCAGATGCATGTTCTGAAATTCGGATGCATGCATATTTTGCTGTCAAAAAGTGCTCTATTGTTGTTCAAATTGATTCAAACTTGTTTTAATCTCTTCCACTAAGTTTGAACAACCTTAGGAAAGCTTATTTTCAAAAATTGAAGCTTTCATTTAACCTATTTTAAAATTCGGACTTGATATGTCAAAATTCGGATGCATAGCATCTCAAGTCCAAACTTGTTGAAAAATGAGCACAATCTAAGGGGGAGCATTGTTAAACTTTAACAACCTTAAAACCTCTCTTAGAACTTTTTCTAAATGCTTAAATGCTATATCTTCTATCCTAATTGTTGGAAGGAAGGAGGTTAATGGAGGTTGGTTGGGTCATAGGCTCATATTGAGCCATTTGAATGTCAATGTGCTAAATTGGTTATCTTCTATCATTGAGATCAATACTTCTTTGTACTACATTGTTTAAATCCATCACAATTTGCATCAAAGTTTGTCATCATCAAAAAGGTGGAGATTGTTAGCCCTAAGGGCAAATCATGTAGTTTTGATAAATGACAAATATTGATGAAGACTAATATGTTTGAATATTGTGTGATAGGATTTGTAAACAAAGAAGTATGAAGTCTCATTGCCTTGAAGCAAAAGTTCAAGAACAACTTCAGTTAAGCAAAGTATTTGGAATTTGAAGAATGTTGCTCTAAAGATGATCAAAAGGCATTGAAGACTTGAAGTGTAGAGTGCATTTAACTTGTAGGTAAATTTCTATGTAAACTCTACACTTGTATGTCTTGGTTATCATTGAATGCATAAGAGAGCATAAAAAGAATCTTATGATCATAAAAGGCTTTGAATGAATCTATTTATGAAATATGTTAGTAAACTTCATATGTTCTTGTTTTTCAAGCTTATATATGGTTAAATAAGTTTTCTATACATATAAAATGTTTTTCAAACTCATTGAAGTTATATCTCAAATGATTTTACAAAGTTTGAAAATGCTTTCAAAAAATTCGGTCGTCCGAATTGTGTAGCAAAAGTTTGCTACCATTCTTCCAGAGAAATTCGGAAGAAGATTCGGACGCAGCCAAAAAATTCGGTCGTCCGAATTTTTGGTCTTCAGCATGGTCACTGTTCTTTCAAAAAAATTCGGACGAAGTTTTCGGACGCAGCCAAAAAATTCGGTCGTCCGAATTTTCTGAAACTAGCCGTTTCTAGCCGTTTTATGAACGTTTTAACAGATTTTCAAATTCTATAAAAGCTATAAGCGTGCAAATTTGTGTAACTCTTGAAATCTTGAAAACTCCAAGCATTCAAAAGCATTTAGCAAACATTTCTTAAGCTCTCTTATGTCTTGTGCATTCAATTGATCAATCCAAAGACATCAAAGTGTGAAGGTGCAAATTTGTGTAATATCTACCATCAAGTGGTAACTTCTACACTCTCATTTATTTATCATATTCTGTAGTTCTTCTAGCTCTAGCAAGGTTATCTTGATAACATAAAATCCTTTAGATAAGGGTGATCCTTGAAAGTGTGATTCAAGGTTGTTTAAGATATAAAACCATTGTTTTTGGTGAACCTTGTATTGTAAACATTACTAGAAGAGGTTGTGAGTGTAAAACCATAGTTTGGTGAACCTCTCTTGTAATTTGTAAACCTAAGCAATTAGTAGATTTGTTGAAATCCTTAAGTGTGAGCTTAAGGTAGTGGATGTAGATCTTGAGGATCGAACCACTATAAATTGTTTGAGTTCTTTGCTATTGCTTTCATTACTGCCTTACTATCAATTATCTCTAATTAGCTCATATAACTTGTTCTTGGTATAAATGCATAAAAGGTTTAAGTTTGCGAAAATTAGCCAAATACCTAATTCACCTCCACTCTTAGGTATTTCACAAGTTTTATCAAAATGCATTTTAGGCAATCCTCTAACTAGCTCTTGTGTGGAAAGTTTATTCAATAAATTCATGCTCACATGACCTAATCTTCTATGCCATAAATATCCATCATTATCATGAATGGCAAGACTCTTTATATCATTTGTGATAAATTCATCAAGATATAATACATACACATTTCAACACTATTCGCAACAAAGGTGGTTTTGCTACTTGGACTATAAAAAATAGTACAAGTGTCACATTTAAATTCTACTTTACATCCATTATCACATAGTTGACTAATGCTAAGTAAATTATACTTCAAACCATCAATAAGTAATACTTGCCTAATGAGAGAGAAAGAACATTTACCAATGTTACCAATTCTAAGTATTTTTCTTTTCTTCTTATCACCAAATGTGACAAACCTTCACTTGTTGCTTGAAGCTCACTAACAAGTGAGGCATTTCCTGTCGTGTGTCTTGAACAACCACTGTCAAGAAACCACTTAGTGGCACTTGATCTTGAACCAAAATGAACCTACACCAAATTTGAGAGAGTGACTTTTGGTACCCACATTTTCTTGGGTCCAAGGGGGTTAGTAAAAGTTCCTTTAACTCTCCAAATAGTTTTAACACCATTTTCTATTTTTCTTTTCACATAACATTTTGACACTTTGTGTCCATGCTTGCCACAATATGTACAACAAGTATGAGGCACAGAATTAAAAGTTTCCTTAGCTAAGAAGTTTTTATATTGTGGAGCATAACTTTCGTGAGTGTAACCAAGACCATGTTTTACATATGAAGATCTTTGATAACCAAGTAATTTATTTAAATTTTCTCTTCCATTTGTAAATTTTTCAATGCATAATGTAAGATCATTAACTTTCTTTTTTAATATCTCATGATCATTAGGCATTGTTTCAAGAGAAATAACTTTTGTGCAAAGTTCTTTATTTTCAAAAGATATGTTTTGTATGGTTACATTTAAAACTTCTTTTTCAATGTTTAGGCAATTAATAGTCTCAAGAAGTTTCCCATTTTCAAAACATAACTTTGAATTCTCATCTAATAACTCATTGATTTTGGTTTTCATCTCTTTATTCCTTTTAGAAGCCCTTTTCAGTTCTTCATAAAGTTCAACAATTAAATCACTAGGATCAACATCAACATCATAGTAATTAGAAATAGAAGGAGTAGATTGTACCTCATCATCAATTGCCATAAAGCATATGTTGGCTTTTCCTTCACTGTCATCTTCACTTTCTTGTTGATTCCAAGTTCAAGCCAGTCCTTTTCCCTTCATGGCAGGTTTCCTTTTGATTTTGTTGTCTCTTTCTCTTTCCATAACTTTAGGACAATCAGCAACAAGATGTTGTGTACTTTTGCATTCAACGCATTGAGCTTTGAAGGATGATGACTGTCCACTCTTCTTGGTTGGTTTTCTCCCTTTCTTGAGAAATTCCTTTTTGTAGAATCTTTTAAACTTTCTTACAGCCATAGCTATCTCTTCTTCTCCACTGTTTCCATCTTCTTCACTTGATGATTTTTCTTGTTCACTCAAATGATTTGAAGTTTTGAGTACAACTCTTTTTCTTCCCTTCTCTTCATCTTCAATATCATTTAGTTTTCTCACCTTCATCTCATGCATATGCATTGATCCAATGAGCTCTTCAAGTGGGAGAGTTTTAAATCCTTTGATTCCTCAATAGCAAGCACTTTCAGTTGCCAAGATTTTGGTAGAGCATCCAATATCTTTCTGTTTTACTCTCCAATTGTATAGCTCTTCCCATAAGATTTTAAACCATTGAAAATGTTAGTAAATCTTGTAAACATATCACTAACATTCTCACCTTGCTTCATGGTGAATAGCTCAGTCCCTTACTAGCATGGTAAGCTTTGACTCTTTAATCTGGTTTGTACCTTCGTGTGTTACTTGAAGTAATCTCCACATATCATGAGCAGTGTCACATCCACTAACTCTCAATAATGTATTCAGTTACATATAATGCACAACTTAAAATGTTCATGGCCTGATAATTTAATATCATTTTCTTTGAATCATTTTCATCCAATTCATTTATAGACTTTGGTTCTAAAGTCACTCCATCAGTTCTCATTTTAATTGGTATGTAAGGACCTTTCTCAGCAATGTTCCACAAATCAAAATTAATAGAACAAATATATATCTTAACTCTAGATTTCCAAAATGTATAATTCATTGCATCAAACAAAGGTGGTCTATTTGTGAAAGATCCTTCTAGATAAGGTAAGTTTGAAATATTAGCCATAATTAACTTCTAGGATGTAAAACCACCCAAAGAAGTCCTTTGCTCTGATACCAATTGAAAGACCTAAGGAGTTTATAAATTAGGTCTTTGGCTAATTTTCGAAAACTATTTCCTTTTACAAAATTAAGCTAAAGCAGATTTTGAATACTTGTTTCAATGAGAGGATAGTTAAATAAATGACAAAGCAATAAATAATCTAAGATCAATGAACACAAGCAATTTATAGTGGTTCGATCTCTTCAAGATCTATGTCCACTACCATGAGTCTACACTCAAGGATTTTAATCAATCTACCATATGCTCAAGTTCAACAATTACATAAGAGGCACACCACACAATGGTTTTACACTCACAACCTCTATTACTTTAGCCAATTTAGTCATCTTCTTGCGACACATTTGCTACTGAAAAAAATATTAAAAATTATCACGATTTTGTAACTAATTTGCGGCGGCATTTTCAATTTTTTTAAAAAATATATACTCGTTGCAAATTTATCACAAAATGGCAACAATTTTGTGATGTATTTTTTATAATTTTTTCACAAAAATCTATTTTTATGAAAAAAAAAATTTGTCGCTATTCAGTCGCAATTTTACGACGATTTAACGACAATATTATTCAATTTAAAAATACTAAAAGATTTATTTCTTCGTAAATAATTTACAACAATTTTGTGATAATTTTTATTGTGATTAAGAATTATTATTTATTAAAAATAATTATTAATTATAAATACAATTTAACCTAAATTTAATTTTTAATTAAATATTTAAAAATTTTAAAATAATAGTATTGAATAATTTAGAAATATTAAAATTAAAATAATAATTATACAATATTAAAATTAAAAATTAAGCCATTAAATGTCAATATTTTATGCGTACAATATTGAAAAATATGATACAAAATTTATATAACTATAGAAGGTGGTGCTGCAGACGGTGGATAGGGTGGTGGTAGATCTAGAGGGCTAGTCGTTAGACGATGGTCATCAGGTGGATCGATCGTGTAATCCTCATCAGCCCCGTCTACCCGGTCTTCAGAATCTGGTATCGGAAAAGGTAGCGGAGGCAAATGTATTACCTCAGACATTACTCGCAAATACTGGTCCAAACTAGCAAAGCGATGTTGAAAATAATCGAGCATCGACCTCTCTCTCTTCAACTGACTATGAAGAGATGCGTACTCTGGGTGACGTGGACTGACATAACCTCCGGCGCAAGTGAGCTGCCTCAGAACCTAATCCAAAAATTCGATTCTTCGAAACACCACCAACAACTTTCAGAAATAAGGACTTCTCATCCGGTGGATGCTGAGAAGTCACTGAATCCTGAGACTCCGTCTGCGAATAGCGCTCCTTCAAAGCGTTGACATTATAATGTAAATTATAGGCATCGTAAATTTTGACAGTGTATAATAATAAAATAATTAGTATAAAATATTCTTAATATAATATGTAAACTTACCAGCGTATGTTGTAATTTCTCATTGATAAACGTGTCCTTTTTTGGGCCATTCTTATATTTGTGCGTCGCCTCGTACATCGCTGCATTATGTTAATATAAATGTTAAGTAATTATATTATATGAAAAAAACTGGACAAAAAGCAAGTACTTGGCTTATTGAAGTGCTAAAACATTCTCTCAGTAGGAATCAATTTGTTTTTCCATTCCTTATTCGATACTTAGAATATACTCAGTACTTGGCTTCTTAAAGTGTAAATAGCAATTGTAGGACAAATTACTCATATTAAGTCTAGAAGCATTTGCATAAAAGTAATACTAGTACTGACCGTGCAAATAGCAATGTGGAAAGGCAGTCACACAAACTATTTAATCAATTATTTAAAGAAGCTCCTTTGGACAATAACCAGCTAATTCTTCTTTTTCATTTCCTTTATGTACACAAGAGGATTAGGACACTGTTGAAGCTTAATGGCCACCAACTCATTGAACAATACCGAAACTTAGCCACCACAAAAGGAAATCCCTAGACTCTATTGCGTACTTTCTGTCCAAAAGCCAAAAATAACATATATGATAGAAGAACATAAATTTTAGTATTCGGTAGGATCAAAACCTTCAAACAAAACTGTATCAGGGAATCATTTTCATCCAATTCGTCTATAGACTTTGGTTCTAAAGTCACTCCATCAGTTCTCATTTTAATTGGTATGTAAGGACCTTTCTCAGCAATGTTCCACAAATCAAAATTAATAGAAAAAATATATATCTTAACTCTAGATTTCCAAAATGTATAATTCATTCCATCAAACAAATGTGGTCTATTTGTGAAAGATCCTTCTAGATAAGGTAAGTTTGAAATATTAGCCATAAGATCTTAACTTCTAGGATGTAAAACCACACAAAGACGCCCTTTGCTCTGATACTAATTGAAAGACCTAAGGAGTTTATGAATTAGGTATTTGGCTAATTTTTGAAAACTATTTCCTTTTACAAAATTAAGCTAGAGCAGATTTTGAATACTTGTTTCAATGAGAGGATAGTTAAATAAATGACAAAGCAAAAAAAAATCTAAGATCAATGAACACAAGCAATTCATAGTGGTTCGATCTCTTCAAGATCTATGTCCACTACCATGAGTCTACACTCAAGGATTTCAATCAATCTACCATATGCTCAAGTTCAACAATTACATAAGAGGCACACCACACAATGGTTTTACACTCACAACCTCTTTTGCAATTCTACAAACAAGGTTTACCCTACCAAAGAATTTTATATCTACAAACAACCTTGAATCAATGACTCAAGGATCACCCTTATCTAAAGGATTTTATGTTTACAAGAAAACCTTGTAATGAGCTAGTAGAAAATAAAATTAAATGGAGAATGGAGAATGAATAAGATGTTGCCACTTTCTTGGTAGATAATTACACAATGTTGCACCTCTTTATTTGTTGTCTTTGGAATCTTGAATGATCAATTGAAAGCACAAGACAAAAGAGAGCTTTGATGTTTGCTAAAGATTTTGGAATGTTAAGATTTCTCAGAGATTCAAAACTCACAAAAATTCTTGAGTTTGTAGCTTTTATAAATTTCAAAAATCAGTTTCAACAGCTACAAAATGACTTGTGACGACTAGTTTTAGAGAAGTTCGGATGTCTGAACTTTCTCCTATGCGTCGGAACTTTCGTTAACAGTAACCATGCTATCAGAGAAAGTTTAGGAGTCCGAACTCTATCCCATGCTTCTGAACTTGCGTTAGAATTTCTCTCGAAGCAAAGTAACTATTTTCAAAGTTTGGACATTTCAAATTACTTTCGAACTGATCAAACTTTGTCAAATCATTTGAAAATCAAGCTTAATAACATTGAAATTATTTTGTATAAATAGGTAAGTCATTTAAACATTTTCAAACTTAAAAATCGGTACTAAAACACTTTGATCATACAAAGTTTACTCAAAGTCATTTTAGGTTCAAAAACATACTTATTATTCAAAAGTTTATTCAAAGCCATTTAAGATTCAAGAAAAGTTTTTGTTACTCTCTTATGCATTCAATAGATTCCAAGACACACAAGTGTAGGGTTTACAAAAGAATATACCTATTACGCATATGTGACCTACACTCCAAGTCTTATGTACCTTTAATCATCCTTGAACAAAACTTCTTCAATCTTCAATCACTTTGACACATTGAAGTTGTTTTTGTATTTTGTCTTGAAGGAAACGAGGCTTCATACTTCTTAATCCAACAATCCTATCACACAATTGACATAAGGATTAGTCTAGATCAATGTTTGTCATTATTCAAAACTTAATTAAAACTTCATGATTTGCCCTTAGGGCTAACATCCTATCCTAGTTGATGTTGGAAGGAAGGAGGTTAATGGAGATTGGTTGGGTCATAGGCTCATATTGAGCCTTTTGTATGTCAATGTGCTAAATTGATAATTTATTATCTATTGAGCCTTTTGTATGTCAATGTGCTAAATTGATAATTTATTTTCTATCATTGACATCAATACTTCTTTGTTCTACAATTGTTTAAATCCATCAAATTTGCATCAAAGTTTGTCATCATTAAAAAGGAGGAGATTGTTAGCCCTAAAGGAAAATCATGAAGTTATAATTAGTTTTGATTAATGACAAATATTGATGAGGACTAATCTTTATGTCTTTTGTGTGATAGGATTGTTGGATTAAGAAGTATGAAGTCTCATTGCTTTGAAGCCAAAATGCAAGAATAACTCCAATATGTCAAAATGATTGAAGATTGAAGAGTTTGTTCAAGATAATTGAAGGCTTTGAAGGCTTTGAAGACATGAAGTGTAGGTTCATGTGCTTAATAGGTATATCTTTTGTAAACCCTACACTTGTTTGTCTAGGAATCAGTTGAATGCATAAGAGAGCACAAAACTTATTTTTGAATCATAAATGACTTTAAATGAACTTTTGATTAACAAGTGTGTTTTTTAGTCTTAAATGATTTTAAGTAAACTTTGTATGATCAAAGTTTTTTGGTAACGGTTTTGAGTTTAAAAGTGTTTAAATGACTTATCTATTTCACAAAGTTTGAACAGTTCGGACGTCCAAACATTATAAATGGCTATTGTACTTCTAGAGAAATTCGGACGCAAGTTCGGATGCAAAGGAAAAAATTCAGTCGTCCGAATTTTCCCCGCCATCATGGTTACTGTTTTTCCAGAGAAATTCGGACGCGAGTTCGGATGCACTGGACAAAATTCGATCCTCCGAATTTTTCTAGACAACAGTTCAGACACATAGGAGCAAGTTTGGTCATCTGAACTCCTCAGAAACTAGACGTTTTATGACCGTTAAAACTTCAGATTTTTGAAATCAATAAAAGCCATAAACTCCAGATTTTTTGTAAGTTTTGAACATCTGAGAAATCTTAACATTCTAAAGTCATTTGAAAACATCAAAGCTCTCTTTTGTCTTGTGCTTATAAGTGATCATTCAAGATTCCAAAGACAACAAAGTGAAGTGGTGCTGCATTGTGTAATTATCTCATCCATTCTCCATTTAATTTATTTTCTACTAGCTCATTACAAGGTTTTCTTGTAAACATAAAATCTTTTAGGTAAAGGTGATCTTTGAAATATTGATTCAAGGTTGTTTGTAGATCTAAAATCCTTTTGGTAGGGTGAACCTTGTGTGTAGAATTACTAAAGAGGTTGTAGGTGTAAAACTATTGTGTGGTTAGCCTCTTATGTAATTATTGAACTTGATCATATAGTAGATTGGTTGAAATCCTTGAGTGCAGACTCAAGGTAGTGGACGTAGATCTTGAAGAGATCGAACTACTATAAATTGCTTGTAAGTTGTTTATTGCTTTGTCATTGATTTAATCATTCTCTCACCGAAACAAGTAATTATAATTTGATCAAACTCAATTTATAAAAAAGAGATAGTTTTTGAAAATTAGCCAAAGACTTAATTCACTCCCTCTTAATAATTTATTTATATTATAGCATAATTATATTATTATTACATTTTATTTTCAAATTAGTTTTTTAAATTTTTATTCAGATGGTTGTCACTAATTCGTCGCAAATTTGCTAATCCGTTGCTAATTTGCAAGGTACTGGCAACGGTAATGTGTAAAAAAATAAAATATATATATATTTACTTAAAAATTAGCGGCTATCACTAATCCCTTATAAAATTGTGAGAGATTAGTGACGGGCACGTGCAATATATATATATATATATATATATATATATATATATATACTAATTTAAAAATTAAGTAGCTCTCACTTATCTTAAGCCTTCATTTGTGACAAGGTGTTAAATACTGCCCTTTTGAATTGATTTTTACTTATATTCTAAAGTATCTAAATGAGTATTTATTATACAGAGATATAATATAGGCAAGAAATATTCATATTCATATATCTATGTCACCCATGTAACATGAAACAAAAGAAAAAGGAAACTATGTAATAAAATGTAGGAAAATAAAATCCGTTGCCATATGTCAACTAAAACATTATTCCATCACATTTGCGAGAGATTAGAGATGGAAACCTAGAGAAAAATATGAAAGAGATTTAAAATTTTTAAATTCACTCTTCCATCGCTAATTTGGAAGGGATTAGCAAAATAACCCTAGGAAAAAAACAAATTTTAATTTATAAATTTAATATTCTATTGCTAATTTAAGAGGGATTAACGATGGATTCCGTGCACTACAAGAAATTTGGATTTTTGCTACGGATGATTCCGTCGCAAAATACAATTTGCGACGGAATCATCCGTTACAAAATTTTAAGACGCAAATTTGATACGGAGTGGGCATCCATCGCCGATTTTGTCCATCACAAATCAGCGACACATTTGAGACGAAATTACTTTAGCCAATTTAGTCATCTTCTTGCGACACATTTTTGACTGAAAAAATATTAAAAATTGTCACAATTTTACGACTAATTTGCGATGGCATTTTAAATTTTTTTTAAAAATATATACTTGTTGCAAATCTATCGTAAAATGGCGACAATTTTGTGACGAATTTTTTATAATTTTTGGACGAAAATCTATTTTTTAAAAAAAATCAGTCGCTATTCAGTCGCAATTTTAAGACGATTTAGCGACAATATTATTCAATTTAAAAATATTTAAAAAAATTATTTCTTCCTAAATAATTTACAAAAATTTTGTGATAATTTTTATTGTGATTAATAATTTTTATTTATTAAAAATAATTATTAATTATAAATACAATTTAACCTAAATTTAATTTTTAATTAAATATTTAAAAGTTTTAAAATAATAGTATTTAATAATTTTGAAATATTAAAATTAAAATAATAATTATACAATATTAAAATAAAAATAAAAATTGAGCCATTAAATGTCAATATTTTATGCATATAAAATTGAAAAATTTGATTCAAAATTTATGTAACTATAAAAGGTGGCGTTGCAGACAGTGGATGGGGTGGTGGTAGATCTGGAGGGCTAGTCGTTAGAGGATGGTCGTCAGGTGGATCGATCGTGTAATCCTCATCAGCCTCGTCTGCCCGGTCTTCAGAATCTGGTATTGAAAAAAGTGGTGGAGGTGGAGAAGGCGGCGGAGGCAGATGTAGTGCCTCGGACATTACTCGCAAATACTGGTCCAAACTAGCAAAGCGATGTTGAAAATAATCGCGCATCGACCTCTCTCTCTTCAACTGACTATGAAGAGATGCGTACTCTGGATGTGATGTAATCGAGCAAACTGTTAGAATAGAGGGCGACGTGGACTGACATAACCTCCGGCGCAAGTGAGCTGCCTCAGAACCTAATCCAAAAATTCGATTCTTCGAAACACCACCAACAACTTTCAGAAATAGGGACTTCTCATCCAGTGGATGCTGAGAAGTCACTGAATCCTAAGACTCCATCTTCGAATGGCTCTCATTCAAATCGTTGATGCTATCCTGTAAATTATAGGAATCATAAATTTATGATAGTGTATAATAATAAAACAATTAGTATAAAATATTCTTAATATAATCTGTAAACTTACAAGCGTATTTGTGATTTCTCACTGATAAACGTGCCCTTCTTTGGGCCATTCTTATATTTGTGCGTTGCCTCGTACATATCGGTGAAGTGGAAGTCATCTCCCTGCTCCTTACGCTGCAATTATGTTAATATAAATGTTAGTAATTATATTATAGGAAAACAAACTGGACAAAAAACAAGTACTTGGCTTATTGAAGTGCTAAAACATTATCTTAGTAGGAATCAGTTTGTTTTTCCATTCCTTATTCGATATTTAGAATATACTCAGTACTTGGTTTCTTAAAGTGTAAATAGCAATTGTAGGACAAATTACTCATATTAAGTCCAGAAGCATTTGCATAAAAGTAATACTAGTACTGACTGTGCAAATAGCAATATGGAAAGGCAGGCACACAAACTATTTAATCAATTATTTAAAGAAGTTCCTTTGGACAATAACCAGCTAATTCTTCTTTTTCTTTTCCTTTATGTACACAGGAGGATAAGGATACTGTTAAAGCTCAATGGCCACCAACTCGTTGAACAATACATAAACTTAGGCACCACAAAAGGAAATCCCTAGGCTCTATTGCGTAATTGCCTTCCAAATGCCAAAAATAACATATATGATAGAAGCGCATAAATGTTAGTATGCGGTAGGATCAAAACCTTCAAACAAAACTGTAGCAGGGAAGTATTTTGCTTGATCAAGGAACTTATTCATCAATGTTTGCAATGTCACCCTTCACATGGCCATATTTGGTAATGAATAAAAAATTATTAAAATAGAAAAACAAATGTAGCAAAACAGAACAAAAATAGAAAATAAAGTAAAAAAATATAACAATAAATTTTTGCAAAAAAAAAACAACAAAATGGGAAAAAGCAGGACCAAAACAAGGGAAAAAGAAAGGACCCTAGCAGCGGCAGTGGCAAAGCAGACGGGGGCAGCAAGCGACAGGGGCGAGGCGAGGAGAGGCAGTGGCTCCGAGGCTTTTGCAGAGGGGAGGCAGCGCTAGGGGAGGGGAGGCAGAGGCAGCGGTGGCAAGCGGTAGGTGGCGCCGAGACCAAGAATGAAGCCAAATGTGGTGGAAGGAAGACTGAGGAATCTCAGATTTAGTTAACAATGTAGAGCTTGCGACGAACAAAAATCATTGTCACGGACTTATATTTCTAATTTTATTTAATCTTTTTCGTTGCAAATCCGTCGCTGTTTTGCGACCGATTTGTGACACTAATTTTTTCCAACGGCTAAATTAACCGTCACAAAACCCTTGCAAATTTGCTACTGTTTTGCGACGGATTAAATATCAATGTGGAGGCTTTTTTGGCGGGTGAAAAATTCAAATTTCATAGCAAAGTCGTCCCAAATTTGCGACACATTTGTGATGAAAATTATTTTGTAATGTGTTTCTAAAGAATTTTTCTTTCTCTTCCACTCCTCCAATAAGTTTATGGTTAAGATTTGTTAATAATGAATATTTATGAAATATATGCATGTAATTATCATATATGTTGTGCTAGTGTATGTATTAACCTCATCAACACTATATGTTGTATAACATTACATATTAAAAATTGGTCATACTCAAAGCTATAACTATTAATATTATACACTTATGTAATATATTTTTATATATTTTGTATCATGTGTTATTATAATCAATAAATATGTTATATCAAAATAAATTACGAAAGACATATTCATATGTGTCTTTTATATAAAGACTGCTAACTACAGAGTATCAATATTTCATAATACATATTACAACCATCGTTCATACTATATATGCTTAATTAAATAGTACATTTATGACAAAAAAAAATTATTTCGCAGCAAATCTATTGCAAATCTGTCGCAAAAATTGTTCTGTGGCAAATCCGTTGTGAATTTGCGACGGTAATATATTTCGTATTTTATTTTTTACACAGCGTCGCAAATGCGTCGAAATATTGCGACATATTTACCATGGAAATAAACATTTGTCGCCATTTGACTACGAATTTGCGACGCTAAAAAAAATATTTTTAAATATTTTCTTTTCGCGACGGATTTAGACCGAATATATAAACTTTTTAATTTTTTTATTTTCGTCGCAAATGCGTAGCTGTATTGCGACGGAAATAGTTTACGCACATCCGTCGCCATTTGGCTACGGATTTGCGACGGCAAAAAAATATTTTTTCAATATTTTCTTTTATATCCGTTTCAATTCTTTTGCCATATGGGGACGAATTTGTGACAGATATATAAACTTTTTTCATTTTTTTATTTTCGTCGCAAATGCGTAGCTGTGTTGTGACGGAAATAGTTGACGCACATCTGTCACCATTTGGCTACGAATTTGCGATAGCAAAAAAATATTTTTTATATATTTTCTTTTATATCTATCACAATTTTGTAGTCATATGACGACGGATATATAAAATGTTTTCATTTTTTTATTTTCGGCGCAAATGCGTAGCTGTATTGCGATGGAAATAGTTGACACACATCTGTCACCATTAGGCTAAGAATTTGCGACGTCAAAAAAAAATATTTTTTTAATATTTTCTTTTATCTAACAACTTCTCCTAGTTCATTTAATTTATTTCTAAAGACCCATTTTGTACCAATGACAGAATGGTCATGATGTCTAGGAACAAGAGTCCAAATTTTATTTCTTTCAAACTGATTTAACTTTTCTTCCATAGCAATAATTCAGAAATTATCACACAATGCATCATCAATATTTTTCGGTTCAATATGTTATAAAAGGGCAAAATTATCAATAAAGTACCGCCTTTTTTTTTACTCTTTGAGAGACATCACTAATGATTTGCTCCTTAGGATGACTTCTTGCATATCTGAGATCCTTTGGAAGTTCTTGATTATTGCTTGATTGACCATATTGTTCTTGCTCCATTATCTCTTCTTATTTGGCATGATCTTCCAATGTAGGTACTTGGTGTTGAGTTTGATTTTCAACCATTGAGGAACCTGCATCATCTTCATTTCTTCTTTGAAGATAAATGTTAGATTCATCAAAAGTTACATGAATAGTTTCTTCAACACATAATGTCCTTTTGTTATAGACTCTATATGCCTTTTTATTTGATGAATAGCCAAGAAATATGCCTTCATCTGATTTTCTATCAAACTTACCAAGATTGTTACTAGTGTTTAAAATAAAACACTTGCAACAAAAAACTTTAAAATAGACAATTGATGGAGTTTTATCAAATAGTAAAACTCTATTCATTACATAGCAAGCTGTATTTACAGCTTCAGCCCAAAAATATTTTGGTAAGGAATTTTCACAAAGCATTGATCTAGTCATTTCTTGTAATGTTCTGTTTTTCCTCTCAACAACACCATTTTGTTGAGGTGTTTTGGCACCTGAAAAATTATGAGTGATGCTATACTCTTCACAGAATTTTGTAAAATCTTGGTTACAAAACTCTCTTCCATTATCACTTCTAATAGAAATCAATTTGCAATCAAGAAAAATTTGAACCTTTTTGAAAAGTTTTGAAAATTCATAAAATATTTCATCCTTTTGTGATAAGAAGATTACCCATGTAAATCTTGAAAAATCATCAACAATCACATAAGCATATCTTTTACCACCAAGACTAGTAGTCCTCATAGGTCCAAATAAATCCATGTGAACTACTTCAAGAGGTTTTGAGGTAGAAACCATTTTCTTTGGTTTAAAAGATATTTTTTATTGTTTTCCATATGTCAGCATCACAAAGACGGTTTTTATCAAAATGCATTTTTGGTAATCCTCTAACTAGTTCTTGTGTAGAAAGTTTGTTCAATAAATCCATGCTCACATGTCCTAATCTTCTATGCCATAAAAATCCATCATTGTCATGAATGGCAAGACATTTAATATCAATAGTAATAAGCTCATCAAGATATAACACATATACATTACTAACTCTTTTAGCAATAAAAATAGTTTTATTACTTGCACTGTCAAGAATAGTACAAGTATCACATTTAAACTCAACTTTGCAACCATTGTCACATAATTGACTAATACAAAGTAAATTATACTTTAAACCATCAATAAGTAAAACTTGCTTGATAAGAGGGAAAGAACCTTTACCAATGTTACCTATTCCAAGTATTTTCCCTTTCTTCTTATCTCCAAATGTGACAAAGCCTTCACTTGTAGCTTGAAGCTCACTAACAAGTGATGCATTTCTAGTCATGTGCCTTGAGCAGCCACTGCCAAGAAACCATTTAGTGGCACTTGATCTTGAGGCAAATTGTACCTATACCAAATTAGAAAGAGTGATTTTTGGTACCCATATTGAAAGACCTAAGAGGGGGGTGAATTAGGTCTTAGGCTAATTATCAAAATCTTTTCCTGTTTTGCAAATCCTTTGCCTTAATAAAAGCTCTTCTTCAAATTTACAAACTCTAAGTTTATATGTGATTTAATGGTTGAGACAAGATGATCAAACAATAAATTCACAACCAATCAATCAACAACTAAGAACAAATAATAATAACATAAGTATGTAAACAAGTAAAGCTATAAACAAATGAACACACGATTTATAGTGGTTCGATCTCTCCAAGATCTACATCCACTACCTTGAGTCCACACTCAAGGATTTCAATCAATCCACTATATGCTCAAATTCAACAATTACATAAGAGGCTAACCACACTATGGTTTTACACTCACAACCTCTTCTAGTAATTATACAAACAAGGTTCACCCTTCCACAAGGATTTTATATCTAAAGACAACCTCAAGACTAATATAATCCAAGGCTCACCCTCACACGGGTTTTACACTACAACCTTGATTAATCTAGTCTATGGCTCACCCTTCCACAAAAGGGTTTTATGTCACAAGATAACCTTGTAATTAGCTAGTAGAAAAACAGAATTAAATGAGGAATAAATGAGTTTGAATATTACCAACGCTTCTTGGTAGATAAATACAATTGCTAGCACCACTTCACCTTTGCCTTTGGAATCTTGAATGTACACCTTTGAGCACAAGGCAATTTGAGAGCTTTTCAATTTGATTTGATGTAAAATAAGTTAGAGCATGTAAGATTTGTTAAGTTCAAAGTTCTACTAAAAAATCTGAAGTTTATGGCTTTTATAGAATTTGAAAATCAGTTCAAACTGCTACAAAACGGCTAGTAACGGCTAGTTTCAGGAAAATTCGGACGACCGAATTTTTCCTGCTGTGTCCGAATCTTCATCCGAATTTTTTTGAAAAAATACTGTTCATGCACGGTTCAAAATTCTTCACAAAATTCGGACGACCGAATTTTCCAGCTTCGTCCGAATTTCTCTGGAAAAATAGCCGGTACTGTTCATGTGAATAGTGTACTATTCATGCGTTGTTCACTGTTCTTTGCTCTTCCTCTTGAA
Source organism: Rauvolfia tetraphylla (assembly GCA_030512225.1). Classification (NCBI taxonomy): domain Eukaryota; kingdom Viridiplantae; phylum Streptophyta; class Magnoliopsida; order Gentianales; family Apocynaceae; genus Rauvolfia; species Rauvolfia tetraphylla. The sequence goes on from JAJQKT010000019.1 coordinate 1,395,217, forward strand.
TGCAATGAGACTTCAAACTTCTTTCTTCACAAATCCTATCACACAATATAAACATATTAGTCCTCATCAATATTTGTCATTAATCAAAACTACATGATTTGCCCTTAGGGCTAACAATCTCCCCCTTTTTGATGATGACAAACTTTGATGCAAAATGTGATGGATTTAACAAAGTATCACAAAGAAGTATTAATGTCAATGATAGAAAATAACCAATTTAGCACATTGACATACAAAAGGCTCAATATGAGCCTATGACCCAACCAACCTCCATTTGCCTCCTTCCTTCCAACAACTAGGATAGAAGATATAGCATTTAATCATTAAGACAACTTCTAAGAGAGGTATTAAAGGCAAGAAAAGATTAATATTGCTCCCCCTTAGATTGTGCTCATTTTTCAACTAGTTTGGACTTGAGATGCTATGCATCTGAATTTTGACATATCAAATCCGAATTGAAAAATAAGTGAAATGAAAGCTTCAATTTTTGAAAATAATCTTTCCTAAGGTTGTTCAAACATAGTGGAAGAGATTAAAACAAGTTTGAATCAATTTGAACAACAATAGAGCAAATTTTGGCAACAAAATATGCATGCATCCGAATTTCAGAACATGCATCCGAATTTTTTGATCTTGCATCCGAATTTTTAAATCTTAAGTCCAAACTGAAATAAATTCAATATAATGAATGTTTGAAGTGAAATAAAGTGTTCCTAAGGTTGTTCAAACATAATGGAAGAGATTAAAACATATTTGGATCAATTTGAACAACAAAAGAGCATGTTTTGGCAACAAAATATGCATGCATCCGAATTTCTGAAACATGCATCCGAATTTCAAGTCCAAACTTTTGATAGCAAGTTTGAAAAGGTGATTTTGCATTCTTAAATGAACTATAGAAGTACTTAAATATGTATAGCCACAATAGCACTCAATTTAGCTTTGCAAAACCACAAAACTCATGTATTTAATTGTTTTCATGATGTAAACTAAAATCATAAGTTAAGTCAAGAAAATCTTAACTTAACCATATTCAAAATCTCAAAACCTCACATAGTATAACATATTCAATTTAAATTCCAAATGCAGCCAAATATTTTCACAGTACACATTCATTTTACATTTCAACTTACAGCACACATACATAGCACATTTACAACAAGCACATAGCACATAGCACATCTTGCAGTCAATATTCTTTCTCCCCCTTTTACATATGCATGGATTTTCCAAAAATTCACACATTTGCTATTCATGCTTGAGGAATTCCACTGCTATTTCTCATTTTCACACATTTTGTCATCACATTTCTTCTCCCCCTTTTGTCATCAATCAAAGATGGGGTTAATGAAAGTGAGACATCATGTATCACATATAAGCAGTATATGGACTAAACCTCATTTGGCAATTTAGTAATATATTATCCAATTCTCATAAACTGTATATTGGCAATATTCAGCAATTCTCTAGTCAAATAATTATTATCCTAATAGCAATAAGCATTATGTAGTATCTTCAATAATAATACAATAAGCAATATATTATCAACTTCTTCTCACCCTTTTTAGCAATGATTAAACTTGGGGTAAGAATACTTGGACAGAAAAAGTAAAACAAAAGAAGCTCTTATCACAAGTAAATTTCAATGTTAAAGCATAACTTGTGCATCAAGGCATAAACTAAAATAAGCATCAAAATAGAGTTTAGGGATAGAAAAGCTTAGTCTTGGATGCGTTTCATGGTCTTCACTTCCAAATTTGGTTGTTGTGATGGCCATGTCTCCCTTGATCTCTATATGATGGGGTCCTTCATTTGTTGACTCCTTACTCGTGTAGTTGTGCTTTGGAAAGTTACCAATCAAGAGGATCTTTGGATTTTCTTTCTTTGAACCACATTTTCCTACTCCCTTGGCTAAAAGAAATTGGTGATGGATTTGTGATTTGACTTTGTTAAACTCCCTTCACCTCCTTCTTCTTGCTTGTTCTCTTGAGCTTTACCCTTTTGTTCTTCATTCTCATGCTCGTCTTCTTTTGGGATGCTTCACTGCCTTTTCCTTCATCTTTTGTATTCTTCTTTCGCAATAAATTGATAGTCATCTCAATTTTTACTATCATTACTATCATTCTTATTGCTGCCATCTCTTTTCTTCTTCTTTGGCTTTATAGGAACTTGCACCATTTAAAATCACTTGAGAAATCTTTCTCAAGTCTTCTTCCATATTCTTGACTTTAGCTTCTAAACCATCAAATTTGCCAAGAATCATCAGAGCAAAAGACTTGAAGAATTTGTCCATCTTCTTCATTTTCTCTACATGGTTGTTCAATGTCTCTTGAAACACCTTGGCAACTATGGTTTCACCTCTAGTGAGAATTTCATCTTCAACTTCTTTTCCTTCAATAGAGAGTACCTCTTCAAATGGACTTCTTTTTGTGGGGTTGCTCCCCCTCACTACATGAGTCATGCCTCCTCTTTGACTTCATTTCCCTTGCCAATATTTCTTCTTCATCTTCTTCTTCCTCAACCTCTTCAGTTTCTTCAACCTCTTCTCTTCTTAAAAGAGTTTATGCTTTTAGCCCTTCATACATTATCATCATCAAGTATCCTAGGAATTTTCTTTAGTGAGTTGTTGGTGTAGACTTCTTCACTCTTTATTGGTAAACCATTGGAAGAAAATTGCACTTGGAGATACTTGAAAATTCCTGTCAGTAACCTTCCATATGGCAATGCCTTATGCTCGGTTCTTCTAGCTGCCATTATATTCTTTAGCACCATTTCGAATAGTTTGATGACATCCACCTTGTAGCTAGGATTTTTTCTTATGATTCCTTTTTGTCCAATCATCAAATTCAGTAGCAGCCTTCACTGTGACAAATCTATCAAGCCTTGACATGCTTTGAGGAACATGAACCCTCCTTGGTTCATTGATCACTGATCCTCCTTCTCTTTCTTTGGCTTTTCCCTTTCCTTTTCCTCACCTGGAGCTACGACACTTGAATACACTCATTAGTTATTGAATTTTGAAATTCCTAAGCTTCTTTTAAGATTGGTCAAACCTTTCTTCGGCCAATGGCTTAGTAATGATATCATTAATTTGTTCATTAGTGAAAACATACTTTAAACAAGTATTACACTTAGTAGAATGATCTCTATTAAGATGAAGTTTGATCTCTATATGCTTTGTCCTAGTTTGTTGAATAGTATGATGATCAAATTTATTGCATTACTGTTATACATAACATAGCCACACATTTGAAATATAGACCATAATCACTTAGTGTATCAATAAGGCAATAGAGAATGTGTTTAATAGCAATCAAATGAAACTCATTAGGACAATACCAAATCTAGCACACAAGCACATGGCAAACATAATATTGGTTCTACTTGCTGTCAAATAGAGTTGACTACTCCTATGAAATCATTTTATTCTTGTCAAGCATAGTTGATAAACTTATGGAAGTGCTTATACCTTAACTTGATTCATAAAAGTGCCATCCTTGGTTTGTTTGATTTGTAGGCCAAGAAGGAAATTGAGTTTTCCTATCATGCTTATTTCAAATTTACTTTGCATCAACTTGGAAAACACATCACAAAGTGAAGTATTAGAAGCACCAAAAATTGTATCATATATTTGGACAAGTTATAGATCATTGTTGCATGAGGATTTTATAAAAAGGGTAGTTTCAGTTTTCCTCTTGAAAATCCTTTTGAAAGAAGGAAACTACTCAACCTTTCACACTAAATTGTAAAATCTGGTTTTACACCATTCAAAACTTAGGATAGTTTGAAAATATGGTTAGGAAACTTTTCATGAGCAAAACCAGGTGATTGTTCCACATAAACCACTTCCTCAATAAAACCATTTAGAAAAGCACTTTTGACATTCATTTGAAATAACTTAAAGCAAGTACAAGTCAAAAGAATTCTTATAGACTCAAGTCTAGCATTCAGAACAAAAGTTTCATCATAATCAATTCCCACTTCTTGATTAAATCCTTAGGCAACAAGTCTAACCTTGTTTCTAACAACTTCTCCGATTTCAATAAGTTTATTTCTAAAAACCATTTAGTTCCAATAATGGAATGATCATGAGATTTAGGAATATCCAAAAGTTTGTATCTTTCAAATTTATTTAATTCCTCTTGCATAGCAATAATCCAAAAATCATCACACAAGGCATCATCAATACTTTTAGGCTCATATGCAATAAAAGAATAAAGTTATTGATAAAATACCGCCTTATTTTTACTCCTTGAGAAATATCACCAATGATTTGCTCCTTAGGGTGGCCTCTTGGATATCTTAAGTTCTTTGAGAGCTTTTGGTCACCACTAGGTTGGTTATCTTGTTCTTGCTTAATCATCTCTTCCTCATTGGTATGATTCTCCAAAGTTGGTGCTTGAAGATGGGTTTGATAGTCATTCATTGATGTACCTACATCATCTTCATCTCTTCTTTCCAAGCAAATGTAAGATACATCAAAACAAACATGAATGGTTTCCTCATCATGTAAGGTTCTTTTTATTGTAAATTCTATATGCCTTTTCGTAAGAAGGATAGCTAAGATATATCAATATCCATTTTTCTACCAAATTTAAGTAAGTTGTCACAATAATTTAAGATAAGACATTTATAACCAAACATTTTAAAATATGCAACTTGAGGCATTCTATAAAAAAGAAATCAGAAGATGTTTTTCTTCAAAATGATCTTAAAAGAATTCTATTTATCATAGCATGTGGTGTTTAAGGCTTTGGCCCAAAAATATTTTTGAAGAAGAATTTTCACAAAGCATAGACCTAGCCAATTTCTGCAAAGTTTAAAATTTTCTTTCAATAACACCATTTTATTGTGAAGTTTTTGTAGTTGAAACAATTATATGAAATTCAATTTTCAAAGCAAATTTTGTAAAAACTTTGTTGTAAAATTCTCCCATTGACACTTGTAATAGAGATCAATTGCACTCAAGGGAGGTTTGATCTTTTTGAGTAGTTTTTTCAAACTTATTTAACACTTCATCTTTTTGAGCAAAGAAGAATGCTAAAGTGAATATTGAGAAATCATCAACTACTAGTAAGGCATACTTCAAGTCATCAATACTAGAGTTCCTCATAAGTCCAAATCAATCCATATGAACATGCTCAAGATGTTTTGAGATCTAAAATGCACTTTCATGTGTTTGAAAGATTCTTTTGTTTGTTTTCCATATTGACAAGTATCTCAAAGATAAATTTCTCAAAACATATTTTTAGCAATCCTCCAACTAAATCTTGAGAGGAAAGTTTGCTCAACAAATCCATGCTTAAGTGACCTAATCTTCTATGCCAAGAAAATCCATCATTATCATAAGCTACAAGACATTCAAGCTTATCAAGATAAAACACATAATGAAACATTTTGCAAGTAATTGATCAAAATCACAAAATGTCATATTGTCATATAAGTTCGGACGACTGAACTTATTGTCTACATCCAAACCTTTTTGTAGAGTTTTAAGAAGATGATTTTAGCAAACCAAATGCATAGATAGTCAATCATCTTATCATGACATATAGTCAACTTCAAGAACATATCAACAATGAATTTAATTCCACATTATCAATGTTATTTAATCAATTTCATAGAAGCAATTGGTAAGTCATGGTTGCCAAATCTTTAAATCTTAACAACAAAGAATGCTCAACTAAAACTTCACATGTTGGTATTTAACTTCTTATCCATTGTCACACAATTGGCTAATACTGATCAAGTTAAAGTTCAAATCAGCAATAAGCCACATTTGTTTAAAATGAAGAAAGAAACCTTTACCAACATTGGTTACTCCAAGAATTCTTCCTTTCTTCTTGTCTCAAAAACAAATCCTTCATTGTTTGTCTTGACTTTGATTATGAATGTGATGTTTTCTGTTATTCTTTAAGCTAACATCATCAATATACCCCTTTAGTAGTGCTTGAGTTTGAATTGAAGCGTACCTGCAATAAGGAGAAGAAGTATCCTTTGGTACCCATACTTTCTTGGGTCCATGGGGGTTAGTAATAATTCCTTTAACTCTCCAAATAGTTTTAACACCATTTTCTATTTTTCTTTTAACGAAGCACCTAATGGCTTTGTGTCCATGTTTTTCACAATATGTACAACAAGTATGAGGCATTGAACTAGAAGTAGCTTTAACAAAGAAATTTTTATATTTAGGTCCATTATTTACATGATCATAACCAAGACCATTTCTAATAAAAGAGGATCTTTGAGAGCCAAGTATTTTGTCAAGCTTGTCTCTTCCATTTGTAAATTTGTCAATACATAATGTAAGATCATCAACTTTCCTTTTCAAAATTTCATGGTCACTAAGCATTCTTTCAAGAGAAGAAACTTTTGTACAAAGTGCTTTATTTTCAAAAGATATATTTTGTAAAGAAACATTTAAAACTTCTTTTTCAATATTTAAACAATCAATAGATTCAAGAAGCTTTTTATTTTCACAATATAATTTTGAGTTTTCATTCAATAACTCATTAATTTTGAATTTCATTTCCTTATTTATTTTTGAAACCCTTTTTAATTCTTCATACATTTCAACAAGTAGTTCATTAGGATCATCTACAACATCAACATCATCATCACAACAAGTAGAGGTAGAAGGAGTGGATTGTACCTCATCATTCATTGCCATGAAGCACACATTTGCTCTTTCTTCTTCATGAGTGATTTGAAGTAGCTTCCACATTTCATGAGCGGAATCACATTCCATCACTCTATTGTATTCATTGACGACCAACGCACAACAAAGAATGTTCATTGCTTGGTAGTTTAATGTCATCTTTCTTGAATCACTCTCATCATACTCCTCCATAGGCTTTGGTTCCCTTGTAACTCCATCGGCTTTCAATCTCAATGGCACATAGGGACCTTTCTCAATAATATTCCACAATTCATAGTTAATAGAACAAATGTACATCTCAATCCTAGACTTCCAAAAAATATAATTAAAACCATCAAACAATGGAGGTCTATTAGTGGAGGAACCTTCCATATAAGGCAAATTTGATAAACTAGCCATATGATCTTTACTTCTAGGTTGTTAGACCTTAAAAAGAAAGCCTGGCTCTAATACCAATTGAAAGACCTAAGAGGGGGGTGAATTAGGTCTTAGGCTAATTATCAAAATCTTTTCCTGTTTTACAAATCCTTTGCCTTAATAAAAGCTCTTCTTCACATTTACAAACTCTAAGTTTATATGTGATTTAATGGTTGAGACAAGATGATCAAACAATAAATTCACAACCAATCAATCAACAACTAAGAACAAATAATAATAACATAAGTATGTAAACAAGTAAAGCTATAAACAAATGAACACACGATTTATAGTGGTTCGATCTCTCCAAGATCTACATCCACTACCTTGAGTCCACACTCAAGGATTTCAATCAATCCACTATATGCTCAAATTCAACAATTACATAAGAGGCTAACCACACTATGGTTTTACACTCACAACCTCTTCTAGTAATTATACAAACAAGGTTCACCCTTCCACAAGGATTTTATATCTAAAGACAACCTCAAGACTAATATAATCCAAGGCTCACCCTCACACGGGTTTTACACTACAACCTTGATTAATCTAGTCTATGGCTCACCCTTCCACAAAAGGGTTTTATGTCACAAGATAACCTTGCAATTAGCTAGTAGAAAAACAGAATTAAATGAGGAATAAATGAGTTTGAATATTACCAACGCTTCTTGGTAGATAAATACAATTGCTAGCACCACTTCACCTTTGCCTTTGGAATCTTGAATGTACACCTTTGAGCACAAGGCAATTTGAGAGCTTTTCAATTTGATTTGATGTAAAATAAGTTAGAGCATGTAAGATTTGTTAAGTTCAAAGTTCTACTAAAAAATCTGAAGTTTATGGCTTTTATAGAATTTGAAAATCAGTTCAAACTGCTACAAAACGGCTAGTAACGGCTAGTTTCAGGAAATTTCGGACGACCGAATTCTGCGTCTGAATTTTCCAGCTGCGTCCGAATCTTCGTCCGAATTTCTCTGGAAAAATAGTCGGTACTGTTCATGTGAATAGTATTACTATTCATGCGTTGTTCACTGTTCACAGTGCAGAAAAAATTCTTCACAAAATTCAGACGACCGAATTTCTTCTGCATGCGTCCGAATCTTCTTCCGAAAATTATTTCAAACAAGTTGGAAAACATTCTAGCCTCAAAGATAAGTCATTAAAGACCTTTTAAGTTCAAAAACCATTAATGAAAACTTGATAATTCATGTAAGTTCAAAACCATTGAAACCATTTAAATCAAGTTTTGTGCTCTCAATTGCAACTCATAGATTCCAAGACTTAAGAGTGTAGGATTTACAATATTTACCTATTAACCACATGTCACCTACACTTCATGTCTTCAAAGCCTTCAATCATCTTGAACAAACTCTTCAACCTTCAATCACTTTGGCATATTTGAGTTGTTCTTGCATTGCTAGCTCCAAGGCAATGAGACTTCATACTTCTTAATCCAACAATCCTATCACACAAATGACATGCATATTAGTCCTCATCAATATTTGTCATTAATCAAAACTACATGATTTGCCCTTAGAGCTAACACATATCTTCTTGGGTCCAAGGGGGTTAGTAATAGTTCCTTTGACTTTCCAAATGGTCTTAACACCATTTTCAATCTTTCTTTTTATAAAACACTTAGAAACCTTGTGTCCATGCCTACCACAATATGTGCAACAAGTATGAGACCTATAATGAGAAGATTCTTTAACAAATAACTTTTTTTTTATTTTGGATCAAAGCAGTCATGTGTAAAACCAAGACCGTGCTTTACAAATGAGGATCTTTGATAACCAAGTAATTTATTTAAATTTTCTCTTCCATTTGTAAATCCCTCAATGCATAAAGTAAGATCATTTACTTTCCTTTTTAAAGACTCATGATCTTTTAGCATTGATTCAAGAGAAATAATTCTTGTACAAAGCTTTTTGTTTTCAAAAGATACATTTTGTATGGTAGTATTCAAAACTTCTTTTTCAATGGTAAGGGAATTAATGGTCTCAGGAAGTTTATCATTTTCAACACATAATTTTGAATTTTCATTTGAAAAATCATCGATTTTGAATTTCATTTCTTTGTTTCTTTTTGAAGCCTTTTTCAGCTCTTCATACAGTTCTACAATCAAATCACTAGAATCAATATCATCATCAAAGAAATTTGAAATAGAGGGTGAAGATTGTACCTCATCATCAATGGCCATAAAGCATATGTTGGCCTTCCCTTCACTGTCATCCTCGCTTTCTTGTTGATCCCACGTTCCAGCTAATCTTTTTCCTTTCTTGGCAGATTTCTTTCCATTTTTGCTGTCTCTTTCCCTCTCTAACACTTTGGGACAGTCAGCAATAAGATGCTCTGTGCTCTTCCATTCAAAGCATTGTGGTTTGTTGGATGAGGATTGTCCACTCTTCTTGACTGGCTTTCTTCCTTTCTTTAGAAACTCCTTTTTGTATAGAATCGCTTGAACTTCCTCACTGCCATTGCAATCTCTTCTTCTCCACTATTTCCTCCTTCTTCTTCACTTGACGATTGTTCTTGTTCACTCAAGTGATTTGAAGCATTGAGTACAACTCCTTTTCTTCCCTTTTCTTCATCTTCCTTATCATTCAACCGTTTGATCTTCATTTCATGTGTGAGTAGTGATCCGATAAGCTCTTCAAGAGGAAGAGTTTTTAAATCTTTGGACTCCTCAATAGCAAGCGTTTTTGGCTGCCACGATTTTGGTAGAGCATCCAAAATCTTCCTGCTTTGCTCTCCCATAGTATAGCTTTTACCAAAAGCTTTCAAACCATTAAAAATGTTAGTAAACCTTGTATACATATCACAAATATTTTCACCTTGTTTCATAGTAAACAGTTCATAATTGAAATACCTAAGAGGGGAGGGGGGGTAAATTAGGTATTTGGCTAATTATTGCAAATTCAAACTTTATAAATGTGTAGACCTATTGCAGATTAAGTGAATAAGAAATAAAAAAACAGTTTATGGCACAACAATATAATAAATGTAGATAAAAGAACACAAGCAATTTATAGTGGTTCGATCCTCAAGATCTACCTCCACTATCTTAAGTCCACACTTAAGGATTTCAATAACTCTACTATGTGCTCAAGTTTACAGATTACAAGAGAGGTTCACCACACTATGGTTTTACACTTATAACCTCTTCTAGTAATTTTACAAACAAGGCTCACCAACATATGGTTTTATATCTCAAACAACCTTGAATCACAACTTCAAGGATCACCCTTATCTAAAAGGTTTTATGTTATCAAGATAACCTTGCTAGAGCTAGTAGATCAATACAATTGAATAAGTAAAGAAGAGTGTGTAGATGTTACCACTTGTTGGTAGAATTTACACAAAGTTGCACCTTCACACTTTGATGTCTTTGGATTGATCAATTGAATGCACAAGACATAAGAGAGCTTGAGAAATGTTTGTAATAGACTTTAGAAAGCTTAGAATATTCAAGGATTCAGAACTTGCAAAAGATTGCACGTTTATAGCTTTTATAGAATTTGAAAATCAGTTGAAACAGCTATAAAACGGCTAGTTAACGGCTATTTTCAGGAAATTCGGACGACCGAATTCTGTGTCCGAATTTTTCGGACGACTGAATTTTTACTGCTTCGTCCGAATCTTCTTCCGAATTTCTCTGGAAGAACAGTGACCATACTGAAGACCAAAATTCGGACGACCGAATGTTTTCTCATGAGTCCGAATCTTCTTCTGAATTTCTCTGGAAGAAAAGTAGCAAACTTTTGCTACCAAATTCAGATGACCGAATTTTATGGAATTGTGTTCAAACTTTGTAAAATCATTTGAAATCAATCTTCCAAGTATTTGAAATACATTTGGTATATATAGATAACTTATTTAGACAAATATAAGTTTTTGAAAACCAAAATCAAACTCATTTGATCATTTAAAGTTTACTTAAAAACTTTTAGGACACAATACCACATTTACTAGGAATTCATTCAAAAAACTTTTAAACTTAAGAAACCAATTTTATGCTCTCTTATGCATTCAATAGACTCCAAGACATACAAGTGCAGAGTTCACATAGATATTACCTATAAATCGTGTAGATCTTGGAGAGATCGAACCACTATAAATCGTGTGTTCATTTTCTTATTGCTTTACTTGTTTACATACTTGTGATTATTATTTATGCTTAGTTGTTGATTGATTGGTTATCGTCTTATAGTTTGATAATCTTGTATTAATCATCAAATCACATATAACTTGAAGTTTGTGAATTTAAAGAAGAGCTTTTATTAAGACAAAGGATTTACAAAAAGGGGAAAAGATTTCGATAATTAGCCAAAGACCTAATTCACCCCCCCTCTTAGGTCTTTCAGTAAGATTCATCAAAACAAACATGAATGGTTTCCTCATCATGTAAGGTTCTTTTTATTGTAAATTCTATATGTCTTTTCGTAAGAAGAATAGCTAAGATATATCAATATCCATTTTTCTACCAAATTTAAGTAAGTTGTCACAATAATTTAAGATAAGACATTTATAACCAAACATTTTAAAATATGCAACTTGAGGCATTCTATAAAAAAGAAATCAGAAGATGTTTTTCTTCAAAATGATCTTAAAAGAATTTTATTTATCATAGCATGTGGTGTTTAAGGCTTTGGCCCAAAAATATTTTTGAAGAAGAATTTTCACAAAGCATAGACCTAGCCAATTTCTGCAAAGTTTAAAATTTTCTTTCAATAACACCATTTTATTGTGAAGTTTTTGCAGTTGAAACAATTATATGAAATTCAATTTTCAAAGCAAATTTTGTTAAAACTTTGTTGTAAAATTCTCCCATTGACACTTGTAATAGAGATTAATTGCACTCAAGGGAGGTTTGATCTTTTTGAGTAGTTTTTCAAACTTATTTAACACTTCATCTTTTTGAGCAAAGAAGAATGCTAAAGTGAATATTGAGAAATCATCAACTACTAGTAAGGCATACTTCAAGTCATCAATACTATAGTTCCTCATAAGTCCAAAACAATCCGTATGAACATGCTCAAGATGTTTTGAGATCTAAATGCACTTTCATGTGTTTGAAAGATTCTTTTGTTTGTTTTCCATATTGACAAGTATCTCAAAGATAAATTTCTCAAAACATATTTTTAGCAATCCTCCCACTAAATCTTGAGAGGAAAGTTTGCTCAACAAATCCATGCTTAAGTGACCTAATCTTCTATGCCAAGAAAATCCATCATTATCATAAGCTACAAGACATTCAAGCTTATCAAGATAAAACACATAATGAAACATTTTGCAAGTAATTGATCAAAATCACAAAATGTCATATTGTCATATAAGTTCGGACGACTGAACTTATTGTCTACATCCAAACCTTTTTGTAGAGTGTTAAGAAGATGATTCACGTGAACAGTAACACTATTCTTCCAGAGAAATTCGGAAGAAAATTCGGACGCATGGAGAAAAATTCGTTCGTCCGAATTTTATGAATAGTGCATGAACATTGACTACTGTTCACATGAACAATACCTACTATTCTTCCAGAGAAATTCGGAAGAAGATTCGGACGCAATAGAAAAATTCGGTCGTCCGAATTTTGAATCTCATGTCCAAACTGCAACAGATTCAATATAATTGAAGTTTTGAAATGATATAAAGGTTTTATAATGTTGTTCAAACATAATGGAATAGAGTAAGACAGATTGGAACCAATCTTCCAAGTATTTGAAATACATTTGGTATATATAGATAACTTATTTAGACAAATATAAGTTTTTGAAAACCAAAATCAAACTCATTTGATCATTTAAAGTTTACTTAAAAACTTTTAGGACACAAAACCACATTTACTAGGAATTCATTCAACAAACTTTTAAACTTAAGAGACCAATTTTATGCTCTCTTATGCATTCAATAGACTCCAAGACATACAAGTGCAGAGTTCACATAGATATTACCTATCATCATACCTACTCTACACTTCAAGTCTTCAATGTCTTGAGTTCATCTTTGAATAAACCTCAAAAGACTCATAGCTTACTGAGGTTGTTCTTTGCTCTTCCTCTTGAAGGCAATGAGACGTCAAACTTCTTTCTTCACAAATCCTATCGCACAATATAAACATATTAGTTCTCATCAATATTTGTCATGAATCAAAATTACATGATTTGCCCTTATGGCTAACAATCTCCCCCTTTTTGATGATGACAAACTTTGATGCAATATGTGATGGATTTAAACAGATTAGCACAGAGAAGTATTGATGTCAATGATAGAAATCAACCAATTTAGCATATTGACATACACAAGGCTCATTATGAGCCTATGACCCAACCAACCTCCATTTGCCTCCTTCCTTCCAACAACTAGGATAGAAGATATAGCATTTAAACATTTAGAAACGATTCTAAGAGAGGTTTTAAAGGTTGTAAATGTTTAACAATGCTCCCCCTTAGATTGTGCTCATTTTTCAACAAGTTTGGTGTAGAGACACTATGCATCCGAATTTTGACATATCACGTCCAAACTTTAAAATAAGTAAAATGAAATCTGCAAATTTTTGTAAATAAGCTTTCCTAAGGTTGTTCAAACATATTAGAAAAGATTAAAACATATTTGAATGAATTTGATCAACAAATGAGCATACTTTGGTAACACAATATGGATGCATCCGAATTTTGAATCTCATGTCCAAACTGCAACAGATTCAATATAATTGAAGTTTTGAAATGATATAAAGGTTTCATAATGCTGTTCAAACATAATGGAATAGAATAAGACAGATTGGAACCAATCTTCCAAGTATTTGAAATACATTTGGTATATATAGATAACTTATTTAGACAAATATAAGTTTTTGAAAACCAAAATCAAACTCATTTGATCATTTAAAGTTTACTTAAAAACTTTTAGGACACAAAACCACATTTACTAGGAATTCATTCAACAAACTTTTAAACTTAAGAGACCAATTTTATGCTCTCTTATGCATTCAATAGACTCCAAGACATACAAGTGCAGAGTTCACATAGATATTACCTATCATCATACCTACTCTACACTTCAAGTCTTCAATGCCTTGAGTTCATCTTTGAATAAACCTCAAAAGACTCATAGCTTACTCGAGGGTTGTTCTTTGCTCTTCCTCTTGAAGGCAATGAGACGTCAAACTTCTTTCTTCACAAATCCTATCGCACAATATAAACATATTAGTTCTCATCAATATTTGTCATGAATCAAAATTACATGATTTGCCCTTATGGCTAACAATCTCCCCCTTTTTGATGATGACAAACTTTGATGCAATATGTGATGGATTTAAACAGATTAGCACAGAGAAGTATTGATGTCAATGATAGAAATCAACCAATTTAGCATATTGACATACACAAGGCTCATTATGAGCCTATGACCCAACCAACCTCCATTTGCCTCCTTCCTTCCTACAACTAGGATAGAAGATATAGCATTTAAGCATTTAGAAAAGATTCTAAGAGAGGTTTTAAAGGTTGTAAATGTTTAACAATGCTCCCCCTTAGATTGTGCTCATTTTTCAACAAGTTTGGTGTAGAGACAGTATGCATCCGAATTTTGACATATCACGTCCAAACTTTAAAATAAGTAAAATGAAATCTGCAAATTTTTGTAAATAAGCTTTCCTAAGGTTGTTCACACATATTAGAAAAGATTAAAACATATTTGAATCAATTTGAACAACAAATGAGCACACTTTGGTAACACAATATGGATGCATCCGAATTTTGAATCTCATGTCCAAACTGCACATGATTCAATATAATTGAAGTTTTGAAATGATATAAAGGTTTCATAATGTTGTTCAAACATAATGGAATAGAGTAAGACATATTGGAACCAATCTTCCAAGTATTTGAAATACATTTGGTATATATAGATAACTTATTTAGACAAATATAAGTTTTTGAAAACCAAAATCAAACTCATTTGATCATTTAAAGTTTACTTAAAAACTTTTAGGACACAAAACCACATTTACTAGGAATTCATTCAACAAACTTTTAAACTTAAGAGACCAATTTTATGCTCTCTTATGCATTCAATAGACTCCAAGACATACAAGTGCAGAGTTCACATAGATATTACCTATCATCATACCTACTCTACACTTCAAGTCTTCAATGCCTTGAGTTCATCTTTGAATAAACCTCAAAAGACTCATAGCTTACTGAGGTTGTTCTTTGCTCTTCCTCTTGAAGGCAATGAGACGTCAAACTTCTTTCTTCACAAATCCTATCGCACAATATAAACATATTAGTTCTCATCAATATTTGTCATGAATCAAAATTACATGATTTCCCATTATGGCTAACAATCTCCCCCTTTTTGATGATGACAAACTTTGATGCAATATGTGATGGATTTAAACAGATTAGCACAGAGAAGTATTGATGTCAATGATAGAAATCAACCAATTTAGCATATTTACATACACAAGGCTCATTATGAGCCTATGACCCAACCAACCTCCATTTGCCTCCTTCCTTCCTACAACTAGGATAGAAGATATAGAATTTAAGCATTTAGAAAAGATTCTAAGTGAGGTTTTAAAGGTTGTAAATGTTTAACAATGCTCCCCCTTAGATTGTGCTCATTTTTCAACAAGTTTGGTGTAGAGACAGTATGCATCCGAATTTTGACATATCACGTCCAAACTTTAAAATAAGTAAAATGAAATCTGCAAATTTTTGTAAATAAGCTTTCCTAAGGTTGTTCACACATATTAGAAAAGATTAAAACATATTTGAATCAATTTGAACAACAAATGAGCACACTTTGGTAACACAATATGGATGCATCCGAATTTTGAATCTCATGTCCAAACTGCAATGCATTCAATATAATTGAAGTTTTGAAATGATATAAAGGTTTCATAATGTTGTTCAAACATAATGGAATAGAGTAAGACAGATTGGAACCAATCTTCCAAGTATTTGAAATACATTTGGTATATATAGATAACTTATTTAGACAAATATAAGTTTTTGAAAACCAAAATCAAACTCATTTGATCATTTAAAGTTTACTTAAAAACTTTTAGGACACAAAACCACATTTACTAGGAATTCATTCAACAAACTTTTAAACTTAAGAGACCAATTTTATGCTCTCTTATGCATTCAATAGACTCCAAGACATACAAGTGCAGAGTTCACATAGATATTACCTATCATCATACCTACTCTACACTTCAAGTCTTCAATGCCTTGAGTTCATCTTTGAATAAACCTCAAAAGACTCATAGCTTACTGAGGTTGTTCTTTGCTCTTCCTCTTGAAGGCAATGAGACGTCAAACTTCTTTCTTCACAAATCCTATCGCACAATATAAACATATTAGTTCTCATCAATATTTGTCATGAATCAAAATTACATGATTTGCCCTTATGGCTAACAATCTCCCCCTTTTTGATGATGACAAACTTTGATGCAATATGTGATGGATTTAAACAGATTAGCACAGAGAAGTATTGATGTCAATGATAGAAATCAACCAATTTAGCATATTGACATACACAAGGCTCATTATGAGCCTATGACCCAACCAACCTCCATTTGCCTCCTTCCTTCCTACAACTAGGATAGAAGATATAGCATTTAAGCATTTAGAAAAGATTCTAAGAGAGGTTTTAAAGGTTGTAAATGTTTAACAATGCTCCCCCTTAGATTGTGCTCATTTTTCAACAAGTTTGGTGTAGAGACAGTATGCATCCGAATTTTGACATATCACGTCCAAACTTTAAAATAAGTAAAATGAAATCTGCAAATTTTTTGTAAATAAGCTTTCCTAAGGTTGTTCACACATATTAGAAAAGATTAAAACATATTTGAATCAATTTGAACAACAAATGAGCACACTTTGGTAACACAATATGGATGCATCCGAATTTTGAATCTCATGTCCAAACTGCAACAGATTCAATATAATTGAAGTTTTGAAATGATATAAAGGTTTCATAATGTTGTTCAAACATAATGGAATAGAGTAAGACATATTGGAACCAATCTTCCAAGTATTTGAAATACATTTGGTATATATAGATAACTTATTTAGACAAATATAAGTTTTTGAAAACCAAAATCAAACTCATTTGATCATTTAAAGTTTACTTAAAAACTTTTAGGACACAAAACCACATTTACTAGGAATTCATTCAACAAACTTTTAAACTTAAGAGACCAATTTTATGCTCTCTTATGCATTCAATAGACTCCAAGACATACAAGTGCGAGTTCACATAGATATTACCTATCATCATACCTACTCTACACTTCAAGTCTTCAATGCCTTGAGTTCATCTTTGAATAAACCTCAAAAAGACTCATAGCTTACTGAGGTTGTTCTTTGCTCTTCCTCTTGAAGGCAATGAGGCGTCAAACTTCTTTCTTCACAAATCCTATCGCACAATATAAACATATTAGTTCTCATCAATATTTGTCATGAATCAAAAATTACATGATTTGCCCTTATGGCTAACAATCTCCCCCTTTTTGATGATGACAAACTTTGATGCAATATGTGATGGATTTAAACAGATTAGCACAGAGAAGTATTGATGTCAATGATAGAAATCAACCAATTTAGCATATTGACATACACAAGGCTCATTATGAGCCTATGACCCAACCAACCTCCATTTGCCTCCTTCCTTCCTACAACTAGGATAGAAGATATAGCATTTAAGCATTTAGAAAAGATTCTAAGAGAGGTTTTTAAAGGTTGTAAATGTTTAACAATGCTCCCCCTTAGATTGTGCTCATTTTTCAACAAGTTTGGTGTAGAGACAGTATGCATCCGAATTTTGACATATCACGTCCAAACTTTAAAATAAGTAAAATGAAATCTGCAAATTTTTGTAAATAAGCTTTCCTAAGGTTGTTCACACATATTAGAAAAGATTAAAACATATTTGAATCAATTTGAACAACAAATGAGCACACTTTGGTAACACAATATGGATGCATCCGAATTTTGAATCTCATGTCCAAACTGCAACAGATTCAATATAATTGAAGTTTTGAAATGATATAAAGGTTTCATAATGTTGTTCAAACATAATGGAATAGAGTAAGACAGATTGGAACCAATCTTCCAAGTATTTGAAATACATTTGGTATATATAGATAACTTATTTAGACAAATATAAGTTTTTGAAAACCAAAATCAAACTCATTTGATCATTTAAAGTTTACTTAAAAACTTTTAGGACACAAAACCACATTTACTAGGAATTCATTCAACAAACTTTTAAACTTAAGAGACCAATTTTATGCTCTCTTATGCATTCAATAGACTCCAAGACATACAAGTGCAGAGTTCACATAGATATTACCTATCATCATACCTACTCTACACTTCAAGTCTTCAATGCCTTGAGTTCATCTTTGAATAAACCTCAAAAGACTCATAGCTTACTGAGGTTGTTCTTTGCTCTTCCTCTTGAAGGCAATGAGACGTCAAACTTCTTTCTTCACAAATCCTATCGCACAATATAAACATATTAGTTCTCATCAATATTTGTCATGAATCAAAATTACATGATTTGCCCTTATGGCTAACAATCTCCCCCTTTTTGATGATGACAAACTTTGATGCAATATGTGATGGATTTAAACAGATTAGCACAGAGAAGTATTGATGTCAATGATAGAAATCAACCAATTTAGCATATTGACATACACAAGGCTCATTATGAGCCTATGACCCAACCAACCTCCATTTGCCTCCTTCCTTCCTACAACTAGGATAGAAGATATAGCATTTAAGCATTTAGAAAAGATTCTAAGAGAGGTTTTAAAGGTTGTAAATGTTTAACAATGCTCCCCCTTAGATTGTGCTCATTTTTCAACAAGTTTGGTGTAGAGACACTATGCATCCGAATTTTGACATATCACGTCCAAACTTTAAAATAAGTAAAATGAAATCTGCAAATTTTTGTAAATAAGCTTTCCTAAGGTTGTTCACACATATTAGAAAAGATTAAAACATATTTGAATCAATTTGAACAACAAATGAGCACACTTTGGTAACACAATATGGATGCATCCGAATTTTGAATCTCATGTCCAAACTGCAACAGATTCAATATAATTGAAGTTTTGAAATGATATAAAGGTTTCATAATGCTGTTCAAACATAATGGAATAGAGTAAGACAGATTGGAACCAATCTTCCAAGTATTTGAAATACATTTGGTATATATAGATAACTTATTTAGACAAATATAAGTTTTTGAAAACCAAAATCAAACTCATTTGATCATTTAAAGTTTACTTAAAAACTTTTAGGACACAAAACCACATTTACTAGGAATTCATTCAACAAACTTTTAAACTTAAGAAACCAATTTTATGCTCTCTTATGCATTCAATAGACTCCAAGAGATACAAGTGCAGAGTTCACATAGATATTACCTATTATCATACCTACTCTACACTTCAAGTCTTCAATGCCTTGAGTTCATCTTTGAATAAACCTCAAAAGACTCATAGCTTACTGAGGTTGTTCTTTGCTCTTCCTCTTGAAGGCAATGAGACGTCAAACTTCTTTCTTCACAAATCCTATCGCACAATATAAACATATTAGTTCTCATCAATATTTGTCATGAATCAAAATTACATGATTTGCCCTTATGGCTTACAATCTCCCCCTTTTTGATGATGACAAACTTTGATACAATATGTGATGGATTTAAACAGATTAGCACAAAGAAGTATTGATGTCAATGATAGAAATCAATCAATTTAGCATATTTACATACACAAGGCTCATTATGAGCCTATGACCCAACTAACCTCCATTTGCCTCCTTCCTTCCTACAACTAGGATAGAAGATATAGCATTTAAGCATTTAGATAAGATTCTAAGAGAGGTTTTAAAGGTTGTAAATGTTTAACAATGCTCCCCCTTAGATTGTGCTCATTTTTCAACAAGTTTGGTGTAGAGACACTATGCATCCGAATTTTGACATATCATGTCCAAACTTTAAAATAAGTAAAATGAAATCTGCAAATTTTAGTAAATAAGCTCTCATAAGGTTGTTCAAACATATTAGAAAAGATTAAAACATATTTGAATGAATTTGAACAACAAATGAGCACACTTTGGTAACACAATATGGATGCATCCGAATTTTGAATCTCATGTCCAAACTGCAACAAATTCAATATAATTGAAGTTTTGAAATGATATAAAGGTTTCATAATGTTGTTCAAGCATAATGGAATAGAATAAGACAGATTGGAACCAATCTTCCAAGTATTTGAAATACATTTGGTATATATAGATAACTTATTTAGACAAATATAAGTTTTTGAAAACCAAAATCAAACTCATTTGATCATTTAAAGTTTACTTAAAAACTTTTAGGACACAAAACCACATTTACTAGGAATTCATTCAACAAACTTTTAAACTTAAGAAACCAATGTTATGCTCTCTTATGCATTCAATAGACTCCAAGAGATACAAGTGCAGAGTTCACGTAGATATTACCTATCATCATACCTACTCTACACTTCAAGTCTTCAATGCCTTGAGTTCATCTTTGAATAAACCTCAAAAGACTCATAGCTTACTGAGGTTGTTCTTTGCTCGTCCTCTTGAAGGCAATGAGACTTCAAACTTCTTTCTTCACAAATCCTATCACACAATATAAACATATTAGTTCTTATCAATATTTGTCATGAATAAAAATTACGTGATTTGCCCTTAGGGCTTACAATAATCTTTAACAAGCATAGCAAAGCAAATGAAAATCCAAAATCTTCCTGTTTTGCTCTCCCATAGTATATCTTTTACCATAAGCTTTCAAGCCAATGAAAATATTAGGAAACCTTGTAAACATATCACTAATATTTTCACCTTGTTTCATAGTAAACAGTTCATAATCTCTAACAAGCATAGCAATTTTAGATTCTTTAATTTGATTAGTACCTTCATGTGTAATTTGGAGTAATCTCCACATATCGTGAGCAGAATCACACCCACTAACTCTATTGTATTCATTAACATCTAATGCACAACTTAATATGTTCATGGCCTGATAGTTTAATGTCATTTTCCTTGAATCATGCTCATCAAATTCATCAGTGGATTTGGGTTCTGAGGTTACTCCATCTACTCTCATTTTCATTGGGACATAAGGACATTTCTCGACTATGTTCCATAAATCAAAATTGATAGAACAAATATATATTTTAACTCTAGACTTTCAAAAAGTGTAATTTGTTCCATCAAACAACGATGGTCTGTTTCTAGATAATCCTTCTAGGTAACGTAGGTTTGAAATATTAGCCATAGGATCTTTGTCTTCCAGGTGTAAAACCACACAAAGAAGTTCTAGCTCTGATACCAATTGAAATACCTAAAAGGAGGGGGTGAATTAGGTATTTGGCTAATTTTCGCAAAACAAACCTTTTATGCGTTTAGACCAATAACAGATTATATGAGCAAAATAGAGACAATTTATAGCAAAGCAATATAAGACAGTAAAATCAAAGAACACAAGCAATTTATAGTGGTTCGATCCTCAAGATCTACCTCTACTACCTTAAGCCTACACTTAAGGATTTCAATCACTCTACTATATGCTCAGGTTTACAAATTACAAGAGAGGCTCACCACACTATCGTTTTACACTCACAACCTCTTCTAGTTACTTTTACAAACAAGGCTCACCACACTCAATGGTTTTATATCTCAAACAACCTTGAATTACAATTTCAAGGATCACCCTTATCTAAAAGGTTTTATGTTATCAAGATAACCTTGTAAGAGCTAGTAGAAAAACACAATTTAATAAATAAGTAAGAGTGTGTAGATGTTACCACTTGTTGGTAGATATTACACAAGTTGCACCATCACACATTGATATCTTTGGATTGATCAATTGAATGCACAAGATGTAAGAGAGCTTAAGGAATGTTTGTAAAAGGTTTCAGAATGCTTAGAGTTTTCAGGAATTCAAAACTTACAAAAGATTGCACGTTTATAGCTTTTATAGAATTTGAAAATCAGTTTTAATAGCTATAAAACAGCTAGTTAATAGCTATTTTCAGGAAATTCGGACGACCGAATTCTACGTCCGAATTTTTCGGACGACCGAATTTTTCGGACGACCGAATTCTTCCTGCTGCGTCCGAATCTTTGTCCGAATTTCTCTGAAAAAACAGTGACCATGCTGAAGGCCAAAAAACAGTGACCATGATGTGTCCATTCTTGCAAAATATTTTCAATGTTATTAACAATGATTTCAAAAGATTTGACTAAATTTGATAAGTTTGGACGCAAGTTTGGTCGTCCAAACTCTGGAAATGGTTACTGTGCTTCTAGAGAAGTTTGGACGCAAGTTCGGACGCATGGAGTAAAGTTCGGACGTCCAAACTTTCTCTGATAGCATGGTCACTATTTTTCCAGAGAAGTTCGGACGTAAGTTCGGATGCATGAGGAAAAGTTTGGACATGCGAACTTTTCCAGACAGCTTGGCACAGTAAAGTTCGGACACAAGTTCAAACGAATGGCATGAAGTTCGTATGTCCGAACTTTTCTAAAACTAGCCGTTACTAGCCGTTTTATAGCTGTTGCATTTGAATTTTCACATCTATAAAAGCTATAAATTTCAGATTTTTTGTAAGTTTTGAATCTTTACAAACTCTAAGCATTCCAAAGCCTTTAGCAAACATTTTAAAGCTCTATTGTGTCTTGTGCATTCAATTGATCAATCCAAAGACATCAAAGTGTGAAGGTGCAAATATTATGTAAATATCTACCAACAAGTGGTAACATCTACACACTCTTTTCTTCTTATCAAATTTTGTTTTCTACTAACTCTTGCAAGGTTATCTTAATAACATAAAACCCTTTAGTTAAGGGTGATCCTTGAAGTTATAATTCAAGGTTGTTTGTAGATATAAAACCATTGTGTGGTGAGCCTTGTTTGTAAAAGTTACTAGAAGAGATTGTGAGTGTAAAACATAGTGTGGTGAGCCTCTCATGTAATTTGTGACCTTGAGCATATAGTAGATTTGTTGAAATCCGTAAGCATAGGCTTAAGGTAGTGGACATAGATCTTGACGATCGAACCACTATAAATTGCTTGAGTTCTTTGTTCTTACATTCCATATTGCTTTGTAATTAACTGTCTTTAACTTGATATAAATAATCCGTTCTTTACTTAGATTAATAAAAGGTTTTTGTTTGCGAAAATTAACCAATTACCTAATTCACCCCCCTTAGGTATTTCAATGTAGGTATGATTAATTTTGAATAATGACAAATATTGATGAGAACTAATGAACTTGTATGTTGAGTGATAGGTTTGATAGATCGAGAAGCATGAAGTCTTATTGCCTTGGAGTCACAATGCAAGAACAACTCAACTATGCCAAAGGTGATTGAAGATTAAAGAGTATGTTCAAGATGATTGAAGGCATTGAAGACTTAGAGTGTAGAGTTCTTATACTAAATAGGTATATTTTTCTATAAACTCTACACTTGTATGTCTTGGAATCAATTGAATGCATGAGAGAGCACAAAACTTGTTTTTAAAATGGTTTTCAATAAACTTTGTGATAACAAGTATGTTTTTGAAATCTCAAATGATCTTAAGAAGATTTTGTATGATTAAAATGTTGTGGTAACGGTTTTTGTGTTTGAATGTGCCTAAATGATGTTTCCATTCATGCAAAACGTTTTCAGTGTTATTAACAATGATTTTCAAAAGATTTGACTAAGTTTGATAAGTTTGGATGCAAGTTTGGTCGTCCAAACTTTGGAAATGGTTGCTGTGCTTCCAGATAAGTTCGGACGCATGGAGTAAAGTTCGGACGTCCAAACTTTCTCTGATAGCACGGTCACTGTTTTTCCAGAGAAGTTCGGACGCATAAGGAAAAGTTCGGACGTCGGAACTTTTCTAGAAAGGTTGGCACAGTAAAGTTGGACGCAAGTTCGGATGTCCGAACTTCTCTGAAACTAGCCGTTACTAGCCATTTTATAGCTGTTGCATTTGAATTTTCACATCTATAAAAGTTATAAACTTCAGATTTTTTGTAACTTTTGAATTCTTGTGAACTTTAAACATTCTAAAGCTTTTACCAAACATTTCAAGCTCTCTCTTGTCTTGTGCTTTCAATTGGTCATTCAAGATTCCAAAGACAACAAAGTGTAAAGGTACAACATTGTGTAAACATCTACCAACAAGTGGTAACATTTACACATTCTTCCTTCTCTATTAAACTGTGTTTTTTCTACTAGCTCATTGCAAGGTTATCTTATGACATAAAATTCTATTGATAAGGGTGAGCCATAGACTAGATTAATCAAGGTTGTTGTGTAAAACCTGTGAGTGGGTGAGCCTTGGATTAGATTAGTCTTTAGGTTGTCTTTAGATATAAAATCCTTGGGAAAGGGTGAACCTTGTTTGTATAATTATTAAAAGAGGTTGTGAGTATAAAACCATTGTGTGGTGAGCCTCTTGTGTAATTTATAGACTTGAGCTTATAGTAGATTGTTTGAAACCTTAGTTGTAGGCTTAAGGTAGTGGATGTTGATCGTGGATAGATCGAACCACTATAAATCGTGTGTTCAGTTTTCATATAGCTTTACTTGTTTACATTCTTGTATTATTATTATTATTTGTTCTTAGTTGTTGATTGATTGGTTGTAGTCTTATTGTTTGATTACCTTGTCTCAACCATCAAATCAGATATAAACTTGAAGTTTATGAATTTAAAGAAGAGCTTTTATTAAGCAAAGGATTTTCAAAAAGGGAAAAGATTTTTGATAATTAGCCAAAGACCTAATTCACCCCCTAGGTCTTTCAACACTAATTAAAATAAAAAACATGTACTAACTAGTAGACCTAAGAGGGGGGAGGGGATGAAGTAGGTCTTTGGCTAATTTTCGAAAACTTTTTCCTTTCAAGCACAAGTTTGGAATTACTCAAACAAGAGAGCACAATAAGTTTCCTAATTGATAGAATGATAAGTAATGGTAGCTCAAACAATTATTCAACGATTAATTACAAGTAATGATAAAGCTAATATATGAACAAATAAAGCTGTAAAGAATTTAACACACGATTTATAGTGGTTCTATCTCTTTCACGATCTACATCCACTACCTTGAGTCTTTACTCAAGGATTTCAACCAATTTACTACAAGCTTAGCTCAAATAATTACACAAGAAGCTCACCCTTCAATAGGTTTTACCACAACAACCTCTTTGTAAACAAACAAGGCTCACCCTTTCTCACAAAGGATTTTATGTCACTTAAACAACCTAGACCAATCTAATCCAACGCTTGATTAATATAGTCAATGGCTCACACTTCTCAAGGGTTTTATGTCTCTTGAGAACCTTGTATTAATCACAACAAGAATGGAAAAATAGAGTTATAAATGTTACCAACAATTGTTGGTGAATAAATACACTTGCTAGCACCATTTCACTTCTAGCCTTTGGAATCTTTGATTCCAATCTTTGAGCATAAGGGAATATGAGAGCTTTTCAAATGAATTTGATATAGAACTTGTTGGAGTTTGTAGTATTTCAAGAATACAAAAGTTATCTATCAAAATCTAATGTTTAGGGTTTAAATAGGTTTAAAAATTAGTTAAAACGTTTGAAAAATGGCTAGAAACAGGTAGTAACAGTGAAATTCAATTGACCGAATTTGGACTTATGTGCTCGAATTGTCGTCTAAATTTATCTGGAGTTTTCACTATAGCATAAATTCGGTTATCCAAATTTGGACATCCTCGTCTGAATTGGTTGTTGAATTTCTCTGGAATTTTTGCTATAGCACAATTCAGTCGACTGAATTTGGATACTATCATCTGAATTGGTCATCCTAATTTTTGCAAAAATTCCGTTTTCATGAGATAAAATTTGAACATCTAAATTTAAGTCCAATTCTTTAGTCTAGAATGACTTTAAATCAACCATAAGAAGTTTGAAAATATTTTATCATCAAAGAGAAGTTATCGAAAACATTTTAGATGCAAAAGTCGTTAATGAAAAATTCACTGTTGAAGTTTGAAACATAATGAAAGTCTCTTCAAATCAAGTCTTATTCTCTCACATGCAAATTTTAGATTCCAAAGCTTAAGAGTGTAGGGTTTACAAAGTTTACCTAATACATACATGTAACCTACACTATATGTCGTCAAGGCCTTCAATTAACTTGAACAACCTCTTCTATATCCTTGACATATTTGAGTTGTTCTTGCACTGTAGCTTCAAGGCAATTAGACTTGTATACTTCTCAATCCAAAAATTTTATCACACAATAATCAAACAAATTATCCCATATCAAAGTAATCAACAATATTCTCTTAGGACTATTTAATGATCAATGTTTGTCATTACTTAAAACAACATGATTTGCCCTTAGGTCTAACAATCTCTCCTTTTTTGATGATGACAAACATTAATACAAAATGTGATGGATTTAGATAATCAAAAGCATAGAGAAATGCTTATGTCATAAACTAGTTGAATATGATACCAAATGAGCTCAATCATTTCTTCTTCATTGGCATGATCTTCTAGAGTTGGAGCTTGAAGATGAGTTTGATTGTTATTCATGGAAGTACCTACATCATCATCATCTCTTCTATCCAAGTAGATGTTAGATTCATAAAAATCCACACGTATGGTTTCCTAAACACATAAAGTTCTTTTGTTTTATACTCTATAAGCTTTCTTATTAGAATAATAACCAAGGAATATGCCTTCATAAACTTCTGCAAACAATGTCCTTTTATAATTCTAAGCAAAAACAAATTGTGTGAGATTGGTTCAATAAGAGAATTAAACAATTAATAGCAAAGCTGTTAAACAATGTAAGAGCAATGAACACAAACAATTTATAGTGGTTCTATCTCTTAAAGATCTACGTCCACTACCTTAAGCATACACTTAAGGATTTCAAACAATCTACTATATGCTTAAGTAAACAAATTACATAAGAGGCTCACCACACAATGGTTCTACACTCACAACCTCTTTAGCAATTCTATAAACAAGGTTCACCCTACCAAAGGATTTTATATCTACAAACAACCTTGAATCACAATTTCAAGGATCACCCTTATCTAAAGGATTTTATGTTATCAAGATAATCTGGCAATGAGACAGCAGAAAACACAATTTAATAAAGAGAGGAGAATGTGTAGATGCTACCACTTGTTGGTAGATGATTACACAATGTTTTACCTTCACACTTTGTTGTCTTTGGAATCTTGAATCATCAATTGAAAGCACAAGACAAAAAAGAGCTTAAAATGTTTGCTAAAGGCTTTGAAATGTTTAGAGTTCTCAAAGATTCAAAAGAATGAAGTTTATAGCTTTTATAGAATTTGAAAATCAGTTTTAATAGCCATAAAATGGCAAGTTTCAGAAAATTCGGACGACCGAATTTTGAGTCCGAATTTTTCAGACGTCACTGTTACAGGTTTCTGGAAAAATTCGGACGACCGAATTTTTTCCCTGTGTCTGAATCTTCATCCAAATTTCTTTGGAAATACAGTAACCATGCTAAAGATAAACATTTGGACAACCGAATTTTTCTTCATGCGTCCGAATCTTCGTCCAAATTTTTTTGGAAAAACAGTAACCATTTTTTGGAAACACTTTCAAACTTTGTAAAATCATTTGAGATTTAACTTCAATAAGTTTGAAAACATTTTGTATGTATAGATAAGTTATTTAGACATATGTAAGCTTGAGAACCATAATCAAATTTCTTTGACCATGCAAAGTTTACTCAAGATCTTTTAAGATATAAAAACACATTCATCAAAAAGTTCATTCAAAGCCACTTAAGATTAAGAAAACTAATTTTATGCTCTCTTATGCATTCAATAGATTCCAAGACATACAAGTGTAGAGTTTACATAGAGATTTACCTATTTAGCATATATACCATACACTTCAAGTCTTCAATGCCCTTAGATCATCTTTGAATAACCTTCTTCAAACTTCAATCACTTTGGCTTATTAAAGTTGTTCTTGCACTTTGGCTTGAAGGCAATAAGACTTCATACTTCTTAGTTCACAAATCCTATCACACAATATATAAGCATATTAGTCCTCATCAATATTTGTCATTAATCAAAAACTACATGATTTGCCCTTAGGGCTAACAATCTCCCCCTTTTTGATGATGACAAACTTTGATGCAAAATGTGATGGATTTAAAAATGTAAAATGAAGAAGTATAGATGTCAATCATATATATTAACCAATTTGGCACATTAACATTCAAAAGGCTCAATATGAGCCGATAACCCAACCAACCTCCATTAACCTTCCAACTACTAGGATAGAAGATACAATATTTAAGCATTTAGAAAAGATTCTAAGAGAGGTTTTAAGGTTGTAAAAGTTTAACAATTCTCCCGCTTAGATTGTGCTCATTTTTCAACACATTTGGACTAGAAATACTATGTATCTGAATTTTAACATAGCAAGTCCAAACTTGTAAAATAAGATAAATAAAAGCTCCAAATTCTGTAAATAAGATTTCCTAAGATTGTTCAAACATATTATGAGAGATTAAAATATATTTGAATCAATTTGAACAACAAACGAGCACATTTTGGCACAAAATATGGATGCATCCGAATTTTTTGTCCAAATTTTTGGCAACAAGTTTGAAAAGGTGATTTTGCATTCAAATGAAATGTAGAAGTACTCAAATATGTATGTCCACAATAGCACTCAATTTAGCTTTGCAAAACCACAAAACTCGTGCATCCATTTGTTTAAAATCAAAAAGACAAGTCAAGAATCAACACTTAATTGGATTTTAGAAAACAACCAAGATTTTAAAGTTTCAGACTTTAAAGCACAAAATACAGTTATAGCATAATATATTTTGCAAATTATAGTCATCACATAATAAATTTAGCAAATCATAGTAGCATAATGTATTTTGCACATATAATACATTTTGCATCATCATTTTTCTCCCCCTTTTGTCATCACTCAAAAATGGGATCAATGGAAATGAGACTAACAATTTAGCACATATAATAATTAAAAAAAAAGAAGCCCTCATCACTGAGATTTCATCATTGAGCTTTACTATTACATAAAATGCAGCAAAATACTTAACAGGTTCATAACACATAACACATAAAAAAAAACTTAATACAAATACGCAACTTATAAAAAAAATAAAAAGATAAGATGGAAGGAATGCTTAGTCTTGTGATGTTGATGGAGAGGCTTTGCTAAATCCTTTCTTGATTGACAAATGCTTCACTCTTCCTTGGCTAAAGGATATGGTTGAAGGTGAGACGATGTTTGCTTTTTCAATTTGACTTCCTCCTTCTTGAGGCTCACTTCTTTCTTCTTGGGGCTCTTTATGAACTGATTCACTTTCTTCTTTTTCTTCCCTTGCCACATTCTCTTCATTTCCTCCTTGATTTTCATCCCCATCTTCACTGTCATTGTAAGCCCTAAGGGCAAATCATGTAATTTTGATTCATGACAAATATTGATGAGAACTAATATGTTTATATTGTGTGATAGGATTTGTGAAGAAAGAAGTTTGAAGTCTCATTGCCTTCAAGAGGAAGAGCAAAGAATAACCTCATTAAGCTATGAGTCTTTTGAGTCATTTGCTCCAATGGTTCTTGGAAAATTGGATGGACTGGAAAACAGAGTAAAACACATTGAAAATATCCTTATGAGAAACACTCAAAGTGGTGAAGGAACCTCTAAGACTCAGGATGGAAATGAGGAGGAAAGAAATAAAGAAGTAGAGAAAGAAGATAATGAGGATAGTTGGCTATCAAAGATCTTCATTTATAAAACATGGTCTTGGTTTTACTCATGATTATTCTGCCCCAAAACAGAAAAAATCTTTTGCTAAAGAATCTTATCATTCTTGGTAGTTGTCTTGTATCTTGGTTTAGTAAAAAGAAACCTTGTGTGTCTTTATCAACTGCAGAAGCTGAATACATAGCTGCAGGAAGTTGTTGTGCACAATTATTATGGATGCAGCATACTTTACTTGATTATGGTCTTAAATTCAATTGTGTGCCCATATTATGTGATAATACTAGTGCTATTAACTTGATCATAAATCCCATTCAACATTCTAGGACTAAGCATATAGAGATAAAACATCATTTCATTCGTGATCATGTGATTAAGAAAGATATATGCTTAGAATATATAAATACAAATGATCAAATTGCTGACATATTTACAAAGCCTTTGGCTGAGGAAAGGTTCAATCACCTAAGAAGACTCTTAGGAATATCAAGATTCAATGACTAATGTGTGTATTGAAGTTATGATAAATGCAGGAAATTTTTGATTCAAAATTCGGATGCACTGCAGAAGATTCTGTCGATCGAATTTTCTGAGTGTTGAGAAACAGAGACTTTTGATCAAGAATTCGGACGCAGGTCAGAAAATTCGGTCGACCGAATTTTCTGAACTGAAGAAACAGAAACTTTCGCTCGAAAATTCGGACGCAGACCTGAAAAATCGGTCGACCGAATTTTACGGACGAGACTCTTTAAATGAAATTGAAACAATCTCTTCAACACTACTACTTCCGAATTTCACATCTTTTTTAAAATCTCTCATACCCATTCACATCCGAATCAAAATCCCTTCAAAATCCCACACTCTCATCCCGATTTTCCTTCATTTTTAAACTTCTAAGCCCTAATTTCATACAGAAAACAAATCCTTCTCAAGAAAAAACATCATGGTGAGAACAAAGAAGCTCAATGTTGAGAAAGGAAAAGGAAAGGCAAAGGAAGGAGATGGAGACCCAATCCTCAATCAACCACGAAGGATTCGCATTCCTCAAACACAATCTGGAGTTGACAGGTTTATCTCTATCAAATCTACACATGAATTTGATGAATGGAATAAGAATAGTAGAAAAATCATTCCTGGATATAAGGTGGATATTGATAAACTGTCAAATATGGATATTGTCCTATCTCATTTCAATGATATTGGTTGGAGAAGTTTGCTCTTCATTGATGAGGAATTTTATCCTACTTTGATATATGAATTCTATGCAAATTTGAAAGAGGATAGAATTGAGATGATAGGGGATAATGTGATACAATGGTATTCATCTAGAGTATCACAAATGGACATTGAATTCAATGAAGGATTGATAAATAGAATTTGTGGAGTAGGTGACGAGGGAGCTAGATATTATTCAGCATCCATGCATTGCTATGATCGTGAACTCTTCACAAATGTTAGATTTGAAAATGCATTTACAAATGGAAGAGAGTTTAGGGCCATAAAGGAAAGGGAAATTAAGAATTTGGATGCTAGAGGTAGAGTTTTACATCACATGGTGACCACAATGATTGTTCCTAATTTTGGACACAAGTCATCAGTTGGAAATATGCATATGGTAATCATGTTAGCCCTGCATGAGAATAGAAGAATGAATTTTGGGTATATAGCCTTGAAACATATGATTGTAGCTAGAAAAACAATAACTAAGGCATTCCCATTTGGAAGATTATTAACCGAATCTTCAAGCATTTTAAGATCAAACTTCCCCGGAAGAGGGCAAGCCTTTAAGAGTGGTGAAATTTATACAAATGAAACTCTTAAGAGAATGCAATTAGTTCATGATGAGGATAATGTATGGAGGACAAAAAGAGAAACTCCTCCGAAAAGAATAGAAAGAGAGGAAATTATAGAAAGTGAAGAGGAAGAAGAAGAAGAGGATGAAGAGGAAACCCTTGCTAGGGAAATGAAAACAAAAAGAAAGCATGACACCTCAAGTGAGGGGAGCAACCTCCAACAAAAAAGGAGATTATTTGAAGAAGAAACTGGAATTAGGTCTAGTAGTAAAGGAGTATCTAGAGGGGACACCATTATAGCCAAGACATTCCAAGAAGCCTTGAACAATCATGTCAATGAAATGGAGAAAATGTATAAGTTCTTTGAGTCATTTGCTCCAATGGTTCTTGGAAAATTGGATGGACTGGAAAACAGAGTAAAACACATTGAAAATATCCTTATGAGAAACACTCAAAGTGGTGAAGGAACCTCTAAGACTCGGGATGGAAAGGAGGAGGGAAAGAAATAAAGAAGCAGAGAAAAGAAGATAATGAGGATAGCAGTAATGAAGAGGATGATCGGGGTGGAAATGATAAGACCACGGCAGAAGAAAAAAGAACAAGAACAAAGGCTCATGAAGATCTATCAGTGGCAGGAAGCCAAGTAGCTCAAGCTGCAATTGTATCCCCAGCAACAATCTCCTTCAGTCAAGGAAGAGTCAAGCACTTGGCAGTCAAGAAAGGAGTGAGCCGAGCCTCCCCATCAACCTCATCATCACAAGACTAAGCCTTCTCTTCTAATCTCTTTACTGTATTTTGTTCAGTTTTCTAAGCATTTTGCTGCATTTTCTATTCTGAACTTGTTAAATATTGTTTTTGTAATAGTGAAGCTCAATGATGAAATCCCAGTGATGAGAGCTTCTTTTATATGCTAACTTGAACATCTCATTTTCATTGATCCCTTTTATTTGATAATGACAAAAGGGGGAGAAAATATGATGCAATATATGATGCAATATGATACAATACATGTGAAAACTTGATCTTATGTGACTTAATCTTATGTGAACTTAGATCTTATGTGAACTTAATCTTTAATACTACTGAATGTTGCATCAATATGAATTTTTTATGCATTACAATTTGGATGCAAGGTTTTAAGAATTGGATGTATTCAAAATGTATTATTTTGTTGTTCAAATTGATTCAAATCTGTATTAGTCTATTCCACTACGTTTGAACAATCTTATGAAACCTTTATATCATTTCACAATTTCAATTATATTGAATCTGTTGTAGTTTGGACATGAGATTCAAAATTCGGACGCAAGGGATTCAAAATTCGGATGCATGATATAAAATTCGGATGCATCCATACTGTGTTACCAAAATGTGCTCATTTGTTGTTCAAATTGATTCAAATATGTTTTAATCTCTTCTAATATGTTTGAACAACCTTAGGAAAGCTTATTTACAAAATTTGAAGCTTTCATTTATCCTATTTTAAAGTTTGGACTTGATATGTCAGAAATTCGGATGCATAATAATACTAGTCCAAATTGGTTGAAAATGAGCACAATCTAAGGGGGAGCATTGTTAAACTTTTACAACCTTAAAACCTCTCTTAGAATTTTTTTTAAATGCTTAAATGCTATATTTTCTATCCTAATTGTTGGAAGGAAGGAGGCACATGGAGGTTGGTTGGGTCATAGGCTCATATTGAGCCTTTTGTATGTCAATGTGCTAAATTGGTTATTATTTATCATTGACATCAATACTTCTTTGAACTACATTGTTTAAATCCATCACATATTGCATCAAAGTTTGTCATCATCAAAAAGGGGGAGATTGTAAGCCCTAAGGGTAAATCATGTAATTTTGATTCATGACAAATATTGATGAGAACTAATATGTTTATATTGTGTGATAGGATTTGTGAAGAAAGAAGTTTGAAGTCTCATTGCCTTCAAGAGGAAGAGCAAAGAATAACCTCATTAAGCTATGATTCTTTTGAGGTGTATTCAAAGATAAACTCAAGGCATTGAAGACTTGAAGTGTAGAGTAGGTATGATGATAGGTAATATCTATGTGAACTCTACACTTGTATGTCTTGGAGTCTATTGAATGCATAAGAGAGCATAATATTGGTTTATTAAGTTTAAAAAGACTTTGAATGAATCTTTAGCAAATGTGGTTTTGTATTCTAAAAGTTTTTAAGTAAACTTTAAATGATCAAATGAGTTTGATTGTGGTTTTCAAACTTATATTTGTCTAAATAAGTTATCTATATATATCAAATGTATTTCAAATACTTGGAAGATTGATTTCAAATGATTTTACAAAGTTTGAACACAATTCCATGAAATTCGGTCGTCCGAATTATGTAGCAAAAGTTTGCTACTATTCTTCCAGAGAAATTCGGAAGAAGATTCGGACGCAGCAGAAAAAATTCGGTCGTCCGAAAAATTCGGACGCAGAATTCGGTCGTCCGAATTTCCTGAAAGTAGCCGTTAACTAGCCGTTTTATAGCTGTTTCAACTGATTTTCAAATTCTATAAAAGCTATAAACGTGCAATCTTTTGTAAGAACTTAATCCTTGAATATTCTAAGCTTTCTAAAGTCTATTACAAACATTTCTCAAGCTCCCTTATGTCTTGTGCATTCAATTGATCAATCCAAAGACATCAAAGTGTGAAGGTACAACTTTGTGTAAATTCTACCAACAAGTGGTAACATCTACACACTCTTCTTTACTTATTCAATTGTGTTGATCTACTAGCTCTAGCAAGGTTATCTTGATAACATAAAACCCTTTAGATAAGGGTGATCCTTGAAGTTGTGATTCAAGGTTGTTTGAGATATAAAAGCATAGGTTGGTGAGCCTTGTTTGTAAAAATTACTAGAAGAGGTTGTATGTGTAAAACCAAAGTGTGGTGAGCCTCTCTTGTAATCTGTGAACTTGAGCACATAGTAGAGTTATTGAAATCCTTAAGTGTATACTTAAGGTAGTGGAGGTAGATCATGAGGATCGAACCACTATAAATTGTTTGTGTTCATTTGTTTACATTTCTTATACTGCTTTGCCATAATTTGTTTCTCTCTTATTCATATAATCTGTAAGTGATCTATACATATAAAAGATTTGAATTTGCGAAAATTAGCCAAATACCTAATTCACCCCCCCTCTTAGGTATTTCAGTCATCATCTTCATCTTCTTTCTTTCCTTCCTTATCTCCATCATCCTCATCTCTATATTGATGCCTAGAGGGTCCTTCACCACTTTGTGTTTTCCTCATTAGAATTTCTTTAATATGCCTCACTCTACTGTCTAATCCATCTAGTTTTCCAAGAACCATGGGAGCAAAGGATTCAAAAAAGTTATACATTTTCTCCATTTCCTTGACATGATTATTTAAGGCTTCTTCGAATGCCTTAACTACTATGGTGTCACCCCTAATTATTCCCTCACTTCTAGAATCAATTCCAACATTTGGTTGAGAGACTTCTTCAAATAATCTTCTTTTTGAGGGAGGTTGCTCCCCCTCACTGGAAGTATCATGTTTCCTCTTAGTTTTCATCTCTCTAGAAAGAGTTTCTTCTTCATCCTCTTCTTCCTCAGTTTCTTCACTTTCTTTATTCTCCTCTCTTCTTGGAGGGGTGTCTCTTTTGGTTCTCCTTGTGCCATCATCATCAAGAACTAGCTGCATTCTCTTAAGAGTTTCGTTAGTATAAATCTCCCCACTCTTAAATGCTTGCCCTCTTCCTGGAAGTTTAACCCGAAAATGCTTAAAAATCCTTGTCAACATCCTTCCAAATGGGAATGCCTTGGTTACAGTTTTCCTTGCAGTAATCATGTGCTTTAAAGCTATGTATCCAAAATCCAATCTCCTATGTTCATGCAAGGCTAACATGATTACCATGTGCATGTTACCAACATATGACTTATGTCCAAAATTAGGAACAATCATAGTAGTAACAACGTGATGCAATACTCTACCTCTAGCATCTAAGCTCTTGATTTCCCTCTCTCTAATGGATCTAAATTCTCTGCCATTGGTGAATGCCTCTTCAAATCTTTCATTTGTGGAGAGTTCACGATTATAACAATACATAGAAGGTGAGTAATATCTTGCCCCACTATCACCTACTCCACAAATTCTGTTAATCAAGGCATCACTGAATTCATAATCCACTTGGGATACTCTAGATGAATACCATTGAATCATATCATCCCCTACAAGCTCAGTTCTTTCTCTTTTAGGTTTGCATATAATTCATATATGAGTGTAGGATAGAATTCTTCATCAATGAATAACAGGCTACTCTAACCAATATCACTAAAGCATGATAGAACAATATTCATACTTGATAGTTTATCAACATTCACCTTATACCCATGGATAATTTTTTGCTATTTTTGTTCCATTAATCAAATTCACGAGCATCCTTGATTGAAACAAACCTGTCAATTCCAGACAAAGCTTGAGGAATTCGAACTCTTATTGGTTCGTTGATGATTGGGTTTTCCTTTCCCTTTTCCAATATTTGGCTTCTTTGTCCTCACCATGATGTTGTTGCTTATGAAAAGATTGATTTTTTGGATGTGTCTAGGGTTTGGAATTCAAGAATGAAAGCAATTCGAAAAAAAAATGATAAAATTTTAGAGAGATTATGATTCGGACATGGATAGGTAAGGTTGGTTTTGAAATAGGAGAGAATTCGGAAGTTGAAGTGTTAAGAGAAACTGATTTGTATTTATTTAAAACGTTGCATCCGCAAAATTCGGACGACCAATTTTTCAGGTCTGCATCCGAATTTTTGGTCGAAAGTCTCTGTTTTTTCAACTCAGAAAATTCGGTTGACCGAATTTTCTGTTGTGCGTCCGAATACTGCTTCCGAAAATTTCCTATTTTCACCAAACTTCAACACACACATTAGTAATTGAATTTTGAGATTCCTAAGAGCCTTCTTAGATGATTAAACCTTTCCTCAGCCAGGGGCTTTGTAAATATATCAGCAATTTGATCATTTGTATTTATATATTCTAAACATATATCTCTCTTGATCAAATGATCACAAATGAAATGATGTTTAATTTCTATATGCTTTGTCCTAGAATGTGATGAGATAATATTTTAATCATTATTTAGAATTGATTTCTCACTTATTTAAGGGCTAATTGATATAAATCTTATGACTTTGACTTGTTTTGGTGAATTAAATATTTATGTACTCAGTATGAATTAATTAAGATAATTTTATTTATAAAGTACACTTTAATTCACTAATTTTACTAATTATTGATGCAGGGGTAAGATGGTAATGTCAAAAGAAGAAAAAAGAAGATTTTAAAATTGACTTTGATTTAGAATAGGATTTGGAATCCAAATTGGATTGAAATTCCTAATACAAAAAAAAGGAGAAGATTTTTCGACAGCAAAGAGAAGCAAATTAGGGTAGCCGAGAGAGAAATTGGGGGAGGAGCCAAAGGAGCAAAATTGAGGGCAGCCGAGAGAGCAAATTTGGGGCAGCAAAAAGGAGATTTTCGGGTAGCCACAAGGAGGAAGAGTTTGGCACCAAAAAGAAGAGGAATTCAAACAGAAGAAATAAAGAAGCAATTTGGACAAAGGACAAGGTTGACTGAAGAAAGATGGAGCAAAGAGAATTTGGGCAGCAAGCTTGAGAAACAAGGGATTATCTTCTTCTATTCTCTTGTTTTGTTTTCTTTATTCTTTTATTTTTTTAGGTTAATTAAATTTATGACTTTGAATATTTGAATCATGAATAGCTAAATCTTTTGTCACTAAGACTTTCGATGAAGGCTGAAACTCTTATGAATTTAATTTATTTCAATTAAAGATTGTTTCTTTAATCTCGATTTTGGTTAATTGTTATTATTTTTTTTAATGCTTGCAAGTTTCTGGGCAATTCTTGCATGCCTTTAAATTTATTCTAGTGGCTGAGAAGTACTGGTTTAAAATTAGATCATGGTAATAACAACACATCGTAAAACTAACTAGAGATAGATTTGGTTTCTTTATGTGGTTTCTAGCGAGTAGGAAACAAAAGCTAGGGAATTCCATAGAGGTGTTTGCGGCTTTGATAATTAAAATCACGTAGAGATACGATTGATTTATTAATTAAAGTTAGGAGCTTTTCACCAAGAGATTGGGTCTAGCTTATAATTGAGAATTCTACCATTAATCAAGTCGAGAATTAATTTGAAGAAATTAATTATTTGACATAAGAGGAGTAAGTTGGATTTGAAGTGTCTTAGTCTATTCATTGCCATTGATTTTAATTAATATAATTATTGATTTTTTTGCTTATTATTATTATTAATTATTTTTATTGGTAATTAAATTTTAGATAAAATCACATTTATTTTGGTTTAAGTTAGGTTATAAGTGAAAGAATTTTGTAGTTATGTAGAAATCCTCGTTGGGACGACTTGTACTCACTACTTTGTTACTTGTTTGACATTTTTGCACTTGCAAATTTCACATCAGAATGTTGAATGGGATTTATGCTCAAATTGATAGCACTAGTATTATCACATAGTATAGGCACACAATTGAATTTAAGACCATAATCAATTAAGGTATGCTGCATCCACAATAATTGAGCACAACAACTACCCGCAGCTATATATTCAGCTTCAGCAGTAGACAAAGACACACAAGCTTGTTTTTTACTATACCAAGACATAAGACAACTACCAAGAAATTGACAATGACCACTTGTACTTTTACGTTCAACTTTGCATCCCGCATATTCAACATATGAAAACCAAAGACCGTAGTCATGTGTATCAATTAAATAACAAAAAATACGTTTGACAGAAATTAGATGAGATTTTTTAGGACAAGATTGAAATCTAGCACATAAGCACACATCAAACATAATATCTGGTCTACTTGCTGTGAGATAGAGTAAACTTCCAATCATACCTCTATATGACTTTTCATCAACACTTTTACCTTTTTCATCTTTATCAAGTTTGGTTGATGAACTCATTGGAGTATCTATCCCTTTAGCTTGATCCATTCCAAATCTTTTCAAGAGCTCCTCGGTATACTTTGCTTGATTAATGAAGACTCCATCCTTGGTTTGCTTAATTTGCAGCCCAAGAAAGAAATTCAGTTCTCCCATCATGCTCATTTCAAATTCATCAGATTTGGCAAAGTCTTCACAAAGAGATATGTTAGTAGCACCAAAAATAATATCATCAACATAAATTTGCACAAGTAAAATATCATTATTAGTAGATGTTTTTATAAAAAGAGTTGTGTCCACTTTTCCTTTCACAAAACCTTTTGAAAGAAGAAATCCACTTAATCTTTCATACCAAGCTCTTGGGGGCATGTTTCAATCCATATAGAGCTTTGGTCAACTTAAAGACATGATTTGGAAATTTTTCATGAATAAAACCAGGAGGTTGTTCTATATAAACTTCTTCAATGAAACCATTTAGAAAAGCACTTTTGACATCCATTTGAAATAGTTTAAAACCTTTAAAACAAGCAAAAGCCAAAAGTATTATTATAGATTCCAATCTGCCTACTGGAGCAAAGGTTTCATCATAATCAATGCCTTCTTCTTGGTTGAAGCCTTGAGCAACAAGTCTAGCCATATTTCTAACAACTTCTCCTAATTCATTTAATTTATTTCTAAAAATCATTTTGTACCAATAATGGAATGATCATGAGGTCTTGGAACAAGAGTCCAAACTTTGTTTCTTTCAAATTGATTTAACTCTTCTTCCATAGCAATGATCCAGAAATTATCGCACAATGCATCATCAATATTTTTAGGTTCAATGTGAGATAAAAGAGCAAATTTATCAATAAATTACCGCCTTATTTTAACTCCTTGGGAGACATTACCAATGATTTTCTCCTTAGGATGGCCTCTTGTATATGTTAGATCCTTTGGAAACTCTTGATCATTGCTTGATTGACCATCTTG
The DNA here is from genome assembly GCA_030512225.1 of Rauvolfia tetraphylla. Lineage (NCBI taxonomy): Eukaryota > Viridiplantae > Streptophyta > Magnoliopsida > Gentianales > Apocynaceae > Rauvolfia > Rauvolfia tetraphylla. Next base: position 1,434,854 of record JAJQKT010000019.1, read on the forward strand.
TTCTTGCTCCATTATTTCTTCTTCCTTGGCATGTTCTACAAATGTGGGTACTTGATGATGAGTTTGATTTTCAATTATTGAGGAACCTGCATCATCTTCATTTCTTCTTTGAAGATAAATGTTAGATTCATCATAAGTTACATGTATGGTTTTTCAACACATAATGTTCTTTTGTTATAAACTCTATATTTCTTTTTATTTGATGAATAGCCAAGAAATACTCCTTCATCTGATTTTCTATCAAATTTTCCCAGATTATCACTGGTATTTAAAATAAAACATTTACAACCAAACACTTTAAAATAAACAATTGAAGGAGTTCTAAATAGAAGTTCAAAAGGTATTTTTCTTATAAATGGTCTTAATAAAACTCTATTCATTACATAGCAAGCAGTATTTACAGCTTCAGCCCAAAAATATTTTGGCAAGGAATTTTCACAAAGTATTGATCTAGCCATCTTTTGTAAAGTTCTATTTTTCCTTTCAACGACACCATTTTGTTGAGGTGTTTTTGCAGCTGAGAAATTGTGAGTAATACCATATTCATCACAAAATTTTGTAAACTCTTGATTGCAAAATTCTCTTCCATTGTCACTTCTAATAGAAATTAGTTTATATTCAAGGGATGTTTGAACCTTTTTGAAAAGTTTTGTAAATTCATGAAATGTTTCATCCTTTTGAGCTAAGAAGAGCATCCAAGTAAATCTTCAGAAATCATCTACAATCGCATGAGCATATCTTTTCCCACCAAGACTAGTGGTCCTCATTGGTCCAAATAAGTCCATGTGAACAAGTTCAAGAGGTTTTGAAGTAGAGACTATTTTATTTGGTTAAAAAGATGTTTTTGATTATTTTCCATATTGACAAGCATCACAAAGACGTGTTTTATCAAAATGCATTTTGGGTAATCCTCTAACTAGCTCTTGTGTAGAAAGTTCTTTCAATAAATCCATGCTTACATGTCCTAATATTCTATGCCACAAAAATCCATCATTATCATGAATGGCAAGACATTTGATATCATTTATGATCAGTTCATCAAGATATAACACATATACGTTTCCAACTCTTTTAGCAACAAAGATGGTTTTGCTACTTGCACTATCAAGAATAGTACAAGTATCACATTTGAATTCTACTTTACATCCATTGTCACATAATTGACTAATGCTAAGTAAATTATACTTTAAACCATCAATGAGCAATACTTGTTTAATAAGAGGGAAGGAACCTTTACCAATGTTATCTATTCCAAGTATTTTTCCTTTCTTCTTATCACCAAATGTGACAAAGCCTTCACTTGTTGCTTGAAGCTCACTAACAAGTGAGACATTTCCAGTCATATGTCTCGAACACCCACTGTCAAGGAACCATTGAAGCAAATTGAACCTACACCAAATTGGAAAGAGTTATTTTTGGTACCCGTATTTTCTTAGGTCCAAGGGGGTTAGTGAAAGTTCTTTTGACTTTCCAAATAGTTTTAACACCATTTTCTATCTTTCTTTTTACAAAACATTTAGAAATCTTGTGTCCATGCTTGCCACAATATGTGCAACAAATATGAGACCTAGAATTAAAAGTTTCTTTAGCAAAAGAATTTTTATACTTTGGAACATAGCGATCATGAGTAAAACCAAGACCATGTTTTGCAAATGAAGATCTTTGATAACCAAGTAATTTATTTAAATTTTCTCTTCCATTTGTGAATTTTTCAATACATGATTTAAGATCATTAACTTTCATTTTTAAAATCTCATGATCACTAAGCATTTTTTCAAGGGAAATGACTTTTATGCAAAGTTCTTTATTTTCAGAAGATATGTTTTGTATGGTTGCATTTAAAACTTCTTTTTCAATGTTAAGACAATTAATGGTCTCAAGACGTTTACCATTTTCAACACATAATTTTGAATTCTCATTTGATAAATCATTTATTTTGGATTTCATTTCTTTATTCCTTTTAGAACCCTTTTTCAATTCCTCATACATTTCTATAAGTAATTCACTAGGATCAACATCATCATCATAGAAATTAGAAACAGAAGGAGAAGATTGTACCTCATCATCAATTGCCATAAACCATATGTTGGCCTTTCCTTCACTGTCATCGTCACTTTCTTGTTGATCCCATGTTCCAGCCAGTCTTTTCCTTTCTTGGCAGATTTCTTTTTGTTCATGCTGTCTCTTTCCCTTTCCAAAACTTTGGGACAATCAGAAACAAGATGTTCTGTGCTTTTGGATTCAAAACATTGGGGTTTGAAGGATGAAGCTGTCCACTCTTCTTGGTTGGCTTTTCTCCTTTCTTGAGGAACTCCTTTTTGTAGAATCTCTTGAATTTTCTAACTGCCATGGTAATTCCCTCTTCTCCACTATTACCATCTTCTTCTTTACTTGAAGATTTTTCTTGTTCACTCAAGTGATTTGAAGTCTTGAGTACAACTCCTTTTCTTCCCTTTTCTTCATCTTCTTTGTCATTTAATCTTTTCATCTTCATTTCATGTACGAGCAGAGATCCAATAAGCTCTTCAAGTGGAAGATTTTTTAAGTCCTTGGACTCCTCAATAGCAAGTGTCTTTGGCTGCCAAGATTTTGGTAGAGCATCCAAAATCTTCCTGTTTTGCTCTCCAATAGTATAGCTCTTTCCATAAGCTTTTAAGTCATTGAAAATGTTAGTAAACCTTCTAAACATATCACTAACATTCTCACCTTATAAACATATCATGGTAAAAGGTTCATAGTCTCTAACAAGCATGGCAAGTTTAGATTCTTGAACTTGGTTTGTACCCTCATGAGTTATTTGGAGTAATCTCCAAATATCATGAGCAGTGTCACACCCACTAACTCTATTATATTCAGTTACATCTAAAGCACAACTTAATATGTTCATGGCCAGATAATTCAATGCCATTTTCTTTTAATCATGTTCATCAAATTCGTCTATAGACTTTGGTTCTAAGGTCACTCCATCAGCTCTCATGTTCATAGGAATATAAGGACCTTTTTCAACAATATTCCACAAATCAAAATTTATAGAACAAATATATATCTTAACTCTAGATTTCCAAAAGATATAGTTTGTTCCATCAAACAAAGGTCGTCTATTTGTGGAAGATCCTTCTAGGTGAGGTAAGTTTGAAATATTAGCCATAAGATCTTTAACTTCTAGGTTATAAAACCACACAAAGAAGCCCTTGCTCTGATACCAATTGAAATACCTAAGGGGCGGGGGTGAATTAGGTATTTGGTTAATTTCAGCAAACAAAGTCCTTCTATAATTCTAAGAAAAAATAGATTGTGTGAACTTGGTTCAATAAGAGAATTAAACAATTAATAGCAAAGCTGTTAAACAATGTAAGAGCAATGAACACAAACAATTTATAGTGGTTCAATCTCTTAAAGATCTACGTCCACTACCTTAAGCCTACACTTGAGGATTTCAAACAATCTACTATATGCACAAGTTTACAAATTACATAAGAGGCTCACCACACAATGGTTTTACACTCACAACCTCTTTAGCAATTCTATAAACAAGGTTCACCCTACCAAAGGATTTTATATCTACAAACAACCTTGAATCACAATTTCAAGGATCACCCTTATCTAAAGGATTTTATGTCATCAAGATAACCTTGCAATGTGCTAGTAGAAAACACAATTTAATAAAGAGAGGAGAATGTGTAGATGTTACCACTTGGTGGTAGATGATTACACAATGTTTTACCTTCACACTTTGTTGTCTTTGGAATCTTGAATCATCAATTGAAAGCACAAGACAAAAGAGAGTTTAAAATGTTTGCTAAAAGCTTTGGAATGTTTAGAGTTCTCAAAGATTCAAAACTTACAAAAAATCTGAAGTTTATACCTTTTATAGAATTTGAAAATCAGTTTTAACAGCCATAAAACAGTTAGTAATGGCTAGTTTCAGAAAATTCGGACGACCGAATTTTGCATCAAAATTTTTCGAATGTCACTTTTGCAGGTTTCTGGAAAAATTCAAACGACCGAATTTTTTCCCTGCGTCCGAATCTTCGTCCAAATTTCTCTGGAAAAACAGTAACCGTGCTGAAGACAAAAATTCGGACGACCGAATTTTTCTTTATGCGTCCGAATCTTCGTCTGAATTTCTCTGAAAAAACAGTAAACATTTTTTACTACAAAAATTGGACGACCGAATTTTTTGGAAACACTTTCAAACTTTGTAAAATCATTTGAGATTTTACGTCAATAAGTTTGAAAACATTTTGTATGTATAGATAAGTTATTTAGACATATATAAGGTTGAGAACCATAATCAAATTTCTTTGATCATGCAAAGTTTACTCAAGATCTTTTAAGCTACAAAAACACATTCATCAAAAAGTTCATTCAAAGCCACTTAAGATTAAGAAAACTAATTTTATGCTCTCTTATGCATTCAATAGATTCCAAGACATACAAGTGTTTACATAGAGATTTACCTATTTAGCATATATACCCTACACTTCAAGTCTTCAATGCCTTTAGATCATCTTTGAACAACCTTTTTCAAACTTCAATCTCTTTAGCTTATTGAAGTTGTTCTTGCACTTTGGCTTGAAGACAATGAGACTTCATACTTCTTAGTTCACAAATCCAATCTGAAATACCTAAGGGGGGTGAATTAGGTATTTGGCTAATTTTGACAAATTAAAACCTTTTATACGTCTAAGCAAAGAACAGATTATATGAGTCAAGTTATAAGCAATTTATAGCACAGCAATACAAGAAAGTAAGATCAATGAACACAAGCAATTTATAGTGGATCGATCCTCAAGATCTACGGCCACTAAATTAAGCCTACACTTAAGGATTTTAACAAATCTACTATATGCTCAAGTTTGTAAATTACAAGAGAGGCTCACCACACTATGGTTTTACACTCACAACCTCTTCTAGTAACTTTTACAAACAAGGCTCACCACACATAATGGTTTTATATCTTAAACAACCTTGAATCACAACTTCAAGGATCAACCTTATCTAAAGGGTTTTATGCTATCAAGATAACCTTGCAAGAGCTAGTATAAAAACACAATTTGATAAAAAGATAAGAGTGTGTAGATGTTACCACTTATTGGTAGATTTTTTACACAAACTTGCACCTTCACACTTTGATGTCTTTTTGATTGATCAATTGAATGCACAAGACATAAGAGAGCTTAAGAAATGTTTGTAAAAGGCTTTAGAATGCTTAGAGTTCTCAAGGGTTCAAATCTTACAAAAAATTTCAAGTTTATAGCTTTTATAGAATTTGAAAATCAGTTTTAACAGCTATAAAAGGGCTAGTTAAAGCTATTTTCAAGAAATTTGGACGACCGAATTCTGCGTCCGAATTTTTTGGACGACCGAATTCTTCTTACTGCGTCCGAATCTTCGTCCGAATTTCTCTGGAAAAACAGTGACCATGCTGAAGGCCAAAATTCGGACGACCGAATTTTTCTTCATGTGTCCGAATCTTCTTCCGAATTTCTCTTGAAGAACAGTAGCAAACTTTTGCTACAAAATTCGGACGACCGAATTTTTTGGAAGCAGATTCAAACTTTGTAAAATCATGTGAAATTTAACTTTAATAAGTTTGAAAAACATTTGGTATGTATAGAAAACTTATTTAGACATATATAAGTTTAAAAACCAAAATCAAATTCCTTTGATCATATGAAGTTTACTTAAAAACTTTTAGGACACAAAACCACATTCATCAAAAGATTCATTCAAAGCCTTTTAAGATACTCATTTTATGCACTCTTATGCATTTAATGATAACCAAGACATACAAGTGTAGAGTTTACATAGAGAATTACCTACTAAGTAAATACACTCTACACTTCAAGTCTTCAATGCCTTTAGATAATCTAAGAACAACCTTCTTCAAACTTCAATCACTTTGTTTTACTCAAGTTGTTCTTGCACTTTGGCTTCAAAGCAATGAGACTTCATACTTTTTAGTTCACAAAACATATCACACAACATACAAGCATATTAGTCCTCATCAATATTTGTCATTAATCAAAACTACATGATTTGCCCTTAGGGCTAAAACTATCACACAATATATAACGATATTAGTCCTCATCAATATTTGTCATTAATCAAAAACTACATGATTTGCCCTTAGGGCTAACACTCTCACTACTTTTTTATGAAGGGATGTGCCATTTACTTTCTCTGATGATTGTTTACAAGGTTTTAATATCTTGAAAGAGAAGGTAATTTTAGCACCAATTCTAATAGCTGTCAATTGGTTATTACCTTTCGAGCTCATGTGCGATGCAAGTGATATGGCAACTGGTGCATGTTTAGGAAAAAAGAAGAGAGAGATTGTTTCAACCTATTTATTATGCTAGGTGTACCCTTAACCCCGTCCAATTGAATTATGCAACTACCGAAAAAGAATTACTGGTTGTGATTTTTGCATTTGATAGATTTCGTCTTTACTTGATAGATGCTAAGGTAACTGTCTATATAGATCATGCAGTCTTGATATACCTCATCGAGAAGAAGGAGACCAAGCCAAGGTTGATGAGATAGATCCTTTTGCTTCAAGAATTCAATATTACTATCAAGGATAAAAAAGGTTCCCAGAATGTAGTTGCAGATCATTTGTCAAGGGTTTTATGTCTCTTTACAACCTTGTATTAATCACAACAAGAATGTAAAAATAGAGTTATGAATCTTACCGACAATTATTGGTGAATAAATACACTTGCTAGCACCACTTCATTTCTAACCTTTGGAATCTTTGATTTCAACCTTTGAGCATAAGGCAATATGAGAGCTTTCCAAATAAATTTGATACTTGTTGGAGTATGTAGGATTTGAAGAATGCAAAAGACATCTATCAAAATCTGATGTTTTGGGTTTAAATAGGTTTAAAAATCAGTTCAAATGTTAGAAAAATGGCTAGAAACAGCAAGCAATAGTGAAATTCGGTTGACCGAATTTGGACCTATACGTCCGAATTGTTGTTCGAATTTCGCTGAAATTTTCACTGTAGCACAAATTTGGACATCCTCATCTAAATTAGTCATCCAAATTTCTTTGGAATCTCTGCTGTAGCACAATTCGGTTGACCAAATTTGGATACTATCATCTAAATTGGTTATCCGAATGTCTCTGAAAATTTAAGTTTGAATCTTCAAACATAGTTTAGAATGACTTAAAATCAACCATAATAAGTTTGAAAACATTTCTTCATCAAAGAAAAGTTATTGAAAACGTTTTAGATGCAAAAGCCGTTAATGAAAAACTTTATAGTTTAAGTTGAAAACATAATGAAAGTCTCTTCAAGTCAAGTCTTATGCTCTCACATGCAAATTTTAGATTCCAAAGCTTAAGAGTGTAGGGTTTATAAAGTTTACCTAATACATACATGTAACCTACACTACGTGTCTTCAAGGCCTTCAATTAACTTGAACAACCTTTTCTATCTCTATGACATATTTTGAGTTGTTCTTGCATTGTAACTTCAAGGCAATGAGACTTGTATACTTCTCATTCCAAAAATCCTATCACACGATAATCAAACACATTAGTCGATATCAAAGTAATCAACAATATTCGCTCAGGATTGTGTAATGATCAATGTTTGTCATTACTCAAAACAACATGATTTTCCCTTAGGGCTAACACTAACATTGTAATTAGTCTATATGTGTGGATACACACACACACACACACACAAACAAAACATGGATATGGTACAAAATTTTCTTTCCATTGTACTTTCTCTCTCTCTCTCTCTCTCTCTCTCTCTTTTTGGCTTTGGCTTGAAGTCTGACTAGGAGTTCGAGTCCAACATATTTTTTTTCTTGGTATGAGGCCCATTTATTTCAAATTTCTATTTGTTTATATCTTTTTTGAGTTTATAATTTAATTTGGATTCATGTTCTAATACACACACACACACACACACACACACACACACATATATATATATATATATATATCATTTATATTGTAGAAGTGGATATACTTCCAGCTGCAAATGTGGTAAGGTTCATGGCCCGATCTGAATTGTTCTTTTCTTTAATTTTTCTTAACAAACATGTAAGAGTACACAAACCTCCCAATAAAAAGTGGTTTCTCTTTTTAGAAAAAATAAGTTTTTTAAAAAAGGATAAATGAAATGACACTCAATTAATTTCAAACCTCTCAAAGTAGCCATAATATTTTGTTTTCATTTTTTCATACCAGTCATATATTTTGTCATCATTGTTATACCCATCTGTCACCACAATTGGTGTTTTATGGCTGTAAAAGTCACGTGTAGCACACAAATCTTTTTTTGTTTCAGGGGTAGAACAATCCACTTAGATTGTTTCCTTCTAATAGTCTGATGACTCTCAACTAATCTTGTTAAAAATTAAAAAATTTCTCACTAAGCCTCCATATAAGTTGCAAGTTAGTAGTAGGTGGAAAAGTTGGGGTTTTAATGTCAATTTCTCTTTCACTGCTACAGAGATATTGGTTGCAGAGAATTCTTTTTTTTTTTTGTAGTTTTATCTGTATTTTATTGTCGGCAGCCATTGAGGAGCAACTAAAAATGGCATTGTCCAGCTCAATAGGCTCCATTTTTCAATTAAATCCTCCAAACTTTGTTATTGTAGGAAACCTACCAATATTCATGCATTTGGACAGACACAAATATAGGGAGAATATTCCATGGATGCGAGCATTTTGGGTAAGAAATTATGGTCTTTTGTTTTGTTTAATTTGGCCCATATACTAGTCAAAATTTTACAAGAAGGCACTAAAATTTATTTTAGCAACGGAACACACCGAAATTTCAAATGGCTTGACAACCCCCCTCCCTTTCCCTTGTGCCCTAGAGTAGTTACGATCATTCCTTGGTTATTACGGAGGCAAGAAAAGGTAGATTTAGAGTTGAAGAACTTGAAGGCAAAGCTGAAAATGTGTTAACACTATAATAGGGATCTGTAGAATTGTCATTCTTTTGATTGTGATAACTTTGTAGTTAGAAGTTTCAATGATGAAAAGTAGTATTGCAAAGCTAATTTTAAGTCCATAATCTGGAATGTAATGGTTTAAATTTAGATAGTGTTTTTGGATTAGGTTGTTTAGATGTTGCAATTTGAAGACTAGGTTGGAATGTAATCATTTAAGTTTTAGATTAGGTTGATTAGGTTGTTTAGAAGTTGAAATTTAAGAATTTGCCCGGTTTTCAAGACCGGGGCTATCAACCACTCAGCCATCTCTCCGAAAGACAATTTTTATTTTATTCCTCCGAATAGAACATGACCATAGGGGTGGATACCACCACTATCTGTAGAAAGACAGAAAAACCTCGGGTGGGAATCTGCCGATGGATCTATCTATCCGTATATATGAGCACGCCCACTTGTGAAATAAATTTGAAAAAATGAAGCACAATAGGCATGATAATGACTATTTTTGTTTCCCACCAAATTTTTAGAATTAGATAAGTATATTCAATACGAATCACAGTACTAACAAAAAGGCCTCAAAAAGACAGCCATAATCACACCTATACAAAAAGACCTCAAAATGATATGTCATAATCACAATACTAACAAAAAGGCCTCAGAATGACATCCATAATCACTCCTATTGCTCAAAAGATAACAAAAAATTTTTACTACACTTGTTGCCATGTTAACGTATTCACAATAAGATCTCATCTCCTTTCTAGTTGTCCAGAAAGGCAAGTTTTCTTGTTGTGGCCTGGTTTGTGACCTTTTTTGCACAATCTAACTTTCTTGTTTTGAGTCCTACTTTTATTCAATGAACAAAAAACAAGGATTAGAAAAAAGTCACTCTTTTTAACCTAAGCATAACCTTCTCATCAGTTTTAGTTGTTCAAGAAAATAATCACCTGTTCATCGTAATCTTATATTCTCTGGATTGCTCCTAAACATTTTCTACATCTATTCCAGGATTTTTATGTTATGTAGAAACTCTGAAATTATCTAAGTTGGTTACTGAAAAAAAGAGGAAGATTAGCAGTGTAAACAAACAAGCTGAAAATACACATGAGAACATTGAGCAATAGGGCTTACATTGGACACTTGGGACAAATTGTTATCTGAGCTCATATTTATATGAGCTACAGATGCAGTGTTGCAGTTGGAAACTGTGTTAGCTAAACAAGTGCTATTGTTGTGTCCAAGTTGTCCACATTTACTATATTTGTTCATATTAGAAGACACAAATTGTGGCTCGTAATTCTGTTCTACACATTTTCTAGAATTATGACCCCCCTAATTTCACATTTTCTACACTTCAAAGGACCAATACCAGATTTGGATAGTTTCTTTGTCCTATTTTTTGTGTTGCTTTCCTCAACAAGTTCCAACCTCCTAGCAATTTTTGGCCTACCAGGCATTCTTAGTTTCTTAGGACATAATGGTGCTTCCTTACCGGTTCTTGGCCACATATTTATACTGCTAATTGAATAGATAACAGGTTCATATGCCTTCATGTAAGTGGCTCTATGATAACAGACATTGACATAATTTTCAACATCTTCTCCTTGACATGCTATTGAACTATGTACATGAAGACAAGGGATCCCACTTAAATCCCATTTTCTACAAGAGAATGTCTTTTGAGCTGGGGCCACTACAAATACTTCACTGTATGTATGCTCTAGCTGGTATTTCCTATTACCAGCACCCCGAGGGATAAAGCTTGATGACTATTCCTTCAACTTTTTCACATATTTCTGAATTATAGGACATAATAACCTCTTTCTTTCTCATCCACTCCCACTTAACCTCTTGCCTAGTCATAAGATGGGTTATTATAGACTCTAGCATTCCTAGAATTTGTATAGACTTAGCTTGTAAAATTGTAGACTCGAAACTTTCACACGTGTTATTTAAAGAATATCACACCTTATGTGAGACCTAAAGAGTACCCTTGACCAATGTGAGGGGGTTGAGCCAGTGAGAAACCAGTCATATGGGCTAAGCTAGTGAGCAACCAGTCATATGCCTCGGTATCTGAATTTTTCATTGCAGCCATGTTGTCTTCAAATTTGTTGGGATGTGTAGCTTTAGCACGAGCCCAAAACTGCTCCTTCAATGCCTGTCATGTAAACCATTTCTTAAAGTTGTTGTGCAAAAGTTTGACAAAATCTATGCTCTATCACTGGACAAACTTTGCAATTGTTGGAATTAGACCTTGCAAAAATAAAAATTTTTCCTTGAATCAATGAACCAAATACACTTGGTAATGAAATATTCTAGAAAAATGCAATCTATATTCTAACATTTTGTCTATCTGACATGAAGACCCACTTCTACTATTTAGGTATACCAAGATCTAACAGCAGTAACTCCAAAAACCATTTCTAGGTCTCTTTATTTTCAATATCAACAACTATAAACACTACTGGATACATTGAATTATTTGGATCAATCTCAGCAACCGTCAAATAAAACACCTGGATGTGGTCCTCACAAGTGATACCCATCTATACAAATAACCTTTCTACACCGTTATATAAAACTTTCTCTCAGTGCTCCAAGACCCAAGTAGAATCTCTGGAATCTCTCTTTTATTTTTTTTTATCTACTTTAGTTGACATAATCACAGTATTTCTGTTGTTAGAATTCCTTAACTCCTGAACATAGTCCCCGATTTTGGTATATTGATCCTTATAGCTTCCTTCAATTATTTCCCTAGCCTTTGCTTTTACTCTATAGACAATATCTGTTGCGATATTGGAATTTAAATCCCTGTGAACCTTTTCCATGTAATCTTGCACTACAACATCATTACATGCCCTAAAATTCTCAATATATCTTTTTGCCAAGTATGTTGGGCCTAACAATTTAACTTCATCACTTGATCTACTACATTTATGCACATCTTGAATTGTTCTAATATGACAATTTGTACTTCTAGAAATTTTTTATGTAAAGATGAGCCAATCACATCCATTTCCAAAACAAACAGCCTGATTCCTACAACAATTACTTTGTACAATCCTTACCACTTACCCTTCTTGACCTTGTGTGATTTAACTACATCCTTAAATTATTTTTGCTACTAAATATCATCCCACAAAAAATTTGGTATTATCCCTATCATTTTTAGGCTTGAACCTCACATGTCTCGACTTTGAATGTTGCAATTCATAATTATTTGACTCAAAGAAACTTTGACTCCCCAATACTATATTTTATATTTGGTACATATTTTATATTATAGTATATCTTTAACTATATATAATATATTTTTGGTTGCATGTATAATAAACTAAAAAATATATTTTACATATTTTTTTACTCCATGTGTTGTATAAATATAGTACATATTGTATATGAAAAATAAAATTTCTCTAGAAAAAATTGCTTATTTTGAAAAATATATAAGAATAATTCTGAAAGACCTAAGAGTGGGGGGAGGTGAATTAGGTCTTTGGCTAATTGTCAAAATTCTTTTCCCTTTTGACAAATTCTTTGCCTTAATGAAAGCTCTTCTTTAAATTCACAAACTTCAAGTTTATATGTGATTTGATGGTTAAGACAATATTATCAAGCTATAAGACCATAACCAATCAATCAACAACTATGAACAAATAATAATAACACAAGTATGTAAACAAGTAAAGATATAAAGAAATGAACACACGATTTATAGTGGTTCGATCTCTCCAAGATCTACATCCACTACATTGAGTCCACACTCAAGGATTTCAACTAATTCACTATATGCTCAATTTAGGCAATTACACAAGAGGCTCACCCAACAAGGGTTTTATACAAACAACCTCCTTTGCAATCCTACAAACAAGGCTCACCCTTCCACAAGGATTTTATATCTAAAGACAACCTAAAGACCAATCTAATCCAAGGCTCACTCACACACCGGTTTTACACCACAACCTTGATTAATCTAGTCTATGGCTCACCCTTACCAAAAGGATTTTACGTCACAAGATAACCTTATGTCAATCATAACAATAATGTAAAGATAGAGTTTGGATGTTACAAACACTTCTTGGTGGATGAATACAATTGCTAACAGCACTTCACTTCTTGCCTTTGGAATCTTGAATTTTAACCTTTGAGCACAAGGCAATTTGAGAGCTTTTCAAATAATTTTGATGTAAAACAAGTTAGATCTTGAAGGATTTTGAAGATTCAAAAGTTCTATAAGATTTGCCCTTAGGGCTTACAGTACTTTATCCATGTAAAATCTTCTTAGGACTTTTGCCGTTTATGTCTATTGGTAAATAAAACTTCTGTCTTCTATATGTTTAATTTGTAGACCAAGATAGAACTTAGTCCTTCCAAAATCTTTTATCTCAAATTCTTGTTTCAAAGAATTCACCACATCTTGGAGCTTTTCTGGAGTTCCAATAAGATTTATATCATCAACATATATTGCGAGTATCACAAATGTTGAAATATATTTCTTAATGAAGACATTTGGACATATTAGATCATTTTTTATACTACTTTCAATAAACTTTTACTAAGATGGTTATACCACATGCGTGTCAATTGCTTTAAGCTATACAATGACTTTTGTAACTTAATAATATAATTTCCATGACCTCCAGATTTATATGTTACGGGCATGTTGAAGCCTTTTGAGATTTTATATAAATGTCTTTGTCAATGGGCTTAACAACTTCAGGTGTCTAGACTACAAGTCTAAAAACTTCACGTTTCGAGAGCGAGTTTAATTCCAATTGAAGCTCATCTTTTCATTTTGACCAATCATCTCTATATCACCATTCTTCAGCTAATGTTAGTTGAAGATCCTCATTATCTTTTAAAACATCAAGTACTACATTTTAAGCAAAAAAGTTCTAAACAATCATTTCCATTTGATTCCAACTTTTACCAGAAGCTATATAATTGATGGAAGTCTCTATATTATTTTTAGAATCTTTGATCTTTTCATCAGTTATCTCTTGGTCCTTTTTCTCATATTCTTCAATATGATCACTTTGATCAGTTGATCCTCTTTTCTTTCGAGGATTTCTATCTTTTGAGCCAAGAGGGTGACCATACTCTTTTGGAGCTTAAATTCGAACATGAGCATCTATTGTTGGTAAATAGGATTTGGTTACTCTTGTATAGTTGGCAAATGCATTTGGCAATTTATTTGCTATCTTTTGTAAATGAATTATCTTTTGAACTTCTAATTCACTCATGCTTGTGTGTGGATGAAGATGATTTAATGATGTTGTCCAAACAAGCACTTTCTTTTGTGGTGTATTTTCTTCCCCTAGTTTTGGAAACAGAGACTCCTGAAAATGACAATTAGTGAATTTTTGCTGTAAATACATCTTCCGTCACAGGTTCAAGATACCTTATTATAGAGGGAGAGTCATATGAATATCCAACTTATATCCCAATCCCCAATCTCCTTCAGTGACCCATTTTGGTTCGTTGATTGGGTGTTATAAGAATATACACCACACATTCAAAAATTCTCAAATGAGAGATATTTGGTTCAAAGCCAAAGGTTGATTGCAAAGAAAAAAGTTTACAATAACTCGATGGCCTAATATGCACAAGGGCTGCAATATGCAAAATTGCATGTGCCCAAATTGATATAGGGAAATTTGTCATCATTAAGAACAGTCTAGAAATTAATTATAGTATCTTAATAAATGACTTAGCTAAACTATTTTGTGTCTGAACATGTGCTACGGAATGTTCAACGGTAATGCCAATTGATGTGTAGTAAGCATTAAAGGCATGAGAAAAATGTTATGCTGCATTATTTAGACATATCCTTTTACTGGGGTGATTTTGAAATTGCATTCTTAGGTGAATTGTTTGGGCAAGTAATGTGGCATTTGCCAGATTACAGGTTGATAACAAAGAAACATATGACCATCCGATTATGCATCAATTAATACTATAAAACATCTAAATTGCCACATGGTGAATAAATATGTCCACATATATTACCATGAATCCATTCTAAAAGTGAAGGAGATTCAACTCCCTCTTTTACTCGTGATGGTATGCTAACCAATTTTTCCTAACAACAAGTAACACATGAATACTTATTCAACACCCTTTGACTTTTCAATGGGTGACCATGAGTATTCTCAATTTATTTTTGCATCATAATTGATCTTGGAAGACCTAAACGGTCATGTCAAATAGTAAATGTAACAGGATATGTAAACTTCTGATTTATTAAAGAAGAAAGAGATAATAATTTCTCTAAGATCGATTTCTCTCCATAGACAGTTTGAGTAATACAATGATACTCAAAGTTATTTTCTTCCATGCTTTCAATATGATATCCATTTCAGGGAATATCATTAAACTATATAAGTTTTTTTAAAGATTTTGAGGAAAATAATGCCTTATTGATGGCAATTATTGTGCCTCCAGGTAGTAAATGCTAACTCTTTTGGAGCCTTCAATCAATTTTTAACTACCATATGTAGTACAAATATTTGTTTCTCTTATATTCAAATAAGATAAATATCTCTCAATTTTAAGTGTAGTATGCATAGTTCCACTCTATCGATGAGGCAAATATCCTCAGTGGTACTTTTAGAATTATAATAAGGAATAATAATTATCTGAACACATCAAAATTTAAATTTAAATACTTAAATAAATAAAGGAAACTTGAAATAAATAATTAAGCATTATTACAAAGAAAATATAATTAAACATAAAACTTAACTAGGAAAAACTAGAGAGAACATTAAACAAAATTCTTATTTCTTTTGGACAATTCTATCACCAATCAAATAGTCAACTTTTATTTCCATATGCTCAAAGAAATTAGCTACATCCAGGTGAGTTACATCAACAATGGCATCTTCAAGGCTATTATTATCATTATCATAGGGATTTGAATTTTGGAAAGTAAAATTTACTTAAGGACTTTAGCCCTTTTTCTTAATTGATGCTTGGTAAAACTCAACAAGATGCTTTGTCGTGCGATATGTACGAGATCAATGACCTTTCATACCGCATCGATAGCATTTATCTTAATGATCTTTTGGATCCACATCCTTCCTTTTTCCTTTCTCATTGTTTTTGACCCAGTTTTGATAGTTTTTATTATTTTTGCTCCCTAATACTCTATTCTGATTGCCATGATTATATGGAAGACTTCTACCACGGCTACGTCCATGTCCATGGCCTTGACCACGACCTCTTCTAGAGCTATAACTATGAGTTCTAACTGCATTCACTTTAGGGAGTAGAGTAAAACTTGGTCGAATTTAATGATTTTTCATCAATAACTCATTGTTTTGTTCAACCGTAAGAAGACAAGAAATTAAATCAACATATTTCGTAAAATCCTTCTCTAAATATTATTGTTGTAGGATAATATTCGAGGCATGAAAAGTAAAAAATATTTTCTCTAACATATCAGCATCAGTGAATTTCTCTCTTCATAATTTTAATTGAAATGTAATTTTAAACATTACAGAATTATACACCCTTACAGATTTATAGCCGTAAGTACATCCAAACATTCCGTACTTTTGGTAAAATAATTATCTTCTAATGGTCAAATCTTTCTTTTAGATTATTCCACAAAACAAATGGATCTCTCACACTTGGAGATGATTGTGGAGAAATATCATGACTTTTGAGCAATTTTGTGATGATGACACATTATTTTCTACACTGGTGTCTGTCATACTCGTTGCATCTAGATGAATTTAGTCATCTAGTTTCCATGACAGATAGTTCTTTTAGAAATATCAAGAACAAAATGTTTGCCACAGAAATTTAGAGACAGAAAAATACTTCTTTTTTATCTTGAATGAATTTTAAAACTCCGATGGCAGAGACTCGTGTTAATAACGTATTGTAAAATTCAGTCGCAATAAACACTAAAATAATTATAAAATGACAATGAAGAAGACTTTGAATTATAGCAAAAGAGAGAAAAAGAGAAAACAAGAAATATAGAAATTAAAATTTTATTGAGAGTTTTTCACGATACATTCACAATCTTACAAGCTCTTATTTATAGAGTTATAAGTGAATCTTCCCATTATAGGTCATTAGTAGCTTTCTCTATAATTTACATAATTTACTTCCCATGATCTCTCATGTTCTCTAAGATAATAGAAGTAATGAAGATAGTGGTTTACAAATGATGGATAATATAACTTTAATTACAATCCTTAATCTTTTATATTTCATAACTTAGATGAATTATATTTTGAAATAATAAAAATTCATAATATTTCATAATATTATTTATATTTTAATAAAAATTCTAGATGACGAAAAAAAATTCATACGCACCATAGGATTTGGCATAGGCTTAACGCGTGAGCTTTTTTCGTGGCCAGTAATGACGTGGTTTAAATGCCTTTGGGCCTGTCCAAGAGAGTGTTAATTTTCATCTTGGACAAAGTGAGCCCATTTTTTATTTTATGAGCCAATCCAAGTACACAATAAATTTTATCCCTGGAAGTAGTATGTTCTTTGCGTGAGGATGGTTTTAATTATATAATTTAGCTCTATATTAATTCTTTGGCCCTCTATACTGATTTTAATATCTATGTTAACCTGGTTATTCAAAATTAAAATATTCATTATTTATTTATTTTAATAAAAACATAAATATTCAATTCAAAATAGGAACATATGCCTAGTTTGTTGATTTGTAACCGGCTACTAATGGAAGTTAGAATAACTATATATTTTTTTGTAATCAAATAAAAGATTCCTTCTGCGTCTCTTTATTTTACCTCAATAGTCCTACTTCTTTGCCTTTCAAACTTCATAGCAAATATTTTCGGGGGTCTAAAATCTCGACGTACCTTGAGCTCAATAAAATGCAGAAAACGGATCAAACCCATATGTGATCAAAGATATGCAAATAGGTATACGATTTCAACTTTTGATAACAGTTAATTTAATCATGAGGAAATCAAAAAATGGGAAAAATGCAAAAATTGTGACTAAAAGATACATACATTAATATGTATATAAAATTTGTATGTTTTCGCGCAATTGAAGTCAGATCACGCCCTCTTGTTTGTATTGCCATACCGATCTTGCTCGGACAATCTCAGCCTTATCAGCTTCCATGCGAAGCAAATGTGTGCATGCTATGTCTTCTCTGCAGTTCACATGAGCTCTTTGAGAAGGCACTTCAGTAGCAATCTTTTTCATAGTTGTCAACGACTCCAACACATTGGACTGCCTGCATTCACGTCTGTACTCGAGCGTCATGCTTGTGAGGTTATAAGCTTCTAAGACATCAATAGGCACACTCTGCACAGAAAAGAAAAACAAAAGAAATGTGGAAAACTAGTATCACAAGTGATTTTCTATTCCACAAAGGCCTACCATTATTGCATTTGATGCACTTTAGCTGTTTCATTTTTCCTCTGTAACTTCTATTTTTTGCAATCATTTGGGCTTCTATCCAGTAAAACAGAAATGGACCACATTGTTTTCTACTGTTGCTCCTCTGAAATTACATAATTGTTTTAAGAGTATCACAGTTAAGTTTGAGAGCTAACATATAAGTTTGGTCCCAGATTTTTATCAGATTATCTCTATGAGGAAGATAAAAGCTGACACATTATCCTCGTGAAGGTTGTGAAGTACTTTGACGATTAAGGGTAAAACTGGATAGAGAAACTCTTTGAAGTTCACGTGTTGAGTTTCGTTAAAAATGATTGTCTATAAGAGACGATCATGAAGGGCCAAAGTAAAAACTTTTCGTCAGCATTGGAGAAAAACCTTGTTGAAATACAACCCTGAACTTACCTCTAGTATCCACCCAATGTATTTGACATTATTTACATGCTGGTTGGCATCCATATCGTTCCATCGTGGCTGGAACATAAGGTAAAGGACAAAAATTAGGATTATTGCAGCCCAAAGCAAGATTTCGAAATGATATTTTTGCTGAACATAAACTACTAGAATTGCAATTTCAACTTACTGCAAGGCCAGATCTGATTCTTTCCGCGGTTTCATCAGTTAGTTTTTCGATCCTTTCACTGTCGCTATTCTCTCTTGATAGTGAAATTCTGTCGAGGTAGAAAGGCTGGACTTCCTCTCTAACTTCATCAGGGATTTTTGACAATCTTCTCGTTTCTCTGTTCATGACCACCCAGGTGCTACAGGGAAAACGGATGTAGTTAAGTTCAGCCTTCAGTTACTTTCCAAGAATTTAAGACATATACGGGTTACCAAGAATTGAGGATGCAACCTCAACTGTTAGCCATTGGTACACTCCAGTATTTAATCAGTGGATAGTGTACGTGGTCAGTGGCGGACACACATGTACCATGGCAAGCATCCCACCATGTTTTTTAAAAAATAGAGATTAGATATATAGTATTTAAAGAAAATAGAATGGAAATAAATATATATACATAATGGCTTCCAAAATTCACAATTATATTTTGTTAATTTTCTCTCTTTCTATTTTTTGGTAAACAAATTATGATATGTATATTTATCACTTAAAGTATTTATCGATCTATTCTAGTAAAATACTAACTTATATATTATTTAAATACGCCTCAACATCTCATCCCATATCTAAGTAGAAAAAATTCTATGCGTTAAATTTTAAAAAAAATATCTCTTCTAGTCTAATATATATATGTTTCTATATATATATATATATATATATATATATATATATATATATATTTTGTCTCCCTATTTCCTGCCCTCCCCAAATATTTATTTATTCATCTGCCACTGTATGTAGCAGTTGCGGACAACACTTGTTCTGACAACTGTTGCATTGTCAAATACGTTCTGAAAATGTTTGAATCAAAATCTCAGGGTTTGTGAGTTTAATCTGATTAATGTGTTAGTAATAGTTTCCCAAATGTTCTATAGATCGTAAAATGAGAGTGGATTTATCGATATTTGGAATCGACGATTCACCTGGTTGCTCTTGTTATGATCTGTTGAGTTTTATGGTCTCTAATCAGCCAGTCACGACGCATTCCATTTTTGCCTGCTGCATCAACCCATGTATCAATCTCAACAACATCGCCCCTGATATCATATTTACAGAACAGCCCATGATGTGTGTCAGGAAGACAAATTGTTGCAGTTGTAAGTCTACTTGAAGTGATAAGTGAGCAAAACCAATAAGGATATGCAGCGATGATCTATCATCATATTATTTCTATATAATCTTGTTGGTTTTCCTTGTATTCTGCTGCTTTATTCTCCCGTTATTAAATTAAATTTTATGATAAATTTAAGAATTACAAGGACCTAAAATATATAAAATCCAAGTATTTCCAATAAATTTAAGTACCAGACAGTTTGTAACCGGATGATGAAAACTAACCAGGAGCTATATTTCTCAACTTGGATATGAATGCGAGTTACTACCCATATCAGTTTTCTCAGGCTCATCTCGCGGGTTGCTCCAAAACCATTACCAGCAACGCCGGAGCTCCGAACATGGTTAAGTGCCGTCTCCTGCAAAAAGTTGCAAAATGCGAAGTTACTTTTAACATCAAATTACATTTCTTGAGTTATGGGTTTTCTTTAGCCAAAAATGGAGATTTGTTAAAGGATATCAGCCATTACCGAGACTTCCTGATTTTTTTACTTTATTGCAGAACATTTAAAGCACATCAGCACTAGGATGGAGTCATTTTAAAAAATGTTCAAGATACGTACTTCTATATAAAATAAATAAAAAAGTAAATATTTAATTACAAATAGAAAAAGTTACATACATGAATCTAATAGAAGGTGTCACAAAATCTATAGATAGAACCAAAACTTGAGTACTCATGAAAGTATGTCTAGCATGGAATATCTATTTTCTCTTAGCTTCCGTAGAATTATAAAGAGAAAGGAAAAAGATACAGTACTACCAACCTGAAGAAGATTCATTATTGTTTCCATGGTGGCAGTCTTGTCTGGTCCAATTTCATAGGACCTGATAATGAAGGACTGTCTATAGGCAAACCGGTTTTCGATAAATCTTCCAAGAAGATATTCATGACACGGTTCTTCATTGCTGCTTTCCTTCATTACTCCAATGCCACTTTGTGCCAAATATGGATCCACAGAAGTCCCATTAACCCTTTTCCCGTTTACAGTATCAACTATTCCGGGATGGTTTGCCGTAGCCATAATCTTCAAACCCTTTCTACGAGCGTCAGCCAGAGTACCGAAGCCATTGTGTATGGCCGGAAAATGAACAAGGATACTAAGGGACTCGTTCTTCGGCTCTACCTTGAACTGGTTTTGTGGACAATTGGGGGAAACATTTCTCAACGACGCCATAATTTCAGAATCTTTTGGCCGTCCCCATACAGAAACAATGTGTACTAAATCAAATTCAGACTTGTGTTTAATGAATGATACTATGGGCTTCTGGAAATTTTGGTGGTTATATCTACTTGTGGAAGAAGTGATAAAAGAAGATCAAAGACGAAAGTTTAGAAGGAAAAGAAAAGTAAGATTTTGTGACAAAAATTGGATTGGATTTTGTAGCTCAACAACCCTTTTGGTGGGGGAGAAAGCAGAGCCCTTCTCAGACGTTGGCTTACACGCAAAGGTGGAGATTTATGGGGTATGGTTATTTTGTCTACCGTAAATCTTGAAGTGGTTATTTTGTCTTCGGCAACTTGTTGCCATAAACCAGAAGTGATTTGGATGTTATGGTAAAACAAGCAACAAGAGATTTTTGGATAGTTGAAGAATCCCTCGCCTTACGCAATTCTTCACGCACAAACAGGAAGAATAGTTAATGTTCCTATTCTTTGATCTCTATATTCCTATACTTTTCCTTTTTGCTTATTGAAGAGAAATGGTACTACACTCCTACAAGTCAAGGGCTCTTTATCATCTCTCCTCATCTTCAAATGAGATAAAATTGATAAACCTGCAATCCATATAAGAGGTATTTTTTGTTGAGAGAATATTGGAGGTTTAAGGATTATCTGAACAAAGTGCATTTTGTTTTTCTCGTCACAGAGGTAACGACATGAGCTTTGATTTTGGATAATGAAATCATTTTTAGTGGCTTTAGGATTAGATTAATCCATCGTAGGTGAATTTGATACACATTATGTCGAAGTCATGCATGGATTTCCTGATACTGGTTCCCCACCACGACAATTCTTTAGAAGGAATCTCCTTGTACTAAATAAGAGAGTTAGTATACTTATTATTAAGTAGTTACAAACTTTTATGTTAATTGTAAAATAAATCAGTAGTTAGTAGCACATTTAGAGTATTGTCCAAATTTTAAATATTACTTTTAGACATTTAGAGCACCAAAATATTTTTTAAAAAAATTCCATATACAACTTTTGAGTATTTGGACTATCAAAATCAAAATAATTTATCCAACTAAAGGGAATTTTTTATTATTCAAAAAGGAAAAAGTAAAATAAATTTAAATCCACATTATCCCTCATTTACTTTTAGTATAGTATAAATAAATAAAATTTTCTGCTTGCTTTACGGATATTTTTCCATAAATATAGGACATGTAATGATACTGTTCGCTTGCCAAAGTATACGTATTAAAAAATTGCAGATCTTATTTTCCTTTCATTTTTGGGTTTGATTCTAGATTGAATAAATTTCAATAAATTGCAGAAAGAAAATGGTGCCTTTTTATGTCTTCCTTGTAGTCGAAATTTTCTATTCTTGATAGCAGATCATCTTTCTAAAAGATTTCTTGCAATTCTGCAGTTGAAAATTGCTCATTTTCCTGCTTACAGAGACCATGAACAAATTGTTCACCTTTGAAATTAACTATGGGGGGAAATTTGTGCGTCATCCGTTTGCGAAATATGTTGGGGGAAGCCTTTAGACGGTTAAAACTTCCTGCCCAGATGACTATTCATTATAAACGGCGTGATAGTACACCGCAAGGTGGTTGTAGTCAATAGTAACTCTAGCATCATGCGAATGGTTCATGATCATCTTATGTCTAATGTGGGAGACTTGCTTGAACTTTAATTGGTTCCTTTTTAAGTTCCTCCTTCAGATCTTGTAAACAATACTCTAAAAGAATGCAGAATCTGCCTGTAATATGATTGATGTTGAAGACGATATTGGTGATTGTAATGTTAGTGTGGAAACTATGAGTGACAATAGAGAACAGTGAGAGGAGGCTGAGGAAGAGAGTAACAAAGAATGTTCTGATGAATTCTATTTGTTGAGTCAAAGTTACAACTTTTAGGTTTTGATCATTAATACAACATGTTTAAGTAATCTAATGAAAATTTTTAAGTGGTTTCAGAATGAACCTTGAAAGATGATCATGATAAATCACCAAAATGCAAGGTTCAAGATGAATTCTTTTAGGGTATGATTTTAGTGGAGTATTAGAAATTTTTGTTAAGAATAGAGGGAGAGATAATGTGAATTCTATTTGTCCTATGTCAATTAAAAATCTCTTCTAAAAAAAACATTTTGCTTTTGAAAATGCGTTTTGGTAAATGTTTTCAAACTAATTTACATTCTCAAGTTAAAAAAATTTTAAACCAAAATATCCAATTTACAGAATTTCGAGACAAGTCTGTGTGATAGTGATAATTCTATGTACCAAATTGTTTTATCTTGTAGAAATGAATTTTCTCCTTCCCAAACTTGCACTTCAAAACAGCTTTTAAAGCAAAAAACACAAAAAGACTTAAGAGGGGAGAGGGGTGAATTAGATATTTGGAAAATTTTTAAAAGCATTTTCCTTCTCAAAAAAAAAATGTCTTGGAAGATATTTTGGAATCAAATTCTTAACAAGTTATACAAGTAAGAACAACAAGTTTCCAAATAGATAAAAGAACAACACTAGCGATTAATCACAAACTAAAAGATAATAGCATAAATATGTGAACAAGTAAAGCCATAAATAAATGAACACAATATTTATAGCGGTTCTCTCTCTTCATGACCTACATCCACTACCTTGAGTCCTTACTCAATGTTTTCAAGCACTAAATGCTTAAATTCCACAATTGTACAAGAGGCTCACCCTTCAATGGTTTTACCATAACAATCTCTTTTCAATCCAAAAAACAAGGCTCACCCCTATCACAAAGAGTTTTATGTCAATAAACAACCTTGACCATGCTAATCAAAGGCTCACCCTCACGAAAGGGTTTTGCACAATAACCTTGATTAATCAAGTCAATGGCTCACCTATCACAAGGGTTTTATGTCTCTTGACATCCTTGTATCAATCACAACAAGAATGTAAGATAGAGTTTCGAATGTTACCAACACTTCTTGGTGAATAAATACAATAGCTAGCACCACTTTACCTCTTGCATTTGAAATCTAAAATTTCAATCTTTGAGCACAATGAAATTTGAGAAATTTTCAAATAAATTTGAAGTAAAGCAAGTTAGAGCTTACTAGATTTTTGAGGATTGAAGAACATACCAAAAATCTGAATTTGAGGATTTCATATAATTTAAAAATCAGCTCCCATGTTTTAAAAAAATGTTAGAAACGGTTAGTAACAATAAAATTCGATCGACTGAATCTGAACACAAGTGTCTGAATTTCTCTAGAAATTCTACCTGACAAAATGAATTCAGTCGATCGAATTTAGCCACTGTTGACCAAATGGTCATTTGAATTTCTTTGGAAATTCAGCAGTTATTGAAATAAAATTTGGACGTTTGAATTGGAGTTTGAACTTTTCAAACTTAGTTAAATTGACTAATAATCAAGCACAATAAGTTTGAAAAAATTCTAGTATAAAGGATAGGTCAATAAAGACCTCTTAAGTGCAAAGGCCATTGATGAAAATTTGATATTTCAAGTAAGTTCAAAACCATTGCAAATTTTCAAATAATGTTTTGTGCTCTCAAATGCAACTCATAGATTCCAAGACTTAAGAGTGTAGGGTTTAAAATCTTACCTACTAAGCACATGTAACCTACACTTCAATCTTCAACCCCTTTGGCATACTTGAGTTCTTCTTGTGTTAGCCGTAAGGGCAAATCATGTAATTTTGATTAATGACAAAGATTGATGAGAACTGATATGTTTATATTGTGTGATAGGATTTGTGAAGAAAGAAGTTTGAAGTCTCATTGCCTTCAAGCCAAAGAGCAAGAACAACCTCAATAAGCTATGAGTCTTTTGAGGTTTATTCAAAGATGAACTCAAGGCATTGAAGACTTGAAGTGTGGAGTAGGTATGATGATAGGTAATATCTATGTAAACTCTACACTTATATGTCTTGGAGTCTATTGAATGCATAAGAGAGCATAAAATTGGTTTCTTAATCTTAAAAGGTTTTTGAATGAATTCTTAGTAAATGTGGTTGTGTGTCCTAAAAGTTTTTAAGTAAACTTTATATGATCAAAGGAATTTGATTTTGGTTTTCAAACTGATATTTGTCTAAATAAGTTATCTTTATATACCAAATGTATTTCAAATACTTGAAAGATTGATTTCAAATGATTTTACAAAGTTTGAACATAATTCCAAGAAATTCGGTCGTCCGAATTTGGTAGCAAAAGTTTGCTACTGTTCTTCCAGAGAAATTCGGAAGAAGACTCGGACGCATGAAGAAAAATTCGGTCGTCCGAATTTTGGTCTTCAACATGGTCACTGTTCTTCCAGAGAAATTCGGACGAAGATTCGGACGAAGCAGGAAGAATTCCGGAAGAATTCGGTCGTCCAAAAAATTCGGACGCAGAATTCGGTCGTCCGAATTTCCTGAAAATAGCCGTTAACTAGCCATTTTATAGCTGTTTCAACTGATTTTCAAATTCTATAAAAGCTATAAACGTGCAATCTTTTGTAGGTTCTGAATCCTTGAATATTCTAAGCTTTCTAAAGTCTATTACAAACATTTCTCAAGCTCTCTTATGTCTTGTGCATTGAATTGATTGATCAAAAGACATCAAAGTGTGAAGGTGCAACTTTGTGTAAATTCTACCAACAAGTGGTAACATCTACACACTCATTTTTTACTTATTAAATTGTGTTGATCTACTAGCTCTAGCAAGGTTATCTTGATAACATAAAACCCTTTAGATAAGGGTAATCTTTGAAGTTGTGATTCAAGGTTGTTTGAGATATAAAACCATAGGTTGGTGAGCCTTGTTTGTAAAAATTACTAGAAGAGGTTGTAAGTGTAAAACCATAGTGTGGTGAGCCTCTCTTGTAATCTGTGAACTTGAGCACATAGTAGAGTTATTGAAATCCTTAAGTGTATGCTTAAGGTAGTGGAGGTAGATCCTGAGGATCGAACCACTATAAATTGTTTGTGTTCATTTGTTTACATTTCTTATATTGCTTTGCCATAAATGTTTTTCATATCAAATATTTTTCAAAGTCATTGAAGTTATATCTCAAATGATTTTACAAAGTTTGAAAATGCTTCCAAAAAATTCGGTCGTCCGAATTTTGTAGCAAAAGTTTGCTACTATCCAGAGAAATTCGGAAGAAGATTCGGACGCAGCCAAAAAATTCGGTCGTCCGA
Organism: Rauvolfia tetraphylla; assembly: GCA_030512225.1. Taxonomy (NCBI): domain Eukaryota; kingdom Viridiplantae; phylum Streptophyta; class Magnoliopsida; order Gentianales; family Apocynaceae; genus Rauvolfia; species Rauvolfia tetraphylla. The sequence goes on from JAJQKT010000019.1 coordinate 1,461,278, forward strand.
ATTTTTGGCCTTCAGCATGGTCACTGTTCTTCCAGAGAAAATCGAAAGAAGATTCGGACGTATCAAAAAATTTGGTCGTCCGAATTTTTGGTCTCAGCATGGTTACTATTCATCCAGTGAAATTCGGACGAAGATTCGGACGCAGCCAGGACTGAAACTAGTCGTTCCTAGCCGTTTTATGAACGTTTTAACAGATTTTCAAATTCTATAAAAGCTATAAACATGCAAATTTTTGTAACTCTTGAAATCTTGAAAACTCCAAGCATTCAAAAGCATTTAGCAAACATTTCTTAAGCTCTCTTATGTCTTGTGCATTCAATTGATCAACCCAAAAGACATCAAAGTGTGAAGGTGCAAAATTGTGTAACATCTACCATCAAGTGGTAACTTCTACATATTCTCATTTATTTATCAAATTGTGTATTTCTACTAGCTCTAGCAAGGTTATCTTGATAACATAAAATCCTTTAGATAAGGGTGATCCTTGAAAGTGTGATTCAAGGTTGTTTAAGATATAAAACCATTGTTTGTGGTGAGCCTTGTATTGTAAACATTACTAGAAGAGGTTGTGAGTGTAAAACCATAGTTTGGTGAACCTCTCTTGTAATTTGTAAACCTGAGCAATTAGTAGATTTGTTGAAATCCTTAAGTGTGAGCTTAAGGTAGTGGATGTAGATCTTGAGGATCGAACCACTATAAATTGTTTGAGTTCTTTGCTATTGCTTTCATTACTACCTTGCTATCTATTATCTATAATTAGCTTATATAACTTGTTCTTGGTCTAAACGCATAAAAGGTTTAAGTTTGCGAAAATTAGCGAAATACCTAATTCACCCCCCTCTTAGGTATTTCAATTGGTATCAGAGCTAGAACTTCTGTGTGTGGTTTAACAACCTAGAAGACAAAGATCCTATGGCTAATATGTCAAACCTACCTTACCTAGAAGGATCTTCCACAAATAGACCACCTTTGTTTAATGGAACAAATTACACTTTCTGGAAATCTAGAGTTAAAATTTATATTTGTTCTATTAATTTTGATTTGTGGAACATAATTGAGAAAGGTCCTTATGTCCCAATGAAAATGAGTGCTGATGGAATAACCTCAGTACCCAAGTCCACAGATGAATTTGATGAGCATGATTCTAAGAAAATGACTTTAAATTATTAAGCCATGAATATATTAAGTTGGATTCTGCTCATGACATGTGGAGATTACTTCAAATTACACATGAAGGAACTAATCAAGTTAAAGAATCTAAACTTGCCATGCTAGTTAGAGATTATGAACTGTTTACCATGAAACAAGGTGAAAATATTAGTGATATGTTTACAAGATTTACTAACATTTTCAATGGCTTAAAAGCTTATGGTACAAGCTATACTATGGGAGAGCAAAACAGAAAGATTTTAGATGCTCTACCAAAATCCTGGCAGCCTAAAACACTTGCCATTGAGGAATCCAAGGATTTGAAGACTCTTCCACTTGAAGAGCTCATTGGATCTCTACTGACTCATGAAATGAAAATGAAACGGCTAAATGACAAGGAGGATGAAGAAAAGGGAAGAAAAGGAGTTGTACTCAAGTCTTCAAATTACTTGAGTGAACAAGAACAGTCTTCAAGTGAAGAAGAAGGAGGAAACAGTGGAGAAGAAGAGATTGCGATGGCAGTAAGGAAGTTTAAAAGATTCTACAAAAAGGAGTTTCTCAAGAAAGGAAGAAAACCAATCAAGAAGAGTGGACAATCCTCATCCTATAAACCTCAATGTTTTGAATGTAAAAGCACAGAGCATCTTGTTTCTGACTGTCCTAAAGCTTTGGAAAAAGAAAGAGAAAGCAAAAACAAAAAGAAATCTGTCAAGAAAGGAAAAGGATTAGCTGGAACATGGGATCAACAAGAAAATGGGGATGAAAGTGAAGGAAAGGCCAACATATGCTTTATGGCCATTGATGATGAGGTACAATCTTCACCCTCTATTTCAAATGTATATGATGATGATATTGATTCCAGTGATCTTATTGTTGAGTTATATGAAGAATTAAAAAAGGCTTCAAAAAAGAAATAAAGAAATGAAACTCAAAATAAATGATTTATCTAATGAAAATTCAAAATTATGTGTCGAAAAATGGAAAACTTCTTGAAACCATTAGTTGCATTGCTATTGAAAAAAGAAGTTTTGAATACAACTATACAAAACATATCTTTTGAAAACAAAAAGCTTTGCACTAGAATTACTTCTCTTGAATCAATGATAAAAGATCATGAGCTTCTAAAAAGGAAAGTTAATGATCTAACTTTATGCATTGAGAGATTTACAAATGGAAGGGAAAATTTGAATAAATTACTTGGCTATCAAAGATCTTCATTTATAAAACATGGTCTTGGTTTTACTCATGATTATTCCGCTCCAAAACAGAAAAAAATCTTTTTGCTAAAGAATCTTATCATTCTAGATCACATATTTGCTGCACTTATTGTGGTAAACATGGACACAAGGTGTCTAGATGTTTTATCAAAAGAAAAATAGAAAGTGGTGTTAAAACCATTTGGAAAGTCAAAGAAACTTTTACTAACCCCCTTGGACCCAAGAAAATATGGGTACCAAAAATCACCCTTTCAAATTTGGTATAGGTTCAATTTGCCTCAAGATCAAGTGCCACAAAATGGTTCCTTGACAGTGGATGCTCAAGGCATATGACTGGAAATGCATCACTTGTTAGTGAACTTCAAACTACAAGTGAAGGTTGTCACATTTGGAGATAAGAAGAAAGGGAAAATACTTGGAATAGGTAACATTGGTAAAGGTTCTTTCCCTCTTATCAAGAAAGTATTACTTATTGAAGATTTAAAGTATAATTTACTGAGTATTAGTCAATTATGTGATAATGGATGCAAAGTAGAGTTTAAATGTGATACTTGTACTATTCTTGACAATGCAAGTAACAAAACTATCTTTGTTGCTAAAAGAGTTGGTAATGTATATGTGTTGTATCTTGATGAGCTTATTACAAATGATATTAAATGTCTTGCCATTCATGACAATGATGGATTTTTATGGCATAGAAGATTAGGACATGTAAGCATGGATTTATTAAACAAACTTTCTACACAAGAGCTAGTGAGAGGATTACCTAAATTGCATTTTGATAAAACTCGTCTCGTGATGCTTGTCAATATGGAAAACAATCAAAGACATCATTTAAACCAAAGAAAATGGTTTCTACCTCAAAACCTCTTGAACTAGTTCACATGGATTTATTTGGACCTATGAGGACTACTAGTCTTGGTGGTAAAAGCTATGCTTATGTGATTGTTGATGATTTTTCAAGATTTACATGGGTAATCTTCTTAGCACAAAAAGATGAAACATTTCATGAATTTTCAAAACTCTTCAAAAAGGTTCAAACCTCTCTTGATTGCAAACTGATGTCTATTAGAAGTGATAATGGAAGAGAATTTTGTAACCAAGACTTTACAAAATTTTGTGATGAATATGGTATTACTCAAAATTTTTCAACTGCCAAAACACCTCAACAAAATGGTGTTGTTGAAAGGAAAAACAGAACCTTACAAGAAATGGCTAGATCAATGCTTTGTGAAAACTCATTACCAAAGTACTTTTGAGTTTGAAAGTCATTAATACAGCTTGTTATATCATGAACAGAGTTTTACTAAGACCTTTTATAAGAAAAACACCTTTTGAACTCTTATTTGACAAAACTCCATCAATTGTCTATTTCAAAGTTTTTGGTTGTAAATGCTTCATTTTAAACACTAGCAACTATCTTGGTAAGTTTGATAGAAAATCAGATGAAGGAATTTTTCTTGGTTATTCATCAAATAAAAAGGCATATAGAGTCTATAATAAAAGAACATTTTGTGTTGAAGAAACAATTCATGTAACCTTTGATGAATCTAACATTTATCTTCAAAGAGGAAATGAAGATGACATAGGCACATCAATGGTTGAAAAACATACTCAACACCAAGCACCCACAATGGAAGATCATGCCAAAGAAGAAGAAATAATGGAGCAAGAACAAGATGGTCAATCAAGCAATAATCAAGAACTTCCAAAGGATATCACATATGCAAAAGGTCATCCTAAGGAGCAAATCATTGGTGATGTCTCCCAAGGGGTAAAAACAAGGCGGTACTTTATTGATAACTTCGCTCTTTTATCTCATATTGAACCAAAAAATATTGATGATGCATTGTGTGATAATTTCTGGATTATTGCTATGGAAGAAGAGCTAAATCAATTTGAAAGAAATAAAGTTTGGTCTCTTGTTCCTAGACTTCATGATCATTCTGTTATTGGTACAAAATGGGTTTTTAGAAATAAGTTAAATGAACTAGGAGAAGTAGTTAGAAATAAAGCTAGACTTGTTGCTCAAGGTTTCAACCAAGAAGAAGGCATTGACTATGATGAGACCTTTGCTCCAGTGAGCTGATTAGAATCTATAAGAATACTTTTGGCATTTGCTTGCTTTAAAGGTTGTAAACTTTTTCAAATGGATGTTAAAAGTGCTTTCCTAAATGGTTTTATTGAAGAAGAGGTGTATGTAGAACAACCTCCTGGTTTTATCCATGAAAAATTTCCAAATTATGTGTATAAGCTAACCAAAGCTCTATATGGACTGAAACAAGCTCCAAGATCTTGGTATGAAAGATTAAGTGTTTTTCTTCTCTCAAAAGGTTTTACTAAAGGAAAAGTAGACACAGCTCTTTTTATTAAAACATCTTCTAAAAATGATATTTTGCTTGTACAAATCTATGTTGATGATATCATTTTTGGTTCTACTAATATTTCTCTTTGTGAAGAGTTTGCTAAAGCTATGCAAAATGAATTTGAGATGAGCATGATGGGAGAACTAAGTTTCTTTCTTGGACTACAAATTAAGCAAACCAAGGATGGAGTCTTCATCAATCAAGAAAAATATACTAAGGAGCTATTGAAAAGGTTTGGAATGGATCAAGCAAAAGGAATAAGTACTCCTATGAGTTCATCAACTAAACTTGATAAAGATGAGAAAGGTAAAAGTATTGATGAGAAATTATATAGAGGAATGATAGGAAGTTTACTCTATCTCACTGCTAGTAGACCAGATATTATGCTCGATGTTTGCTTGTGTGCTAGATTCCAATCATGTCCTAAAGAATCTCATCTAATTTCTGTCAAACGAATATTTCATTATTTGATTGATACACATGACTATGGTCTTTGATTTTCTAAAACTTCATCTTTTGAACTTATTGGATATTCTGATGCTGACTATGCTGGATGCAAAGTTGAGCGTAAAAGTACAAGTGATCATTGTCAATTTCTTGGTAGTTGTCTAGTGTCTTGGTTTAGTAAAAAGCAGGCTTGTGTATCTTTATCCACAGCAGAAGCTGAATACATAGCTGCAGGAAGTTGTTGTGCACAATTATTATGGATGCAGCATACTTTACTTGATTATGGTCTTAAATTTAAGTGTGTGCCTATACTATGTGATAATACTAGTGCTATCAATTTGAGCATTAATCCCATTCAACACTCTAGGACCAAGCATATAGAGATAAAACATCATTTCATTCGTGATCATGTGATTAAGAAAGATATATGCTTAGAACATGTAAATACAAATGGAAAAATTGCTGACATATTTACAAAGCCTTGGCTGAGGAAAGGTTTAATCACCTAAGAAGACTCTTAGGAATTTCAAAATTCAATGACTAATATGTGTATTAATGTTGTGATGAAAACAGAGATTTATTGATCAAAAATTCAGACGCAGGACAGAAAATTCGGTCGACCGAATTTTCTGAACCAAAGAGACAGAAACTTTCGACCGAAAATTGGGACGCAGACCTAAAATTCGGTCGTCCGATTTTGCGGATGCATCCCTTTAAATGAAAATCGAACGGTTTCTTCCCAACATTACAACTTCTGAATTTTACATCCTTTCAAAACCTCTCATACCCATTCAAGTCTTAATCAAAATCTCTTCAAATCCACACACTCTCATCCCGATTTTCCTTCATTTTTAAACTTCTAAGCCCTAATTTCATACAGAAAACAAATCCTTCTCAAGAGAAAACATCATGGTGAGAACAAAGAAGCCCAATGTTGAGAAAGGAAAAGGAAAGGCTAAGGAAGGAGATGGAGACCCAATCCTCAATCAACCAAGAAGGATTCGCATTCCTCAAACACAATCTGGGGTTGATAGGTTTATCTCTATCAAATCTACTCATGAATTTGATGAATGGAATAAGAATAGTAGAAATATTATTCCTGGATATAAGGTGGATGCTGATAAACTATCTAGTATGGATATGGTTCTGTCCTATTTCAATGATGTTGGATGGAGTAGTTTGTTGTTTATTAATGAAGATTTTTATCCTACTTTGGTATATGAATTCTATGCAAACCTAAAGGAAGAAAGAACTGAGATTGTTGGGGATGATAGGATACAATGGTATTCAACAAGAGTATCCCAAGTTGATATTGAATTAAGTGAAGCCCTTATTAACAGAATTTGTGGGGTAAGTGACAGTGGGGCTAAATATTATGCACCCTCAATGCATTGCTATGATCGTCAACTCTTTATATATGATAGATTTGAACTAGTATTTACAAATGGAAGAGAGTTTAGATCTATAAAAGAGAGGGAAATCAAGAATTTGGATGCTAGAGGTAGAGTATTGCATCATATGGTAACTACTATGATTGTTCCTAACTTTGGACATAAATCATCAGTAGGTATTATGCATATGGTATTAATGTTGGCCTTGCATGAATAGAGAAAATTGAACTTTGGATATATAGCCTTAAGACACATGATTACTGCTAGAAAAACAGTAACCAAGGCATTCCCTTTTGGAAGGCTGTTAACAAAGATCTTTAAGCATTTTAAGATTAAACTTTCAGGAAGAGGACAAGCCTTTAAAAGTGGAGAAATATACACTGATGAATCCCTTAAGAGAATGCAGCTTATCCTTGATGATGATGGAGTATGGAAAACAAAAAGAGGATCCTCTCCAAAAAGATTAGGAAGAAAGGAAAGGACAGAAAGTGTAGAAGAGGAAAAGGAGGAGGATGAAGATGAGGAAGATGAGGAAGAGACCCTTGCAAGAGAAATGAAGACAAAAAGAAAGCATGACATTTCAAGTGAGGGGGAGCAACCACCAACAAAAAGAAGAGTAGTTGAAGAAGAAACTGAAGTTGAGTCAAGTGGTGAAGGAATAACTAGAGGTGACACCATAATAGCCAAAGCATTCCAAGAAGCCTTGAACAATCAAGTCAAGTAAATGGAGAAGATGTATAAGTTCTTTGAATCATTTGCTCCAATGGTTCTAGGAAAATTAGATGGACTAGAGAGTAGAGTGAAACACATTGAGGAAATCCTAATGAGAAATACTCAAAGTGGTGAAGGACCCTCTAGGCCTCAAGATAGAAATGAGGAAGATGATGATAAAGAGGAAGATTAGAAGGACAAAGATGATGACAGTGATGATGGGGATGATCAAGGAGGAAATGATGAGACAATGGCAGAACAAGAAGAAGAAGAAGAACATGTACATGAAGAACCACAAAAGGCAGGAAGCCAAGTAGCTCAAGCTGAAATTGTCTCACCATCACACATTTCATTCAGCCAAGGAAGAGTGAAGCACTTGGCCATCAAGAAAGGGACTAGCAGAGCCTCTTCATCAACATCACAAGACTAAGCATCTCTTCCATTCTATTTACTGCTTTAAGTTATTTGAATTTTTAGTTACGCATCTAATGTTATAATCTTCTTCAGTATTTTTCTTGCATCTTATGTAATAGTGAAGCTCAATGATGAAATCTCAGTGATGAGAGCTTCCTTTATGTGTTAAATTGTTAATCTCATTTTCATTGACCCCATCTTTGACTGATGACAAAAGGGGGAGAAGAAATGAGGATGACAAAATGTGTGAAAAACTGCTGTATAACTGCTGTATGGGATGAGATAATGAATTTATGAATATTTTCTATATGAATTGATAATGAATTTTCTGTATATGAATTTTCTGTATGCATGTGTTCTGAGTCTTATGTCTCAATCCTATAGATGTTTTCTATGTGTTTTCTGTAAATGAATAACTTGTTCTTGAACTGTTACTCTATGAAAACTCTATGAAAACATTTGAATGCATGAGATATAACTTGTTGACAAAAAGTATTCTATTATTTGTTCAAACTGATCTAAATCTGTTTTAATCTCTCTATTATGTTTGAACAACCTTAGGCATTCTTTATATTTAATTTAATTGCAGTTTGGACTTAAGATTTAAAAAATTTGGATGCAAGGTTTAAGAATTCGGATGCATGTTCTGAAATTCGGATGCATGCATCTTTTGTTGCCAAAATGTGCTCTATTGTTGTTCAAATTGATTCAAACTTATTTTAATCTCTTCCACTATGTTTGAACAACCTTAGGAAAGCTTATTTTCAAAAATTGAAGCTTTCATTTCACTTATTTTACAATTCGGACTTGATATGTCAAAATTCGGATGCATAGCATCTCAAGTCCAAACTTGTTGAAAAATGAGCACAATCTAAGGGGGAGCATTGTTAAACTTTTACAACCTTAAAACCTCTCTTAGAACTTTTTCTAAATGCTTAAATGCTATATCTTCTATCCTAATTGTTGGAAGGAAGGAGGTTAATGGAGGTTGGTTGGGTCATAGGCTCATATTGAGCCTTTTGTATGTAGATGTGCTAAATTGGTTATTTTCTATCATTGACATTAATACTTCTATGTACTACATTGTTTTAATCTATCACATTTTGCATCAAAGTTTGTCATCATCAAAAAGGGGGAGATTGTTAGCCCTAAGGGCAAATTATGTAGTTTTGATTAATGACAAATATTGATGAGGACTAAAATGTTTGATTATTGTGTGATAGGTTCTGTAATTTGAGAAGTATGAAGTCTCATTGCTTTGAAGCAAAAGTTCAAGAACAACTTCAGTTAAGCAAGTATTTGAAGTTTGAAGAATGTTGTTCTAAAGATGATCAAAAAGCATTGAAGACTTGAAGTGTAGAGTACATTTAACTTTTAGGTAAATTTCTATGTAAACTCTACACTTGCATGTCTTGGTTATCATTGAATGCATAAGAGAGCATAAAAATAGTCTTATGATCTTAAAAGGCTTTGAATGAATCTTTTTATAAGATATGTTAGTAAACTTCATATGTTCTTGATTTTCAAGCTTATACATGGTTAAATAAGTTTTCTATACATATCAAATGTTTTTCAAACTCATTGAAGTTATATCTCAAATGATTTTACAAAGTTTGAAAATGCTTCCAAAAAATTCGGTCGTCCGAATTTTGTAGCAAAAGTTTGCTACTATTCTTCCAGAGAAATTCAGAAGAAGATTCGGACGCAGCCAAAAAATTCGGTCGTCCGAATTTTTGGCCTTCAGCATGGTCACTGTTCTTCCAGAGAAATTCGGAAGAAGATTCGGATGCAGCAAAAAATTTGGTCGTCCGAATTTTTGTTCTCAGCATGGTTACTATTCATCCAGAGAAATTCGGACGAAGATTCGGACGCAGCCAGGAAATTCGGTCGTCCGAATTTTCTGAAACTAGTCGTTCCTAGCCGTTTTATGAACGTTTTAACAGATTTTCAAATTCTATAAAAGCTATAAACATGCAAATTTTTGTAACTCTTGAAATCTTGAAAACTCCAAGCATTCAAAAGCATTTAGCAAACATTTCTTAAGCTCTCTTATGTCTTGTGCATTCAATTGATCAACCCAAAAGACATCAAAGTGTGAAGGTGCAAAATTGTGTAACATCTACCATCAAGTGGTAACTTCTACACATTCTCATTTATTTATCAAATTGTGTATTTCTACTAGCTCTAGCAAGGTTATCTTGATAACATAAAATCCTTTAGATAAGGGTGATCCTTGAAAGTGTGATTCAAGGTTGTTTAAGATATAAAACCATTGTTTGTGGTGAGCCTTGAATTGTAAACATTACTAGAAGAGGTTGTGAGTGTAAAACCATAGTTTGGTGAACCTCTCTTGTAATTTGTAAACCTGAGCAATTAGTAGATTTGTTGAAATCCTTAAGTGTGAGCTTAAGGTAGTGGATGTAGATCTTGAGGATCGAACCACTATAAATTGTTTGAGTTCTTTGCTATTGCTTTCATTACTGCCTTGCTATCTATTATCTATAATTAGCTTATATAACTTGTTCTTGGTCTAAACGCATAAAAGGTTTAAGTTTGCGAAAATTAGCCAAATACCTAATTCACCCCCCTTAGGTATTTCAGCTTTGTTAGCCTTTATTCTTGCACTAAACATATGTTTTAATGCCATGAACCCAAAATTTAGTCTTCTATGCTCATGCAATGCAAGCATTATCACAATATGCATATTCCTAACTGATGATTTGTGATCAAAATTAGGGTAATCATGGTAGTGATCATGTGATGCAAGACACAACCTCTAGTATCTAAAGCTTTAATCTCTTTTTCCCTAGGGGACCTAAACCTCCTACCATTTGTAAATGATCCTTCAAAGCATTCATTGGTAAACAACTCATGAATATAACAATGTTGCCCCAAGGAATAGTATCTAACACCAATGTCATCAACTCCACATATACGATTCAACAAAGCATCATTAATTTCAAAATCAAATTGGGAAACTCTAGATGAATACCATTGTATCATACTACCCCCAACATACTCAATCCTTTCTTCCTTAAGATTAGCATAAAACTCATAAATAAAAGAAGGATAATAATCTTCATTTACTCCAAGTAAACTACCCCAACCTATCTCACCAAAGAGAGAAAGCACATTACCTATGTTGGTGAGTTTGTCTATGTCCACTCTACGGCTTGGAATAGTTTTTCTATTCTTTTTTCTCATAGCCATTTCATCATCTTCATCATTTTCATCTTCATCACTAGATGATTCCTCTTCTTCACTTTAATAGTCGGAGCTTTAAGTACAACTCCTTTTTTCCCAGTTTCTTCATCCTCAAGATCATTTAATCTCTTTACCTCACTTCATGAGTAAGCAAAGATCGAATAAGTTCCTCAAGAGGAAGAATCTTCAAGTCTCTTGATTCTTTGATTGCAATAGATTTTTGTTGCCAAGACTTGCGTAGAGCATCCAATAATTTTTCCCATAAGCTTTCAAACCATTGAAAATGTTGGTGGATCTTGTGAATGTGTCACTAATGCTCTCCCCTTGCTTCATGGTGAATAGTTCATAATACCTTACTAGCATAGCAAGCTTTGACTCTTTCACTTGATTTGTTCCTTCATGAGTTACTTGAAGAAGTCTCCATATGTCATGAGCCGAGCAGCATCTGCTTACTTGGTTGTATTCACATACGTCCAATCCGCAACTCAAAATATTCATTGCTTGGCAATTCAAGGTCGTCTTTCTTGAATCACTTTCATCATACTCATCTAAGGGCTTTGGTTCCCTTGTTGTTCCTTCAACTCTCATCCTTATTGGTATATAAGTCCTTCTCGATGATATTCCACAAATCAAACTTAATAGAAAATCTATATATCTTAATTCTAGATTTTCAAAAGGTATAATTTGTTCCATCGAACAAAGGTGGTCTATTTGTGGAAGACCCTTCCAAATAAGGTAAGTTTGAAACATTAGCCATAAGATCTTAACTTCTAGGTTGTAAAATATTCACAAAGAAGCCCAAGCTTGGATACCAATTGAAAGACTTGGGGGGAGAGGGGAGGGTGAATTAAATCTTTTTGCAAATTTTTTAAAACATTTTCCTTCTCACAAAATATGTCTTGGAAGATATTGTGGAATCAAATTCTCAACAAGTTATGCAAGTAAGAACATCAAGTTTCCAAATAGATAAAAGAACAACACTAGCGATTAATCACAAATTAAAAGATAATAGCATAAATATGTGAACAAGTAAAGCCATAAATAAATGAACACAATATTTATAGTGGTTCCTGTTAGCCCTAAGGGCAAATTATGTAGTTTTGATTAATGACAAATATTGATGAGGACTAAAATGTTTGGTTATTGTGTGATAGGTTCTGTAATTTGAGAAGTATGAAGTCTCATTGCTTTGAAGCAAAGGTTCAAGAACAACTTCAGTTAAGCAAGTATTTGAAGTTTGAAGAATGTTGTTCTAAAGATGATCAAAAAGCATTGAAGACTTGAAGTGTAGAGTACATTTAACTTTTAGGTAAATTTCTATGTAAACTCTACACTTGCATGTCTTGGTTATCATTGAATGCATAAGAGAGCATAAAAATAGTCTTATGATCTTAAAAGGCTTTGAATGAATCTTTTTATAAGATATGTTAGTAAACTTCATATGTTCTTGATTTTCAAGCTTATACATGGTTAAATAAGTTTTCTATACATATCAAATGTTTTTCAAACTCATTGAAGTTATATCTCAAATGATTTTACAAAGTTTGAAAATGCTTCCAAAAAATTCGGTCGTCCGAATTTTGTAGCAAAAGTTTGCTACTATTCTTCCGGAGAAATTCGAAGAAGATTCGGGACGCAGACCAAAAAAATTCGGTCGTCCGAATTTTTTGGCCTTCAAAGCATGGTCACTGTTCTTCCGAGAAATTCGGAAGAAGATTCGGATGCAGCAAAAAAAATTTGGTCGTCCGAATTTTTTGTTCTCAAACGATGGTTACTATTCATCCAGAGAAATTCGGGATCGAAGATTCGGACGCAGCCGAGAAATTCGGTCGTCCGAATTTTTCCGAAACTAGTCGTTCCTAGCCGTTTTATGAACGTTTTAACAGATTTTCAAATTCTATAAAAGCTATAAACATGCAAATTTTTGTAACTCTTGAAATCTTGAAAACTCCAAGCATTCAAAAGCATTTAGCAAACATTTCTTAAGCTCTCTTATGTCTTGTGCATTCAATTGATCAACCCAAAAGACATCAAAGTGTGAAGGTGCAAAATTGTGTAACATCTACCATCAAGTGGTAACTTCTACACATTCTCATTTATTTATCAAATTGTGTATTTCTACTAGCTCTAGCAAGGTTATCTTGATAACATAAAATCCTTTAGATAAGGGTGATCCTTGAAAGTGTGATTCAAGGTTGTTTAAGATATAAAACCATTGTTTGTGGTGAGCCTTGAATTGTAAACATTACTAGAAGAGGTTGTGAGTGTAAAACCATAGTTTGGTGAACCTCTCTTGTAATTTGTAAACCTGAGCAATTAGTAGATTTGTTGAAATCCTTAAGTGTGAGCTTAAGGTAGTGGATGTAGATCTTGAGGATCGAACCACTATAAATTGTTTGAGTTCTTTGCTATTGCTTTCATTACTGCCTTGCTATCTATTATCTATAATTAGCTTATATAACTTGTTCTTGGTCTAAACGCATAAAAGGTTTAAGTTTACGAAAATTAGCCAAATACCTAATTCACCCCCCTCTTAGGTATTTCAATTGGTATCAGAGCTGGAACTTCTGTGTGTGGTTTAACAACCTAGAAGACAAAGATCCTATGGCTAATATGTCAAACCTACCTTACCTAGAAGGATCTTTCACAAATAGACCACCTTTGTTTAATGGAACAAATTACACTTTTCTGGAAATCTAGAGTTAAAATTTATATTTGTTCTATTAATTTTGATTTGTGGAACATAATTGAGAAAGGTCCTTATGTCCCAATGAAAATGAGTGCTGATGGAATAACCTCAGTACCCAAGTCCACAGATGAATTTGATGAGCATGATTCTAAGAAAATGACTTTAAATTATTAAGCCATGAATATATTAAGTTGTGCTTTAGATGTTACTGAATATAATAGAGTTAGTGGATGTGATTCTGCTCATGACATGTGGAGATTACTTCAAATTACACATGAAGGAACTAATCAAGTTAAAGAATCTAAACTTGCCATGCTAGTTAGAGATTATGAACTGTTTACCATGAAACAAGGTGAAAATATTAGTGATATGTTTACAAGATTTACTAACATTTTCAATGGCTTAAAAGCTTATGGTACAAGCTATACTATGGGAGAGCAAAACAGAAAGATTTTAGATGCTCTACCAAAATCCTGGCAGCCTAAAACACTTGCCATTGAGGAATCCAAGGATTTGAAGACTCTTCCAGTTGAAGAGCTCATTGGATCTCTACTGACTCATGAAATGAAAATGAAACGGCTAAATGACAAGGAGGATGAAGAAAAGGGAAGAAAAGGAGTTGTACTCAAGTCTTCAAATCACTTGAGTGAACAAGAACAGTCTTCAAGTGAAGAAGAAGGAGGAAACAGTGGAGAAGAAGAGATTGTGATGGCAGTAAGGAAGTTTAAAAGATTCTACAAAAAGGAGTTTCTCAAGAAAGGAAGAAAACCAATCAAGAAGAGTGGACAATCCTCATCCTATAAACCTCAATGTTTTGAATGTAAAAGCACAGAGCATCTTGTTTCTGACTGTCCTAAAGCTTTGGAAAAAGAAAGAGAAAGCAAAAACAAAAAGAAATCTGTCAAGAAAGGAAAAGGATTAGCTGGAACATGGGATCAACAAGAAAATGGGGATGAAAGTGAAGGAAAGGCCAACATATGCTTTATGGCCATTGATGATGAGGTACAATCTTCACCCTCTATTTCAAATGTATATGATGATGATATTGATTCCAGTGATCTTATTGTTGAGTTATATGAAGAATTAAAAAAGGCTTCAAAAAAGAAATAAAGAAATGAAACTCAAAATAAATGATTTATCTAATGAAAATTCAAAATTATGTGTCGAAAATGGAAAACTTCTTGAAACCATTAGTTGCATTGCTATTGAAAAAGAAGTTTTGAATACAACTATACAAAACATATCTTTTGAAAACAAAAAGCTTTGCACTAGAATTACTTCTCTTGAATCAATGATAAAAGATCATGAGCTTCTAAAAAGGAAAGTTAATGATCTAACTTTATGCATTGAGAGATTTACAAATGGAAGGGAAAATTTGAATAAATTACTTGGCTATCAAAGATCTTCATTTATAAAACATGGTCTTGGTTTTACTCATGATTATTCTGCTCCAAAACAGAAAAAATCTTTTGCTAAAGAATCTTATCATTCTAGATCACATATTTGCTGCACTTATTGTGGTAAACATGGACACAAGGTGTCTAGATGTTTTATCAAAAGAAAAATAGAAAGTGGTGTTAAAACCATTTGGAAAGTCAAAGAAACTTTTACTAACCCCCTTGGACCCAAGAAAATATGGGTACCAAAAATCACCCTTTCAAATTTGGTATAGGTACAATTTGCCTCAAGATCAAGTGCCACAAAATGGTTCCTTGACAGTGGATGCTCAAGGCATATGACTGAAATGCATCACTTGTTAGTGAACTTCAAACTACAAGTGAAGGTTTTGTCACATTTGGAGATAAGAAGAAAGGGAAAATACTTGGAATAGGTAACATTGGTAAAGGTTCTTTCCCTCTTATCAAGAAAGTATTACTTATTGAAGATTTAAAGTATAATTTACTGAGTATTAGTCAATTATGTGATAATGGATGCAAAGTAGAGTTTAAATGTGATACTTGTACTATTCTTGACAATGCAAGTAACAAAACTATCTTTGTTGCTAAAAAGAGTTGGTAATGTATATGTGTTGTATCTTGATGAGCTTATTACAAATGATATTAAATGTCTTGCCATTCATGACAATGATGGATTTTTATGGCATAGAAGATTAGGACATGTAAGCATGGATTTATTAAACAAACTTTCTACACAAGAGCTAGTGTGAGGATTACCTAAATTGCATTTTGATAAAACTCGCTCTCGTGATGCTTGTCAATATGGAAAACAATCAAAGACATCATTTAAACCAAAGAAAATGGTTTCTACCTCAAAACCTCTTGAACTAGATCACATGGATTTATTTGGACCTATGAGGACTACTAGTCTTGGTGGTAAAAGCTATGCTTATGTGATTGTTGATGATTTTTCAAGATTTACATGGGTAATCTTCTTAGCACAAAAAGATGAAACATTTCATGAATTTTCAAAACTCTTCAAAAAAGGTTCAAACCTCTCTTGATTGCAAACCGATGTCTATTAGAAGTGATAATGGAAGAGAATTTTGTAACCAAGACTTTACAAAATTTTGTGATGAATATGGTATTACTCAAAATTTTTCAACTGCCAAAACACCTCAACAAAATGGTGTTGTTGAAAGGAAAAACAGAACCTTACAAGAAATGGCTAGATCAATGCTTTGTGAAAACTCATTACCAAAGTACTTTTTGAGTGAAAGTCGTTAATACTGACTTGTTATATCATGAACAGAGTTTTACTAAGACCTTTTATAAGAAAAAACACCTTTTGAACTCTTATTTGACAAAAACTCCATCAATTGTCTATTTCAAAGTTTTTGGTTGTAAATGCTTCATTTTAAACACTAGCAACTATCTTGGTAAGTTTGATAGAAAATCAGATGAAGGAATTTTTCTTGGTTATTCATCAAATAAAAAGGCATATAGAGTTTATAATAAAAGAACATTTTGTGTTGAAGAAACAATTCATGTAACCTTTGATGAATCTAACATTTATCTTCAAAGAGGAAATGAAGATGACATAGGCACATCAATGGTTGAAAATCATACTCAACACCAAGCACCCACAATGGAAGATCATGCCAAAGAAGAAGAAATAATGGAGCAAGAACAAGATGGTCAATCAAGCAATAATCAAGAACTTCCAAAGGATATCACATATGCAAAAGGTCATCCTAAGGAGCAAATCATTGGTGATGTCTCCCAAAGGGGTAAAAACAAGGCGGTACTTTATTGATAACTTCGCTCTTTTTATCTCATATTGAACCAAAAAATATTGATGATGCATTGTGTGATAATTTACGGATTATTGCTATGGAAGAAGAGCTAAATCAATTTGAAAGAAATAAAGTTTGGTCTCTTGTTCCTAGACCTCATGATCATTCTGTTATTGGTACAAAATGGGTTTTTAGAAATAAGTTAAATGAACTAGGAGAAGTAGTTAGAAATAAAGCTAGACTTGTTGCTCAAGGTTTCAACCAAGAAGAAGGCATTGACTATGATGAGACCTTTGCTCCAGTGAGCTTGATTAGAATCTATAAGAATACTTTTGGCATTTGCTTGCTTTAAAGGTTGTAAACTTTTTCAAATGGATGTTAAAAGTGCTTTCCTAAATGGTTTTATTGAAGAAGAGGTGTATGTAGAACAACCTCCTGGTTTTATCCATGAAAAATTTCCAAATTATGTGTATAAGCTAACCAAAGCTCTATATGGATCGAAACAAGCTCCAAGATCTTGGTATGAAAGATTAAGTGGTTTTCTTCTCTCAAAAGGTTTTACTAAAGGAAAAGTAGACACAGCTCTTTTTTATTAAAACATCTTCTAAAAAATGATATTTTGCTTGTACAAATCTATGTTGATGATATCATTTTTGGTTCTACTAATATTTCTCTTTGTGAAGAGTTTGCTAAAACTATGCAAAATGAATTTGAGATGAGCATGATGGGAGAACTAAGTTTCTTCCTTGGACTACAAATTAAGAAAACCAAGGATGGAGTCTTCATCAATCAAGAAAAAATATACTAAGGAGCTATTGAAAAAGATTTGGAATGAATCAAGCAAAAGGAATAAGTACTCCTATGAGTTCATCAACTAAACTTGACAAAGATGAGAAAGGTAAAAGTATTGATGAGAAATTGTATAGAGGTATGATTGGAAGTTTACTCTATCTCACTCGCTAGTAGACTCGGATATTATGTTTGCTCGTTTGCTTGTGTGCTAGATTCCAATCATGTCATAAAGAATCTCATCTAATTTCATCAAACGAATATTTCGTTATTTGATTGATACACATGACTATGGTCTTTGATTTTCTAAAACTTCATCTTTTGAACTTATTGGATATTCGATCGTCGACTATGCTTTGGATGCAAAGTTGAGCGTAAAAGTACAAGTGGTCATTGTCAATTTTTTTGGTAGTTGTCTAGTGTCTTGGTTTAGTAAAAAGCGAGGCTTGTGTATCTTTATCCACAAATGAAGTCTGAATACATAGTCTGCAGGAAGTTGTTGTGCACAATTATTATGGATGCAACATACTTTACTTGATTATGGTCTTAAATTTAAGTGTGTGCCTATACTATGTGATAATACTAGTGCTATCAATTTGAGCATTAATCCCATTCAACATTCTAGGACCAAGCATATAGAGATAAAACATCATTTCATTCGTGATCATGTGATTAAGAAAGATATATGCTTAGAACATGTAAACACAAATGATCAAATTGCTGACATATTTACAAAGCCTTTGGCTGAGGAAAGGTTTAATCACCTAAGAAGACTCTTAGGAATTTCAAAATTCAATGACTAATGTGTATTAATGTTGTGATGAAAACAGAGATTTATTGATCAAAAAATTGGACGCAGGGACGTGAAAAATTCGGTCGACCGAAATTTTTCGAATCAAAGAGACGAAACTTTCGACCGAAAATTGGGACGCAGACCTAAAATTCGGTCAGTCCGAAATTTTTGCGGATGCATCTATTTAAATGAAAATCGAACGGTTTCTTCCAAACATTACAACTTCCAAATTTTAAATCCTTTCAAAACCTCTCATACCCATTCACGTCCGAATCAAAATCTCTTCAAATCCACACACTCTCATCCCGATTTGCATCCATTTTTAAACTTCTAAGCCCTAATTTCATACAGAAAACAAACCCTTCTCAAGAGAAAACATCATGGTGAGAACAAAGAAACCCAATGTTGAAAAAGGAAAAGGAAAGGCTAAGGAAGGAAATGGAGACCCAATCCTCAATCAACCAAGAAGGATTCGCATTCCTCAAACACAATCTGGGGTTGACAGGTTTATCTCTATCAAATCTACTCATGAATTTGAAGAATGGAATAAGAATAGTAGAAAGATTATTCCTGGATATAAGGTAGATGTTGATAAACTATCTAGTATGGATATGGTTTTGTCCTATTTCAATGATGTTGGATGGAGTAGTTTGTTGTTTATTAATGAAGATTTTTATCCTACTTTGGTATATGAATTCTATGCAAACCTAAAGGAAGAAAGAATTGAGATTGTTGGGGATGATAGGATACAATGGTATTCAACTAGAGTATCCCAAGTTGATATTGAATTAAGTGAAGATCTAATTAACAGAATTTGTGGGGTAAGTGACAGTGGGGCTAAATATTATGCACCCTCAATGCATTGCTATGATCGTCAACTCTTTACATATGACAGATTTGAACAAGCATTTACAAATGGAAGAGAGTTTAGATCTATAAAAGAGAGGGAAATCAAGAATTTGGATGCTAGAGGTAGGGTATTGCATCACATGGTAACTACTATGATTGTTCCTAACTTTGGACATAAATCATCAGTAGGGAATATGCATATGGTATTAATGTTGGCCCTGCATGAACAGAGGAAATTCAACTTTGGATATATAGCCTTAAGACACATGATTACTGCTAGAAAAACAGTAACCAAGGCATTCCCCTTTGGAAGACTGTTAACCAAGATCTTTAAGCATTTTAAGATTAAACTTCCAGGAAGAGGACAAGCCTTTAAAAGTGGAGAAATATACACTGATGAATCTCTTAAGAGAATGCAGCTTATCCTTGATGATGATGGATTATGGAAGACAAAAAGAGGATCCTCTCCAAAAAGATTAGGAAGAAAGGAAAGGACAGAAAGTGTAGAGGAGGAAAAGGAGGAGGATGAAGATGAGGAAGAGACCCTTGCAAGAGAAATGAAGACAAAAAGAAAGCATGACACTTCAAGTGAGGGGGAGCAACCACCAACAAAAAGAAGGGTAGTTGAAGAAGAAACTAAAGATGAGTCAAGTGGTGAAGGAATAACTAGAGGTGACACCATAATAGCCAAAGCATTCCAAGAAGCCTTGAACAATCAAGTCAAGGAAATGGAGAAGATGTATAAGTTCTTTGAATTATTTGCTCCAATGGTTCTAGGAAAATTAGATGCACTAGAGAGTAGAGTGAAACACATTGAGGAAATCCTAATGAGAAATACTCAAAGTGGTGAAGGACCCTCTAGGCCTCAAGATAGAAATGAGGAAGATGATGAAGAGAAAGATAAGAAGGACAAAGATAATGACAGTGATGATGGGGATGACCAAGGAGGAGATGATGAGACAGTGGCAGAACAAGAAGAAGAAGAAGAACATGTACATGAAGAACCACAAAAGGCAGGAAGCCAAGTAGCTCAAGCTGAAATTGTCTCACCATCACACATTTCATTCAGCCAAGGAAGAGTGAAGCACTTGGCCATCAAGAAAGGGATTAGCAGAGCCTCTTCATCAACATCACAAGACTAAGCATCTCTTCCATTCTATTTACTGCTTTAAGTTATTTGAATTTTTAATTATGCATCTAATGTTATAATCTTCTTCAGTATTTTTCTTGCATCTTCTATAATAGTGAAGCTCAATGATGAAATCTCAGTGATGAGAGCTTCCTTTATGTGTTAAATTGTTAATCTCATTTTCATTGACCCCATCTTTGACTGATGACAAAAAGGGGGAGAAGAAATGAGGATGACAAAAATGTGAAAAAAAAGCTGTTCTATGGGATGAGATAATGAATTTTTCTGCTTATGATTTTTTTTATGCATATTTTCTGAGTCTTATGTCTCCATCCTATAGATGTTTTCTGTGTGTTTTCTGTAAATGAATAACTTGCTCTTAAACTTTTACTTTATGAAAACATTTGAATGCATGAGCTATACCTTGTTGCCAAAAAGTATTCTATTGTTGTTCAAATTGATCTAAATCTGTTTTAATCTCTTCTATTATGTTTGAACAACCTTAGGCATTCATTATATTGAATTTATTACAGTTTGGACTGAAGATTTAAAAATTCGGATGCAAGATCAAAATAAATTCGGATGCATGTTCTGAAATTCTGATGCATGCATATTTTGTTGCCAAAATGTGCTCTATTGTTGTTCAAATTGATTCAAACTGGTTTTAATCTCTTCCTCTATGTTTGAACAACCTTAGGAAAGCTTATTCTCAAGATTTTAAGCTTTCATTTAACATATTTTAAAATTCGGACTTGATATGTCAAAATTCGGATGCATAGTATCTCAAGTCCAAACTTGTTGAAAAATGAGCACAATCTAAGGGGGAGCATTGTCAAACTTTTACAACCTTTAAAACCTCTCTTAGAAGTTTTCTTAATGCTTAAATGCTATATCTTCTATCCTAGTAGTTGGAAGGAAGGAGGAAAATGGAGGTTGGTTGGGTCCTAGGCTCATATTGAGCCATTTGAATGTCAATGTGCTAAATTTGGTTATCTTCTATCATTGACATCAATACTTCTATGTACTACATTGTTTTAATCTATCACATTTTGCATCAAAGTTTGTCATCATCAAAAAGGGGGAGATTGTTAGCCCTAAGGGCAAATTATGTAGTTTTGATTAATGACAAATATTGATGAGGACTAAAATGTTTGGTTATTGTGTGATAGGTTCTGTAATTTGAGAAGTATGAAGTCTCACTGCTTTGAAGCAAAGGTTCAAGAACAACTTCCTTTAAGCAAGTATTTGAAGTTTGAAGAATGTTGTTCTAAAGATGATCAAAAGGCATTGAAGACTTGAAGTGTAGAGTGCAATTAATGTTTAGGTAAATTTCTATGTAAACTCTACACTTGCATGTCTTGGTCGTCATTGAATGCATAAGAGAGCATAAAAATAATCTTATGATCTTAAAAGGCTTTGAATGAATCTTTTTTTATAAGATATGTTTGTAAACCTCATATGTTCATATTTTTCAAGCTTAAATATAGTTAAATAAGTTTTCTATATATATCAAATGTTTTTCAAACTCATTGAAGTTATATCTCAAATGATTTTACAAAGTTTGAAAATACTTTCAAAAAATTCGGTCGTCCGAATTTTGTAGCAAAAGTTTGCTACTATTCTTCCAGAGAAATTCGGAAGAAGATTCGGACGACAACTAAAAAAATTCGGTCGTCCGAATTTTTGGCCTTCAAAGCATAGTCACTGTTCTTCCAGAGAAATTCGGAAGAAGATTCGGACGCAACAAAAAAATTCGGTCATCCGAATTTTTGTTCTCAGCATGGTTACTATTCATCCAGAGAAATTCGGACGAAGATTCGGACGCAGCCAAGAAATTCGGTCGTCCGAATTTTCTAAAACTAGCACGTTACTAGCCGTTTTATGAACGTTTTTATAGATTTTCAAATTCTATAAAAGCCATAAACATGCAAATTTTTTGTAACTCTTGAAATCTTGAAAACTCCAAGCATTCAAAAGCATTTAGCAAACATTTCTTAAGCTCTCTTATGTCTTGTGCATTCAATTGATCCATCCAAAGACATCAAAGTGTGAAGGTGCAAATTTGTGTAATATCTACCATCAAGTGGTAACTTCTACACACTCTTCTTTACTTATTCAATTGTGTTGATCTACTAGCTCTAGCAAGGTTATCTTGATAACATAAAACCCTTTAGATAAGGGTGATCCTTGAAGTTGTGATTCAAGGTTGTTTGAGATATAAAACCATAGGTTGGTGAGCCTTGAATTGTAAGAAATTACTAGAAGAGGTTGTGAGTGTAAAATCAAAGTGTGGTGAACCTCTCTTGTAATTTGTAAACCTGAGCAATTAGTAGATTTGTTGAAATCCTTAAGTGTGAGCTTAAGGTAGTGGACGTAGATCTTGAGGATCGAACCACTATAAATTGTTTGAGTTCTTTGCTATTGCTTTCATTATTGTCTTGCTATCAATTATCTATAATTAGCTTACATAACTTGTTCTTGGTCTAAACGCATAAAAGGTTTAAGTTTGCGAAAATTAGCTAAATACCTAATTCACCCCTCCTCTTAGGTATTTCAGTTCCCTATCTTCAAGAACTACATCCACTACCTTGAGTCCTCACTCAAGGATTTCAACCAATCCACTAAATGCTTAAATTTCGTAATTGCACAAGAGGCTCACCCTTCAATGGTTTTACCATAGCAACTTCTTTTCAATCCAATACATAAGGCTCACCCCTATCACAAAGAGTTTTATTTCAATAGACAACCTTGACCATGTTAATCAAAGGCTCACCCTCACGAAAGGGTTTTGCACAACAACCTTAATTAATCTAGTCAATGGCTCACCTATCACAAGGGTTTTATGTCTCTTGACAACTTTGTATCAATCACACCAAGAATGTAAAGATATAGTTTCGAATGTTACCAACACTTCTTTGTGGATAAATACAATACCTAAAACCACATCACCTCCTAGCTTTGTAATATCGAATTATAACCTTTGAGCGCAAGGAATTTTGAGAGCTTTTCAAACAAATTTAAAATAAACAAGTTACAGCTTACTGGATTTTTGAAGATTGAAGAACATACCAAAAATCTGAAATTTGAGGATTTTGTATAGTATAAAAGTCAGCTCCAACGTTTAAAAAAGGTTAGAAACGACTAGTAACAGTAATTTTGCCTGACAGAACAAATTTGATCGACTAAATCTGAACACAATCGTTCAAATGGTTGTCCAAATTTCTCTAAAAATTCAACAGTTTTTGAAATAAAATTCTGACAAACGAATTAGAGTCCGAACTTTTCAAACTTGCTTAAATTGACTAGAAATCAAGCACAATATGTTTGAAAACATTCTATCATAAGGGATAAGTCAATAAAGACCTCTTTAAGTGCAAAAGTCATTGATTAAAGCTTGATAATTCGAGTAAGTTCAAAACCATTGAAAATTTCAAATCACGTTTCATGCTCTCAAATGCAACTCATAGATTTCAAGACTTAAGAGTGTACGGTTTACAAAGCTTACCTACTAAACATATGTAACTTACACTTCATGTCTTCAAAGCCTTCAATCATCTTGAACAAACTCTTCAATCTTCAACCCTTTTAGCATACTTGACTTGCTCTTGCATTTTAGCTTCAAGGCAATGAGACTTGTATTCTTCTCAATCCAAAAATTCTATCACACAACAATCAAACCTATTAGTCCAAATCAAAGTAATCAACATTATTTCCTTAGGAATTTGCATTGATCAATTTTTGTCATTAATCAAAGCAACATGATTTGCCCTTAGGGATAACAAACACTGTTTAACCTTTTCATGAAACGAAACTTTTTGGCCAAATTCAAACAAGGCATTTCTTTTTGTTGCCTTTGTAAAAAGGAGATTTGCTGAAACGATTTTTGGCTTTGCAAATGGTAATAACCGAATAGAAATCCTGGCATGTGATAAAATCGCAGCACTGGCTCTGTAAAATGTTAATTTTATTAAAAGCAATCAAATTTTATTTGATCTAGAATTAACTGATTTCTCATCTTTTTGCACTCTATCTTTCTATATCCACTAGATGTAAGTGTATTACTTGAGCACAAGAGTTCAGTCGTCATATTTATTTTGCTCAAGTAGGAAGGATAGATAGCGAGTTAGAAATAGAAAGTAAGAGAGGAACTTTCAAGTGAGCTCAAGAGTGGTCATATTCTCTCATATTTACAATCTTTATTCCATACTTTGTATTGATGGTAGAAGTTGGATCAACCTTGTTGAATCGAAGTTGGGTTACTTCGGTTTCAATTTATAAATCTTAAGCAAAACTTGTGTTTTGGTGGTAGGCACCATATCTATAAGTCTTGAACAATGTCTAAGAGGGGGGTTAATTGGAATTTATAATAAATCAACCCATTTAAAGCAGAATTAGAAATACGAAAGTTGAAGTACTATTAGCCAATTTTAAAAAGCTGAAGTCCAAATTGAGTGTCAAGTTATTTTTTTTCAGTTTGATCTAAACTCAGAGTGATATTAGGTTGTGTATCTTATAAGAGTTTTACTGAACTCAATTTGTAACTTTCCATTATTTTGGAGGATTTATGGAGGTTAGTAGTAGTCTAATCATTATAGTATTAAAATAGCTCGAAGAAGTTATAAAATTAATTATTCCCAACAGAAAGTTTGAAAGACAATTTTTGTGATATGTATGCATAACGATTTTAGCATGTCTTTCCATTGTGTGGAGAGTATGCTTTTGAACTTGATCATTCTTGCAAAAAATTTCTTTGCCATATAGATAGTAAATGAAAGTAAAACAATTAAACAATCAAAGCTAAGTAAAGCAAGAAATGAAAGAGACACTGAGGATTTTTATAATAGTCCGGCAACATGGCTTCATCCACTCCTTGAGAATCCCAACAAAAGTATTTACACTCAAAACAATTTCTTGAATGGTAGAAGTCAAACCATATAACCCTAATTATCTTACATCCAAGAAGCTCTCAAGTTGAATACACTAGCTTTAAAATTAGATCTAGCAACTATTTTCCACCCAACAACCTCCTTAGCCTTGGTGGCACAAGTTTAAAACCGGTACATGTAAACCTTGAAGAGATGTAGATTAAAAGATTGAAACTTTCACTTGCTTTAAATATCAACTCACAATTTGTACATTTTCTTCTTTTCTATCGTGATTTATTTCTCACTATGTTTAGCTTTCTACTCTCGACTTTTGAAGAATTCTCAACTTGTTTGAGAAACACACTCTTCTCTTAAAGAATTTAGAGTGCAAGGGTTATATTTATAATATATACAAGCCCAATGAAAAAAATAAGAGATAGTATAATCAATCGATGCATTGGTGCATTGGTCAAATCTTGTACAAAGGGTAAAAAGTTCTTTTTAAAAAAATCAATTTTTTTCTAAAGCAGAGGTGGCCATGCAATTTTTTAGACATCCTAACTTGATATATTCTTCTACAGAAAGTCAGCTTATTCTTTTTGTCTAAAAAAATGGATCAAAAAATATTTTTTGACAATTCTGTGCAAGTTTAAAAAGACTAGGCTGATAACTTTTGGAAATTCATAATGACGAAATGTAAATTCGCACTGACGTAGTATCAATGAAATAGTTATTAGTCACTATCAAGTTGAGTTGCCTAGATATTCTAAAATCTGGTAAAAGTAGCTTGACACAAATGGATCAAACTTGATAGTTTTAAAAGTAGCTTCATACAAAGATCTGAGCAGAAACACTTTACCTTTTTCTTGAAAGGTTTCCAAATGCAGTTTTGAAATATAAAATTTTTAGGGCACAATTTTAAGCATTGAAAATTTTGAATTTGACTAAAGCACGCATCGAAACATATTATCTCAAATTTATTTCTTAACAAGAATCTAAAAATATACCCATCAAAGTATATTGCTTGATTCTTGAAATTGTGTGGCTTGATCATGATCACTCAAGTATATTTTGAAATCATCTCAACTCAAAGTAGATCACTTAAAACATGTTTTGTATGTTATCAAAACTAGAAGGTTGTGTCCTTGAATCAATATTCTCCCCTTTTTTGATGACTAACAACAATTGTTAAGTTAAATGAAAACCAAAAGATATCAGAATGACAAGTTAGTAAGTTGCTGATCATGATACTAGAATAAGAAAATCTTTTTGGGATTTTTTGAGGTGCGTATGCGAAATGAAATAGCTTTTTGGTTTTCTTGAAAGCAAGGACAAATGTTTTTGCTCCTCCTAAATTCATGCATACATTCAGTTGTAAATAGCTTCGATCTTTAGACAGTAGTCAGAATATATTTAAGTAGATACAAAGAGGTTAGCTTGTTGGAGAAAGTAGCTTGACAACAAATGATTAACTTGATAATAGTTTAGAAAAGATATATTAGCAGAATGATTTATAAGATAAGGCTCAAAAGGAGCAATATAAACCATAAATCCACAAATTGTACTATTCCCCTTTTCATCATGCATCAAAGAGGGATTAAAAAGTAGTAGAGCAAGATATTGTCAACTTAAATCCATAGCAAAATGTCTTAAGAAAAAAAAAGGTAAATGTTCAAAGGTATACAACAAAATTAAGAGAAATCATTATAAGAGAGATTGTAAAAAGCAAGTTTGCTTCTATCGGCCAAGTAGACATTTAGACCTAGGGGCTACACACCTAGTGGTCTTTCTTCTCCTTGTGAATGGACTTGTAGATGGGACTATAGAAGGAAGGTCGTGAGCTTGTCCAGAACCTAGAGTACCAAACACTTCAGATGGTATTGCATGAATAGGTTGCAATATAAATGGTAGTAGAAAATAAAGAGAGAATATGAAGATTGTGCTACTAGAAGTTGGGCTAGGAATGGAAGGGGTTAGATTGGGATCAAGAGGTTTAGGGATACCTTTGCCAATATGAACTACTGGAGTAGCCTGAGGGATATGATGTTCAAGCTTAGTCTGAGAAGCCTATTTGGGAGATGCTGTGGTGCAGCTTGGGAAGATTCTCCCTTGTCTGTTGGAGCATTAGTTTGTTTTTCCAACTCTGGTTCTTCTTGATTTGGCACTGTCCTTTCAGTTCTAACTTGATTCCTCACTTCTTGCAAAACTGGCTAGAATATTTCCTCACATTTAGTTAGTAGCATTTTTAGGCCATATTCACAGGCAATAATAAATCTTTTCCAGTATTCTTCATAGTCTCCAAGATCACCTTTGAATGTTTCACCATCTTTTGAGTCTGTAGCTCTTAGCCTGATGATATGATCAATGGAGGTTGTAAATGGCAAAGCAGGTTCATGTTAGCAATCTTTCTCACCTTCTCTATGCCTATCTTAGTTTATCTCATTTTTTAGCCTCTATTTCATCAACATCTAGTGAAAGACCTATGAGGGGGGTGAACTACGTAATTGGCTAATTTTCAAATTCTTTTCCTACTTTTGAAAATTTCGTTTAAGATGACTCAAATTTCAAATATTTGGGAGACCTTGATAACCGGATATTGAAAGGTAGATAGCACTTTAAAGGCAACTGTTACGACATGTACCGTGCCAAAGAGGAAATTGAAGACATATTTGGAATTTTTTTTGGCATTAGGATTTGATGTGATATTATTTGCCAAGAAGAATTTTATGGCATAAAGGAGTCTACTTTGGAAGTTGCCATTATTTGAGCAAAACTCCATTATGGCAAGAAGAAGTATTTTGAGAATTTAAATATTCTAGGATTTGGAGAATCCCATGAAAATCCATCTACACCAAATATCAAAGATTGTCTTCCTATATTATTGGGATTACTTGCTATATTTTAGGGGGAGAAGAAGGAAGCTAAAGACTCTTGCATATTATATATATGAGCTTCAAGGCAAAACAAGAAAAACTCTCTAGATCAAAACTATCGGAATTGCATCTCTCTTGAAACTCACGAAATAATTCTTGGAGATAATCTCAAAGGAGCTCTTTTTCTATTACTCAAGCAATTCCAACTAGAGACTCTCGTGTTTTTCATGCAACATTCTTGAGAGAGTTATTATTTGAACTCATGTTATAGAAGCTATATTTTAAGAGAGTTCAGCAGCACAATTATCCTCTTGTTATGCTGTTTGATGTAAATTGTAAATTATTTAAGTGCTGAAAACTGAAGTTCAACAGTCGCTAGACTATTCTTGACAAGGTTCTGATCAAACCACCTCAAAGCGCAGAAGAGTGTTGCGGCTGATTGACATCAGTTGAGAGTAGTAAGTGCACGTGGGATCTTGTCGTATCTTGTCGAAAGGAGTTCGACACATCTTGTTTAGAAAAGTTCAACAATTGTGGACGCAGGAGTTGTGGTTGGTGTATTTCCAATCTTGAAAGCAATATTGTGGTTGTTGGATTTCTGGCTGTTGATGAGAGGAGATTGAGAGCGTGTTCCTATACTTTTAAAACATAAAGTTTAATGGATTGCTTCTCTAGGCATGGTTCTGTAGACATAGGCCGTTGGGCCGAACTGCGTTACCAATTTTATTGTGTCAAACTTTATATTTCTGCTTATGTGTGTTGTGTTAAATGTGCAGAATCGACTTCAACACACGAAGTTTAACAGAACTCAAAAAATTTGCATAGACCTAACCATACAAGCGGTATCAGAGCAGGTCACTGATTGTTGCTATTTTGCTATTCGATTAGCAGGTGAGATGGAGGGAAGGCAGGTTTTGCAAATTATGGCAAATGAAGCAAGATCTATAACAAGGCCACCACTGTTGGATAGAGCAAATTATGCATACTGGAAAGCATGGAGGAGAATATTTATTCATACTCTGGATGAGAATGCATGGATTGCTGTTCAAAAAAGATGGACTCCACCAACTATCTTGAATGAAGGGATTGCTGTTGAAAAACCTATGGAGGAATGGACTGATGTTGGACGTAAGTAGAATGCAATGAATACTAAGGCACTCAGCGCCATCTTCACAGCTATTAATGCAGAATAATTCAAATCAATCTAAACTTGTCAATATGCAAAAAAGGCATGGGAGATTCTGCAAACTGTCTATGAAGGAACAAGCCATGTCAAAATGTCAAAGTTACAGATGTTGATCTATTAATTTGAGGAATTGAGAATGACAAAAGATGAGACAATTCCCATCTTCAGCAGCAAATTGAGAGATAGTGCAAATCAAGCATACCAACTTGGCGAAAAGTATTTAGAAGAAAAATTGGTACGTAAAACCTTGAGATCCTTTCTGCCAAGATTTGCTACAAAAGTTGCTACTATTGAAGAAGTTAGAAATCTGTCAGAGATGAAGCTGGATGATTTAATGAGATCCCTGTAAACCTTGGAAATGCATCTCAACAATCAACATAAAAACAAAGGTGTTGTATTAAAGACTGAAGGAAGCTCAGAAGCTGCCCATATAAATTTTGACAATGAAAATATTGCCTTGTTGACAAAGAAGTTTGGTAATATGCTGAAGAAAGAAAGCAGAAAGTTCAATGAGTGAAAGTTTGACAGGGGTACCAGAAGAGGTGGTGAACACTTGAAAAATGGTGATGCAAAGGACTCGAACAGAAAAGGTGACAACGACAGCAGCATTAGATGTTGGGAATGCGGAGGGAATCGGTCATACACAAAATGAGTGTGCAAATAATCTAAAGAAGAAAAAATCATGCAACACGACATGGAGTGATGATGACAAGAAATCTAAAAGTAGCAGTAGTGAAGATGGAGATGAGGAAAATCACATGAATAATTTTGTTGCATTCCATTCGAATGCATAATTGCATTCTGATAGAAGTGAAACTACTGATGAGGATTTAGAAATTGATGATGACAAGGTTGCCTATGAAAAATTAAGAAGTGAATATGAGCTGATGTATACAAAATGGCTGAAAATTGTCGAGATCAACAGGAGGGTAAGAGAAGAAAATTAGAAAATGCAACAGCAAAATAGTTTACTGTAACAGGAATGTGGGCAGTTTCAACAACAGGTACAACATAATGTTGAATCACTTCAACTCAGCAATGACAAACTGGAGAAGGCAGAACACTATATAAAAAGGCTAAATTCAGGGAAGATGAAGCCTAATGAAATACTGTCCAATGGCAAGCCATATGGAGATTTGACAGGACTGGGGTACAATAATAACAACAATGCTTCAACAAGCAAGACTGAACCAGACAGAAAAATGACATTTGTAGACAAAAAAAGGTTCATTAGAAAAATTAAAAAGCCCCCTGTTACTTGTAACTACTATTCTCTTGTAAGACACACTTGGGATATCTGTTTAAGACTTGTTAAAGATCTACATAACAGAGCAAACTTGTGAAAGTTGAGTTCAACAAGAATTGGCAGACAGTTCGACAAAGGTGAATCCGTGTCAGAAAGGCAGAACTCAGAGGATATGTTGCACGTGTCATTTGTAGTAAGTATGAATTATGTATGGTGCCTTGACAGTGGCTATTCTTGGCACATGACAGGACAAAAGGGAGTCTTGTTGAACTATGTATCCTGTGAAAAAGGTAGTGTAGCCTTTGGTGATGGCTCCAAAAATAAAGTAGTTGGCATTGAAACTCTAAACATCAAAGGTATGCCTGCACTCAAATATGTTCTGAAAGACCTAAGAGGGGGTGAATTAGGTCTTTGGCTAATTATCGAAAATCTTTTCCTTTTTGCAAACCCTTTGCCTTAATGAAAGCTCTTCTTTAAATTCACAAACTTCTAGTTTATATGTGATTTGATGGTTAAGACAAGATTATCAAACTATAAGATCACAACCAATCAATCAACAACTATGAACAAATAATAATAACACAAATATGTAAAAAATAAAGCTATAAAGAAATGAACACCCGATTTATAGTGGTTCGATCTCTCCAAGATCTACATCCACTACCTTGAGTCCACACTCAAGGATTTCAACCAATTCACTATATGCTCAATTTAGGCAATTACACAAGAGGCTCATCTAACAAGGATTTTACACCAACAACCTCCTTTGTAATCCTACAAACAAGGCTCACCCTTCCACAAGGATTTTATATCTAAAGACAACCTAAAGACCAATCTAATCCAAGGCTCACCCACACAAGGGTTTTACACCACAACCTTGATTAATCTAGTCTATGGCTCACCCTTACCAAAAGGATTTTACGTCTCAAGATAACCTTGTATCAATCACAATAATAGTGTAAAGAAAGAGTTTGGATGTTACCAACACTTCTTGGTGGATGAATACAATTGCTAGCACCTCTTCACTTCTTGCCTTTGGAATCTTGAATTTTAATCTTTGAGCACAAGGTAATTTTGATGTTAAAACAAGTTAGAGCTTCAAGGATTTCTTTTGTGCAAAAGTTCTTTCAAAAATCTAGAGTTTCTAGCCTTTATAGAATTTGAAAATCAGTTAAAAGTGCCATAAAAAGGCTAGTAATGGCTAGTTTCAAAAAATTCGGACGACCGAATTTTTGGTTGAAAATTTTCGGACGTTACTGTTCACTATGCGAGGGAAAATTCGGACGACCATACTGTATGTACTGTTCACATGAATAGTATTACTGTTCACATTAATAGTGGGTACTGTTCATTGTGCAAGAAAATTCGGACGACCGAATTTTTCATCCTGTGTCCGAATCTTGCATCCGAATTTTTCAAACTTTGTCAAAACATATTCAAATAAATCCTAACAAGTTGGAAAACCTTCTAGCATAAAAGATAAGTCATTAAAGGCCTTTTAAGTGCAAAAATCATGTATGAAAACTTGATAATTTAGATAAGTTCAAAACCATTGAATCCATTTAACCAAGTTTTGTACTCTCAATTGCAACTCATAGATTGCAAGGCTTAAGAGTGTAGGGTTTACAAAGTTTACCTATTAAGCATATGTAACCTACACTTCATGTCTTCAAAGCCTTCAATCATCTTGAACAAACTCTTCAATCTTCAATCACTTTGACATATTGGAGTTGTTCTTGCATTTTAGCTTCAAGGCAATGAGACTTCAAACTTCTTAATCCACAAATCCTATCACACAACATACAAGCATATTAGTCCTCATCAATATTTGTCATTAATCAAAACTAATCATAACTACATGATTTGCCCTTAGGGCTAACATGTTCTATTTGTTGAAGGAATGAAAGCGAATTTGATAAGTATAAGCCAACTATGTGATGATAATCTACGAGTTAACTTCAACAAAGACGTGTTTTGTTATGGATGACTTCAACAAGCTAGTTCTCACTAGAGCTAGGACATCGGACAATTGATACAAGTTGCTAAAATCAAATGATCAAAGATGCATGGTGCCTTAGGATGACGAAATTGATCTTTGGCATCAAAAGTTAGGACACATAAATCTCAGACTGTTAAAAAGATTGAGCTCAACAGAAGCAGTATGAGGCATGCCAAAACTTCCAAATATGACAAGAAGAATATGTGGTTCATGTCAAATTGGAAAGTAGAAAAGGTCTTCTCACAAAGAAACAACAGAGATCAACACTTCTAGGACATTGGAGCTCCAAAGAAATATCTCAAAGATGGTGGGCAGAAGCTGTTAACACTGCAACACACATGATCAACCGGACATATTTAAGGCCTCACACTATTAGGACTGCATATGAAATTTGGACAGGTCGTAAGCCAAACTTGACCTATTTCCATATCTTTTGAAGTAAGTGTTACATTCTCAATGACAAGGAACTTTGGGGAAGTTTGATGCAAGAAGTGATGAAAGAGTATTTCTTTATTACTTTAACAATAGTAGAGTTGTCATTGAGACTATCAATATGGTGGTTGAGGATTCTACTGCAATGAAGAATGATAAGACAACCACAACAGATGAAGATGAGTCAAACCCTATCAAACCTCAGGAGTCCTTCAATACTAAGATCAACACAAAGTCAGAGGAGTTAATTGATTCTACAGCTGACACAGAAATAACAGCAGAAACAGTTCAACATAGAAAGTCATCCTCAAGGATTAAAAAGAATCATCCTAAAAAGTTGATCATTGGAAGCTTGGATGAGTCAAGAAGAACTAGAGGATAGAAAAAGATCAATTATAAGGAGATGGTGTTATTCGCGTGCTAGACTTCAACACTGGAACCAAAGAATGTTAAAGAAGCTTTGACAGATGAGTTCTGGATAGCTGCTATGCAAGAAAAACTTCAACAATTTGAGCATAATGATGTTTGGGAGCTTGTTCTATATCTAGATGGAGTAAATATGATTGGCACAAAGTGGGTGTTTCGCAACAAAACTGATGAACATGGGAACATAACACGCAATAAAGCAAGACTTGTTGCACAAGGCTATACACAAGTTTAAAGAGTGGACTTTGATGAAACTTTTGCCCCTGTAGCACGAATAGAATTTATCAGATTATTATTAGCTATTGCTTGTGTCAGAAGAATCACACTTCAACAGACGGATGTCAAAAGTGCATTCTTAAACAAATTTCTACAAGAAGAGGTGTATGTTGAACAACCAAAGGGATTTATTGATCCAGATCATCCAAATCATGTGTACAAATCGAAGAAAGCACTTTATGGACTTAAACAAGCACCAAGGGCTTGGTACGAGAGCTGACAAAATTTCTATAAAACAGCTAAATACACATGTGATGGTGGTACAAATATAAGTTGATAATATTGTGTTTGGCTCAACATCAACACAACTCATAAAGAAGTTTGTTGAACTCATGCAGACTGAATTTGAGATAAGTATGATAGGTGAAATTACATTATTTCTTGGTCTGTAGGTTAAGCAATCAAAAGATGACATTTTTATCTCACAAACAAAGTATGCAATTAACTTGGCTAAGAAGTTTAATATGGAAGATTCTAAACTTGTCAAAACTCTTATTCGTGTTAATCAAAAACTGACAAAGGTCAATCTGTTGATCAACATCCGAAAAATTTGACTAAAAATTCGGTTGTCCGAATTTTCTGAAACTAGCCGTTACTAGCCGTTTTATGACTATTAAAGTAAAATTTTCAAATCTATAAAAGCCACAAACTCCAGATTTTTGATAGAACTTTTGAACATTTAAAATCCTTGAAGCTCTAACTTGTTTTACATCAAAATTATTTGAAAAGCTCTCAAATTGCCTTGTGCTCAAAGGTAAAAATTTAGGATTCCAAAGGCAAGAAGTGAAGTGCTGCTAGCAATGGTATTCATCCACCAAGAAGTGTTGGTAACATCCAAACTCTTTCTTTACTTATTTTTGTGATTGATACAAGGTTGTCAAGAGACTTAAAACCCTTATGGAGGGTGAACCATAGACTAGATTAATCAAGGTTGTTGTGTAAAACCCATTGGTGAGGGTGAGCCTTGGATTAGATTGGTCTAGGTTGTCTAGTGGCATAAAACTCTTAGTGATAAGGGTGAACCTTATTTATTGGATTGAAAAGAGGTTGTTGTGGTAAAACCCATTGAAGGGTGAGCCTCTTGTTTAATTGCTTGGATTAAGCATATAGTGAATTGGTTGAAATCCTTGAGTGTGGACTCAAGGTAGTGGATGTAGATCTTGGAAAGATCGAACCACTATAAATCATGTGTTCATTTATTTATAGCTTTACTTGTTTACATACTTGTGTTATTATTGCTTGTCTTAGTTGTTGATTGATTGGTTGTGGTTTTATTATTTTATTACGGCAAAGGATTAGCAAAAAGGGAAAAGATTTTTTATAATTAGCCAAAGACCTAATTCAACCCCCCTTAGGCCTTACATATTTCTCTATCAACAGTAAAATCAGAATATATTGCAGCAGGTAGCTATTGTACTCAATTGTTATGGATGAAGTAGATGCTAAATGACTACAGTTTGACATAAAAGGAGCTGGTGATGTATTGTGACAATATAAGTGCAATTGATATCTCCAAGAATCCAATTCAATACAATCAAACAAAGCATATTAATATACGTCAACACTTTATTAGGGAACTTGTTGAACAAAAAACTGCCATCATTGAGTATATTGCAACACAAAAGTAGTTGGCAGATATTTTAGCAAAACCTCTTGATGCTTCAAGATTTGATGAATTAAGAAGTGCACTGGGTTTATGCACTATGTAAGAGAAGTTCTACACATTGTGTGGTAAATATTTATTTTAATTTTTTGCATCTATTATTTTTTAAAAAAATTTGAAAATCACAAAAATAGGCGGAATTTTCACACCTCAGCAAAGAAATGCTAGAAGGTGGTTTTGGAAACTACTAAAGGCAGTTACTTTTGGAGTTTAAGTATGCTCATTATTTCAGACTCAATATCAACATTCTCTCTCTTCGAATTCTCACATTCCTCAGCTTCTTACAATCGAACCATTGAAGGAACCTCAGTTCTAACCGAAGCGCAGCATCTGTGAAGTCTTGAGAGCAATGGAGCCTATCAGACCGCAACTTCAAAGAAGACGATCTACCGCAACTTCAACGAAGATGATCTAGAACTCTAGTAGAATCCGACACAGGTTCACAAAGGAGTGTGACAACCGTCCCTAAAGTTTCAACAAGAACGACTACTCCTTCTGGTAATGTTCCTATCACTTCCTTTATACCAATTGCTATAGAAAGTGCAAATAGGCAGATCATAGTATATGAATGTTGTTCATCCTCTTCCTAATATTCATGGAGAACTACTTGGAAATGCAATTTATGTGCTGAATTATTTCTTTAGAACTGATAATAGTCGGTCTACTGCTGATTCTGAGAGTGTAATGCCTGTTAATGTGTCGTCTGTTGAATCTGTTGTGCAGGCTGTTCAAGTAGATTCTGCTGCACCTAGGGCTGTTAATCTAGATAATGTAATTTCTATCGAATCTATGCATATTGGGGATTTGACAAAAGAAATTGTGTTGAATATTGATTCTTCTGTTCTCACTGTTGAACATGGTATTTTTTATGATGTCCGTAGTAGTCATGATGCACCTAGGATTGTTAATGATCTTGTTGAATCAGAAGCCTTTTCTAATGATTTGTTTGCTACAAACGTTATTCCTTTTGGTATTGAGGTTGGAGTAACTCAATTTGTCAAACCAAAGAAGGAACATTCCAGTCCTCCTACAAAATCTAATCCTATTACAATGTTAGAGATAGATAATGAGGGCACTAATTCTGAAGATATTCAAGTCAAAGTAGTTAAGATGTCAGCTAAGCAAAAAAGGGAAAGAAATGCCAAAGAACCCACTAGAAAAGGACTAAGAAGTGGGTTAAACAGAGAGAAAGCTAAAAGTGGAAAAATACAAGCAAAAGATGTCTCACATGTGCTATTCTTCGACTTTGACAACTCGAGTTAATGATCTTTCCGAGCAACTCAGCACAATTTCTACTTCTCAAATAAGACTCGTTGTACTATTAAGGGCAAAGTATGCTCTCTTATCATTGACGGAGGAAGTTGCTTTAATGTTGCTTCTCAAACCATGTTGGACAAGCTTAGCTTGGAGCCTTCATCCCATCCGAATCCTTACACCATAAAGTGGCTAAATCATGGTAAGGGACTTCACGTGGACTCTCGTTGCTTGATTTCCTTAAGCATTGGAAAAACTTATGTTGATGATGTGTGGTATGATATTATTCCTATGGATGCTTGTCACATTATTTTGGGAAGACCATGGCTATTTGACAGAAGAGTCATCCATGATGGCTATTATAACACTTACACTTTTCTCATGAAAAAAAAAAGATCACCCTTACTTCCTTACCACCTCAAACCATTTCGCCCTCCTCTAAAGAAAACAACCCAACCTCACTTTCTACCCTCTTACAAGCCGAATACCATGAACATGAATCCTTCAAAGAGTTGATCCTACTTGAGATACATGAATCTGAATCCCTAAACTTCCCTCGTTACCCTATGGCTGAACCTATCCTCAAAAGATTTGCCCATGTTTTTCCCGAAGATGTCCCATACGGCTTACCACCTAAACGTGACATCCAACACAAGATTGATCTTTTACCCGTAGCCACCTTACCAAACAAACTAGCATTTAGAATGAACCTAGAAGAAACCAAGGAAATCCAAAGGCAAGTAGATGGACTGCTAGCAAAGGACTCATTAGAGAGAGTTTGAGCCCGTGTACTGTCCTGGCACTTTTGGTTTCGAAGAAGAATGGCACGTGAAGAATGTGTTGTGATAGTCAATCTATTAACAAGATCACTATCAAGTACCGGTATCCCATTCCCCGCCTTGAAGATATGTTAGATGAGTTGTATGGTTTGGAGGTGTTCTCAAAGATAGATCTTCGTAGCGGTTATCACCAAATCAGAATCCATGAGGGAGACGAGTGGAAAACTGCATTCAAGACAAAGTTCGGGCTCTATGAATGGCTAGTTATGCCATTCGGGTTGACCAATGCACCAAGCACATTCATGAGACTCATGAACCAAGTCCTTAAACCATTTATAGGTCATTTTGTCGTAGTCTACTTTGACAACATTCTGATCTATAGCAAGAATGAAGGTGAACTGAACCATTTAATCTTAGTTCTACAAAGGTTAGATGAAGAGAAGTTGTATAGCAATTTGGAGAAAAGTCAATTCTTTGCTGCCCAATCCAAGTTCTTAGGCTACATTGTGTCTAGCCAAGGAATTCAAGTGGATGAAAAGAAGATCCAAGTAGTCCGAGATTGGCCCACACCAACCTCATTGCAGCAAGTAAGGAGTTTCCATGGATTGGCCTCGTTTTATCAAAGATTTGTGAAGGACTTTAGCACTATCATAGCACCACTCCCAAATTTGACCAAAAATCAGAAGTTCGAGTGGAATGAGAAGGCCCAAGGAGCATTTGAAACCATCAAGCATCGGTTGAAGTAGAATGTGATGCGTTCGGTGTCGAAATCGGGGATGTCCTTTCACAAGAAGGTCACTCGATGTCTTACTTTAGTGAGAATCTTAATGACACCCGAAGACGATACTCCACTTATGACAAAGAGTTTTATGCTCTTGTTCGCTCCCTTGAACATTGGCGTCATTACTTGATAAGCAAGTAGTTCATACTACATTCTGACCCTGAAGCATTGAAATACCTTTAAGGCCAACACAAGCTTCGTCCCCGACATGCCAAATGGGTAGAATACATTCAGACCTATACCTTCACCATCCGACACAAAAATGGAACCCTGAACAAAAGCGCTAATGCCTTATCCCGGAGGTATTTATTACTGACAGTATTTAGTGCCACGATTGTTGGCTTTGAATTTGTGGAGGAACTCTACCCAAAAGATCAAGATTTCAAAGACATATATGCTAAATGTCTTTAAAGGCCATTTGGAGATTATCTTGTCAAGGATGGATATTTGTTTCAGAGAAACAAACTTTGCATTCCGGAGTGCAATATTCATGAAACCTCGGTTGATGAAGTCCACGAAAGAGCACTAGCCGGTCAATTTGGAATAGAGAAGACGAACATGCTACTCAAGGAGCACTACTTTTGGCCAAAAATGGATGGAGATATGGAGCACTTCATCAAGAGATGTGGAACTTGTCAAATGGCTAAAAGTCATTCTTTAGCCCAAGGCTTACACATGCGTCTCCCAGTACCCGGCTATCCATGGGAGGATGTAAACCTCGATTTCATTACCGGTCTACCAAGAACACAACATAGCAAGGATTCTATCATGGTCGTGGTAGATCTCTTCTCGAAGATGGCTCACTTTGTACCATGTCAAACTACTTATGATGCTTCACAAATTGCTGACTTATACTTTAGGGATATTGTTAAGCTACATGGCATCCCGAGGAGCATGGTTTCAGATAGCGATAGCAAGTTTCTTAGCCATTTTTGGCTAACACTATGGCGTAAGATGGGAACCATGTTGAATTTCAGCACTTCGAGTCACCCCCAAACAGATGGTCAAACGGAGGTGACCAATCGAGATCTAGGAACTCTTCTACGAGTCCTAGTCAAGAAGAACATCCGACGATGGGAGGATCTATTACCGCACACTAAATTTGCTTACAACCGAACCCCGAGCAAAACTACTGGATTCTCACCCTTCATGATTGTCTATGGTACCAACCCACTCACACCCTTGGAGCTTGAACCAATCACGGCCCAAACAAAGTTCAGTTGGGAAGGAGAAAAGAGACAAAAGAAATTCAAGATCGACACAATACCATTTGAGAGAAGATCGAGAAGGAAAATGAGCGTGTGAGCACACGCATCAATAAGACAAAGCGAGGCATCAATTTCAATCCTGGAGACCTTGTATGGATACGCCTTTGCAAAGAGTGTTTTCCAACCAAATGCAAATCAAAGTTGCTTCCTCGAGCCGATGGTCCATTTGAGGTTCTCACCAAAGTCAATGACAATACTACAAGATTGACCTTCTCGGAGATTATGGAATTTCTGCTACATTTAATGTTAGCGACTTAAGTCCGTATTATGATTTGGAAGATCTTCCGAGTTTGAGGTCAAACTCTTTTGAAGATGGGGAGAATGATATATCCCAGGGTGATCCTACACAGCCCACTCTCACACCTCAAGATCTAGAGGAAGTCAAGTCCCTCATGTCCAAATGCTATGATCCATTTTGGATTGAATTCCTTCACCCCAAAATATTTAAACCCCATATGACTACCTTGTTGGCCCAAACCCTCTCTTGGTCCGAACGCAACTAAGCCCACAACACTTCAAGCTTAATTTCTTTCAAAAATAATCCATAAATAAAGTCTTTCCTAGCCCACTAAGCCCCATGGACAAAATTTCACATCCAAAAGAGCGGAAATCCTTATTCCATCCTTGGCAACTTTTGACTACTTTCTTTACCCCATTGTCAAAAGTTATTCCTTCACTTTATCCCATTGCTAAAAGTTATTCCTTTTCCTTTTTTCCCATTGTCAAAAGTTATCCCTTTCCCTTTTTTCAAAAGGTATGCCTTTCCCTTTACCCCATTGTCAAAAGTAATCCTACCTACCCAAACCCCTTTTGTAAATTACCCAGACCCTTGGTCAACTTCACCCAAATGGAAAGCTAGAGCATTGAGGAAAAAATCATGTTTTTATTCCTAAGTAATGAGTATGTTGCATAATATATATGTGTGGGGGATGGGGCCCTCTCTGCCCCCATGTATTTTCCCTTTATTTTTACTTCATTATGAGCATAAAATATGTATTGTAAGGCCTATATAAGCCTCAAGGTTCTGGTTTTTAGAGATCAGATTTTTGAAGCTTAAAGCTTGTGTAATACTCTTTGAATAAAGAGTGACACTTGTTCAAGCTATTTCCTAATTTATATCTCTGTAGATGACTACTTAAGAGTGAGTATTAGGAGTCTAATTATACACTTAATTTGTGGAGAATGTCGTGTATAATAGATACCAAGCCCTAAGGTGAAATAAGGGTGTGTTGTATCTCTTAAATCAACTTAGATTATCCTTCCCTCTTCTCTTTTCCATTCATTCACATTCCTACCTCTTCTTCCATCCCAGATATCTCTCTTATATATTTGTCTATGTCTTAGGCTAATATATAACACCAAATTTCTCTGTGACTTCACCCTCTTCACTTCAAATCACTAGCATTTTCTAGTTCTAAGCCCTTAATACACCTTATACTTCACTTTCTCTCAAAGAAAAACACCATGGTGAGAACAAGGAAAATAAATATTGAAAAAAGAAATGGCAAAGCAAAGAAAAGTGATGGTGGATTAATCATCAACGAACCTAGAAGAATTCGAATCCCTCAAACCTCATCTAGAGTGGACATATTCATCTCTATCAATACTGCCACTGAATTTGAAGAATGGTGTAAAAGGAGCAGAAAAATCAATTTGGATAAACTCTCTAATATGGGTAATGTCCTATCTCTCTTTGGTGAAATTGGATGGAGCAGTTTACTAACAATTAATGAAGAATTTTATCATGCTCTTATATATGAGTTTTATGCAAATCTTAAAGAGGAGAAAATTGAACATATGGGTGAAAATATAGTTCAATGGTATTCATCTAAAGTGTAACAAGTTGTTTTTGAGTTCAATGATGCTCTAATAAATAGAATTCGTGGAGTAGATGATAGTGGAGTAAAGTATTATTCTTGGGGCAACATTACTTTATTCATGAATTATTTACCAATGAAAGGTTTGAAAAAGCTTTCACTAATAGTAGGCATTTTAGATCTATCAAGGAAAGGGAAATCAAGGCATTGGATGCCAGGGGAACAGTGTTGCATCATATGATTACTACAATGATAATTCCAAACTTTGGACATAAGTCTTCCGTTGGTAACAAGCATGTTGTAATAATGCTTGCTCTACCTGAACATAGAAGGTTAAATTTTGGGTATATGGCTTGAGACACATGATGGGAGTAAGAAATATAGGAAATAAGGCCTTTCCTTATGAAAGATTACTTACTAAGTTCTTTAAGCACTTCCAAGTCAAACATCCTGGAAGAGAACAAGCTTTCAAAAGTGGAGAGATCTACACTAATCATTCTCTCTAAAAAATACAGTTAGTTCTTAATGAAGATGGAATATGGAGAACAAAAGGAAGAAGTTGAAGAAAGTGAAGAGGTTGAAGAATAAGAAGATGAAACAGAAACTTTAGCAAGGGAAATGAAGACAAAAAGGAGGCATGACTCATCAAGCGAGGGGAAGCAACCTCCCTCCAAGAGAAGACTCTTTGAAGAAGTGCCTACTCCTCTATCATATCCCAATGTTGAAGAGGCTCCTAGTGGTGAAGGGATTACTAGTGGTGATACCATCGTTCAAGAAGCCTTGAACAACCACATCAAGGAAATGGAGAAAATGTACAAGTTGTTTGAATCCTTTGCTCCAATGGTTCTTGGAAAACTAGATGGTTTGGAAAATAGAGTGAAGCACATCGAGGGAATATTAATGAGAAATGTTTAAAGTTGTGAAGGAATCTCTAGGCCTCAAGAAAGAGAAGAAATGGATGATGATGAAGATAAGGAAGACAAAAAGAAAGAGAAAGATGATAATGATTATGATGACCAAGGAGATGACTTTGAGCTGGTGGATAGAATAACAGAAAAGAATGAAGAAAAGGATGCCAAGTCACAAAGGGAAGATCAAGGGGAGCAGCAAGTTGGCATTAGTAAGGAAGGAAGCTTGATTGTAAAAGCTGAAATTATTACTCCCACCAACCTGACATTCAATCAAGGAAGAGTTAAACGTGTGGCAATTAAGAAAGGATCTAGTAAATACTCTCCATCGACATCACAAGACAAAGTATCTCCTCTATCCAATCTTGTTTCTTTACTACTTTAGCAACTTAGACGTACTTAGTATAATTTATGTGCTTTACAACTATTTTTGTTTCTAGCATGGTTTCTGCAATTTCATAGTTCTTTATAGTTTTTGTTTTTGTGACGTTTTTGTGAAACGTTAGTGTTGAGAGATTCTTTGGTTAATGATACTTTGATCATCCCAAGTTCAATTAAGGGGGAAGAAGTTGATCTACCAAAATGTGCTAAATGTTGCTTATTTGACTTGGGAATCAATTGATATACTGCTTGTTAGCCCTAAGGGCAAATTATATAGTTTTGATTAATGACAAATATTGATGAGGACTAAAATGTTTGATTATTGTGTGATAGGTTCTGTAATTTGAGAAGTATGAAGTCTCATTGCTTTGAAGCAAAAGTTCAAGAACAACTTCATTTAAGCAAGTATTTGAAGTTTGAAGAATGTTGTTCTAAAGATGATCAAAAGGCATTGAAGACTTGAAGTGTAGAGTGCATTTAACTTTTAGGTAAATTTCTATGTAAACTCTACACTTGCATGTCTTGGTTATCATTGAATGCATAAGAGAGCATAAAAATAGTCTTATAATCTTAAAAGGCTTTGAATGAATCTTTCTATAAGATATGTTTATAAACTTCATATGTTCATGTGTTTCAAACTTAAAAATAGTTAAATAAGTTTTCTATATATATCAAATGTTTTTCAAACTCATTGAAGTTATATCTCAAATGATTTTACAAAGTTTGAAAATACTTTCAAAAAATTCGGTCGTCCGAATTTTGTAGCAAAAGTTAGCTACTATTCTTCCAGAGAAATTCGGAAGAAGATTCGGACGCAGCCAAAAAATTCGGTCTTCCGAATTTTTGGCCTTCAGCATGGTCACTGTTCTTCCAGAGAAATTCGGAAGAAGATTCGGACGCAGCAAAAAAATTCGGTCGTCCGAATTTTTGTTCTCAGCATGGTTACTATTCATCCAGAGAAATTCGGACGAAGATTCGGACGCAGCCAAGAAATTCGGTCGTCCGAATTTTCTGAAACTAGCCGTTACTAGCCGTTTTATGAACGTTTTAACAGATTTTCAAATTCTATAAAAGCTATAAACATGCAAATTTTTGTAACTCTTGAAATCTTGAAAACTCCAAGCATTCAAAAGCATTTAGCAAACATTTCTTAAGCTCTCTTATGTCTTGTGCATTCAATTGATCCATCAAAAGACATCAAAGTGTGAAGGTGCAAATTTGTGTAATATCTACCATCAAGTGGTAACTTCTACACACTCTTCTTTACTTATTCAATTGTGTTGATCTACTAGCTCTAGCAAGGTTATCTTGATAACATAAAACCCTTTAGATAAGGGTGATCCTTGAAGTTGTGATTCAAGGTTGTTTGAGATATAAAACCATAGGTTGGTGAGCCTTGTATTGTAAGAAATTACTAGAAGAGGTTGTGAGTGTAAAACCAAAGTGTGGTGAACCTCTCTTGTAATTTGTAAACCTGAGCAATTAGTAGATTTGTTGAAATCCTTAAGTGTGAGCTTAAGGTAGTGGATGTAGATCTTGAGGATCGAACCACTATAAATTGTTTGAGTTCTTTGCTATTGCCTTCATTACTGTCTTGCTATCAATTATCTATAATTAGCTTACATAACTTGTTCTTGGTCTAAACGCATAAAAGGTTTAAGTTTGCGAAAATTAGCTAAATACCTAATTCACCCCCCCTCTTAGGTATTTCAATTGGTATCGAGCTGTAACTTCGTGTGTGGCTTAACAACCTAGAAGACAAAGATCCTATGGCTAATATGTCAAACTTACCTTACCTAGAAGGATCTTCCACAAATAGACCACCTTTGTTTAATGGAACAAATTACACTTTCTGGAAATCTAGAGTTAAAATTTATATTTGTTCTATTAATTTTGATTTGTGGAACATAATTGAGAAAGGTCCTTATGTCCCAATGAAAATGAGTGCTGATGGAATAACCTCAGTACCCAAATCCACTGATGAATTTGATGAGCATGATTCTAAGAAAATGACTTTAAATTATCAAGCCATGAATATATTAAGTTGTGCTTTAGATGTAACTCGAATACAATAGAGTTAGTGGATGTGATTCTCGCTCATGAAATGTGGAGATTACTTCAAATCACACATGAAGGTACTCGATCAAGTTAAAGAATCTAAACTTGCCATGCTAGTTAGAGATTATGAACTCGTTTACCATGAAACAAGGTGAAAATATTAGTGATATGTTTGCAAGATTTACTAACATTTTCAATGGCTTAAAAGCTTATGGTAAAAGCTATACTATGGGAGAGCAAAACAGAAAAGATTT
Organism: Rauvolfia tetraphylla; assembly: GCA_030512225.1. Lineage (NCBI taxonomy): Eukaryota > Viridiplantae > Streptophyta > Magnoliopsida > Gentianales > Apocynaceae > Rauvolfia > Rauvolfia tetraphylla. The sequence goes on from JAJQKT010000019.1 coordinate 1,506,085, forward strand.
TAGATGCTCTACCAAAATCTCGGCAGCCTAAAACACTTACCATTGAGGAATCCAAGGATTTGAAGACTCTTCCACTTGAAGAGCTCATTGGATCTCTACCGACTCATGAAATGAAGATGAAACGGCTAAATGACAAGGAGGATGAAGAAAAAGGGAAGAAAAGGAGTAGTGCTTAATGCCTCAAACAACTTGAGTGAACAAGAACAATCCTCAAGTGAAGAAGAAGGAGGAAACAGTGGAGAAGAAGAAATTGCAATGGTCAGTGAAGAAATTCAAGAGATTCTACAAAAAGGAATTTCTCAAGAAAGGAAGAAAGCCAGTCAAGAAGAGTGGACAATCTTCATCATATAAACCTCAATGCTTTGAATGCAAGAGTACCGAGCATCTTATTGCCTGATCGTCCCAGAGTGTTGGAAAGGGAAAGAGAAAGCAAAAACAGAAAGAAATCTGCCAAGAAAGGAAAAGGACTAGCTGGAACATGGGATCAACAGGAAAGTGAGGATGAAAGTGAAGGAAAGGCCAACATATGCTTCATGGCCATTGATGATGAGGTACAATCTTCACCCTCTATCTCAAATATATATGATGATGATATTGATTCCAAAGTGATCTTATTGTTGAGTTATATGAAGAATTAAAAAAGGCTTCAAAAAGAAATAAGGAAATGAAACTCAAAATAAATAATTTATCTAATGAAAATTCAAAATTAAGTGTTGAAAATGGAAAACTTCTTGAAACTATTAGTTGCATTGCTATTGAAAAAGAAGTTTTGAATACAACTATACAAAACATATCTTTTGAAAACAAAAAGCTTTGCACTAGAATTATTTCTCTTGAGTCAATGATAAAAGATCATGAACTTCTAAAAAGGAGAGTTAATGATCTAACTTTATGCATTGAGAGATTTACAAATGGAAGGGAAAATTTGAATAAATTACTTGGTTATCAAAGACCTTCATTTGTAAAACATGGTCTTGGTTTTACTCATGATTATTCTGCTCCAAAACAGAGAAAATCTTTTGTTAAAGAATCTTATCATTCTAGATCACATATTTGCTGCACTTATTGTGGTAAACATGGACACAAGGTTTCTAGATGTTTTGTCAAAAGAAAAGTAGAAAGTGGTGTTAAAACCATTTGGAAAGTCAAAGAAACTTTTACTAACCCCCTTGGACCCAAGTAAATATGGGTACCAAAAATCACCCTTTCAAATTTGGTATAGGTACAATTTGCCTCAAGATCAAGTGCCACTAAATGGTTCCTTGACAGATGGATGCTCAAGGCACATGATCTGGAAATGCATCACTTGTTAGTGAACTTCAAACTACAAGTGAAGGTTTTGTCACATTTGGAGATAAGAAGAAAGGGAAAATACTTGGAATAGGTAACATTGGTAAAGGTTCTTTTCCTCTTATCAAGAAAGTATTACTTATTGAAGATTTAAAGTATAATTTACTAAGTATTAGTCAATTATGTGATAATGGATGCAAAGTAGAGTTTAAATGTGATACTTGTACTATTCTTGACAATGCAAGTAACAAAACTATCTTTGTTGCTAAAAAGAGTTGGTAATGTATATGTGTTGTATCTTGATGAGCTTATTACAAATGATATTAAATGTCTTGCCATTCATGACAATGATGGATTTTTATGGCATAGAATATTAGGACATGTAAGCATGGATTTATTAAACAAACTTTCTACACAAGAGTTGGTGAGAGGATTACCTAAATTGCATTTTGATAAAACTCACCTCTGTGATGCTTGTCAATATGGAAAACAATCAAAAACATCTTTTAAACCAAAGAAAATGGTCTCTACCACAAAACCTCTTGAACTAATTCATATGGATTTATTTGGACCTATGAGGACTACTAGTCTTGGTGGTAAAACCTATGCTTATGTGATTGTTGATGATTTTTCAAGATTTACATGGGTAATCATCTTAGCACAAAAAGATGAAACATTTCATGAATTTTCAAAACTCTTCAAAAAGGTTCAAACCTCTCTTGATTGCAAACTGATTTCTATTAGAAGTGATAATGGAAGAGAATTTTGTAATCAAGACTTTACAAAATTTTGTGATGAATATGGTATTACTCACAATTTTTCAGCTGCCAAAACACCTCAACAAAATGGTGTTGTTGAAAGGAAAAACAGAACCTTACAAGAAATGGCTAGATCAATGCTTTGTGAAAACTCATTACCAAAGTATTTTTTGAGTGAAAAGTCATTAATACAGACTTGTTATATCATGAACAGAGTTTTACTAAGACCTTTTATAAGAAAAACACCTTTTGAACTTCTATTTGACAAAACTCCATCAATTGTTTATTTCAAAGTTTTTGGTTGTAAATGCTTCATTTTAAACACTAGCAACTATCTTGGGAAGTTTGATAGAAAATCAGATGAAGGAATTTTTCTTGGTTATTCATCAAATAAAAAGGAATATAGAGTTTATAATAAAAGAACATTGTGTGTTGAAGAAACTATTCATGTAACCTTTGATGAATCTAACATTTATCTTCAAAGAGGAAATGAAGATGACACAGGTACATCAATGGTTGAAAATCATACTCAACACCAAGCACCCACAATGGAAGATCATGCCAAAGAAGAAGAAATAATGGAGCAAGAACAAGATGGTCAATCAAGAAATGATCAAGAACTTCCAAAAGATATCACATATGCAAAAGGTCATCCTAAGGAGCAAATCATTGGTGATGTCTCTCAAGGGGTAAATACAAGGCGGTATTTTATTGATAACTTTGCTCTTTTATCTCATATTGAACCAAAAAATATTGATGATGCATTTTGTGATAATTTCTGGATTATTGCTATGGAAGAAGAACTAAATCAATTTGAAAGAAATAAAGTTTGGTCTCTTGTTCCTAGACCTCATGATCATTCTGTTATTGGTACAAAATGGGTTTTTAGAAATAAGTTAAATGAACTAGGAGAAGTAGTTAGAAATAAAGCTAGACTTGTTGCTCAAGGTTTCAACCAAGAAGAAGGCATTGACTATGATGAGACCTTTGCTCCAGTAGCAAGATTAGAATCTATAAGAATACTTTTAGCATTTGCTTGCTTTTAAAGGTTTTAAACTTTTTTCAAATGGATGTTAAAAGTGCTTTCCTAAATGGTTTTATTGAAGAGGAGGTTTATGTAGAACAACCTCCCTGGTTTTATCCATGAAAAATTTCCAAATTATGTGTATAAGCTAACCAAAGCTCTATATGGACTCGAAACAAGCTCCAAGATCTTGGTATGAAAGATTAAGTGGTTTTCTTCTCACAAAAGGTTTTACTAAAGGAAAAGTAGACACAACTCTTTTTATTAAAACATCTTCTAAAAAATGATATTTTGCTTGTACAAATCTATGTTGATGATATTATTTTTTGGTTCTACTAATATTTCTCTTTGTGAAGAGTTTGCTAAAACTATGCAAAATGAATTTGAGATGAGCATGATGGGAGAACTAAGTTTCTTCCTTGGACTACAAATTAAGCAAACCAAGGATGGAGTCTTCATCAATCAAGAAAAAATATACTAAGGAGCTATTGAAAAGGTTTGGAATGGATCAAGCAAAAGGAATAAGTACTCCTATGAGTTCATCAACTAAACTTGACAAAGATGAGAAAGGTAAAAGTATTGATGAGAAATTGTATAGAGGTATGATTGGAAGTTTACTCTATCTCACTGCTAGTAGACCAGATATTATGTTTGCTGTTTGCTTGTGTGCTAGATTCCAATCATGTCCTAAAGAATCTCATCTAATTTCTGTCAAACGAATATTTCGTTATTTGATTGACACATATGACTATGGTCTTTGGTTTTCTAAAACTTCATCTTTTGAACTTATTGGATATTCCGATGTCGACTATGCTCGGATGTAAAGTTGAGCGTAAAAGTACAAGTAGTCATTGTCAATTTCTTGGTAGTTGTCTAGTGTCTTGGTTTAGTAAAAAGCAGGCTTGTGTATCTTTATCCACACTGAAGTCGAATACATAGTCGCAGGAAGTTGTTGTGCACAATTATTATGGATGCAACATACTTTACTTGATTATGGTCTTAAATTTAAGTGTGTGCCTATACTATGTGATAACTCTAGTGCTATCAATTTGAGCATTAATCCCATTCAACATTGTAGGACAAAGCATATAGAAATAAAACATCATTTCATTCGTGATCATGTGATTAAGAAAGATATATGCTTAGAACATGTAAATACAAATGATCAAATTGTCTGACATATTTACAAAGCCTTTGGTCGAGGAAAGGTTTAATCACCCGAGAAGACTCTTAGGAATTTCAAAATTCAATGACTAATGTGTGTATTAATGTTGTGATGAAAACAGAGATTTATTGATCAAAAATTCGGACGCAGGACAGAAAATTCGGTCGACCGAATTTTCTGAATCAAAGAGACAGAAACTTTTGACCAAAAATTCGGACGCAGACCTAAAAATTCGGTCGTTCGAATTTTTATGGATGCATCTATTTAAATGAAAATCGAACGGTTTCTTCCAAACATTATAACTTCCGAATTTTAAATCCTTTCAAAACCTCTCATACCCATTCACGTCCGAATCAAAATCTCTTCAAATTCACACAGCCTCATCCCGATTTATGCTCATTTTTAAACTTCTAAGCCCTAATTTCATACAGTAAAACAAACCCTTCTCAAGAGAAAACATCATGGTAAGAACAAAGAAGCCCAATGTTGAGAAAGGAAAAGGAAAGGCTAAGGAAGGAAATGGAGACCCAATCCTCAATCAACCAAGAAGGATTCGCATTCCTCAAACACAACTGAGTTGACGAGTTTATCTCTATCAAATCTACTCATGAATTTGATGAATGGAATAAGAATAGTAGAAAGATTATTCCCGGATATAAGGTGGATGTTGATAAACTATCTAGTATGGATATGGTTTTGTCTTGTTTCCATGATGTTGGATGGAGTAGTTTGTTGTTTATTAATGAAGATTTTTATCCCACCTTGGTATATGAATTCTATGCAAACCTAAAGGAAGAAAGAACTGAGATTGTTGGGGATGATAGGATACAATGGTATTCAACTAGAGTATCCCAAGTTGATATTGAATTAAGTGAAGATCCGATTAATGCAAATTTGTGGGGTAAGTGACAGTGAGGGCTAAATATTATGCACCCTCAATGCATTGCTATGATCATCAACTCTTTACATATGATAGATTTGAACAAGCATTTACAAATGGAAGAGAGTTTAGATCTATAAAAGAGAGGGAAATCAAGAATTTGGATGCTAGAGGGGTAGGGTATTGCATCACATGGTAACTACTATGATTGTTCCTAACTTTGGACATAAATCATCAGTAGGGGAATATGCATATGGTATTAATGTTGGCCCCGCATGAACAGAGGAAATTCAACTTTGGATATATAGCCTTAGACACATGATTACTCGCTAGAAAAACAAAGAACCAAGGCATTCCCCTTTGGAAGACTGTTAACCAAGATCTTTAAGCATTTTAAGATTAAACTTCCAGGAAGAGGACAAGCTTTTAAAAGTGGAGAAATATACACTGATGAATCCCTTAAGAGAATGCAGCTTATCCTTGATGATGATGGAGTATGGAGAACAAAAAGAGGATCCTCTCCAAAAAGATTAGGAAGAAAAGAAAGAACAGAAAGTGTAGAAGAGGAAAAGGAGGAGGATGAAGATGAGGAAGATGAGGAAGAGACCCTTGCAAGAGAAATGAAGACAAAAAGAAAGCATGACACTTCAAGTGAGGGGGAACAACCACCAACTAAAAGAAGGGTAGTTGAAGAAGAAACTAAAGATGAGTCAAGTGGTGAAGGAATAACTAGAGGTGACACCATAATAGCCAAAGCATTCCAAGAAGCCTTGAACAATCAAGTCAAGGAAATGGAGAAAATGTATAAGTTCTTTGAATCATTTGCTCCAATGGTTCTAGGAAAATTAGATGGACTAGAGAATAGAGTGAAACACATTGAGAAAATCCTAATGAGAAATACTCAAAGTGGTGAAGGACCCTCTAGGCCTCAAGATAGAAACGAGGAAGATGATGATAAAGAGGAAGTTAAGAAGGACAAAGATAATGACAGTGATGATGGGGATGACCAAGGAGGAGATGATGAGACAGTGGCAGAACAAGAAGAAGAAGAAGAACATGTACAACCACAAAAGGCAGGAAGCCAAGTAGCACAAGCTGAAATTGTCTCACCATCACACATTTCATTCAGCCAAGGAAGAGTGAAGCACTTGGCCATCAAGAAAGGGATTAGCAGAGCCTCTTCATCAACATCACAAGACTAAGCATCTCTTCCATACTATTTACTGCTTTATGCATCTAATGCTATAATCTTCTTCGGTATTTTTCATGCATCTTATGTAATAGTGAAGCTCAATGATGAAATCTCAGTGATGAGAGCTTCCTTTCTGTGTTAAATTGTTAATCTCATTTTCATTGACCCCATCTTTGACTGATGACAAAAGGGGGAGAAAAAATGAGGATGACAAAATGTGTGAAAAACTGCTATGTGATGAGATAATGAATTTTTCTGCATATGAATTTTTTTTTCTTGTATGCATGTTTTCTGAGTCCTATGTATCAATCCTATAGATGTTTTCTGTGTGCTTTCTGTAAATGAATAACTTGCTCTTGAATTGTTACTCTATTAAAACTCTATGAAAACATTTGAATGCATGCATGAGCTATAAGTTGTTACCAAAGAGTATTCTATTGTTGTTCAAATTGATCTAAATCTGTCTTAATCTCTTCTATTATGTTTGAACAACCCTAAGCATTCATTATATTGAAGTTATTATAGTTTTGGATTTAAGATTTAAAAATTCGGATGCAAGATCAAAAATTCGGATGCATGTTCTGAAATTCGGATGCATGCATATTTTGTTGCCAAAGTGTGCTCTAGTGTTGTTCAAATTGATTCAAACTAGCTTTAATCTCTTCCTCTATGTTTGAACAACCTTAGGAAAGCTTATTCTCAAAATTTTAAGCTTTCATTTAATCTATTTTAAAATTCGAACTTGATATGTCAAAATTCGGATGCATAGCATCTCAAGTCCAAACTTGTTGAAAAATGAGCACAATCTAAGGGGGAGTAATGTTAATCTTTTCTGACCTTTAAAACCTCTCTTAGAAGTTTTCTAAATACTTTAAATGCTATATCTTCTATATGTAGTTTGAAGGAAGGAGGCAAATGGAGGTTGGTTGGGTCATAGGCTCATATTGAGCCTTTTGTATGTCAATGTGCTAAATTGGTTATTTTCTATCATTGACATCAATACTTCTATGTACTACATTGTTTTAATCTATCACATTTTGCATCAAGGTTTGTCATCATCAAAAAGGGGGAGATTGTTAGCCCTAAGGGCAAATTATATAGTTTTGATTAATGACAAATATTGATGAGGACTAAAATGTTTGATTATTGTGTGATAGGTTCTGTAATTTGAGAAGTATGAAGTCTCATTGCTTTGAAGCAAAAGTTCAAGAACAACTTCATTTAAGCAAGTATTTGAAGTTTGAAGAATGTTGTTCTAAAGATGATCAAAGGCATTGAAGACTTGAAGTGTAGAGTGCATTTAACTTTTAGGTAAATTTCTATGTAAACTCTACACTTGCATGTCTTGGTTATCATTGAATGCATAAGAGAGCATAAAAATAGTCTTATAATCTTAAAAGGCTTTGAATGAATATTTCTATAAGATATGTTTATAAACTTCATATGTTCATGTGTTTCAAGCTTAAATATAGTTAAATAAGTTTTCTATATATATCAAATGTTTTTCAAACTCATTGAAGTTATATCTCAAATGATTTTACAAAGTTTGAAAATACTTTCAAAAAAATTCGATCGTCCCGAATTTTGTAGCAAAAGTTTGCTACTATTATTCCGGAGAAATTCGAAGAAGATTCTGACGCAGCCTAAAAAATTCGGTCGTCCGAATTTTTGGCCTTCAAGATGGTCACTGTTCTTCCGAGAGAAATTCGAAGAAGATTCGGACGCAGCCAAAAAAATTCGGTCGTCCGAATTTTTGTTCTCAAGATGGTTACTATTCATCCGGAGAAATTCGGACGTAAGATTCGGACGCAGCCAAGAAATTCGATCGTCCGAATTTTTCTCAAACTAGCCGATTACTAGCCGCTTTTATGAACGTTTTAACAGATTTTCAAATTCTATAAAAGCTATAAACATGCAAATTTTTGTAACTCTTGAAATCTTGAAAACTCCAAGCATTCAAAAGCATTTAGCAAACATTTCTTAAGCTCTCTTATGTCTTGTGCATTCAATTGATCCATCAAAAGACATCAAAGTGTGAAGGTGCAAATTTGTGTAATATCTACCATCAAGTGGTAACTTCTACACACTCTTCTTTACTTATTCAGTTGTGTTGATCTACTAGCTCTATCAAGGTTATCTTGATAACATAAAACCCTTTAGATAAGGGTGATCCTTGAAGTTGTGATTCAAGGTTGTTTGAGATTTAAAACCATAGGTTGGTGAGCCCTGTATTGTAAGAAATTACTAGAAGAGGTTGTGAGTGTAAAACCAAAGTGTGGTGAACCTCTCTTGTAATTTGTAAACCTGAGCAATTAGTAGATTTGTTGAAATCCTTATGTGTGAGCTTAAGGTAGTGGACGTAGATCTTGAGGATCGAACCACTATAAATTGTTTGAGTTCTTTGCTATTGCTTTCATTATTGTCTTGCTATCAATTATCTATAATTAGCTTACATAACTTGTGCTTGGTCTAAACGCATAAAAGGTTTAAGTTTGCGAAAATTAGCTAAATACCTAATTCACCCCCCCTCTTAGGTATTTCAATTGGTATCAGAGCCAGAACTTCTGTGTGTGGCTTAACAACCTAGAAGACAAAGATCCTATGGCTAATATGTCAAACTTACCTTACCTAGAAGGATCTTCCACAAATAGACCACCTTTGTTTAATGGAACAAATTACACTTTCTGGAAATCTAGAGTTAAAATTTATATTTGTTCTATTAATTTTGATTTGTGGAACATAATTGAGAAAGGTCCTTATGTCCCAATGAAAATGAGTGCTGATGGAATAACCTCAGTACCCAAATCCACTGATGAATTTGATGAGCATGATTCTAAGAAAATGACTTTAAATTATCAAGCCATGAATATATTAAGTTGTGCTTTAGATGTAATCGAATACAATAGAGTTAGTGGATGTGATTCTGCTCATGAAATGTGGAGATTACTTCAAATCACACATGAAGGTACTAATCAAGTTAAAGAATCTAAACTTGCCATGCTAGTTAGAGATTATGAATCGTTTACCATGAAACAAGGTGAAAATATTAGTGATATGTTTACAAGATTTACTAACATTTTCAATGGCTTAAAAGCTTATGGTAAAAGCTATACTATGGGAGAGCAAAACAGAAAGATTTTAGATGCTCTACCAAAATCCCGGCAGCCTAAAAACACTTGCCATTGAGGAATCCAAGGATTTGAAGACTCTTCCACTTGAAGAGCTCATTGGATCTCTACCGACTCATGAAATGAAGATGAAACGGCTAAATGACAAGGAGGATGAAGAAAAAGGGAAGAAAAGGAGTAGTGCTTAATGCCTCAAACAACTTGAGTGAACAAGAACAATCCTCAAGTGAAGAAGAAGGAGGAAACAGTGGAGAAGAAGAAATTGCAATGGCTGTGAAGAAATTCAAGAGATTCTACAAAAAGGAATTTCTCAAGAAAGGAAGAAAGCCAGTCAAGAAGAGTGGACAATCTTCATCATATAAACCTCAATGCTTTGAATGCAAGAGTACTGAGCATCTTATTGCTGACTGTCCCAGAGTGTTGGAAAGGGAAAGAGAAAGCAAAAACAGAAAGAAATCTGCCAAGAAAGGAAAAGGACTAGCTGGAACATGGGATCAACAGGAAAGTGAGGATGAAAGTGAAGGAAAGACCAACATATGCTTCATGGCCATTGATGATGAGGTACAATCTTCACCCTCTATCTCAAATATATATGATGATGATATTGATTCCAGTGATCTTATTGTTGAGTTATATGAAGAATTAAAAAAGGCTTCAAAAAGAAATAAGGAAATGAAACTCAAAATAAATAATTTATCTAATGAAAATTCAAAATTAAGTGTTGAAAATGGAAAACTTCTTGAAACTATTAGTTGCATTGCTATTGAAAAAGAAGTTTTGAATACAACTATACAAAACATATCTTTTGAAAACAAAAAGCTTTGCACTAGAATTATTTCTCTTGAGTCAATGATAAAAGATCATGAACTTCTAAAAAGGAGAGTTAATGATCTAACTTTATGCATTGAGAGATTTACAAATGGAAGGGAAAATTTGAATAAATTACTTGGTTATCAAAGACCTTCATTTGTAAAACATGGTCTTGGTTTTACTCATGATTATTCTCGCTCCAAAACAGAGAAAATCTTTTGTTAAAGAATCTTATCATTCTAGATCACATATTTGCTGCACTTATTGTGGTAAACATGGACACAAGGTTTCTAGATGTTTTGTCAAAAGAAAAGTAGAAAGTGGTGTTAAAACCATTTGGAAAGTCAAAGAAACTTTTACTAACCCCCTTGGACCCAAGTAAATATGGGTACCAAAAATCACCCTTTCAAATTTGGTATAGGTACAATTTGCCTCAAGATCAAGTGCCACTAAATGGTTCCTTGACAGTGGATGCTCAAGGCACATGACTGGAAATGCATCACTTGTTAGTGAACTTCAAACTACAAGTGAAGGTTTTGTCACATTTGGAGATAAGAAGAAAGGGAAAATACTTGGAATAGGTAACATTGGTAAAGGTTCTTTTTCCTCTTATCAAGAAAGTATTACTTATTGAAGATTTAAAGTATAATTTACTAAGTATTAGTCAATTATGTGATAATGGATGCAAAGTAGAGTTTAAATGTGATACTTGTACTATTCTTGACAATGCAAGTAACAAAACTATCTTTGTTGCTAAAAGAGTTGGTAATGTATATGTGTTGTATCTTGATGAGCTTATTACAAATGATATTAAATGTCTTGCCATTCATGACAATGATGGATTTTTATGGCATAGAAGATTAGGACATGTAAGCATGGATTTATTAAACAAACTTTCTACACAAGAGTTGGTGAGAGGATTACCTAAATTGCATTTTGATAAAACTCACCTCTGTGATGCTTGTCAATATGGAAAACAATCAAAAACATCTTTTAAACCAAAGAAAATGGTCTCTACCACAAAACCTCTTGAACTAATTCATATGGATTTATTTGGACCTATGAGGACTACTAGTCTTGGTGGTAAAAGCTATGCTTATGTGATTGTTGATGATTTTTCAAGATTTACATAGGTAATCTTCTTAGCACAAAAAGATGAAACATTTCATGAATTTTCAAAACTCTTCAAAAAGGTTCAAACCTCTCTTGATTGCAAACTGATTTCTATTAGAAGTGATAATGGAAGAGAATTTTGTAATCAAGACTTTACAAAATTTTGTGATGAATATGGTATTACTCACAATTTTTCAGCTGCCAAAACACCTCAACAAAATGGTGTTGTTGAAAGGAAAAACAGAACCTTACAAGAAATGGCTAGATCAATGCTTTGTGAAAACTCATTACCAAAGTATTTTTGGGCTGAAGCTGTTAATACAGCTTGTTATATCATGAACAGAGTTTTACTAAGACCTTTTATAAGAAAAACACCTTTTGAACTTCTATTTGACAAAACTCCATCAATTGTTTATTTCAAAGTTTTTGGTTGTAAATGCTTCATTTTAAACACTAGCAACTATCTTGGGAAGTTTGATATATAATCAGATGAAGGAATTTTTCTTGGTTATTCATCAAATAAAAAGGATTATAGAGTTTATAATAAAAGAACATTGTGTGTTGAAGAAACTATTCATGTAACCTTTGATGAATCTAACATTTATCTTCAAAGAGGAAATGAAGATGACACAGGTACATCAATGGTTGAAAATCATACTCAACACCAAGCACCCACAATGGAAGATCATGCCAAAGAAGAAGAAATAATGGAGCAAGAACAAGATGGTCAATCAAGAAATGATCAAGAACTTCCAAAAGATATCACATATGCAAAAGGTCATCCTAAGGAGCAAATCATTGGTGATGTCTCTCAAGGGGTAAAAACAAGGCGGTATTTTATTGATAACTTTGCTCTTTTATCTCATATTGAACCAAAAAATATTGATGATGCATTGTGTGATAATTTCTGGATTATTGCTATGGAAGAAGAACTAAATCAATTTGAAAGAAATAAAGTTTGGTCTCTTGTTCCTAGACCTCATGATCATTCTGTTATTGGTACAAAATGGGTTTTTAGAAATAAGTTAAATGAACTAGGAGAAGTAGTTAGAAATAAAGCTAGACTTGTTGCTCAAGGTTTCAACCAAGAAGAAGGCATTGACTATGATGAGACCTTTGCTCCAGTAGCCAGATTAGAATCTATAAGAATACTTTTAGCATTTGCTTGCTTTAAAGGTTTTAAACTTTTTCAAATGGATGTTAAAAGTGCTTTCCTAAATGGTTTTATTGAAGAGGAGGTTTATGTAGAACAACCTCCTGGTTTTATCCATGAAAAATTTCCAAATTATGTGTATAAGCTAACCAAAGCTCTATATGGACTGAAACAAGCTCCAAGATCTTGGTATGAAAGATTAAGTGGTTTTCTTCTCACAAAAGGTTTTACTAAAGGAAAAGTAGACACAACTCTTTTTATTAAAACATCTTCTAAAAATGATATTTTGCTTGTACAAATCTATGTTGATGATATTATTTTTGGTTCTACTAATATTTCTCTTTGTGAAGAGTTTGCTAAAACTATGCAAAATGAATTTGAGATGAGCATGATGGGAGAACTAAGTTTCTTCCTTGGACTACAAATTAAGCAAACCAAGGATGGAGTCCTCATCAATCAAGAAAAATATACTAAGGAGCTATTGAAAAGGTTTGGAATGGATCAAGCAAAAGGAATAAGTACTCCCTATGAGTTCATCAACTAAACTTGACAAAGATGAGAAAGGTAAAAGTATTGATGAGAAATTGTATAGAGGTATGATTGGAAGTTTACTCTATCTCACCGCTAGTAGACCGGATATTATGTTTGCTGTTTGCTTTGTGTGCTAGATTCCAATCATGTCCTAAAGAATCTCATCTAATTTCTGTCAAACGAATATTTCGTTATTTGATTGACACATATGACTATGGTCTTTGGTTTTCTAAAACTTAATCTTTTGAACTTATTGGATATTCTGATGCTGACTATGCTGGATGTAAAGTTGAGCGTAAAAGTACAAGTAGTCATTGTCAATTTCTTGGTAGTTGTCTAGTGTCTTGGTTTAGTAAAAAGCAGACTTGTGTATCTTTATCCACAGCTGAAGCTGAATACATAGCTGCAGGAAGTTGTTGTGCACAATTATTATGGATGCAACATACTTTACTTGATTATGGTCTTAAATTTAAGTGTGTGCCTATACTATGTGATAACACTAGTGCTATCAATTTGAGCATTAATCCCATTCAACATTGTAGGACAAAGCATATAGAAATAAAACATCATTTCATTCGTGATCATGTGATTAAGAAAGATATATGCTTAGAACATGTAAATACAAATGATCAAATTGCTGACATATTTACAAAGCCTTTGGCTGAGGAAAGGTTTAATCACCTGAGAAGACTCTTAGGAATTTTAAAATTCAATGACTAATGTGTGTATTAATGTTGTGATGAAAACAGAGATTTATTGATCAAAAATTCGGACGCAGGACAGAAAATTCGGTCGACCGAATTTTCTGAATCAAAGAGACAGAAACTTTTGACCGAAAATTCGGACGCAGACCTAAAATTCGGTCGTTCGAATTTTGCGGATGCATCTATTTAAATGAAAATCGAACGGTTTCTTCCAAACATTATAACTTCCGAATTTTAAATCCTTTCAAAACCTCTCATACCCATTCACGTCCGAATCAAAATCTCTTCAAATTCACACAGTCTCATCCCGATTTGCGTTCATTTTTAAACTTCTAAGCCCTAATTTCATACAGAAAACAAACCCTTCTCAAGAGAAAACATCATGGTAAGAACAAAGAAGCCCAATGTTGAGAAAGGAAAAGGAAAGGCTAAGGAAGGAAATGGAGACCCAATCCTCAATCAACCAAGAAGGATTCGCATTCCTCAAACACAATCTGGAGTTGACAGGTTTATCTCTATCAAATCTACTCATGAATTTGATGAATGGAATAAGAATAGTAGAAAGATTATTCCTGGATATAAGGTGGATGTTGATAAACTATCTAGTATGGATATGGTTTTGTCTTGTTTCCATGATGTTGGATGGAGTAGTTTGTTGTTTATTAATGAAGATTTTTATCCCACCTTGGTATATGAATTCTATGCAAACCTAAAGGAAGAAAGAACTCGAGATTGTTGGGGATGATAGGATACAATGGTATTCAACTAGAGTATCCCAAGTTGATATTGAATTAAGTGAAGATCCGATTAACTGAATTTGTGGGGGTAAGTGACAGTGAGGGCTAAATATTATGCACCCTCAATGCATTGCTATGATCGTCAACTCTTTACATATGATAGATTTGAACAAGCATTTACAAATGGAAGAGAGTTTAGATCTATAAAAGAGAGGGAAATCAAGAATTTGGATGCTAGAGGGGTAGGGTATTGCATCACATGGTAACTACTATGATTGTTCCTAACTTTGGACATAAATCATCAGTAGGGAATATGCATATGGTATTAATGTTGGCCCTGCATGAACAGAGGAAATTCAACTTTGGATATATAGCCTTAAGACACATGATTACTCGCTAGAAAAACAAAGTAACTCAAGGCATTCCCCTTTGAAGACTCAGTAACCAAGATCTTTAAACATTTTAAGATTAAACTTCCAGGGAAGAGGACAAGCTTTTTAAAAGTGGAGAAATATACACTCGATGAATCCCTTAAGAGAATGCAGCTTATCCTTGATGATGATGGAGTATGGAGAACAAAAAGAGGATCCTCTCCAAAAAGATTAGGAAGAAAAGAAAGAACAGAAAGTGTAGAAGAGGAAAAGGAGGAGGATGAAGATGAGGAAGATGATGAAGAGACCCTTGCAAGAGAAATGAAGACAAAAAGAAAGCATGACACTTCAAGTGAGGGGGAACAACCACCAACTAAAAAGAAGGGTAGTTGAAGAAGAAACTGAAGTTGAGTCAAGTGGTGAAGGAATAACTAGAGGTGACACCATAATAGCCAAAGCATTCCAAGAAGCCTTGAACAATCAAGTCAAGGAAATGGAGAAGATGTATAAGTTCTTTGAATCATTTGCTCCAATGGTTCTAGGAAAATTAGATGGACTAGAGAGTAGAGTGAAACACATTGAGGAAATCCTAATGAGAAATACTCAAAGTGGTGAAGGACCCTCTAGGCCCCAAGATAGAAATGAGGAAGATGATGATAAAGAGGAAGATAAGAAGGACAAAGATGATGACAAAGTGATGATGGGGATGACCAAGGAGGAGATGATGAGACAAATGGCGGAACAAGAAGAAGAAGAAGAACATGTACAACCACAAAAAGGCAGGGAAGCCAAGTAGCTCAAGCTGAAATTGTCTCACCATCACACATTTCATTCAGCCAAGGAAGAGTGAAGCACTTGGCCATCAAGAAAGGGATTAGCAGAGTCTCTTCATCAACATCACAAGACTAAGCATCTCTTCCATACTATTTACTGCTTTATGCATCTAATGCTATAATCTTCTGCAATATTTTTCATGCATCTTATGTAATAGTGAAGCTCAATGATGAAATCTCAGTGATGAGAGCTTCCTTTATGTGTTAAATTGTTAATCTCATTTTCATTGACCCCATCTTTGACTGATGACAAAAGGGGGAGAAAAAATGAGGATGACAAAATGTGTGAAAAACTGCTATGTGATGAGATAATGAATTTTTCTGCATATGATTTTTTTTTCTTGTATGCATGTTTTCTGAGTCCTATGTATCAATCCTATAGATGTTTTCTGTGTGCTTTCTGTAAATGAATAACTTGCTCTTGAATTGTTACTCTATTAAAACTCTATGAAAACATTTGAATGCATGCATGAGCTATAAGTTGTTACCAAAGAGTATTCTATTGTTGTTCAAATTGATCTAAATCTGTCTTAATCTCTTCTATTATGTTTGAACAACCCTAAGCATTCATTATATTGAAGTTATTATAGTTTTGGATTTAAGATTTAAAAATTCGGATGCAAGATCAAAAATTCGGATGCATGTTCTGAAATTCGGATGCATGCATATTTTGTTGCCAAAGTGTGCTCTAGTGTTGTTCAAATTGATTCAAACTAGCTTTAATCTCTTCCTCTATGTTTGAACAACCTTAGGAAAGCTTATTCTCAAAATTTTAAGCTTTCATTTAATCTATTTTAAAATTCGAACTTGATATGTCAAAATTCGGATGCATAGCATCTCAAGTCCAAACTTGTTGAAAAATGAGCACAATCTAAGGGGGAGTAATGTTAATCTTTTCTGACCTTTAAAACCTCTCTTAGAAGTTTTCTAAATACTTTAAATGCTATATCTTCTATATGTAGTTGGAAGGAAGGAGGCAAATGGAGGTTGGTTGGGTCATAGGCTCATATTGAGCCTTTTGTATGTCAATGTGCTAAATTGGTTATTTTCTATCATTGACATCAATACTTCTATGTACTACATTGTTTTAATCTATCACATTTTGCATCAAAGTTTGTCATCATCAAAAAGGGGGTTAGCCCTAAGGGCAAATTATATAGTTTTGATTAATGACAAATATTGATGAGGACTAAAATGTTTGATTATTGTGTGATAGGTTCTGTAATTTGAGAAGTATGAAGTCTCATTGCTTTGAAGCAAAAGTTCAAGAACAACTTCATTTAAGCAAGTATTTGAAGTTTGAAGAATGTTGTTCTAAAGATGATCAAAAGGCATTGAAGACTTGAAGTGTAGAGTGCATTTAACTTTTAGGTAAATTTCTATGTAAACTCTACACTTGCATGTCTTGGTTATCATTGAATGCATAAGAGAGCATAAAAATAGTCTTATAATCTTAAAAGGCTTTGAATGAATCTTTCTATAAGATATGTTTATAAACTTCATATGTTCATGTGTTTCAAGCTTAAATATAGTTAAATAAGTTTTCTATATATATCAAATGTTTTTCAAACTCATTGAAGTTATATCTCAAATGATTTTACAAAGTTTGAAAATACTTTCAAAAAATTCGATCGTCCGAATTTTGTAGCAAAAGTTTGCTACTATTCTTCCGAGAGAAATTCGAAGAAGATTCGACGCGACCAAAAAATTCGGTCGTCCGAATTTTTGGCCTTCAAAGATGGTCACTGCTCTTCCAGAGAAATTCGGAAGAAGATTCGGACGCAGCCAAAAAATTCGATCGTCCGAATTTTTGTTCTCAGCATGGTTACTATTCATCCAGAGAAATTCGGACGAAGATTCGGACGCAGCCAAGAAATTCGATCGTCCGAATTTTCTGAAACTAGCCGTTACTAGCCGTTTTATGAACGTTTTAACAGATTTTCAAATTCTATAAAAGCTATAAACATGCAAATTTTTGTAACTCTTGAAATCTTGAAAACTCCAAGCGTTCAAAAGCATTTAGCAAACATTTCTTAAGCTCTCTTATGTCTTGTGCATTCAATTGATCCATCAAAAGACATCAAAGTGTGAAGGTGCAAATTTGTGTAATATCTACCATCAAGTGGTAACTTCTACACACTCTTCTTTACTTATTCAGTTGTGTTGATCTACTAGCTCTATCAAGGTTATCTTGATAACATAAAACCCTTTAGATAAGGGTGATCCTTGAAGTTGTGATTCAAGGTTGTTTGAGATTTAAAACCATAGGTTGGTGAGCCCTGTATTGTAAGAAATTACTAGAAGAGGTTGTGAGTGTAAAACCAAAGTGTGGTGAACCTCTCTTGTAATTTGTAAACCTGAGCAATTAGTAGATTTGTTGAAATCCTTATGTGTGAGCTTAAGGTAGTGGACGTAGATCTTGAGGATCGAACCACAATAAATTGTTTGAGTTCTTTGCTATTGCTTTCATTATTGTCTTGCTATCAATTATCTATAATTAGCTTACATAACTTGTTCTTGGTCTAAACGCATAAAAGGTTTAAGTTTGCGAAAATTAGCTAAATACCTAATTCACCCCCCCTCTTAGGTATTTCAATTGGTATCGAGCTGTAACTTCGTGTGTGGCTTAACAACCTAGAAGACAAAGATCCTATGGCTAATATGTCAAACTTACCTTACCTAGAAGGATCTTCCACAAATAGACCACCTTTGTTTAATGGAACAAATTACACTTTCTGGAAATCTAGAGTTAAAATTTATATTTGTTCTATTAATTTTGATTTGTGGAACATAATTGAGAAAGGTCCTTATGTCCCAATGAAAATGAGTGCTGATGGAATAACCTCAGTACCCAAATCCACTGATGAATTTGATGAGCATGATTCTAAGAAAATGACTTTAAATTATCAAGGCATGAATATATTAAGTTGTGCTTTAGATGTAACTGAATACAATAGAGTTTGTGGATGTGATTCTGCTCATGAAATGTGGAGATTACTTCAAATCACACATGAAGGTACTAATCAAGTTAAAGAATCTAAACTTGCCATGCTAGTTAGAGATTATGAACTGTTTACCATGAAACAAGGTGAAAATATTAGTGATATGTTTACAAGATTTACTAACATTTTCAATGGCTTAAAAGCTTATGGTAAAAGCTATACTATGGGAGAGCAAAACAGAAAGATTTTAGATGCTCTACCAAAATCCTGGCAGCCTAAAACACTTGCCATTGAGGAATCCAAGGATTTGAAGACTCTTCCACTTGAAGAGCTCATTGGATCTCTACTGACTCATGAAATGAAGATGAAACGGCTAAATGACAAGGAGGATGAAGAAAAGGGAAGAAAAGGAGTAGTGCTTAATGCCTCAAACAACTTGAGTGAACAAGAACAATCCTCAAGTGAAGAAGAAGGAGGAAACAGTGGAGAAGAAGAAATTGCAATGGCTGTGAAGAAATTCAAGAGATTCTACAAAAAGGAATTTCTCAAGAAAGGAAGAAAGCCAGTCAAGAAGAGTGGACAATCTTCATCATATAAACCTCAATGCTTTGAATGCAAGAGTACTGAGCATCTTATTGCTGACTGTCCCAGAGTGTTGGAAAGGGAAAGAGAAAGCAAAAACAGAAAGAAATCTGCCAAGAAAGGAAAAGGACTAGTCGGAACATGGGATCAACAGGGAAAGTGAGGATGAAAGTGAAGGAAAGGCCAACATATGCTTCATGGCCATTGATGATGAGGTACAATCTTCACCCTCTATCTCAAATATATATGATGATGATATTGATTCCAGTGATCTTATTGTTGAGTTATATGAAGAATTAAAAAAAGGCTTCAAAAAGAAATAAGGAAATGAAACTCAAAATAAATAATTTATCTAATGAAAATTCAAAATTAAGTGTTGAAAATGGAAAACTTCTTGAAACTATTAGTTGCATTGCTATTGAAAAAGAAGTTTTGAATACAACTATACAAAACATATCTTTTGAAAACAAAAAGCTTTGCACTAGAATTATTTCTCTTGAGTCAATGATAAAAGATCATGAACTTCTAAAAAAGAGAGTTAATGATCTAACTTTATGCATTGAGAGATTTACAAATGGAAGGGAAAATTTGAATAAATTACTTGGTTATCAAAGACCTTCATTTGTAAAACATGGTCTTGGTTTTACTCATGATTATTCTGCTCCAAAACAGAGAAAATCTTTTGTTAAAGAATCTTATCATTCTAGATCACATATTTGCTGCACTTATTGTGGTAAACATGGACACAAGGTTTCTAGATGTTTTGTCAAAAGAAAAGTAGAAAGTGGTGTTAAAACCATTTGGAAAGTCAAAGAAACTTTTACTAACCCCCTTGGACCCAAGAAAATATGGGTACCAAAAATCACCCTTTCAAATTTGGTATAGGTACAATTTGCCTCAAGATCAAGTGCCACTAAATGGTTCCTTGACAGTGGATGCTCAAGGCACATGACTGGAAATGCATCACTTGTTAGTGAACTTCAAACTACAAGTGAAGGTTTTGTCACATTTGGAGATAAGAAGAAAGGGAAAATACTTGGAATAGGTAACATTGGTAAAGGTTCTTTTCCTCTTATCAAGAAAGTATTACTTATTGAAGATTTAAAGTATAATTTACTAAGTATTAGTCAATTATGTGATAATGGATGCAAAGTAGAGTTTAAATGTGATACTTGTACTATTCTTGACAATGCAAGTAACAAAACTATCTTTGTTGCTAAAAGAGTTGGTAATGTATATGTGTTGTATCTTGATGAGCTTATTACAAATGATATTAAATGTCTTGCCATTCATGACAATGATGGATTTTTATGGCATAGAAGATTAGGACATGTAAGCATGGATTTATTAAACAAACTTTCTACACAAGAGTTGGTGAGAGGATTACCTAAATTGCATTTTGATAAAACTCACCTCTGTGATGCTTGTCAATATGGAAAACAATCAAAAACATCTTTTAAACCAAAGAAAATGGTCTCTACCACAAAACCTCTTGAACTAATTCATATGGATTTATTTGGACCTATGAGGACTACTAGTCTTGGTGGTAAAAGCTATGCTTATGTGATTGTTGATGATTTTTCAAGATTTACATGGGTAATCTTCTTAGCACAAAAAGATGAAACATTTCATGAATTTTCAAAACTCTTCAAAAAGGTTCAAACCTCTCTTGATTGCAAACTGATTTCTATTAGAAGTGATAATGGAAGAGAATTTTGTAATCAAGACTTTACAAAATTTTGTGATGAATATGATATTACTCACAATTTTTCAGCTACTAAAACACCTCAACAAAATGGTGTTGTTGAAAGGAAAAACAGAACCTTACAAGAAATGGCTAGATCAATGCTTTGTGAAAACTCATTACCAAAGTATTTTTGGGCTGAAGTCGTTAATACAGACTTGTTATATCATTAACGAGTTTTACTAAGACCTTTTATAAGAAAAAACACCTTTTGAACTTCTATTTGACAAAAACTCCATCAATTGTTTATTTCAAAGTTTTTGGTTGTAAATGCTTCATTTTAAACACTAGCAACTATCTTGGGAAGTTTGATATATAATCAGATGAAGGAATTTTTTCTTGGTTATTCATCAAATAAAAAAGGATTATAGAGTTTATAATAAAAAGAACATTGTGTGTTGAAGAAACTATTCATGTAACCTTTGATGAATCTAACATTTATCTTCAAAGAGGAAATGAAGATGACACAGGTACATCAATGGTTGAAAATCATACTCAACACCAAGCACCCACAATGGAAGATCATGCCAAAGAAGAAGAAATAATGGAGCAAGAACAAGATGGTCAATCAAGAAATGATCAAGAACTTCCAAAAGATATCACATATGCAAAAGGTCATCCTAAGGAGCAAATCATTGGTGATGTCTCTCAAGGGGGTAAAAAACAAGGCGGTATTTTATTGATAACTTTGCTCTTTTTATCTCATATTGAACCAAAAAAATATTGATGATGCATTGTGTGATAATTTCGGATTATTGCTATGGAAGAAGAACTAAATCAATTTGAAAGAAATAAAGTTTGGTCTCTTGTTCCTAGACCTCATGATCATTCTGTTATTGGTACAAAATGGGTTTTTAGAAATAAGTTAAATGAACTAGGAGAAGTAGTTAGAAATAAAGCTAGACTTGTTGCTCAAGGTTTCAACCAAGAAGAAGGCATTGACTATGATGAGACCTTTGCTCCAGTAGCAAGATTAGAATCTATAAGAATACTTTTAGCATTTGCTTGCTTTAAAGGTTTTAAACTTTTTCAAATGGATGTTAAAAGTGCTTTCCTAAATGGTTTTATTGAAGAGGAGGTTTATGTAGAACAACCTCCCTGGTTTTATCCATGAAAAATTTCCAAATTATGTGTATAAGCTAACCAAAGCTCTATATGGACTGAAACAAGCTCCAAGATCTTGGTATGAAAGATTAAGTGGTTTTCTTCTCACAAAAGGTTTTACTAAAGGAAAAGTAGACACAACTCTTTTTATTAAAACATCTTCTAAAAAATGATATTTTGCTTGTACAAATCTATGTTGATGATATTATTTTTGGTTCTACTAATATTTCTCTTTGTGAAGAGTTTGCTAAAACTATGCAAAATGAATTTGAGATGAGCATGATGGGAGAACTAAGTTTCTTCCTTGGACTACAAATTAAGCAAACCAAGGATGGAGTCTTCATCAATCAAGAAAAATATACTAAGGAGCTATTGAAAAGGTTTGGAATGGATCAAGCAAAAGGAATAAGTACTCCTATGAGTTCATCAACTAAACTTGACAAAGATGAGAAAGGTAAAAGTATTGATGAGAAATTGTATAGAGGTATGATTGGAAGTTTACTCTATCTCACCGCTAGTAGACCCAGATATTATGTTTCGTTGTTTGCTTGTGTGCTAGATTCCAATCATGTCCTAAAGAATCTCATCTAATTTCATCAAACGAATATTTCGTTATTTGATTGACACATATGACTATGGTCTTTGGTTTTCTAAAACTTAATCTTTTGAACTTATTGGATATTCCGATGTCGACTATGCTTTGGATGTAAAGTTGAGCGTAAAAGTACAAGTAGTCATTGTCAATTTCTTGGTAGTTGTCTAGTGTCTTGGTTTAGTAAAAAGCGGACTTGTGTATCTTTATCCACAGACTGAGTCGAATACATAGTCATAGGGAAGTTGTTGTGCACAATTATTATGGATGCAACATACTTTACTTGATTATGGTCTTAAATTTAAGTGTGTGCCTATACTATGTGATAACACTAGTGCTATCAATTTGAGCATTAATCCCATTCAACATTGTAGGACAAAGCATATAGAAATAAAACATCATTTCATTCGTGATCATGTGATTAAGAAAGATATATGCTTAGAACATGTAAATACAAATGATCAAATTGTCGACATATTTACAAAGCCTTTGGTCGAGGAAAGGTTTAATCACCTGAGAAGACTCTTAGGAATTTTAAAATTCAATGACTAATGTGTGTATTAATGTTGTGATGAAAACAGAGATTTATTGATCAAAAATTCGGACGCAGGACAGAAAATTCGGTCGACCGAATTTTCTGAATCAAAGAGACAGAAACTTTTGACCGAAAATTCGGACGCAGACCTAAAATTCGGTCGTTCGAATTTTGCGGATGCATCTATTTAAATGAAAATCGAACGGTTTCTTCCAAACATTATAACTTCCGAATTTTAAATCCTTTCAAAACCTCTCATACCCATTCACGTCCGAATCAAAATCTCTTCAAATTCACACAGTCTCATCCCGATTTGCGTTCATTTTTAAACTTCTAAGCCCTAATTTCATACAGAAAACAAACCCTTCTCAAGAGAAAACATCATGGTAAGAACAAAGAAGCCCAATGTTGAGAAAGGAAAAGGAAAGGCTAAGGAAGGAAATGGAGACCCAATCCTCAATCAACCAAGAAGGATTCGCATTCCTCAAACACAATCTGAGTTGACAGGGTTTATCTCTATCAAATCTACTCATGAATTTGATGAATGGAATAAGAATAGTAGAAAGATTATTCCCTGGATATAAGGTGGATGTTGATAAACTATCTAGTATGGATATGGTTTTGTCTTGTTTCCATGATGTTGGATGGAGTAGTTTGTTGTTTATTAATGAAGATTTTTATCCCACCTTGGTATATGAATTCTATGCAAACCTAAAGGAAGAAAGAACTGAGATTGTTGGGGATGATAGGATACAATGGTATTCAACTAGAGTATCCCAAGTTGATATTGAATTAAGTGAAGATCCCGATTAACGGGAATTTGTGGGGTAAGTGACAGTGAGGGCTAAATATTATGCACCCTCAATGCATTGCTATGATCGTCAACTCTTTACATATGATAGATTTGAACAAGCATTTACAAATGGAAGAGAGTTTAGATCTATAAAAGAGAGGGAAATCAAGAATTTGGATGCTAGAGGGGTAGGGTATTGCATCACATGGTAACTACTATGATTGTTCCTAACTTTGGACATAAATCATCAGTAGGGAATATGCATATGGTATTAATGTTGGCCCTGCATGAACAGAGGAAATTCAACTTTGGATATATAGCCTTAAGACACATGATTACTCGCTAGAAAAACAAGAACCAAGGCATTCCCCTTTGGAAGATCATAACCAAGATCTTTAAACATTTTAAGATTAAACTTCCAGGAAGAGGACAAGCTTTTAAAAGTGGAGAAATATACACTGATGAATCCCTTAAGAGAATGCAGCTTATCCTTGATGATGATGGAGTATGGAGAACAAAAAGAGGATCCTCTCCAAAAAGATTAGGAAGAAAAGAAAGAACAGAAAGTGTAGAAGAGGAAAAGGAGGAGGATGAAGATGAGGAAGATGAGGAAGAGACCCTTGCAAGAGAAATGAAGACAAAAAGAAAGCATGACACTTCAAGTGAGGGGGAACAACCACCAACTAAAAGAAGGGTAGTTGAAGAAGAAACTGAAGTTGAGTCAAGTGGTGAAGGAATAACTAGAGGTGACACCATAATAGCCAAAGCATTCCAAGAAGCCTTGAACAATCAAGTCAAGGAAATGGAGAAGATGTATAAGTTCTTTGAATCATTTGCTCCAATGGTTCTAGGAAAATTAGATGGACTAGAGAGTAGAGTGAAACACATTGAGGAAATCCTAATGAGAAATACTCAAAGTGGTGAAGGACCCTCTAGGCCCCAAGATAGAAATGAGGAAGATGATGATAAAGAGGAAGATAAGAAGGACAAAGATGATGACAGTGATGATGGGGATGACCAAGGAGGAGATGATGAGACAGTGGCAGAACAAGAAGAAGAAGAAGAACATGTACAACCACAAAAGGCAGGAAGCCAAGTAGCTCAAGCTGAAATTGTCTCACCATCACACATTTCATTCAGCCAAGGAAGAGTGAAGCACTTGGCCATCAAGAAAGGGATTAGCAGAGCCTCTTCATCAACATCACAAGACTAAGCATCTCTTCCATACTATTTACTGCTTTATGCATCTAATGCTATAATCTTCTTCAGTATTTTTCATGCATCTTATGTAATAGTGAAGCTCAATGATGAAATCTCAGTGATGAGAGCTTCCTTTATGTGTTAAATTGTTAATCTCATTTTCATTGACCCCATCTTTGACTGATGACAAAAGGGGGAGAAAAAATGAGGATGACAAAATGTGTGAAAAACTGCTATGTGATGAGATAATGAATTTTTCTGCATATGAATTTTTTTTTTCTTGTATGCATGTTTTCTGAGTCCTATGTATCAATCCTATAGATGTTTTCTGTGTGCTTTCTGTAAATGAATAACTTGCTCTTGAATTGTTACTCTATTAAAACTCTATGAAAACATTTGAATGCATGCATGAGCTATAAGTTGTTACCAAAGAGTATTCTATTGTTGTTCAAATTGATCTAAATCTGTCTTAATCTCTTCTATTATGTTTGAACAACCCTAAGCATTCATTATATTGAAGTTATTATAGTTTTGGATTTAAGATTTAAAAATTCGGATGCAAGATCAAAAATTCGGATGCATGTTCTGAAATTCGGATGCATGCATATTTTGTTGCCAAAGTGTGCTCTAGTGTTGTTCAAATTGATTCAAACTAGCTTTAATCTCTTCCTCTATGTTTGAACAACCTTAGGAAAGCTTATTCTCAAAATTTTAAGCTTTCATTTAATCTATTTTAAAATTCGGACTTGATATGTCAAAATTCGGATGCATAGCATCTCAAGTCCAAACTTGTTGAAAAATGAGCACAATCTAAGGGGGAGTAATGTTAATCTTTTCTGACCTTTAAAACCTCTCTTAGAAGTTTTCTAAATACTTTAAATGCTATATCTTCTATATGTAGTTGGAAGGAAGGAGGCAAATGGAGGTTGGTTGGGTCATAGGCTCATATTGAGCCTTTTGTATGTCAATGTGCTAAATTGGTTATTTTCTATCATTGACATCAATACTTCTATGTACTACATTGTTTTAATCTATCATATTTTGCATCAAAGTTTGTCATCATCAAAAAGGGGGAGATTGTTAGCCCTAAGGGCAAATTATATAGTTTTGATTAATGACAAATATTGACGAGGACTAAAATGTTTGATTATTGTGTGATAGGTTCTGTAATTTGAGAAGTATGAAGTCTCATTGCTTTGAAGCAAAAGTTCAAGAACAACTTCATTTAAGCAAGTATTTGAAGTTTGAAGAATGTTGTTCTAAAAATGATCAAAAGGCATTGAAGACTTGAAGTGTAGAGTGCATTTAACTTTTAGGTAAATTTCTATGTAAACTCTACACTTGCATGTCTTGGTTATCATTGAATGCATAAGAGAGCATAAAAATAGTCTTATAATCTTAAAAGGCTTTGAATGAATCTTTCTATAAGATATGTTTATAAACTTCATATGTTCATGTGTTTCAAGCTTAAATATAGTTAAATAAGTTTTCTATATATATCAAATGTTTTTCAAACTCATTGAAGTTATATCTCAAATGATTTTACAAAGTTTGAAAATACTTTCAAAAAAATTCGGTCGTCCGAATTTTGTAGCAAAAGTTTGCTACTATTCTTCCGCAGAAATTCGGAAGAAGATTCGGACGCGACCAAAAAATTCGGTCGTCCGAATTTTTGGCCTTCAAACGATGGTCACCGTTCTTCCAGAGAAATTCGGAAGAAGATTCGGACGCAGCAAAAAAATTCGGTCGTCCAAATTTTTTGTTCTCAAGCATGGTTACTATTCATCCGAGAGAAATTCGGACGAAGATTCGGACGCAGACCAAGAAATTCGATCGTCCGAATTTTTCTACAAAACTAGCCGCTTTTATGAACGTTTTAACAGATTTTCAAATTCTATAAAAGCTATAAACATGCAAATTTTTGTAACTCTTGAAATCTTGAAAACTCCAAGCATTCAAAAGCATTTAGCAAACATTTCTTAAGCTCTCTTATGTCTTGTGCATTCAATTGATCCATCAAAAAGACATCAAAGTGTGAAGGTGCAAATTTGTGTAATATCTACCATCAAGTGGTAACTTCTACACACTCTTCTTTACTTATTCAGTTGTGTTGATCTACTAGCTCTATCAAGGTTATCTTGATAACATAAAACCCTTTAGATAAGGGTGATCCTTGAAGTTGTGATTCAAGGTTGTTTGAGATTTAAAACCATAGGTTGGTGAGCCCTGTATTGTAAGAAATTACTAGAAGAGGTTGTGAGTGTAAAACCAAAGTGTGGTGAACCTCTCTTGTAATTTGTAAACCTGAGCAATTAGTAGATTTGTTGAAATCCTTATGTGTGAGCTTAAGGTAGTGGACGTAGATCTTGAGGATCGAACCACTATAAATTGTTTGAGTTCTTTGCTATTGCTTTCATTATTGTCTTGCTATCAATTATCTATAATTAGCTTACATAACTTGTTCTTGGTCTAAACGCATAAAAGGTTTAAGTTTGCGAAAATTAGCTAAATACCTAATTCACCCCCCCTCTTAGGTATTTCACTGCTTATATGCAATGTAACACTTAATAATGCTGATTGTGATAATGTTGTCTCATTTTCATTTACCCCATCTTTGTGTGATGACAAAAGGGGGAGAGAGAATGATGATAAAATGTGTTATGTGTAATGATGTGTTATGGTGTTACATGCTATGGCAAAAGAACAATATGCCTGCATTTGAAATTTAAATTGAATGTGTTGTATTATGTGAAATGTGGTTGTATATGATGCTATATTAAAAACTATCTCAATATTTCCGATTATAGTTGAACAACCTAATTCACCCCCCTCCCTTTAGTATTTTGACTGGTATTGGAGCATGGTTCAAATTGAACTTTTTTGGAAACTCATATAAAGATTTATATTTATTCTATTAAATTTGAATTGCATACTCGAATTGAAAATGGAGCCTTCTAAGTTTGTTGGTGATAGAAAGTTACCAAAAACCATTAAAGAATATGACAAAGAGGATTTCAAGAAGATAACCCTTAAGTATCAAGTTATTAATATAGTAAGTTGTGCCTTGGATGCAAATGAATGCAACTGTGTAAGTGAATGTGAATCGGCACATGAGATGTGGAGATTATCAGAAGGCATTCATAGTATTAACCAAGTGAAGAAGTCTAAGTTTGGAATGCTAGTAAGGAACTCTGTGCTTTTCATAATTATGGTAGATTAAAGCATCAATGATATGTTCATAAGATTCCCAAACATGATGAATGTGTTAAAGGATTATAAGAAGAAGTATTCCATTGCTGAGCAAAACATTAAGATCTTAGATGCTCTAACAAATTTTTAGCAACCAAAGACCTTAGGTATTGAAGAATCAAAGGACTTGAAGACACTTTCCTTTGAAGAGTTAATTGGATCTTTGCTTACTCAAAAGATGAAATGCAAAAGATTAAATGAAATGAAGAAGAAGATAGGGGAAGAAGAGAAGCCACCTTAAATTTTGTGAAAAATAAAAGTGGCAATGAAGTCTCCTCAAGTGATGATAATGAAGTCATGGAATGAAGAAATGTCAACGGTGGTAAGAAGCTTCAACAAGATGTTTAAGAAAGGGAACTTCAGGAAAGCAAAGAAACCTTTCAAGAAAAGTGGACAATCCTTCTTATTTAGGCCATAGCAAAGAAAGCCAAGGAAACTAAAAAGAAGAAGAAAGTGATCAAGGGCAAGAAAGGAAAAGGCCAAGTTCATATATGGGATGAAGAAGGTAATGGAAATAGGGAAGAAGATTCACAAGATGAAAAAAGTAATTGTTTAGTTTATGGCTATAGGAAGCGAGGTAGATTCTATACACTCTATCTCTATTTTTTGTTGTAATGATGATTTTGATCCAAAGGACGTTCTTCTTAATATGTATGTGAGTTGAAGAAACTTGCTAAGAAAAAACAAGTAAATAAGAGTAGAAATTGATTCTTTGCCACAAGAAAACTCCAACATAGACCAACATAGACCTATGGCCCAATCATACATTTTTCTTTTTCTTTTCTTTTTCTTTTCTTTTTTACCTAAAATTGAAACATTTTGTTTATATATATAGATAGAGACACGAGAGAGATATTTGCAATTCTATAATCATGTAACTATACCTAATATGTATATATATATATATGTGTGTGTGTGTGTGTATATATATAAGCATATATTTTATTGTATTTATTACTAATAATTGAGCCAAGAGCCCAATAATAAATATAATTATATGTAATATATAGTACGTAACGTAAAGAATATTTTTATATATACAAATACACACAAACACACACACATATATAAAATATATAAAAAAACTATTTTATTCTTTGAATATTTATTTTATTGAATATGTTACAAATAGTTATTATTAATGACAATATTGGCACAATTAATGACAAGAAATTTAAATTTTTGTGACTAATAGGTCTCATATGTGACGCCCTAAGATGCCACATGGGATAATTATGAGATTTGGGATCTGTATATGAGTATGGGCTTAAGTATCCATTCTCAACTTGGGATATCCATTTTGACATAGCGAGGACAATTACCAAGCAGTTGATCGTGGGTGCTTCCAGGCTCATGAGTCGCTCGCTCTAGCCCATAAGCACGGGGTGTGACACCATATCTTGTGAAGACATTATTCTTGTCATAAAAATAATGACACAAAAAGTTGTTTGGCTTATAGTGTGACTTGAACATTTGTGTGGATAAATTCACCAATTGCAGAGATAACTTTTTATTCTTAAATGGGGTGGGGGAGGGGGGAGGGGGGAGTAAATTTGGGTACTTCTCCTTGAAATTTTTGTAAAATTTTCAGAATTTTATGATGTAAAAGCTTTATTTTAAGAAATTTTCTGAAAATCATTTGAATAGTAAGTAATGGAATCTTATTCCTTAGGAGTTATTATGATTGTTTATATGTGTCGATTGGAAAGTAGTGAAAGGAATTTAACCTTGCATAATGCCTTTGTTAATTCTTCTTAACTCTGAAATGTAAATTATTTTTATTGACCATGATCTTGTGAATATAGAGCTTTATTATATATTTGATGACACTCTTTTTATCACTACAACACACTATAACTTGTTTTATAACATACTCGAGGTGAAATAAAAGGTTTATCTGGTTTTTCTTAGAAATGATGGTCATAGGCCTTCTTTGGACCATTTGAGCCTTTCTAGCCTACCTTTAGAGTTTTCCCTAGTAGCCTTTTGTGCCTTTAACCTTGTAGAGAGCTTGATTTGTACTTCAACACTTTTGTGCTCCTTGGGATTGGGATATTAAGGTTTTGAGGGAAAGAAAAATTGAGAGAGTATTGAAAAGGGAAAGCATGACTTGCTCTATATTATTGTTTTGAGAAGAACAAGAAAAAAAAAGTGAGAAAGAAATTTTGAAAAAAATAAAAATAAAAAATAAAAATTTGAAAGAAAATAAAAAAGAAAGATAAAAAAGAAAAAAAAGAAAGAAAGAGTGTTTATTGCAAGTAATGGTCGTAAAATGTCCAAAGTTGATGTATACATGAGAAAGGAATGAATTTCTCAGGAATGAATTTCTCAGGAATGAATTTGGTTATTGAGATTCTTTGTACTAAAGGAGCAAGAAAGGAGTTGGAGTATATAGTTTGATTTGGAGTCAAATTTTCTTTGTTAGCTCTCTTCTCTTTATTTTGTCGCCTTATATCGTTCATTTGTTAGCCAATTCCCTAACCTAACGTTAGAAGCGCTAAAGTCCTACCTGATCTAAGTGAAGTAAGAGTACCTTAATTAGTGGAGAGTGTGTAAGATTACAAGCTTATGGTTGTGTGAATCTTTAATGTATACGTATATAGTTGTGATTATAAAGGTGATTATTGGGTGTATAATATTGCCTAGACATTGAATCAAGAGCTTGGTTGTGGTATATTTCAGAAAATGCTTCTTTCAATATTCACAGTTAAGTTGTGTTAACATTGTTATTATTCTTGGTTATTTATCTATTGAACTTTCTACTTGATGCATATGGATGATCATTTTTATTTCTATGGGGTGTTGAGTTGATTTCATGATGGAAGATGCCATGTCTGATGTTTTTAAGTTTTTATATTTTTGCTCGAGGACGATCAAAGTCTTTATTTCTCACTTATTTAAGGGTTCATTGATATAAATTTTATGACTTTGACTTGTTTTAGTGAATTAATTGTTATGTGGTAATTTAAAGAGAAGAAAGAGATGAAAAGAAGAATTGGCTAGGGAAGAAGAGAAAAAAAAATCATTCGGCCATTAGGAATTCAAATTTGACTTGGACAAAGATTACAATTTTGAAGAGGAAAAGAAGAAGAATTGGTTTGAAATCCTATTGGGAATAGGAAAGTATCACCTATATTTATGCCAAGGTCATGCGCCAGAGGAGGAGGGTGTGGGTGGACCAAAAGAAGATAAAAGTAGAGAAAGAAAGAAAAGAGAGATTTTTTGGTGGACCGAGGAGAGAAGGCCGGCGAAAAAAAGAAGGAAGTCTTGCGGCAGAGGAGAACAGAGGCAATTTGAAGAAGAAAATAGAGAGAACAAAATGGCAAGAAAAGAAGGAAAAAAGGGCAACAAGAAGAAGAAAAAAGAGAGAGTTGACCGAGCCAATTTGTCTATGGAAAAAAGGGGGAGAATTATATTCTTCTATTTTTCTTCTTTTTTCTTTTATTATTTTATGTTGATTAAATTTATGGCTTTGAATATTTGGATTATGAGAGATAAATCTTTTGTAACTAAGACATTCGATGAAGGCCGAAACTCTTATGGATTTAATTAATTTCAATTAAAGTTTTTTAATCTCGATTTTTGTTATTCTAGTGACTGAAAAGTAGTAGTTTAAATTGGATCATGTAATAACAATACATCGTAAAACTGACTAAAGATACATTCGGTTTCTTTGGATGGTTTCTAGCGAGTAGGAAACAAAAGTTAGGAAATTCCATAGAGAAGTTTACGACTTTGATAATTAAAATCACGTAGAGATATGATTGGTTTATTAATTAAAGTTATGAGCTTTTTACCAAGAGATTGGGTCTAGTTTATAATTGGGAATTCTACCATTAACCAAGTCGAGAATTAATTTTAAAAAATGAATTGTTTTTTATAAGAGAAGTAAGCTGGATTTGGAGTGTCTTAGTCTATTTATTGCCATCAATTTTTAATTAATATAATTATTGATTTTGTATTTATTATTATTGTTAGTTATTTTTATTGGTAATTAGTTTGAGAATGCATTTACAAAAATTAGTGAATTTGGAAGGGTTAAGGATGGAGAGATCAAGGCACTAGATGTTAGAGGTCGTGTCTTGCATCACATGCAAACTACCATGATAATTCCAAATTTTGGTCTCAAGTATTCAGTAGGAAACATGCAAATTGCAAAGAAGAATGAACTTTGGGTATATGTGATAATAATCAAGCAAGGAATTCAAGATGAAAACAAGAAGAAATCAGCAAGAATTTGCACAAACTAGGATTATTCCAAGTGAAGGATTAAAACCAAAAGAAACCTTTAAATTTTCCAACAACAAGGATGAAACCAAAGAAGAATTTCCTATAGTTCTTCCCCAAATAACACAATAAATTCCATATTAACTAGAATAGGACCCATATTGTTGATATTTGAAGGCACCCAAATGAAACCCAACTAAATTCCTTAGAAGTTTCAACAAACTCTAGAACCCCTTGTTGAAATCCCAAAAAGATTGATCCACCTAAACCAAAAATTCAATGAATTCAAGTTCCTAGGTATAGAAGACATCACAAGGGAGGATCAATCCCCTTGATAAGTCAAGAAAATACCAATGGGTGAAAACCTAGAAGGAGAGGAAGCTCTCTCTCAAAGGAGCTTTTTAGCTCAAAGTTGGGAATTATATTGGAAATACAAGGAAAATAAAGTTATATACATGGTTCCCATAGATTCAGGGCTTAATTCTACCCAACTAATAAGTTTAGATATGTTTAATATAAATCATACAAGGCTAAAATAGTTTGATAATTAAAATAGCTCCAAATGCAAAAAAAAAAAAAGGTTAGACTGGAAATTTTTTATCCTGTCCAAAAGTTGCACTGTTTCTACTGTATTTTTTCCAATTAAATTTCACTAAACATTCAAACCTTCCACACTCCAATACAAGTACTCTTTTACCCCAATTTTAGGCTCATAAAATAGCAAATTGCACAGAACACTTTAGGCTCATCAAATTACAAATGGCACACAAAATTTTGGCAAAAGAGTTGGAACTCTTCTCAGAACCTCTTCGCCTTAGCTCTTGTGATTGGCCCATCCATTTCTTGGACTTGTTTTCCCTTTCAAGTGGTTTAGTTGGATTCCATCATATCAGTCCCCCTTTCATGAAATGGATTCATCCACAAATCTCTGGTTTCGTAGAGTGATAGGTCAGTGACATTGAATGTGGCTCTTACTCCATATTTACCCAGAAAATCAATTTTGTAAGCGTTATCGCCAATCCGCTTCAATACTCGAAAAGGTTTGTCTCTCTTGGACTAACCCTGCTTTTTCTATATCTGGGAAATCGTTCTCTTCTCAAGTGCACCCAAACTAAGTCTCTCGATTCAAAGATGACCTTCTTGCACCCTTGCTCCCCGCCGATGGATTCCTCCTCTATATTTGTTCCTTGACTCTAGCATGGTTGAATTTGACCAATTCTGCCTTCTTCTGGACATCAAGATTAGCTCGCTCATCTATAGGCAAAGGAACTAGATCCAAAGGAGTCATGGGATTTAATCCATTAACGACCTCAGAAGTAGTAAAGTGAGTAGCCCTATTATAAGCAAATTCAATGAATGGCAAACGTTTCTCCTAGCTATACCAATTTCTTTTGAGAATCACTCGCAATAGTTACCCTAAGGTCCTATTAACCACCTCCGTTTGGCCATCAGTTTGTGGATGGCATGCTGTAGAAAACAACAAATTAGTGCCAAGTTTTCCCCATAAAATTCTCTAGAAATGACTCAAGAATTTTCAATCTCTCTCCAAAACTATAGTCCTAGGAATTCCATGCAATGTAACCGCTTTGGAAAATAAATTGGCTATATTGGATGCATTATTAGTTTTATGGCAAGGGACGAAATGAGCTGTGTTTGAAAATTGATTAACAACCACAGAGATAGCGTCCCTACCTGTTTTAGTCCTAGGCAACCTTTAAACAAATTCCATCAATATAACAAACCATGCCTCGCTAGGAACTGGTAAAGGAGAATACAAACCACGTGAAAGTACGGTAGACTTGGCATTACAACAAGCAACATAATGAGAAAAAATTTTCTCAACATCTTTTCTCAGTTTGGGCCCCAAGAAATGTTCATTCGAGATATCAAAAGTTTTGCTTACTCCAAAATGCCCCATAAGGCCGCCACAATGGGATTCTTTGACAAGTAAAGTTATAATAGAACAAATAGGCACACACAGTTTTCCTTCCTTAAAAAGATAGTCATCACTGAAGAAATACTTGTCAAACACAATTCCATTCTCACAAGCCACAAAATTTTCTCCAAAGCCAACATCATCAACATACAATCCCTTCACCATTTCAAAGCCAAATAAATGTACATTCATGGAAATAAGAAGATTATACCTCTGGGATAGTGCATCCGCTACTATATTACCCTTACATTTCTTGAATTGGAAAACATAAGGAATGTTTCAAGGAACTCTAATAGCCTGGAATGTCATTTGCTCAGATGTTGTTGTCCCTTCAAGTGCTTCAAGGCCTCATGATCGGTGTGGATAACAAATTACTTGGTCCACTAGTAGTGTTACCAATGATGTAGGGTCTTCACTAATGCGTACAACTCCTTGTCACAAGTGCAGTATTTCAAGGTTGCTCCTTCAAGCTTTACACTAAAGGAAGCTATGGGTTTCTTCCATTGTGTGAGCACCACACCAATTCCCATTGCGGACGAGTCACATTCCACTTCAAGCTTTTCTCAAAATTTGGAAGAGTGAGCAACAATGTGTTGCTAAGCTTATCTTTTAACTCTTGGAATGCCTTCTCTTGGGTGTCCTCCAACCCTTTATGCCACCATGGATTCTTGAGCATCCAACCTTTCATTAATGGCCCGTAACTCATCCCACATCATTCCTATCTCCCTCGTAAACTTGTTCTTCACCGTTTGCATCACCATAACCATGATGGAATTTAGGTCTTGAGGTTAGTTTGGAGCGTTATTTGTCCCTAGAGGTCTCTTCTCCTCTAATCATACTGAAAACTAATATACATACACAAGACAGTTAGAATAGCAAAGAAGCCCCTCAACACTCCCTTAGTGTTTTTGATGCAGCGAAATTTTCACCAAATCCTACCCAAACAAGAAAGATAAGATGTCGAACTATAGGTAGGAATCATAATCAAATGATGTCATAAGCAACGACAATCAATCCCACTCTGAATTTCTACGATTCCAGAAATTTTCAAAACATTTTGGGCAAGATTGATGAACATTTATGCTATTATTTTGAGAACATCAAAGATCAAAGAAAAGCTTTCCTTGTTCATATGCTTCATGTGATTATTCAAGATTCCAAAAGCAAAAGTGAAGTGCTGCTACATTTGTTGAATCTACCATCTTGATTGGTAATTTCTATCCTTATCTCATCTTTACTTTGTTTAATCAAGGTTTTCTTGAGGATATAAAACCCTTTGTGGTGAAGGTGATCCTCGTTTGTTGAATTGAATAAGAGGTTATTGGTGTAAAACCCTTTGAGCATGAGCCTCTTGTGTAATTGTTTGACTTATGAATTTAGTAGATTTGTTGAAATCCTTGAGTGTGAACTCAAGGTAGTGGATGTAGATCTTGGAAAGATTAAACCACTATTAATTGTTTGTACTTCTCTTGTTATTTATTGCTTTCACTTATATGTGATGTCTTTATTGCCTTGTGATTGTTGTGATTGTTAATCTTAATTTCAATTTCATTGACTATTCTTTTTCTCTCAACCACTCTATTCCAAACTTATAAGTACATGGAGGTTGTGAACTTTTAAAGGGCTTTTTCTTAAAGGAAAGTTTTCAAAAATTAATCAAAAACCTAATTCACCCCCTCCCTCTTAGGTTTTTCAATCAAGAATAGTACAAGTATCACATTTAAATTCAACTTTACAACTATTATCACACAATTTAATAATACAAAGCAACTTATCTTGAGCAATTACTATAAAAAACTACTTAGTGACACTTGATCTTTGAGGGAAGCGTACCTACACTAAAGGAGAGGAAGTAACCTTTAGTATTCATATTTTCTTGGGTTCATGGGAGTTAGCAACAATTCCTTTTACTTTCTAAATGTTAAAACATTTTCACATTTCTTTACACATAACATCTAATGGCTTTATACCCCTTTCTACCGCAATAAGTACAACAAGTATAAGACACAGAAGTAGAAGTCGCTCTAACAGAGAAATTTTTATATTTAGGCCCATTGTTTACATAGTTGTAACCATGAACATTTTTGACAAGAGGAGATCTTTGATCTCCTGGAAGTTTTTCAAGATTGTCCCTTCTTTTTGTAAATTTTTCAACAAACGAAGCAAGGTCATCAACCTTCATTTTAAAAGTTTCATGATTTTCAAAAGGTAAAACTTGTTCCAAAAGTGGATGTCAATTTATGCAAGATCCTTCCTAGTAAGGGACGCTTGAAAAATTGTCCATAAAATCTTAACTTCTAGGTTGTTAAACTAAAAAAAAGGTCCTTGCACTGATACCGATTGAAAGACCTAAGGGGGAGAATTAGTTCTTCGCCTAATTTTTAAAATCTTTTCCTTTTTGCAAACTCTTTTAAGAAATCTCAACCTCCAAATATTTAAAGTCGTTGATAGGATGTTGCGAAAAAAAATAGCAATTAATGTGAGAACAATAAATGTCTCTCAAGACAAAAGTATTAGGATCAATAAAAAAGCAATCAATGAAAGAAGAACAAGGAACACAATGATTTATAGTGCTATGATCACTTCAAGATCTACATCCAATACTGTGTCCACACTCAAGAATTTCAACCAAATCTTTAAGCCGTAAGGGCAAATCTTATGGTTTTGATTATAACAAATATTGATATGGGTTAACTTGAGTAATTGTTGTGTGATAGGATTCCTGGATTATAGAAGCAAAGTGATCTCATTGCCTTGAAGCTAATATGAAAGGACATCTCAAATGCACTTTAATAGTTGATGACTATGGAGCTTGTCCTAAGAGATTGAAGGCTTTGAAGTCACTAGTGTAGGTTTACCTTTGCTTAATAGGTATTCTCTTGTAAACCTTACACTTTTGTCTTTGCAATCTAAAGAATTTATAAGATAAAACAAAACTTGTTATCAATCTTAAAAGGTTCTCATTATTCTTGATTTACCAAGTTTTTGAGAATGGGTTGTAGTTCAAAAAGTTCTTAAAAGATCTATCTTATAGTCCAAAACGATTTCAAATTTGTTGTCGTTGGTTTTCAAACATTTTTACAAAGTTTGAATAGTTTAGACATCTGAATTGAAACCTTGGATTCTGAATTTCCAAAGAAATTTAGACAACTATTCGGATGCATATGTCCAAATTCGGTTGACCAAACTTATCTTGGCAGCCTGGTAAACAGAAAAGTTTGGACGATCATTAAGCAATGGTCAAAGTTAGGTACCAAACTTTACTGTTACTAGTCGTTATTTGAACATTGAAATTGAATTTCAAACCCAAGAAAGGGCACAAACTTCAAATTTTTGAGTAGTTTTGAGCACTTTACAAATCTATGTACTTCCAAATCAGTTGAACATCAAAAAGTACTCTTTTTTCTTGTGCTTCAATGTTGCTTTTCAAGATTTTATAGACGAAAAAGTGAAGTGATTCTATTACTTCATCTACTTGCTTTCTTCAAGGTTTTCTTAAGGATATAAAACTCTTTCGAGAGAGTGAAAATTGATTATTGTATTGAAAAAGGTTGTGGAGTAAAACCCTTGTTGGGTGAGCCTCTATTGTATCTTGCCTAGCCATTTGTTTAATAGTTGAATTGTTTGAAATCCTTGAGTGAGAACTCAAGGTAGTAGATGTAAATTTTTACTTGATCGAACCCCTATAAATCGCTTGTGCGATCTTTACTCTTGTTTCCTTACTTGATTATTCATTATGTTGACTTGAATATCTTCTTGTGAACTTGAATTCAAATCTCTTCCAAACTATATTTCCAGAAAGGAATAAGTTTTCAAAAATTAGCCAACGACTTAATTTAGCTCCCTCTTAGGGCTTTCTATTGGTATCAAAGTTAGGGCTCCTTTGGTTCTAAGGTCACACCATCTGCTTTCATTTTCATAGGAACATAAGGACCTTTTTCAATAATATTCCACAAATCAAAATTGATAGAACAGATGTATATCTTAACTCTAGATTTCCAAAAAGTGTAATTTGTTCCATCAAACAAATGTGGTCTGTTTGTGGAAGATCATTATTGGTAAGGTAAGTTTGAGATATTAGCCATAAGATCTTTAACTTCTAGGTTGTAAAACCACACAAAGAAGTTCCTACTCTGATAC
This sequence comes from Rauvolfia tetraphylla, assembly GCA_030512225.1. Taxonomy (NCBI): domain Eukaryota; kingdom Viridiplantae; phylum Streptophyta; class Magnoliopsida; order Gentianales; family Apocynaceae; genus Rauvolfia; species Rauvolfia tetraphylla. Next base: position 1,544,818 of record JAJQKT010000019.1, read on the forward strand.
AAATTGAAATACCTAAGAGGGGGGTGGGTGAATTAGGTATTTGGCTAATTTTTACAAACAAAAACCTTTTATAAATCTAAGCAAAGAACAGATTATATGAATACAGTTGAAGATAATTGATAGCAAAATAAAAAGAATGTAATGGCAAAGAAACTCAAGCAATTTATATTAGTTCGATCGTCAAGATCTACATCCACTACCTTGAGTCTATACTCAAGGATTTCAATCAATCTACTATATGCTCAGGGTCACAAATTACATGACAAGCTCACCACACAATGGTTTTACACTCACAACCTCTACTAGTAACTTTTACAAACAAGGCTCACCACACAATGGTTTTATATCTATAAACAACCTTCAATCACAATTTCAAGGATCACCCTTATCTGAAGGGTTTTATGTTGTCAAGATAACCTTGCAAGAGCTGGTAGAAAATACAATTTGATTAGAAGAAAAGAGTGTGTAGAGGTTACCACTTGTTGGTGGATATTTACACAATATTTGCTCCTTCACACTTTGATATTTTTTGGATTGATCAATTGAATGCACAAGACACAAGAGAGCTTTAAAATGTTTGCTAAAGGCTTTGTAATGCTTAGAGTTTTTAAGTATTCAAATGTAACAGCTATAAAACTGCTAGTAACGGCTAGTTTCAGAGAAGTTCGGACGTCCGAACTTCATACCATTCGTTCAAATTTGCGTTTGAACTTTACTGTGCCAAGCTGTCTGGAAAAGTTCGGACGTCCGAACTTTTCCTCATGCGTCCGAACTTGCGTTTGAACTTTTCTGGAAAAACAGTGACCATGCTTATCAGAGAAAGTTTGGACGTCCGAACATTACTCCATGTGTCCAAACTTCTCTGGAAGCATAGTAACCATTTCCAGAGTTTGGACGACCAAACTTGCATCCAAACTTATCAAATTTAGTCCAATCTTTTGAAAATAATTGTTAATAACATTGAAAATTTTTTGCATGAATGGACACATCATTTAGGCACATTTAAACACAAAAACCATTACAAAAAAATTTTGATCATACAAAATTTTCTTAAGATCATTTGAGATTTCAAAAACCTACTTGTTATCACAAAGTTTATTGAGAACCATTTTAAAAACAAGTTTTGTGCTCTCTCATGCATTCAACAGATTCCAAGACATACAAGTGTAGAGTTTACAGAAAAATATACCTATTTAGTATAAGAACTCTACACTCTAAGTCTTCAATGCTTTCAATCATATTGAACATACTCTTCAATCTTCAATCCCCTTTGGTATAGTTGAGTTGTTCTTGCATTGTGACTCCAAGGCTTCTAATCCATCAATCCTATCACTCAATCATACAAGTACATTAGTTCTCATCAATGTTTGCCATTATTCAAAACTAAACATAACTACATGATTTGCCCTTATGGCTAACAACCTCCTTTGTTTGATGAAAAAAACTATACTTCTTGGAAATCTGTAATTAAGATATGTATTTATTTCATTAACTTTGATTTATAGAATATCATTGAGAAAGGTCCTTACATACCAACGAGGATCATGAAATCACTAGGGAACCAAAGCCATTGGATGAATATGATGAAAGTGATTCAAGAAAAATGACATTGAAATACCAAGCGATGAATATCTTGAGTTGTGCATTGGATATGAACGAATATAAACGAGTGAGTGGATGTAACACCGCTCATAATATATGGAGACTTCTCCAAGTAACGAGCGAAGCGACTAATCCAGTGAAAGAGTCAAAGCTTGCAATGCTAGTGAGAGATTATGAGTTATTCACCATGAAGCAAGGAGAGAACATTAGTGACATGTTCACTAGATTTACCAACATCTCCAATGGTTTAGAGTCCTAGGTGAAGAATTATTCACTAGGAAAACAAAACAGATAGATATTGGATGCTCTACCCAAGTCTTGACAACCAATGACTCTTGATATTCAAGAATCAAAAGACTTGAAGACTCTTCCTCTTGAAGTCATTGGATCATTGCTTACACATGAGATTAAGATCAAGAGACTAAATGATCTTGAAGATGAAGAGAAAGGAAGAAAATGAGTTGTATTTAAAGCCTCAAACAGTCCTAGTGAGCAAAAGGAATCATCAAGTGATGAAGATAAAGATTGAAAAGATGATGAGATGGCAATGGCAGTGAGGAAGTTCAAGAAATCTATACTATACTAAAAGTATGAATAGGGATCATGGGGATTTAAATTTAGTTGTTTCTTCCTTTTTTGGATTGCTTAAAATACCCTTGTAAAAATAAATAATTATTATTTTGTTAAACTAAAAAAAGTACATGCACTGATACCGATTCAAAGACCTAAGAGTGTGAATTAGTTCTTTGGAAAATTTTTAAAATCTTTTCCTTTTTGCTAACTCTTTTAAGAAATCTCAACCTCCAAATATTTAAAGTCGTTGATAGGATGTTGCGAAAAAAAAATAGCAATTAATGTGAGAACAATAAATGTCCCTCAAGACAAAAGTATTAGGATCAATAAAAAAGCAATCAATGAAAGAAGAACAAGGAACACAATGATTTATAGTGCTATGATCACTTCAAGATCTACATCCAATACTGTGAGTCCACACTCAAGAATTTCAACCAAATCTTTAAGCCGTAAGGGCAAATCTTATGGTTTTGATTATAACAAATATTGATATGGGTTAACTTGAGTAATTGTTGTGTGATAGGATTCCTGGATTATAGAAGCAAAGTGATCTCATTGCCTTGAAGCTAATATGAAAGGACATCTCAAATGCACTTTAATAGTTGATGACTATGGAGCTTGTCCTAAGAGATTGAAGGCTTTGAAGTCACTAGTGTAGGTTTACCTTTGCTTAATAGGTATTCTCTTGTAAACCTTACACTTTTGTCTTTGTAATCTAAAGAATTTATAAGATAAAACAAAACTTGTTATCAATCTTAAAAGGTTCTCATTATTCTTGATTTACCAAGTTTTTGAGAATGGGTTGTAGTTCAAAAAGTTCTTAAAAGATCTATCTTATAGTCCAAAACGATTTCAAATTTGTTGTCGTTGGTTTTCAAACATTTTTACAAAGTTTGAATAGTTTAGACATCTGAATTGAAACCTTGGATTCTGAATTTCCAAAGAAATTTAGACAACTATTCGGATGCATATGTCCAAATTCGGTTGACCAAACTTATCTTGGCAGCCTGGTAAACAGAAAAGTTTGGACGATCATTAAGCAATGGTCAAAGTTAGGTACCAAACTTTACTGTTACTACTCGTTATTTGAACATTGAAATTGAATTTCAAACCCAATAAAGGGCACAAACTTCAAATTTTTGAGTAGTTTTGAGCACTTTACGAATCTATGTACTTCCAAATCAGTTGAACGTAAAAAAGAACTCTTTTTTCTTGTGCTTCAATGTTGCTTTTCAAGATTTTATAGACGAAAAAGTGAAGTGGTGCTAGCTTTGTCCTTATCTACCAAGTTATTAGTAATATCCCATTCTATTACTTCATCTACTTGCTTTCTTCAAGGTTTTCTTAAGGATATAAAACTCTTTCGAGAGAGTGAAAATTGATTATTGTATTGAAAAAGGTTGTGGAGTAAAACCCTTGTTGGATGAGCCTCTATTGTATCTTGCCTAGCCATTTGTTTAATAGTTGAATTGTTTGAAATCCTTGAGTGAGAACTCAAGGTAGTAGATGTAGATTTTTACTTGATCGAACCCCTATAAATCGCTTGTGCGATCTTTACTCTTGTTTCCTTACTTGATTATTCATTATGTTGACTTGAATATCTTCTTGTGAACTTGAATTCAAATCTCTTCCAAACTATATTTCCCAAAAGAAAAAAGTTTTTGAAAATTAGCCAATGACTTAATTCATCCCCCTCTTAGGTCTTTCTATTGGTATCAAAGTTAGGGCTCCTTTGTGTGATTTTATAACCTAGAAGTTAAGATCTTATGGCTAACGTTTCAAGCTTGCCTTATTTGGAAGGTCTTCCACAAATACACCTCCTTTGTTTGATGGGAAAAACTATACTTTTTGGAAATATGTAATTAATATATGTATTTGTTCCATTAACTTTGATTTGTAGAATATCACTGAGAAAGGTCCTTACATACCAACGAGGATGAGAGTTGATGAAATCACTAGGGAACCAAAACCATTGGATGAATATGATGAAAGTGATTCAAGAAAAATGACATTAAAATACCAAGCAATGAATATCTTGAGTTGTGCATTGGATATGAACGAGTACAAACGAGTGAGTGGAGGTAACATCACTCATAATATATGGAGACTTCTCCAAGTAACGAACGAAGCGACTAATCCAGTGAAAGAGTCAAAGCTTGCAATGCTAGTGAGAGATTATGAGCTATTCACCATGAAGCAAGGAGAGAACATTAGTGACATGTTCACTAGATTTACCAACATCTCCAATGATTTAGAGTGCTAGGGGAAGAATTATTCACTAGGAGAACAAAACAGAAAGATATTGGATGCGCTACCCAAGTCTTGGCAACCAATGACTCTTGATATTCAAGAATCAAAAGACTTGAAGACTCTTCCTCTTAAAGTGCTCATTGGATCCATTGGTTTTGGTCCCCTAGTGCTCCTTATTTTCTCTCTTTTTCCTAGATTTCTGGTGACCGTGATGAACTTTTCCTTCTTTAATACATGTTCTTGGACGTTAAAGCCTTAATTTACTGAACTTTCCAGTTAAGACAGTTACTGAATCGTGTTGGTTTTAAAGGATTGTTTCTTCCTATCTGCGAGATCACATTTTGGAACCAAGCATAGCTAAAGGCAGGCCCTATCAGTTGCTTAGTACTTCTGCACATTTTTTCTTGTTTTCAATCACTAGAATCATTTTCACAATGCAAATTATGCTGGTACTGCTGACCAATTAGTTGAGATGAATGCAAGTTTTTCTTGATTTAGAGAAAAAGAATGTTTAAACTCTCCTCCCACTTATTTTACTAACACGAGGACTTAACGATAACTCAAGCAATAATAATCACGTCTTTTCTTATTGCAGAATATGCATATACTCTGCGGGTGAATGAAAAGAGCGACATATATAGCTTTGGGATAGTACTTCTGGAACTTGTTACTGGTAGTACGTCCGAACTTGTTACTAAAACTCAAATGAAAATATATTTAATGAAAAATAAAAAATATAATAGCATGAAAATAAAAATAAAATATTAATATTTTTTAAAAATCAAATAAATATAAAAATAATTATATTGAATAAAAATCTCAATACCAGTATAACTTTTGGAACATTTAACACGTGCAAATATTGCACATGCTTTGTGCTAGTTCTACTAAAAGAGGTTTCTCAAAAAGGGGGAAAGGTCTTCCAAGAAAGGTGGATAAGCATCATCGTTATTCAAACCACAACGCTATGAATGTAAGAGTACTGAGAACCTTGTGGTCGATTGCCCTAAAGCATTGGAAAATGAGAGAGAAGCCAAACTCAAGAAGAAGAAATCTCTGAAGAAAGGAAAGGGACTAGTTGGCTCTCGGGATTAACATGCAAAGGAACAATGTGAAGATGACAATGAAGAAAGTGAAAATGTATATTTCATGGCTGAATGATGAGGTACAATCTACTCCTTCAACCTCTACTTGTTGAGATGATGATATTGATGATTCTATTGAATTACTTGTTGATATGTATAGTGAATTAAAAAAGGTTTCAAAATGAAACAAGGAGATGCGATTCAAAATTTATGAATTGTTGAATGAAAATTCAAAACTATTTTGTGAAAACAAAAAACTCATTGAATGCATTGATTGTTTGAATATTCACAAGAAAGTTTTAAATGTTTCCTTGCAAAACACGTCTCTTGAGAACAAATCTCTTTGTGCTAAAATTTCCTCTTTTGAGAAAATGATAGTTGACTATGAAACTTTGAAAAAGTTGATGATCTCACCTTATGTGTTGAAAAGTTTACAAAGGGTAGAAACAATCTTGACAACCTACTTGGATATCAAAGATCTTCATTTGTAAAAAATGGTCTTGGCTACAATCATGTGAACAATGTTTCAAAATAGAAAAATATCTTTGTTAAAGTTACATCTACCTCTATGCCTCATACTTGTTGTGCTTATTGTGGTAGACATTGGCACAAGGCCACTAGATGCTATGTGAAAAGAAAGGTAGAAAGTGGTGTTAAAAATATTTGGAGAGATAAGAGAAATATTGCTAACCCCATTGCACTCAAGAAAATGTGGGTACCAAAAGTCACTTCCTCTCATTCGATACAGGTACATCTTTCCCCAGGATCAAGTGTCACTAAGTAATTCCTTGATAATGGATGCTCAAGTCACATGACGGGTGAGCGACCTAAGAGGGGGTGAATTAGGTCTTTGGATAATTCTTTCTATTTTATGAACTTTGTTTGAAAGGATTATATGCAATTGCTTCAATGAAAATATGATGAACTCAATGACAAAGCAGTAAACAATTGAAGAGCAAAGAACACAATAAATATATAGTGGTTCGATCTCTTCAAGATCCACATCCACTACTTTGAGTCTACACTCAAAGATTTTAACCAATCTACTATATGCTCTGAAATACCTAAGAGGGGGGGGGTGAATTAGGTATTTGGCTAATTTTCACAAAAACAACCTTTTATGTGTTTAGACCAAGAACAGATTATATGAGCAAAATAGAGACAATTTATAGCAAAGCAATGAAAGAAAGCAATAGCAAAGAACTCAAACAATTTATAGTGGTTCGATCCTCAAGATCTACATCCACTACCTTAAACTCACACTTAAGGATTTCAAACAATCTACTATATGCTCAAGTTTACAAATTACAAGAGAGGATCACCACACTATGGTTTTACACTCACAACCTCTTCTAGTAACTTTTTACAATACAAGGCTCACCAAACACAAAGGTTTTATATCTCAAAAAACCTTGAATCACAACTTCAAGGATCACCCTTATCTAAAGGATTTTATGTTGTCAAGATAACCTTGCTAGAGCTAGTAGAACAACAGAATTTAATAAATAAAGAAAAGTGTGTAGATGTTACCACTTGTTGGTAGATATTACACAAAGTTGCACCTTCACACTTTGATGTCTTTGGATTGATCAATTGAATGCACAAGACATAAGAGAGCTTAAGAAATGTTTGTAAAAGGCTTTTGGATGCTTAGAGTTTTTAAGGATTCAAAACTTACAAAAGATTTCAAGTTTATAGCTTTTATAGAATTTGAAAATCAGTTTTAACAGCTATAAAATGGCTAGTCAATGGCTATTTTCAGGAAATTCGGACAACCGAATTCTGCGTCCGAATTTTTCGAACGATCGAATTCTTCATGCTGCTTCCGAATCTTCGTCTGAATTTCTCTGGAAAAACAGTGACCATGCTGAAGGTCAAAATTCGGACGACCGAATTTTTCTTCATGCGTCCGAATCTTCTTCCGAATTTCTCTGGAAGAACAGTAGCAAACTTTTGCTACAAAATTCGGATGACCAAATTTTTTGGACGCATATTCAAACTTTGTAAAATCATTTGAGATTTAACTTCCAAAAAGTTTGAAAAACTTTTGGTATATATAGAAAACTTATTTAGACATATATAAGTTTGAAAACCAAAATCAAATTCCTTTGATCATATAAAGTTTACTTAAAAAATTTTAGGACACAAAACCACATTCATCAAGAAATTTATTCAAAGCCTTTTAAGATTAAGAAACCTATTTTATGCTCTCTTATGCATTCAGTAGACTCCAAGACATACAAGTGTAGAGTTTACATATAGATTTACCTATTATCATATCTACTCTACACTTCAAGTCTTCAGTGCCTTGAGTTCTTCTTTGAATAACCTTCAAAAGACTTCATAGTTTATTGAGGTTGTTCTTGCACTTTGGCTTGAAGGCAATGAGACTCCAAATTTCTTAATTCACAAATCCTATTACACAATATAAACATATTAGTTCTCATCAATATTTGTCATTAGTCAAAACTACATGATTTGCCCTTAGGGCTAACATGCTCAAATTCAATCAATTACACAAGAGGCTCACCACAAAAAGGTTTTACACCAATAACCTCTTTTGTAATGCTACAAACAAGGTTCACCCAACTACAAGGATTTTATATCTAAAAACAACCTTGAATCAATATCTCAAGGATCACCCTTACCTAAAGGTTTTTATGTTACAAGATAACCTTGTATTGAACAAGTAGATAACAAGATTAAACAGAGAATGAATGAGATATTACCACTGCTTGGTAGATTATTACACAAGTTAGCACCACTTCACCTTGTTGTCTTTGGAATCTTGAATAATCACTTGAAAGCACAACACGAGAGAGCTCTAATAATTTCAAATGATTTTGGAATGTTAGGAGTTTTCAAGTGTTCATAAGTTACTAAAAATCTAAAGTTATGGCTTTTATAAATTTTAAAAATTGGTTTTAACAGTCATAAAATGGCTAGTTTCAGAGGAGTTTGGATGACCAAACTTGATCCTCTGCGTCCGAACTGTCGTCCGAACATTATTGTGATATGCTGTCTGGGACTGGAAAAGTTCGGATGACCAAACTTTGCCATTGCATCCGAACTTGCGTCCGAATTTCTCTAGAAGAACAGTAGTCATGTTCACAGTTTGGACGTCCGAACTTGCGTCCGAACTGTTCAAAATTTGGCAAAACATTTGAAAATCAACCTCAATAAGTTTGAAATTATTTTGTACTAAAAGATAAGTCATTTGAAATCTTTTAAACTCAAAGACTGTTACCAAAGCACTTGATCATTCAAAGTTTACTCAAAATTATTTAAGATTCAAAAACAACACTTGGTAATATAAAGTTTATTCAGAGACATTTAAGATTCAAAAACAAGTTTTGTCCTCTCTTATGCATTCAATATATTCCAATACAAACAATTGTAGGGTTTACAAAAATATACCTACTAAGCAAGTGTAAACCTACACTAGAGTCTTCAAAGCCTTCAATTCATAGGACACTTGAGTTGTCCCTAGCACTTTTAGCTCCAAGGCAATAAGAACTCTTTATTTCTTAATCCAAAAATCCTATCACTTTGGCTCTAAAGTAACTCCATCAGCTCTCATTTTCATTGATATGTAAGGACCTTTCTCAACAAATTTTCACAAATCAAAGTTAATAGAACAAATATATATTTTAACTCTAGATTTTCAAAAAGTATAATTTGTTCCATCAAACAAAGGCGGTCTATTTGTGGAACATCCATCCAAATAAGGTAGGTTTGAAACATTAGCCATAAGATCTTAACGTCTAGGTTGTAAAACCACACAAAGAAGCCCTTGCTCTGATACCAATTGAAAGACCTAAGAGGAGGGTTGAATTAGGTCTTTGGCTAATTTTCGAAAACTATTCCCTTCTTATGAAATAAGTTTGGACAGATTATATTCACTTCTATCAATGAAAAAATAATGAATTCAATGACAAAGCAATAAACAATTTAAGAGCAATGAACACAAGCAATTTATAGTGGTTCGATCTCTTAAAGTTCTACATCCACTACCTTGAGCCTATAGTCAAGGATTTTAGTCAATCACCTATATTCTCAAATTCAATTAATTACATAAGAGGCTCACCACAAACGGTTTTACAACAACAACCTCTTTTGCAATTCTACAAACAAGGTTCATCCTACCAAAGGATTTTATGTCTACAAACAACCTTGAATCAATACTTCAAGGATCACCCTATGTTTATAGGAAAACCTTGTAATGAGCAAGTAGAAAACAAGATTAAATAGAGTATGGATGAAATGTTACCACAGCTTGGTAGATGGTTACAAAATTTTGCACCACTTCACTTCGTTGTATTTGAAATCTTCAATGATCATTGTAAGGGCAAGACAAAAGAGAGCTTTGATGTTTCAATTGATTTTGGAATGTTAGGATTTCTCAAGTGTTCAAAAATTACTAAAAATATTAAGTTTAAGACTTTTATAGATTTTAAAAATTAGTTTTAACAGTCATACAACAACTAGTTTCTGAGGAGTTCGGACGACTGAACTTGATCCTCTACGTCCGAACTGTCGTCCAAACATTACTATGAAATGTTATCTGGGAAAGTTCGAACGACCGAACTTTGTCCCTTGCATATGAACTTGCGTCTGAATTTCTCTAGAAAAACAGTAACCATGTCATAGTTTGGACGTCTGAAATTGCGTCCGAAATGTTCAAACTTTGTCAAACATTTGAAAATCATCCTCAATAAGTTTGAAATCATTTTATACTAAAATATAAGTCATTTAAAATCTTTTCAACCCAAACACAGTTACCAAGACACTTGATCACTCAAGTTTTTTCTAAAACCATTTTAAGTTTTAAAAACAATACTTGGTAATCAAAAATTTATTCAAAGCTATTTAAGATTCAAAAACAAGTTTTATGCTTTCTTATGTATTCAATAGATTCCAAGACACACAAGTGTAGGGTTTACAAGAGTGTACCTATTTAGCAAGCGTAAACCTACACTAGTATCTTTAAAGCCTTCAATTCTTAAGACATGCTCCATATTCTTGATCCTTGATCACACTTGATTTGTCCTTAGCACTTTTAGTTCCAAGGCTATAAGAATTCCTTACTTCTTAATACAACAATCCTGTCACACAAATGACATAAGAATTAGTCCTTATCAATATTTGTCATTAATCAAAACTAATCATTATTACAAGATTTGCCCTTAGGGCTAACAATCTCTCCCTTTTTGATAATGACAAACTTTGGTGCAAAATGTGATGGATTACAGTGTAGTACAAAGAAGTATTGAAGTCAATGATAGATAATAACCAATTTAGCATATTGACACTCAAAAGGCTCAATATGAGCCTATGGCCCAACCATCCTCCATTTACCTCCTTCCTTGCAACAACTAGGATAAGATATATAGCATTTAAGCATTAAGAAAAAATTCTAAGAGAGGTTTTAAAGGTTGTAAAAGTTTAACAATGCTCCCTCTTAGATTTTGCTCATTTTTTGACGAGTTTGGACTTTAGATGTTGTGGATCCAAATTTTGAATTTCTAAGTCCAAACTGTAAAATATGTGAGATGTAAGCTGCAATTTTTTTGAAAATAAGCTTTCCTAAGGTTGTTCAAATATTATAGGAAAGATTAAGATAGTTTTCAAACAATTTGGACAACAGAAAAATATTTTTTGGCAAGAAAATTTTGATGCGTTCGAACTTTTTGCAACAAGTTTGAAAAAGGTAATTTTGCATTTTCAAATGAACTGTAGAAGTACTCAAATATGTATGTCCACAATGGCACTCATTTTAGCTTTGTAAAACCACAAAAATGCATTCAATTATTTTCATGAAGTAATCCAAAATCATAAATCAAGTCAAGAACTAAGATCAAGATTTCAACTTCAGTTTAACCAAATTCCAAAATCTCAGAAAACAACCAAAATCTCACATATTATAACACATTCAATTAAATTCCAAGTGCAACCAAATATTTTCACATAACACACTCAGTTTACAGCACATAGCACATTACAAGCACATTATGCAGTCATCATTCTTTCTCCCCCTTTTGTCATCATTAAAAAATGGGGTTAATGAAAATGAGACTGAATGTTTGGCACATTCAACTAGAGCCAATCAATAACTAATAGTTTAGCATAGTTTTGTAAGTTAACTTATTCTCCCCTTTTAAGCAGCAATTAAGCTTAGGGTGATCAAAGTATCATTAACAAAAGAAGCTCTCAACACTAAGGTTTCATCATTGAGCTTCATAAACCAGGCTATTACAAAAATTGGAGAAATTAAGGAAAAAGCATAGAAATTTCATTAGTCAAGATGGAAATAAAACATATAACTTATACTAAGTACAAATAAGTAATTAAAAATAGTAAAGAGATAGGTTTGAAGAGATGCTCACTCTTGTGATGTTGATGGAAAGGCCTTGCTAAATCCCTTCTTGATTGCCACACGTTTGACCCTTCCTTGGCTGAAAGAGATAGTTGATGGTGAGATGATTTATGCTCACTCGATTTGGCTTCCTCCTTCTTGTGGCTCTTCTTGTACAACTTCATTTCTTTCTCCTTGTTTTGCCACAAACTCATTGTTGCCTCCTTGATCATCATCCCTATTATCATCTTCATCTCCACTGTCATCACCTTCATCATTTTTCTCATATCCTTCACCATCCTTGTCATCCTTAGCTTGAGGTCTATAGGGTCCTTCACCACTTTGTGCATTTCTCATTAACATCTCCTCTATGTGCTTCACTCTATTCTCCAATCCAACTAATTTTCCCAGAACCATTAGAGCAAATGATTCAAAGAATTTGTACATTTTCTCCATTTCCTTGATGTGGTTGTTCAAGGCTTCTTGGAATGCCTTAGCCACAATGGTGTCACCTCTAGTAATCCCTTCACCACTAGGAGCTTCTTCATCATTTGGTTGAGATTGAGGAGTTGGAACTTTTTCAAAGAGTCTTCTTTTTGAGCGAGGTTGCTCCCCCTCACTTGAGGTGTCATGTCTTCTTTTTGTCTTCATTTCTCTAGCCAATCTTTCTTCCTCATCTTCTTCTTCCTCAACCTCCTCATTTTCTTCAACCTCTTCTCTTTTTGAAGGTGTTTCTCTTTTAGTTCTCCATATGCCATCCTTATCAAGACTTAATTGCATCCTTCTAAGAGAGTCATTAATATATATCTCTCCACTCTTAAATGCTTGTCCTCTTACTAGAAGTTTAACTTGCAAATATTTGAAAATTCTTGTTAATAGCCTCCCATACGGTAGAGCTTTGTTGGCTATTTTTCTTGCACTAATCATGTGCTTTAATGCCATAAATCCAAAGTTTAATCTTCTATGCTCATGCAAGGCCAGCATAACCACCATATGTATATTACCAACAGATGACTTATGTCGAAAATTAGGGATAATCATGGTGGTAATCATGTGATGCATAACTCTTCCTCTATCATCAAAGGCTTTAATTTTCCTTTCCCTAATAGACCTAAACTCCCCACCATTTGTGAAAGCCTCTTCAAATATTTCATTTGTGAAGAGTTCATGTATATAACAATGTTGTCCCAGAGAATAATATCTTGTCCCATTATCATTTACTCCACAAATTCTATTAACCAATGCATCATTAAACTCAAAATCCACTTGGGATACTCTAGAAGAATACTATTGCACTACATTTTGCCCCACATGTTCTATTATTTCCTCTTTGAGATTTGCATAAAATTCATAAATAAGTGCAGAGTAAAATTCTTCATCAACTACTGTCAAATTACTCCATCCAATATCACCAAAATTGGAGAGTCTTTCCAGGGATAATGTTTCTGTTTTTCTTGTTCCATTCTTCAAACTCAGAGGCCGCCTTAATGGAGATGAATCTGTCCAATCCAAATGATGTTGAGGAACTCTGATTCTTCTTGGTTCATTTATGATCAGTCATCCATCTCCTTCCTTTGCCTTCCCCTTTCCTTTTTCAACATTTGCTCTCTTAGTTCTCACCATGATGTTTTTGTTTGCAAGAGAGTGATTTATAGGAAGTGTTTAAGGCTTAGAACTAAAAAATTCAAGCGATTTGATGTGGAGGTGGTGAAATTTCAGAGGGATTTGTGTTTGGACGCAAGAGGGGTATGTGGGTTTTAAGAGAGAAGAGAGTTTGGAAGTTAAAAGGTATGAAATATGACCGTTCGGATTCATTTAAAATCGTTGCAACCGCTCAGTTCAGACAACCAAATTTTCAGGTTTGCTCCGAACTTCTCTATTTCTTCAATTTCAAAAAATTCGGACGGCTGAATTTTCTATCATGCGTCCGAATCTTTCTGTCTAGAATTTTTTAGAGAACGTTTGGACGTCCGAATTTCTCTCAATGCATCCAAGTTATGCGTCTGAATATTTCTTGTTTCCACCATACTTAAACACACACATTAGTAATTGAATTTTGAGATACCTAAGAGCCTTCTTAGGTAACTAAAACTTTCCTCAGCCAAAGGCTTGGTAAATATATCAGCAATTTGATCATTTGTATTCACATAGTCCAAGCATATATCTCCTTTAGCTATATGATCACGAATACAATGATGTTTAATCTCTATATTCTTAGTACTAGAATGTTGAATGGAATTTATGCTTAAATTGATGGCACGAGTATTATCACATAGTGTAGGCACACAATTGAATTCTAGACCATAATTAAGTAGAGTGTGCTTCATCCATAACACTTGAGCACAACAACTAACGCATGCTTGTTTTTTACTATACCAAGATACAAGACAACTACCACGAAATTGACATTGACCACTAGTGCTTTTACGCTCAACTTTACATCCAACATAATCAACATCCGAATATCTAACAAGGTCAAAAGATGAAGATTTTGAAAACCAAAGACCATAGTCATGTGTATCAATCAAATAACGAAAGATGCATTTTACAGAACTTAAATGAGACTCTTTAGGACAAGATTGGAATCTAGTACATAAGCACACAACAAACATAATATATGGTCTACTTGCAGTGAGGCAAAGTAAACTCCCAATCATACCTCTATATGCCTTTTCATCAACATTCTTACCTTTCTCATCTTTATTAAGTTTAGTTGATGAGCTTATTGGAGTGCCCATACCTTTTGCTTGGTCTATTCCAAATCTTTTCAATAGCTCTTTGGTATACTTTGCTTGATTTATGAAGACTCCATCCTTAGTTTGCTTGATTTGCAGTCCAAGAAAGAAATCCAATTCTCCCATCATACTTATTTCAAATTCATTTTGCATTGATTTCGCAAACTCTTCACAAAGAAATGTATTAGTAGCACCAAATATAATGTCATCCACATAAATTTGCGCAAGTAAGATATCATTATTACAAGAGGTTTTTATAAATAGTGTTGTAACAACTTTTCCTTTTGAAAATCCTTTTGAAAGAAGGAATCCACTTAGTCTTTCATACCAAGCTCTAGGAGCTTGTTTCAATCCATAAAAAGCCTTAGTTATCTTGAAAACATTATTAGGAAACTTTTCAAGAATAAAGCCGAGTGGTTGTTCTATATAAACCTCTTCCTCAATAAAACCATTTAGAAATACACTTTTGATATCCATTTGAAATAGTTTAAAACCTTTAAAACAGGCAAAAGCTAAAAGTATTCTTATGGATTCAAGTCTAGCTACCGGAGCAAAAGTTTCATCATAAGCAATGCCTTCTTCTTGATTGAATCCTTGAGCAACAAGTCTAGCCTTATTTCTAACAACTTCTCCTAGTCCATTTAATTTATTTCTAAAAATCCATTTTGTACCAATAATGGAATGGTCATGAGGTCTTGGGACAAGTGTCCAAACTTTATTTCTTTCAAATTTATTTAGCCCCTCTTGCATAGCAATAATCCAAAAATCATCACACAAGGCATCATCAATGTTTTTAGGCACAATATGAGATAAAAGAGCAAAAGTTGTCAATAAAGTATTGCCTTGTTTTAACTCCCTAGGAGACATTACTAATGATTTTCTCCTTATGGTGGCCTCTTGCATATCTTAAATCTTTTGGAAGCTCTTGGTCACTACTAGGTTGGCCATCTTGTTCTTGCTCTACTATTTCTTCTTCTTTGGCATGTTCTTCCAAAGTTGGTACTTGAGGATGAGTTTGATTATCAATCATTGAGGTGCCTACATTATCTTCATTTCTTCTTTCAAGATAAATGTTGGATTCATCAAAGGTCATATGGATGGTTTTCCTCAACACATAATGATCTTTTGTTATAAACTCTATAGGCCTTTTTATTTGATGAATAACCAAGAAATATACCTTCATCCGATTTTCTACCAAATTTTTCCAGGTTGTCATGAGTATTCAAGATAAAGCACTTATAACCAAATACCTTAAAATAAAAAATTGAAGGAGTTTTATCAAATAGAAGTTTGAAAGGTGTTTTTGGTATGAAAGGTCTTAAGAGAACTCTATTCATTACATAGCAAGCAGCATTTGCAGCTTCAACCCAAAAATATTTTGGCAAATAATTTTCACAAAGTATTGATCTAGCCATTTCTTGTAAAGTTTTATTTTTCCTTTCAACAACACCATTTCGTTGGGGGTGTTTTAGCAACTGAAATTATGAGTAATACCATTTTCATCACAAAATTTTGTAAAGTCCTGATTACAAAATTCTCTTCCATTATCACCTCTAATGGAAATCAATATGCACTCAAGTGAGATTTGGACCTTTTTAAAAACTTTTACAAATTCATGAAAAACTTCATCCTTTTGAGCTAGAAAGATCACCCATGTAAATCTTGAAAAATCATCAACAATCACATATGCATACCTCTTATCACCAAGACTAGTGGTCCTCATTGGTCCAAACAAGTCCATATAAACAAGTTCAAGAGTTTTTGATGTAGAAACCATTTTCTTTGGTTTAAAAGATGTTTTTTATTATTTTTCATATTGACCAGCATCACAAAGGAGAGTTTTATCAAAATACGTTTTAGATAGTCCTCTAACCAATTCTTGTGTGGAAAGTTTGTTCAACAAAATCCATCCTCACCTGACCTAATCTCCTGTGCCATAGATATCTATCATTATCATGAATGGCAGGATATTTAATATCATTTACAACAAGTTCATCAAGATATAGTACATAAATATTCCCAACTCTATTTGCAACAAAAATAGTTTTGCTACTTACGCTATCAAAGATAGTACAAGTGTCACATTTTAATTCAACTTTACAACAATTATCACATAATTGGCTAATACTAAGTAGATTATACTTCAAACTATCAATGAGTAATACTTGATTACTGAGAGGGAAAGAACCTTTACCAATATTACCAATTCCAAGTATTCTTCCCTTCTTCTTATCACCAAAAGTGACAAAAACTTCACTTGTTGCTTGAAGTTCACTAACAAATGAGGCATTTCCTGTCATGTGTCTTGAACAGCCACTGTCAAGAAACCACTTAGTGGTACTTGATCTTGGAGCAAAACGAACCTATACCAAATTTGAGAAAATGACTTTTGGTACCCATATTTTCTTGGGTCCAGTGATAATTCCTTTAACTCTCCAAATAGTTTTAACTCCATTTTCTATTTTTCTCTTCACATAACATTTTGAAACTTTGTGTCCATGTTTACCACAATATGTGCAACATATATGAGGCATTAAGGTTAAAATGGCTTTAGCTAAGAAAGTTTTATATTTTGGAACATTTTTTTCATGAATATAGCCAAGACCATTTTTCAAACTAGAAGGTCTTTGAGATCTAGGTAGTTTGTTTAGATTTTCTTTTCCATTTGTGAATTTTTCAATGCATAGAGAAGGTCATCAACTGTCTTTCTCAATATTTCATGATCACCAAGCATTGTTTCTAGATAAATGATTTTAGTGTAAAGATCTTTATTTTCAAGAGAAATGTTTTGTAAAGCTACATTTACAATTTCCTTTTCAATATTTAAACAATTAATAGATTCAAGAATTTTTCCATTTTCAAAACATAACTTTGCATTATCATTTAATAACTCATTAATTTTGGTTTTCATTTCCTTATTTCTTTTTAAGGCCTTTTTCAATTCTCCATACATCTTAACAAGTAAGTCACTATGATCAATATCATCATCACAATAAGTAAAAATTGAAGGAGTAGATTGTACATCATCATCAATCAACATAAAGCATATGCTGGCTTTTCCATCATTGTCATCTTCACTTTCTTGTTGATCCTAAGTGCCAACCAGTCTCTTTCCCTTCTTGATAGATTTCTTTTTGAGTTTATTGTCTCTTTCCCTTTCCAAAACTTTAGGACAATCAACAACGAGATGTTCGGTGCTTTTGAATGATGATGAATGTCCACTTTTGCATTCGAAGCATTGTGCTCTCTTATGTATTCAATAGATTCCAAGATACACAAGTGTAGGGTTTACAAGAGTATACCTATTTAGCAAGTGTAAACCTACACTAGTATCTTTAAAGCCTTCAATTCATAGGACATGCTCCATATTCTTGATCCTTGATCACACTTGAGTTGTCCTTAGCACTTTTAGTTCCAAGGCTATAAGAACTCCTTACTTCTTAATACAACAATCCTGTCACACAAATGACATAAGAATTAGTCCTTATTAATATTTGTCATTAATCAAAACTAATCATTACTACAAGATTTGCCCTTAGGGCTAACAGTTATTGTTGATGATTTTTGAAAATTCACTTGGGTACTCTTTTTATCACAAAAGGATGAAGCATTTCATGAATTTGTGAGACTTTTCAAAAAGGTTCAAATCTCTCTTGATTGCAAATTTATTTTGATTGGAAGTGATAGCAGGAGAGAGTTTTACAATCTAGATTTTACAAAACTTGGTCATGAGAATAGAATTGTTACAAATTTTCAACTACAAAAACACCTCAGCAAAATAGGTTGTTGAAAGAAATATTCGAATGTTGCAAGAAATGGCTAGGCCTATGCTTTGTGAAAACTCTTACCAAAATATTTTTGGCATGAAGCCATAAACAATGCTTGCTATGTTATGAATAGAGTTCTTTTGGGACCATATTTAAGAAAAACATCTTTTGAACTTCAATTTGGTAGAGCTTCCTCAATTGCCAATTTGAAAGTTTTTGGTTTCAAGTGCTATATATTGAATATAAGTGACAACATGGGAGAATTTGATAGAAAATCAGATTAAGGCATCTTTCTTGGTTATTCATCTAAAAAAAAAGCTTATAGAGTTTACAATAAAAGGACTTTATGTGTTGAGGAAACCATACATGTGAGCTTTGATGAATCTAACATTTACTTGGAAAGAAGAGATGATGATGATGTAGATACTTCAATGAATAATAATAAAACTCATCTTCAAGCACTAACTTTGGAATATCATACCAATGAAGAAGAGATAGTTAAGCAAGAACAAGATGACCAACCTAGTAGTGACCAAGAGCTTCCCAAGGACCTAAGATATGCAAGAGGCCACCCTAAGGAACAAATCATTGGTAACATCTCTCATGGTGTTAAAACAACGCAATATTTTATTGATAACTTTGCCCCTTTTATCTCACATTAAGCCTAAAAATATTGATGATTCTCTGTATGATGATTTTTGGAGTGTTGCTATGCAAGAGGAACTAAATCAATTTGAGCAAAACAAAATTTGGATTCTTGTCCCAAGATCCCATAATCACCCCGTTATTGGTAAAAAATGGGTTTTTAGAAACAAACTAAATAAATCCAGAGAGATGTTGAATCTATAAGAATGCTCTTGGAATTTACTTGCTTTAAAGGTTTCAAATTGTTTCAAATGGATGTCAAAAGTGCTGTTCTAAATAGTTTTATTAATGAAGAAGTTTATGTGGAACAATCCCCTAGTTTGCTCATGGAAAATTTCCTAATTATGTCTTCAAACTATCCAAAGCTTTATATGGTTGAAACAAGCTCCTACAGTTAGGTGTGAAAGATTAAGTGGTTTTCTACTTTCAAAAGGTTTTGCAATGGGAAAGGTTGACACAACCTTTCCCATTGCAATAATATTGATGGGAAAGGTAAACAAGCTCTTTTTATAAAAATCTCTTGCAATAATGATATCTTACTTGTGCAAATTTATGTAGATGATATCATATTTGGTGCTACTAATGTTTCCCTTTGTGAAAAGAATGCCAAGTTAATGTAAAGTGAATTTAAAATGACCATGATAGAGAAATCAACTTCTTTCTTGGCCTACAAGTCAAGCAAACTAGGGATGGTACCTTCATAAATCAAGCTAAATGTACCAAGGAGCTATTGAAGAGATTTGGAATGAACCAAATAAAAGGTATTAGCACACCTATGAGTCCATCAGCCAAACTTGACAAAGATGAGAAAGGTAAAAATATTGATAAAAAGGTATAGATGTATGGTTGGGAGTTTGCGCTTTTTCTTATCACAGTAGATCAGAATTTATGTTTATCGTATGCTTATGTGCTAGATTTTAATCTTGTCCAAAAAAATCTCTTTTAATTGTCATTAAGCGTATTATTCGTTATCTCATTGATACACATGATTTTGGCCTTTGGTTTACAAAATCATCTTCCTTTGATCTTACTGCTTATTCGCATACCGACTATAGCAGATGCAAAGTTGATCCTTAGAGTACAAGTGGTCATTTTCAATTTCTTTATAGTTGTCTTGTGTCTTGATATAGCAAGAAACAAGCTTGTGTGTCATTGTCTACCACCGAGACTGAATATATCATAGACGGTAGTTATTGTGCTCAAGTACTATGGATGAAGCACACTTGACTTCATTTTGGCTTAGATTTCAAATGTGTACCTCTCTGATGTGACAGTACTAGTGAAATTAATTTGAGTATAAATCTCATTCAACATTCTAGAACTAAGCATATAGAGATTAAGCATCATTTTATTTGTTATCATGTAGCTAAATGTGACATATGTTTGAATTATATGTGTATAAATAAACAAATTGCTAACATTTTCACCAAGCCTTTGGCCGAGGAAAGGTTGTGCTACCTTAGAAAAGTCTTAAGAATATCAAAATTCAATTACAACTGTGTGTACGCAACAGTGAGAAAAAAAAGAAAATTTTGGATGCATGGTTTGGATGCATGATCTGTAATTCGAGTTGTTAGCCCTAAGGGCAAATCATGAGGTTTTTGATTAGGTTATGATTAATAACAAACATTGATGAGGACTAATCTATATGTTATTTGTGTGATAGGATTGTCGGATTTAGAAGTACGAAGTCTCATTGCCTTGAAGCCAAAATGCAATAACAACTCCAATATGTCAAAGTGATTGAAGATTGAAGATCAAGAGTTTTGTTCAAGATGATTGAAGGCTTTGAAGACATGAAATGTAAGTTACATGCGCTTAATAGGTATATCTTTTGTAAACCCTACACTTGTGTATCTTGGAATCTGTTGAATGCATAAGAGAGCACAAAACATGTTTTGAATCTTAAATGGCTTCGAATGAACTTTTGATCAAGAAGTGTGTTTTTGAGTCTTAAATATTTTTGAGTAAACTTTGTATGATGAAAGAGTTATGATAACGGCTTTTGATTTTAAAAGTGTCTAAATGACTTATCTATTCATACAAAAATTTTTTCAAACTTTTTGAGGTTGAATTTCAAATGATTTCACAAAGTTTGAACAGTTCGGATGCAAGTTCGGACGTCCAAACTTTGAAAATGGATAAATGTGCTTCCAGAGAAATTCGGACGCAAGTTCGGATGCAAGGGAAAAAATTCGGTCTTCCGAATTTTTCCTACTAGCATGGTTACTATTTTTCCAGAGTAATTTGGACGTAAGTTTGGATGCACTAGACAAAATTCGGTCATCCTAATTTTTCTAGACAGCATGAAACAGTAAAGTTCGGACTACAGTTCGGACGCGCAAGAAAACTAGCTGTTTTACTGCTAGCATGGTTACTATTTTTCCAGAGTAATTTGGATGTAAGTTCGGATGCACTGGACAAAATTTGATCATCCTAATTTTTCTAGACAGCATGAAACAGTAAAGTTCGGACGACAGTTCGGACGCGCAAGAAAACTAGCCGTTTTATGACTGTTTTATGACTGTTATTTGAAATCTATAAAAGCCAAAAACTCAAGAATTTTATTAAGTTTTGAATCCTTCAAAAATCCAAACATTCTAAAATCTTTCGCAAACCTCAAAGCTCTCTTTTGTCTTGTGCTTACGAGTGATCATTCAAGATTCCAAAGACAACAAAGTGAAGTGGTGCTATATTGTATAACCATCTACCAAGAAGTGGTAACATCTCATCCATTCTTCATTTAATTCTATTTTTCTACTAGCTCATTACAAGCTTATCTTGTAAACATAAAATCCTTTAGGTAAGGGTGATCCTTGTAATTTTGATTCAAGGTTGTTTGGAGATATAAAATCCTTTGGTAGGGTAAGCCTTATGTGTGTTGAATTACTAAAGAGTTTTGTTGGTGTAAAACTATTGTGTCGTGAGCCTCTTATATAAATATTGAACTTGAGCATATAGTAGATTGATTAAAATCCTTGAGTGTAGACTCAAGGTAGTGGACGTAGATCTTGAAGTGATCGAAACACTATAAATTGCTTGTGTTCATTGTGTTTAGATTGTTTATTGCTTTCTCATTGATTTAGTTATTCTCTTAATGAAACAAGTAATCATAATCTGATTTAACTCAATTTTTAAAAGGAAATAGTTTTTGAAAATTAGTCAAAGACCTAATTTATTTGGAAGGATCTTCTACAAATAGATCACCTTTATTTGATAGAAGAAATTATACATTTTGGAAATCTAGAGTTAAGATATATATTTTTTCTATTAACTTTGATTTGTGGAACATTGTTGAGAAAGATCCTTACATACCAACGAAAGTAAGAGCTGATGGAGTGACTTTAGAGCCAAAGCATATAGACGAATTTGATGATAATGATTCAAAGAAAATGACATTAAATTATCAAGCCATGAACATTTTAAGATGTGCACTAGATGTAACTGAATATAATCGAGTTAGTGGATGTGACACTGCCCATGATATGTGGAGATTACTTCAAGTAACACATGAAGATACAAATCAAGTAAAGGAGTCAAAGCTTGCTATGCTGGTAAGGGATTATGAGCTATTCACCATGAAGCAAGGTGAGAATATTAGTGACATGTTTACAAGGTTTACTAACATTTTCAATGGTTTGAAAGCTTATGGGACAGACTATACGATTGGAGAGCAAAATAGAAAGATATTGGATGCTTTACCAAAATTTTGGCAACCAAAAACACTTGCTATTGAGGAATCAAAAGATTTAAAAACTCTCCCACTTGAAGAGCTTATTGGATCACTGCTCACGCATGAGATGAAGGTGAAAAGGTTGAATGATATTGAAGATGAAGAGAAGGGAAGAAAATGAGTTGTACTCAAAACTTTCAATCATTTCAGTGGACAAGAAAAATCATCAAGTGAAGAAGATGAAAATAGTGGAGAAGAAGAGATAGCTGTGGCAGTAAGAAAATTCAAAAGATTCTATAAAAAGGAATTTCTCAAGAAAGGGAGAAAGCCAACCAAGAAGAATGGACAGTCATCATCCTTCAAACCTCAATGCTTTGAATGCAAAAGTACAGAACATCTTGTTGCTGATTGTCCTAAAGTTTTGGAAAGGGAAAGAGACAACAAATTCAAAAAGAAGTCTACCAAGAAGGGAAAGGGATTGGCTAGCACTTGGGATCAACAAGAAAGTGAAGATGACAGTGAAGGAAAAGCCAACATATGTTTTATGGCAATTGATGATGACGTACAATCTACTCCTTCTATTTCTACTTACTATGACGATGATATTGATCCTAGTGATTTACTTGTGGAAATGTATGATGAATTGAAAAAGGCTTCAAAAAAGAATAAGGAATGAGAATTCAAAGTTATGTTTTGAAAATGGAAAACTTCTTGAGTCTATTAATTGCCTAAACATTTAAAAGGAAATTTTAAATGTAACTATACAAAACATATCTCTTGAAAATAAAGATCTTTGCAAAAAAAATCATTTCTCTAGAAACAATGCTTAGTGATCATGAGATATTAAAAAACAAAGTTAAAGATCTTACATTATGCATTGAAAAATTTACAAATGGAAGAGAAAATTTAAATAAACTACTTCGTTATCAAAGATCTTCTTATGTAAAAAATGGTCTTGGCTACATCCATGAAAATAATGCTCCGAAATATAAGAACTTCTTAGCTAAAGCAACTCCTACTTCAATGCCTCATACTTGTTGTACATATTATGGTAGGCATGGACATAATGTTTCAAAATGTTATGTGAAAAGAAAAATTGAAAATGGTGTTAAAACTATTTGGAGAGTCAAAAGAATTTTTACTAACCCCCTTGGACCCAAGAAAATGTAGGTACCAAAAGTCTCTTTGGTTAATTTGGTGTAGGTTCGTTTTGCTCTAAGATCAAGTGCCACTAAGTGGTTTCTTGACAGTGGCTGTTCAAGACACATGACAGGAAATGCCTCACTTGTTAGTGAACTTCAAGCTACAAGTGAAGGTTTTGTCACTGGTGATAAGAAGAAGGGAAGAATACTTGGAATTGGTAACATTGGTAAAGGTTCTTTCCTTCTCATTAAGCAAGTATTACTTGTTAGCCCTAAGGGCAAATCATGTAGTTTTGATTAATGACAAATATTGATGAGGACTAATATGCTTATATGTTGTGTGATAGGTTTTGTGGATTAAGAAGTTTGAAGTCTCATTGCCTTGAAGCTAAAATGCAAGAACAACTCCAATATGTCAAAGTGATTGAAGATTGAAGAGTTTGTTCAAGATGATTGAAGGCTTTGAAGACATGAAGTGTAGGTTGCATGTGCTTAATAGGTAAACTTTGTAAACCCTACACTCTTAAGCCTTGGAATCTATGAGTTGCAATTGAGAGCACAAAACTTGATTTAAATGGTTCCAATGGTTTTGAACTTATCTAAATTATCAAGTTTTCATACATGATTTTTGCAATTAAAAGGCCTTTAATGACTTATCTTGTAGGCTAGAAGGTTTTTCAACTTGTTAGAATTGATTTGAACATGTTTTGACAAAGTTTGAAAAATTCGGATGCAAGATTCGGACGCAGGATGGAAAATTCGGTCGTCCGAATTTTCTTGCGCAATGAACAGGACCCACTATTCAAGTGAACAGCGACAATATTCATGTGAACAGTACCGACTATTTTTCCAGAGAAATTCGGACGCAAATTTGGACGAAGCTGGAAAAATTCGGACCGAATTTTTCTCCGCATTGTGAACAGTGACACTATTCATGTGAACAGTACTGTACAATGAACAGTGACACTATTTTTCTAGAGAAATTCAGAAGAGATTCGGACGCAGCTGGAAAAATACGGTCGTCCTAATTTCCCCCGCATAGTGAGCAGTAGTAAACAGTAAGTGAACAGTGCGTCCGAAAATTTTAGACCAAAAATTCGGTCATCCGAATTTTCTGAAACTAGTCGTTACTAGCAGTTTTATGACCGTTTTAACTGATTTTCAAATTCTATAAAGGCTAGAAACTCTAGATTTTTTAAAGAACTTTTGCACAAAAGAAAACCTTGAAGCTCTAACTTGTTTTACATCAAAATTATATCAAAAGCTCTCAAATTGCCTTGTGCTCAAAGATTGAATTCAAGATTCCAAAGGCAAGAAGTGAAGTGGTGCTAGCAATTGTAGTCATCCACCAAGAAGTGTTGGTAACATCCAAACTCTTTCTTTACACTACTATTGTGATTGATACAAGGTTATCTTGTGACGTAAAACCCTTTTGGTAAGGGTGAGCCATAGACTAGATTAATCAAGGTTGTGGTGTAAAACCCGTGTGTGGGTGAGCCTTGGATTAGATTGGTCTTTAGGTTGTCTTTAGATATAAAATCATTGTGGAAGGTGAGCCTTGTCTGTAGGATTACAAAGGAGGTTGTTGGTGTAAAATCCTTGTTGGATGAACCTCTTGTGTAATTACCTAAATTGAGCATATAGTGAATTGGTTGGAATCCTTGAGTGTGGACTCAAGGTAGTGGATGTAGATCTTGGAGAGATCGAACCACTATAAATCGTGTGTTCATTTCTTTATAGCTTTACATGTTACATACTTGTGTTATTATTATTTGTTCATAGTTGTTGATTGTGTAAGCCCTAAGGGCAAATCATGTAATTTTGATTCATGACAAATATTGATGAGAACTAATATGTTTATATTGTGTGATAGGATTTGTGAAGAAAGAAGTTTGAAGTCTCATTGCCTTCAAGAGGAAGAGCAAAGAATAACCTCATTAAGCTATGAGTCTTTTGAGGTGTATTCAAAGATAAACTCAAGGCATTGAAGACTTGAAGTGTAGAGTAGGTATGATGATAGATAATATCTATGTGAACTCTACACTTGTATGTCTTGGAGTCTATTGAATGCATAAGAGAGCATAAAATTGGTTTCTTAAGTTTAAAAAGACTTTGAATGAATCTTTAGCAAATGTGGTTTTGTGTTCTAAAAGTTTTTAAGTAAACTTTAAATGATCAAATGAGTTTGATTGTGGTTTTTCAAACTTATATTTGTCTAAATAAGTTATCTATATATATCAAATGTATTTCAAATACTTGGAAGATTGATTTCAAATGATTTTACAAAGTTTGAACACAATTCCATGAAATTCAGTCGTCCAAATTTGGTAGCAAAAGTTTGCTACTGTTCTTCCAGAAAAATTCGGAAGAAGATTCGGACGCATGAAGAAAAATTCGGTTAATAAGTTATCTATATATATCAAATGTATTTCAAATACTTGGAAGATTGATTTCAAATGATTTTACAAAGTTTGAACACAATTCCATGAAATTCGGTCGTCCGAATTTGGTAGCAAAAGTTTGCTACTGTTCTTCCAGAAAAATTCGGAAGAAGATTCGGACGCATGAAGAAAAATTCGATCGTCCGAATTTTGGTCTTCAGCATGGTCACTATTCTTCCAGAGAAATTCGAAAGAAGATTCGGACGAAGCAGGAAGAATTCGGTCGTCCGAAAAATTCGGACGCAGAATTCGGTCGTCCGAATTTCCTAAAAGTAGCCGTTAACTAGCCGTTTTATAGTTGTTTCAACTGATTTTCAAATTCTATAAAAGCTATAAACGTGCAATCTTTTGTTAGAACTGAATCCTTGAATATTCTAAGCTTTCAAAAGTCTATTACAAACATTTCTCAAGCTCTCTTATGTCTTGTGCATTCAATTGATCAATCCAAAGACATCAAAGTGCGAAGGTACAACTTTGTGTAAATTCTACCAACAAGTGGTAACATCTACACACTCTTCTTTACTTATTCAATTGTGTTGATCTACTAGCTCTAGCAAGGTTATCTTGATAACATAAAACCCTTTAGATAAGGGTGATCCTTGAAGTTGTGATTCAAGGTTGTTTGAGATATAAAACCATAAGTTGGTGAGCCTTGTTTGTAAAAATTACTAGAAGAGGTTGTATGTGTAAAACCAAAGTGTGGTGAGCCTCTCTTGTAATCTGTGAACTTGAGCACATAGTAGTGGAGGTAGTGGAGGTAGATCTTGAGGTTCGAACCACTATAAATTGTTTGTGTTCATTTGTTTACATTTCTTATACTGCTTTGCCATAATTTGTTTCTCTCTTATTCATATCATCTGTAAGTGATCTATACATATAAAAGATTTGAATAAATAATATGAGCTGGACTAGTTTGCTTGTGTTTGATGCTGTTACCTTACTTAGTTTAAGCAAATAGTAAGGAAGAAAGAGTTGAGCAAGTTGGTAATAAAGCTATGCAATGGTTTTCTTCAAGAATATCACAAGTTGATTTTTGAGATTGATAATGCATTGCTCAATAGAATTTGAGATGTTGAGGATGTTGGGTTTATGCATTATTCTTTTGGGGGACATTGTTTTATAAGTGAGTTATACTCACATGAAAGAATTGATAATGCCTATATAAATGGTAGAAGCCTCAAGACTAAAAGGAGAGAGAGATAAAAGCTTTTTGATGCTAGTAAAAGAATTTTGCATCACATGCTTACTGCCTTTATTATAGCATACTTTGGGCACAAATCTTCTGTTGATAATATGTATGCTGTAATTATGCTAGTCATGCTTAAAGAATATAATGGCAGCTAGAAGAACCGAGCATATGGCATTGTCGTATGAAAGGTTATTAACAGGAATTTTCAAGTATCTTCAAGTGCAATTGTCTTCTAGTTGGTTTACCAATAAAGAGTGAAGAAGTCTACAGCAACAACTCACTAAAGAGAATTCCTTGAACACTTGATGATGATAATGTATGAAGGGCTAGAAGAGAAACTCCTCTAAGGGATGATAGAAGAGATGCTAGCGATGATGAAGAGAAGGAAGAAGAAAATGAACAAGAAGAAGAGGATGAAGAGGAAATCTTTGCTAGAGAAAGAAATATAAAAAGGAAGCATGAGTCACCAAGTGAGGGGGAGCAACTCCCCACAAAAAGAAGAACATTTGAAGTGGTATCCTTCATTGAAGCAAAATAAGTTGAAGGTGATAATCTCACTAGAGTGAATACCATAGTTGCCAAGGTATTTCAAGAGGCACTGAACAACCATGTAAAGGAAATGAAAAAGATGGACAAATTCTTCGAGTTCTTGGCTCCAATGAATCTTGGCAAATTTGATGGTTTATAAGCTAGAGTCAAGAGTATGGAAGAAGACTTGAGAAAGATTTCTCAAGTGGTTTTAAATGGTGCAAGTTCCTTTAAAGCCAAATGAAGAAGATCAAGAGGATAATATGGGTGAAGATGGCAGCAATAAGGATGATAGTTATGACAGTGAAAATTGAGATGGCTATTAATTTGTTGCTAAAGAAGAAAGAAGATGAAGAAAAAGGCAGTGAAGCACCCCAAGAGAAAGAAGAGCATGAGAATGAAGAACAAAGAGGTAAAGCTCAAGAGAACAAGCAAGAAGAAGAAGGTGAAGGGAGTTTAACAAAGTCAAATCACAAATCCATCACCAATTTCCTTCAGTCAAGAGAGAAGGAAAATGTGGTTCAAAGGAAGAAGATCCAAAGATCCTCTCGATTAGTAACTTTCCAAAGTCGAACTACACGGGCAAGGAGTCAACAAATGAAGGACGCCATCATATAGAGATCAAGGAGACATGGCTATCACAACGAACAAATTTGAAAGTGAAGACCATGAAGCGCATCCAAGACTAAGCCTTTCTATCCCTAAACTCTATTTTGTTACCTATTTTAGTTTATGCCTTGATGCACATGTTATGCTTTAACATTAAAATTTACTTGTGCCTTTCTAGTCATTATACTGTTTTGAATCTCAATATATGAAATCCTTGTGATAAGAGCTTCTTTTGTTTCGCTTTTGTTGTCCAAGTACTCTTACCCCACCTTTGATTGATTACAAAAGGGGGAGAAGAAATGTCATGACAAAATGTGTGAAAATGTGAAATAGCAGTGGAATTTCTCATGCATGAAGAGAAAATGTGTGAATTTTCTGAAAATCCATGCATATGTCAAGGGGAAGAAAGAATGACTACAAAATGTGCTATGTGCTTGCTGTAAATGTGATGTGTGTTGTGTATATGTTGATGTGCAATATGTAATGAATAATGTGAAAATAATTGGCTGCATTTCTGCATTTGAATTTAAATTGAAAGTGTTATAATGTGTGAGGTTTTAGTTATTTTCTGAGATTTTGGAATATGGTTAAGTTGAGATTGAAATCTTGAACTTGGTTCTTGACTTGACCTATGATTTTTAATTACTTCATGAAAACAATTGAATACATGAATTTTGTGGTTTTGCAAAGCTAAAGTAAGTGCCTTTGTGGACATACATGTTTGAATTCGGATGCATCCATATTGTGTTGTCAAAATGTGCTCCTTTGTTGTTCAAATTGATTCAAATATGTTTTAATCTCTTCTAATACGTTTGAACAACCTTAGGAAAGCTTATTTACAAAATTTGCAGCTTTCATTTTACTTATTTTGAAGCTTGGACTTGCTATGCAAAAAATTCGGATGCATGATATCTCTAGTCCAAATGTGTTGAAAAATGAGCACAATCTAAGGGGGAGCATTGTTAAACTTTTACAACCTTAAAACCTCTCTTAGAACTTTTTCTAAATAATTAAATGCTATATCTTCTACCCTAATTGTTGGAAAGAAGGAGGCAAATGGAGGTTGGTTGGGTCATAGGCTCATATTGAGCCTTTTGTATGTCAATATGCTAAATTGGTTGATTTCTATCATTGACATTAATACTTCTATATACTACATTGTTTTAATCTGTCACATTTTACATCAAAGTTTGTCATCATCAAAAAGGGGGAGATTGTTAGCCCTAAGGGCAAATCATGTAGTTTTGATTAATGACAAATATTGATGAGGACTAATATGCTTATATGTTGTGTGATAGGTTTTGTGGATTAAGAAGTTTGAAGTCTCATTGCCTTGAAGCTAAAATGCAAGAACAACTCCAATATGTCAAAGTGATTGAAGATTGAAGAGTTTGTTCAAGATGATTGAAGGCTTTGAAGACATGAAGTGTAGGTTGCATGTGCTTAATAGGTAAACTTTGTAAACCCTACACTCTTAAGCCTTGGAATCTATGAGTTGCAATTGAGAGCACAAAACTTGATTTAAATGGTTCCAATGGTTTTGAACTTATCTAAATTATCAAGTTTTCATACATGATTTTTGCAATTAAAAGGCCTTTAATGACTTATCTTGTAGGCTAGAAGGTTTTTCAACTTGTTAGAATTGATTTGAACATGTTTTGACAAAGTTTGAAAAATTCGGATGCAAGATTCGGACGCAGGATGGAAAATTCGGTCGTCCGAATTTTCTTGCGCAATGAACAGGACCCACTATTCAAGTGAACAGCGACAATATTCATGTGAACAGTACCGACTATTTTTCCAGAGAAATTCGGACGCAAATTTGGACGAAGCTGGAAAAATTCGGACCGAATTTTTCTCCGCATTGTGAACAGTGACACTATTCATGTGAACAGTACTGTACAATGAACAGTGACACTATTTTTCTAGAGAAATTCGGAAGAGATTCGGACGCAGTTGGAAAAATACGGTCGTCCTAATTTCCCCCGCATAGTGAGCAGTAGTAAACAGTAAGTGAACAGTGCGTCCGAAAATTTTAGACCAAAAATTCGGTCGTCCGAATTTTCTGAAACTAGCCGTTACTAGCAGTTTTATGACCGTTTTAACTGATTTTCAAATTCTATAAAGGCTAGAAACTCTAGATTTTTTAAAGAACTTTTGCACAAAAGAAAACCTTGAAGCTCTAACTTGTTTTACATCAAAATTATATCAAAAGCTCTCAAATTGCCTTGTGCTCAAAGATTGAATTCAAGATTCCAAAGGCAAGAAGTGAAGTGGTGCTAGCAATTGTAGTCATCCACCAAGAAGTGTTGGTAACATCCAAACTCTTTCTTTACACTACTATTGTGATTGATACAAGGTTATCTTGTGACGTAAAACCCTTTTGGTAAGGGTGAGCCATAGACTAGATTAATCAAGGTTGTGGTGTAAAACCCGTGTGTGGGTGAGCCTTGGATTAGATTGGTCTTTAGGTTGTCTTTAGATATAAAATCATTGTGGAAGGTGAGCCTTGTCTGTAGGATTACAAAGGAGGTTGTTGGTGTAAAATCCTTGTTGGATGAACCTCTTGTGTAATTATCTAAATTGAGCATATAGTGAATTGGTTGGAATCCTTGAGTGTGGACTCAAGGTAGTGGATGTAGATCTTGGAGAGATCGAACCACTATAAATCGTGTGTTCATTTCTTTATAGCTTTACATGTTACATACTTGTGTTATTATTATTTGTTCATAGTTGTTGATTGATTGGTTATGATCTT
This sequence comes from Rauvolfia tetraphylla, assembly GCA_030512225.1. Lineage (NCBI taxonomy): Eukaryota > Viridiplantae > Streptophyta > Magnoliopsida > Gentianales > Apocynaceae > Rauvolfia > Rauvolfia tetraphylla. Next base: position 1,576,170 of record JAJQKT010000019.1, read on the forward strand.
ATAGTTTGATAGTCTTGTCTTAACCATCAAATCACATATAAACTAGAAGTTTGTGAATTTAAAGAAGAGCTTTCATTAAGGCAAAGGGTTTGCAAAAAAGGGAAAAGATTTTCGATAATTAGCCAAAGACCTAATTCACCCCCCCCCTTAGGTCTTTCATTACTTATTGATGGTTTGAATTATAATCTACTTAGTATTAGTCAATTATGTGATAATGGATGTAAAGTAGAATTTAAATGTGACACTTGTACTATTTTTTATAGTGCAAGTAGCAAAACTATTTTGTTGCTAATACAGCTGGAAATGTATACGTATTATACCTTGATGAACTAATTACAAATGATATCAAGTGTCTTGCCATTCATGACAATGATGGATATTTATGGCATAGAAGATTAGGTCATGTAAAATCCACACAAGAGCAAGTTAGAGGATTACCTAAAATGCACTTTGATAAAACTCGTCTTTGTGATGCTTGTTAATATGGAAAACAATCAACAACATCTTTTAAACCAAAGAAAATGGTTTCTACCTTAAAACCACTTGAACTTGTTCATATGGACTTATTTGGACCAATGAGGACTACTAGTCTTGGTGGTAAAAGATATGCTTATGTGATTGTTGATGATTTCTTTAGATTTAATGGGTATCTTTCTAGCTCAAAAGGATGAAACTTTTCATGAATTTGCAGAACTTTTCAAAAAGGTCCAAACTTCTCTTGATTATAAACTAATTTCTATTAGAAGTGACAATGGAAGAGAATTTTGCAATCAAGACTTTACAAAATTTTGTGATGAATGTGGTATTACTCACAACTTCTCAGCTACTAAAACACCCCAACAAAATGGTGTTGTTGAAAGGAAAAATAGAACCCTACAAGAGATGGCTAGATCAATGCTTTGTGAAAATTGTTTGCCAAAATATTTTTGGGTTGAAGCTGTAAATACTACTTGCTATATAATGAATAGAGTCCTCTTAAGGCCTTTCATACGAAAAATACCTTTTGAACTTCTATTTTATAAAACTCTTTCAATTATTTATTTTAAGGTATTTGGCTGTAAGTGTTTTATCTTAAATAATCATGAAAATTTAAGAAAGTTTGATAGAAAATCGGATGAAGGTATATTTCTTGGTTATTCATCAAATAAAAAGGCCTATAGAGTTTATAACAAAAGAACATTATGTGTTGAAGAAACTATCCATGTGACATTTGATGAATCTAACATTTATCTTGAAAGAAGATATGAAGATAATGTAGGTTCCTAAATAATGGATAATCAAGTTCATCATCAAGCACCTACTCTGGAAGAACATTCCAAAGAAGAAGAAATAATAGAGCAAGAACAAGATGGTGATACCTAAGATATGCAAGAGGTCATCCTAAGGAGAAAATCATTGGTGAAGTCTCTCAAGGAGTTAAAGCAAGGCGATATTTTATTGATAACTTTGCTCTTTTATCTCATATTGAGCCTAAAAACATTGATGATGCATTGTGTGATGATTTTTGGATTATTGCTATGCAAGAGGAGCTAAATCAACTTGAAAGAAATAAAGTTTGGACACTTGTCCCAAGACCTCATGATCATTCCATTATTGGTACAAAATGGGTCGTTATAAATAAATTAAATGAACTAGGATAAGTTGTTAGAAATAAGGCTAGGCTTGTTGCTCAAGGTTTCAACAAAGAAGAAGGCATTGATTATGATGAAACTTTTTCTCCAGTAGCTAGACTTGAATCCATAAGAATACTTTTGGCTTTTACTTGGTTTAAAGGTTCTAAACTATATCAAATGGATGTCAAAAGTGCATTTTTAAATGGTTTTATTGAAGAAGAGGTTTATATAGAACAACCACCTGGTTTTATTCATGAAAAATTTCCTAATTCTGTTTTCAAGTTAACCAAGGCTCTATATGCATTGAAACAAGCTCCAAGAGCTTGGTATGAAAGATTAAGTGGATTTCTTATATCAAAAGAATTTTCAAAAGGAAAAGTGGATACAACACTATTTATAAAAACCTCTAGTAATAATGATATTTTACTTGTGCAAATCAAGCAAACTAAGAATGGAGTCTTCATAAATCAAGCAAAGTACACTAAGGAGCTATTGAAAAGATTTGGAATGGATCAAGCAAAAGGGATAGGCACTCCAATGAGTTCATCAACTAAACTTGATAAAGATGAAAAAGGTAAAAATGTTGATGAAAAGTCATATAGAGATATGATTGGAAGTTTACTCTATCTCACAGCAAGTAGACCAGATATTATGTTTGCTGTGTGCTTATGTGCTAGATTCCAATCTTGTCCTAAAGAGTCTCATTTAATCTCTATCAAACAAATTTTTCATTATTTGATTGATGCACATGACTATGACCTTTGGTTTTCAAAATCTTCATATTTTGATCTTATTGGATGGATATTCGGATGCTGATTTTGCTGGATGTAAAGTTGAGCGTAAAAGTACTAGATGTCATTGTCAATTTCTTGGTAGTTGTCTTATATCTTGGTATAATTAAAAACAAGTATGTGTGTCTTTATCTACCGTTGAAGCTGAATATATCTCTGTCGGTAGTTATTGTGCTCAAGTGTTATGGATGAAGCACACTCTACTTGATTATGGTTTAGAATTCCATTGTGTGCCTATATTATGTGATAATACAAGTGCTATCAATTTAATCTTTAATCTCATTCAATATTCTAGGACTAAACATATAGAAATTAAACATCATTTTATTCGTGATCATGTGGCTAAAAGAGATATATGCCTGGAATATGTGAATACAAATAATCAAATTGCTGATATATTTACAAAGCCTTTGGCTGAGGAAAGGAGGAAAGGTTTAATCAACTAAGAAGACTCTTAGGTATCTCAAAATTCAATTACTAATTTGTGTGTTGAAGTGTGATAAGAACAGGGAATATTCAGAAGCATAATTTGGATGCATTGAGAGAAATTCGAACGTCCAAACTTTCTCCAGAAAATTCTGGACAGAAAATTCGGTCGTCTGAATTTTTTGAAATTGAAGAAACAGAGATTTTTGGATGCAGATCTAAAAATTCGGTCGTCTGAACTGAGCGGTTGCAGCGATTTATATGTATCTGAATAGTCATATTTCACATCTATACTTCCAAACTTCCTTTTCTCTCAAAATCCACTCAGCCCTCTTGCGTCCAAACCTAAATTTCTCTGAAATTTCATATCTTTCATTACAAACACTTCCTACAAATCATTTTCTTGCAATCTAAGATGGTGAGAACTAAGAGAGCAAATGTTGAGAAAGAAAAAGGAAAGGCAAAGGATGATGGACTGATTATGAATGAACCAAGGAGAATAAGGGTCCCTCAATCATTTGGATTGGACAAATTCATATCTATCAAGGCATCATCTGAATTTGAGGACTAGAATAAGAAAAATCATCCCTGGGTACATGGTGAATGTGGAAAGGTTCTCAAAAATGGGTAATATTTTATCTCTTTTTGGTGATATTGGTTGGAGTAATTTGTTAGCAATTGATGAAGAATTTTACCCTGCATTTATTTATGAATTATATACAAATATCAAAGAGGAAAGAATTGTAGAATTGGAGGAAAACAATGTAGTGTAATGGTATTCTTCAAGAGTATCTCAAGTAGATTTTGAATTCATTGATGCATTAGTTAATAGAATTTGTGGAGTAGATGATAGTGGGGCAAATTATTACTCACATGGAATGCATTGTTATATACGAGAACTCTGTAAGACCTAAGAGGGGGTGAATTAGGTCTTTGGCTAATTATCGAAATCTTTTTCTTGTTTTGCAAATCCTTTGCCTTAATAAAAGCTCTTCTTTAATTTCACAAACTTCAAGTTTATATGTGATGTGATGGTTAAGATAAGATCATCAAACAATAAGACTACAACCAATCAATCAACAACTATGAATAAGTAATAATAACAAGAGCATGTAAATAAATAAAACTATAAGGAATGAACACACAATTTATAGTGGTTCGATCTCTCTAAGATCTACATCCACTACCTTGAGTCCACACTCAAGGATTTCAACCAATCCACTATATGCTCAAGTTCAACAATTACATAAGAGGCTTACCACACAATGGTTTTACACTCACAACCTCTTTTAGTAATTATACAAACAATACAAGGTTCACCAAACACAATGGTTGTATATCTAAAGACAACCTTAAGACTAATCTAATCCAAGGCTCACCCACACATGGGTTTTACACTACAACCTTGATTAATCTAGTCTATGGCTTACCCTTCCACAAAAGGGTTTTATGTCACAAGATAACCTTGCAAATGAGCTAGTAGAAAACACAATTAAGATAAGAAAAGAGAGAGTGTAAGATGTTACCACTTTGTTGGTAGATGATTACACAATGTTTCACCTTCACACTTTGTTGCCTTTGGAATTTTGAATTTCAATCTTTGAGCACAAGGCAATTTGAGAGCTTTTCAATTCAATTTGATGTAAAACAAGTTAGAGCATGTAAGATTTTTTAAGTTCAAAGTTTTACTAAAAAATCTGGAGTTTATGGCTTTTATATAATTCAAAAATCAGTTTAAACAGCCATAAAACAGCTAGTAACGGCTAGTTTCAGAAAATACTGTTTATATGAATAGTGATACTGTTCATGCACTGTTCGTGCGAATAGTGGTACTGTTCATGTGAATACCGAATCTTCGTCCGAATTTCTCTAGAAAAACAGTGGGCCTGTTCATGTGAACAGTAATCACTGTACATACACTATTTACAAAATTCGGACGACCGAATTTTTCTCCATGCGTCCGAATCTTCTTTCGAATTTCTCTGGACGACCGAATTTTACTGTTCACAGTGCAGAAAAATTTCGGATGACCGAATTTGCATCCGAATTTTCCAAACTTTGTCAAAACATGTTTAAATCAATTCAAACAAGTTGAAAAACATTCTAGCCTTCTTTAATTCTCCATACATCTCAACAAGTAATTCACTAGGATCATCAATATCATCAACATCATCATCACAATAAGTAGAGGTAGAAGGAGTGGATTGTACCTCATCATTTATTGACATAAAACACATATTGGCTCTTTCCTCATGTGTTGCTTGAAGAAGTCTCCACATGTCGTGAGCGGTGTCACATTCACTCTATTGTATTCATTCACGTCCAATGCACAGTGCAAAAAAATTTCGGATGACCGAATTTGTATCCGAATTTCTCAAACTTTGTCAAAACATGTTTAAATCAATTCAAACAAGTTGAAAAACATTCTAGCCTCAAAGATAAGTCATTAAAGATTTTTTATGTGCAAAAACCATTTACGAAAACTTGATAATTTAGGTAAGTTCAAAACCATTGAAACCATTTAAATCAAGTTTTGTGCTCTCAATTGCAACTCATAGATTCCAAGGCTTAAGAGTGTAGGGTTTACAAAGTTTACCTATTAAGCACATGCAACCTACACTTCATGTCTTCAAAGCCTTCTAACATCTTGAACAAACTCTTCAATCTTCAATCACTTTGACATATTGGAGTTGTTCTTGCATTTTAACTTCAAGGCAATGAGACTTCATACTTCTTAGTTCATAAAACCTATCACACAACATACAAGCATATTAGTCCTCATCAATATTTGTCATTAATCAAAACTACATGATTTGCCCTTAGGGCTAACAATCTCCCCCTTTTTGATGATGACAAACTTTGATGCAAAATGTGATGGATTTAAACAATGTAGTACAAAGAAGCATTAATGTCAATAATGGATAATAACCAATTTAGCACATTGACATGCAAAAGGCTCAATATGAGCCTATGACCCAACCAACCTCCATTTGCCTCCTTCCTTCCAACAACTAGGATAGAAGATATAGAATTTAAGCATTAAGAAAAAGTTCTAAGAGAGGTTTTAAGGTTGTAAAAGTTTAACAATGCTCCTCCTTAGATTGTGCTCATTTTTCAACACATTTGGACTAGAGATATCATGCATCCGAATTTTTTGCATAGCAAGTCCAAACTTTAAAATAAGTAAAATGAAAGCTGAAAATTTTGTAAATAAGCTTTCCTAAGGTTGTTCAAACTTATTAGAGGAGATTAAAACATATTTGAATCAATTTGAACAACAAAGGATCACATTTTGACAACACAATATGGATGCATCCGAATTTTTGAAACATGCATCCGAATTTTAAGATATCAAATCCAAAATGTAAAATATGTGAGATAACAACTTTAATTTTTGAAAATAAGCTTTTCTAAGATTGTTCAAATATGATAGGAAGGATTAAGACAGTTTTTAAACAATTTGAACAACAGAAAAACATTTTTGGCAAGAAAGTTTGGATGCATCCGAATTTTTGGTTTGCATCCGAATTTCAAATCCAAATTTTTGGTAGCAAGTTTGAAAAGGTGATTTTGCATTTTCAAATGAACTATAGAAGTACTCAAATATGTATAGCTACAATAGCACTCATTTTATCTTTGCAAAACCACAAAACTCATGTATTTAATTGTTTTCATGATGTAATGTAAAGTCATAGGTCAAGTCAAGAACCATGATAAAAACTTCACAATCCCAACTTAACCATTTTCAAAATCTCAGAAAACAACCATTTTAAATTTCAAATGCAATCAATTAGTTTTACAGTACACATTCATAGCACATTCACATTACACATCACAATTATATCAAGCAATTGCAGTACAACAAACACACAGCATATTTTGTTCTTTCTCCCCCTTGACATATGCATGGATTTTCAGAAAATTCACACATTTTCTATTCATGCATGAGGAATTCCACTGCTATTTCATATTTTCACACATTTTGTCATCACATTTCTTCTCCCCCTTTTGTCATCACTCAAAGATGGGGTTAATGAAAATGAGACAACATGTATCACATATAAGCAGTATATTGATCAACTCTCATTTGGCAATTTAGCAATGTATTGACCAACTCTTATAAACAGTATAGTTCTAGTTAAATAATTATCATCCTAACAGCAATAATCATTATGTAGCATCTCAACAATAATAAATCGACTTCTTCTCTCCCTTTTTATCAGCATTTAAACTTAGGGTGAGAGTACTTAGACAGCAAAAGTGAAACAAAAGAAGCTCTTATCAAAGAGATTTCACATATTGAGCTTCAAAACATTATAATGACTAAAAAGGCACAGGTAAATTTCAATGTTAAAGCATAACGTGTGCATCAAGGAATAAACTAAAATAAGCATCAAAATAGAGTTTAGGGATAGAAAGGCTTAGTCTTGGATGCGCTTCATGGTCTTCACTTCCAAATTTGTTTGTTATGATGGCCATGTCTCCCTTTAGCTCTATATGATGGGGTCCTTCATTTGTTGACTCCTTGCTCGTGTAGTTGTGCTTTGGAAAGTTACCAATTGAGAGGATATTTGGATCTTCTTCCTTTGAACCACATTTTCCTCCTCCATTGGCTGAAGGAAATTGGTGATGGATTTGTGATTTTACTTTGTTAAACTCCCTTCACCTCCTTCTTCTTGCTTGTTCTATTGAGCTTTACCCCTTTCTTCTTCATTCTCATGCTATTCTTTTTCTTGGGATGCTTCACTGCCTTTTCCTTCATCTTTTGTATTCTTCTTTCACAATAAATTGATAGTCATATCAATTTTTACTATCATTACTATCATTCTTATTGCTGCCATCTCTTTTCTTCTTCTTTGGCTTTATAGGAACTTACACCATTTAAAATCACATGAGAAGTCTTTCTCAAGTCTTCTTCCATATTCTTGACTTTAGCTCCTAAACCATCAAATTTGCTAAGAATCATCAGAGCAAAAGACTTGAAGAATTTGCCCATCTTCTTCATTTTCTCTACATGGTTGTTCAATGTCTCTTGAAACACCTTGGCAACTATGGTATCACCTGTAGTGAGATTATCATCTTCAACTTCTTTTTCTTGAATAGAGAGTACCTCTTTAAATAGTCTTCTTTTGTGGAAGGTTGCTCCCCCTCACTTCATGCCACATTTTAGTTTTCCTTTTGCAGCAAGGATTTCCTCTTCATCCTCTTCTTCTTCATCATATTCTTCTTCCTCAAACTCCTCACATTTTTGTTAATAGTATACCATACAATAAGGCTTTTCAAATCTTTCATTTGTGAACAATTCATGAATAAAGCAATGATGTCCCAATGAGTAATATCTTGCCTCATTATCATCTACTCCACAAATTTTGTTCACCAAGGCATCATTGAACTCAAAGTCCACTTGAGATACTTTAGAGGAATACCATTGAACTACATTATTCCCCTCATGTTCGACTCTCTCTTTCTTAAAGGAGTTTCTGCATTTGTTCTCCATATTCCATCCTTATCAAGAACTAACCATTTCGGATAGTTTGATGACATCCATCTTGTGACTTGGATTTATCATATGGTTCCTTTTTGTCCAATCATCAAATTCAGCAGCATCCTCCACTGGGACAAATCTATCCAGCCATGACATGTTTTGCAAAATATGAACTTTCCTTAGTTCATTGAGCACTGATCCTTCTTCTCTTTCTTTGGCTTTTCCCTTTCCTTTTCCCATGCTTGGCTTTAGTATCCTCACCTGCAGCTACAACACTTGAATACACTCATTAGTTATTGAATTTTGAAATTCCTAAGCTTCTTCTAAGATTGGACAAACCTTTCTTCGGCCAATGGCTTAGTAATGATATCATTAATTTGTTCATTAATGCAAACATACTTTAAACAAGTATTACCCTTAGTAGAGTGATCTCTAATGAGATTAAGTTTGATCTCTATATGCTTTGTCCTAGTTTGTTGAATAGTATGATGATCAAATTTATTGCATTAGTGTTATCACATAACATAGCCACACATTTGAAATATAGACCATAATCACTTAGAGTATCAATACAGTAATAGAGAATGTGTTTAACAACAATCAAATGAAACTCTTTAGGACAAGATGAAATCTAGCACACAAGCACATCACAAACATAATATTGGCTCTTCTTGCTGTCAAATAGAGTTGACTACTCCTATGAAACTGAAATACCTAAGAGGGGGGTGAATTAGGTATTTAGCTAATTTTTGCAAATTTAAACCTTTTAAGCGTTTAGACCAAGAACAAGTTATGTAAGCTAATTATAGATAATTGATAGCAAGACAATAATGAAAGCAATAGCAAAGAACTCAAACAATTTATAGTGGTTCGATCCTCAAGATCTACGTCCACTACCTTAAGCTCACACTTAAGGATTTCAACAAATCTACTAATTGCTCAGGTTTACAAATTACAAGAGAGGTTCACCACACTTTTGTTTTACACTCACAACCTCTTCTAGTAATTTCTTACAATACATGGCTCACCAACCTATGGTTTTATATCTCAAACAACCTTGAATCACAACTTCAAGGATCACCCTTATCTAAAGGGTTTTATGTTATCAAGATAACCTTGCTAGAGCTAGTAGATCAACACAATTGAATAAGTAAAGAAGAGTGTGTAGAAGTTACCACTTGATGGTAGATATTACACAAATTTGCACCTTCACACTTTGATGTCTTTGGATGGATCAATTGAATGCACAAGACATAAGAGAGCTTAAGAAATGTTTGCTAAATGCTTTTGAATGCTTAGAGTTTTCAAGATTTTAAGAGTTACAAAAATTTGCATGTTTATGGCTTTTATAGAATTTGAAAATCTGTTAAAACGTTCATAAAACGGTTAGTAACGGCTAGTTTCAGAAAATTCGGACGACCGAATTTCTCTGGATGAATAGTAACCATGCTGAGAACAAAAATTCGGACGACCGAATTTTTTTGCTGCGTCCGAATCTTCTTCCGAATTTCTCTGGAAGAACAGTGACCATGCTGAAGGCCAAAAATTCGGACGACCGAATTTTTTGGCTGCGTCCGAATCTTCTTCCGAATTTCTCTGGAAGAATAGTAGCAAACTTTTGCTACAAAATTCGGAGGACCGAATTTTTTGAAAGCATTTTCAAACTTTGTAAAATCATTTGAGATATAACTTCAATGAGTTTGAAAAACGTTTGATATATATAGAAAACTTATATAACTATATTTAAGCTTGAAACACATGAACATATGAAGTTTATAAACATATCTTATAGAAAGATTCATTCAAAGCCTTTTAAGATTATAAGACTATTTTTATGCTCTCTTATGCATTCAATGATAACCAAGACATGCAAGTGTAGAGTTTACATAGAAATTTACCAAAAAGTTAAATGCACTCTACACTTCAAGTCTTCAATGCCTTTTGATCATCTTTAGAACAACATTCTTCAAACTTCAAATACTTGCTTAAATGAAGTTGTTCTTGAACTTTTGCTTCAAAGCAATGAGACTTCATACTTCTCAAATTACAGAACCTATCACACAATAATCAAACATTTTAGTCCTCATCAATATTTGTCATTAGATGAGATTCTTTAGGACATGATTGGAATCTAGCACACAAGCAAACAGCAAACATAATATCTGGTCTACTAGCAGTGAGATAGAGTAAACTTCCAATCATACCTCTATACAATTTCTCATCAATACTTTTACCTTTCTCATCTTTGTCAAGTTTAGTTGATGAACTCATAGGAGTACTTATTCCTTTTGCTTGATTCATTCCAAATCTTTTCAATAGCTCCTTAGTATATTTTTCTTGATTGATGAAGACTCCATTCTTGGTTTGCTTAATTTGTAGTCCAAGGAAGAAACTTAGTTCTCCCATCATGCTCATCTCAAATTCATTTTGCATAGTTTTAGCAAACTCTTCACAAAGAGAAATATTAGTAGAACCAAAAATAATATCATCAACATAGATTTGTACAAGCAAAATATCATTTTTAGAAGATGTTTTAATAAAAAGAGTTGTGTCTACTTTTCCTTTAGTAAAACCTTTTGTGAGAAGAAAACCACTTAATCTTTCATACCAAGATCTTGGAGCTTGTTTCAGTCCATATAGAGCTTTGGTTAGCTTATACACATAATTTGGAAATTTTTCATGGATAAAACCAGGAGGTTGTTCTACATAAACCTCTTCTTCAATAAAACCATTTAGGAAAGCACTTTTAACATCCATTTGAAAAAAGTTTAAAACCTTTAAAGCAAGCAAATGCTAAAAGTATTCTTATAGATTCTAATCAGCTCACTGGAGCAAAGGTCTCATCATAGTCAATGCCTTCTTCTTGGTTGAAACCTTGAGCAACAAGTCTAGCTTAATTTCTAACTACTTCTCCTAGTTCATTTAACTTATTTCTAAAAACCCATTTTGTACCAATAACAGAATGATCATGAGGTCTAGGAACAAGAGACAAACTTTATTTCTTTCAAATTGATTTAGCTCTTCTTCCATAGCAATAATCCAGAAATTATCACACAATGCATCATCAATATTTTTTGGTTCAATATGAGATAAAAGAGCGAAGTTATCAATAAAGTACCGCCTTGTTTTTACCCCTTGAGAGACATCACCAATGATTTGCTCCTTAGGATGACCTTTTGCATATGTGATATCTTTTGGAAGTTCTTGATCATTTCTTGATTGACCATCTTGTTCTTGCTCCATTATTTCTTCTTCTTTGGCATGATCTTCCATTGTGGGTGCTTGGTGTTGAGTATGATTTTCAACCATTGATGTACCTGTGTCATCTTCATTTCCTCTTTGAAGATAAATGTTAGATTCATCAAAGGTTACATGAATAGTTTCTTCAACACACAATGTTCTTTTATTATAAACTCTATATGCCTTTTTATTTGATGAATAACCAAGAAAAATTCCTTCATCTGATTTTCTATCAAACTTCCCAAGATAGTTGCTAGTGTTTAAAATGAAGCATTTACAACCAAAAACTTTGAAATAGACAATTGATGGAGTTTTGTCAAATAAGAGTTCAAAAGGTGTTTTTCTTATAAAAGGTCTTAGTAAAACTCTGTTCATGATATAACAAGCTGTATTAACAGCTTCAGCCCAAAAATACTTTGGTAATGAGTTTTCACAAAGCATTGATCTAGCCATTTCTTGTAAGGTTCTGTTTTTCCTTTCAACAACACCATTTGTTGAGGTGTTTTGGCAGCTGAAAAATTGTGAGTAATACCATATTCATCACAAAATTTTGTAAAGTCTTGATTACAAAATTCTCTTCCATTATCACTTCTAATAGAAATCAGTTTGCAATCAAGAGAGGTTTGAACCTTTTTGAAGAGTTTTGAAAATTCATGAAATGTTTCATCTTTTTGTGCTAAGAAGATTACCCATGTAAATCTTGAAAAATCATCAACAATCACATAAGCATAGCTTTTACCACCAAGACTAGTAGTCCTCATAGGTCCAAATAAATCCATATGAATTAGTTCAAGAGGTTTTGTGGTAGAAACCATTTTCTTTGGTTTAAAAGATGTTTTTGATTGTTTTCCATATTGACAAGCATCACAGAGGTGAGTTTTATCAAAATGCAATTTAGGTAATCCTCTCACCAACTCTTGTGTAGAAAGTTTGTTTAATAAATCCATGCTTACATGTCCTAATCTTCTATGCCATAAAAATCCATCATTGTCATGAATGGCAAGACATTTAATATCATTTGTAATAAGCTCATCAAGATACAACACATTTACATTACCAACTCTTTTAGCAACAAAGATAGTTTTGTTACTTGCATTGTCAAGAATAGTACAAGTATCACATTTAAACTCTACTTTGCATCCATTATCACATAATTGACTAATACTTAGTAAATTATACTTTAAATCTTCAATAAGTAATACTTTCTTGATAAGAGGAAAAGAACCTTTACCAATGTTACCTATTCCAAGTATTTTCCCTTTCTTCTTATCTCCAAATGTGACAAAACCTTCACTTGTAGTTTGAAGTTCACTAACAAGTGATGCATTTCCAGTCATGTGCCTTGAGCATCCACTGTCAAGGAACCATTTAGTGGCACTTGATCTTGAGGCAAATTGTACCTATACCAAATTTGAAAGGGTGATTTTTGGTACCCATATTTTCTTGGGTCCAAGGGGGTTAGTAAAAGATTCTTTGACCTTCCAAATGGTTTTAACACCACTTTCTACTTTTCTTTTGACAAAACATCTAGAAACCTTGTGTCCATGTTTACCACAATAAGTGCAGCAAATATGTGATCTAGAATGATAAGATTCTTTAACAAAAAGATTTTCTCTGTTTTGGAGCAGAATAATCATGAATAAAACCAAGACCATGTTTTACAAATGAAGGTCTTTGATAGCCAAGTAATTTATTCAAATTTTTCCCTTCCATTTGTAAATCTCTCAATGCATAAAGTTAGATCATTAACTTTCCTTTTTAGAAGCTCATGATCTTTTATCATTAACTCAAGAGAAATAATTCTAGTGCAAAGCTTTTTGTTTTTCAAAAGATATATTTTGTATAGTTGTATTCAAAACTTCTTTTTCAATAGCAATGCAACTAATGGTTTCAAGAAGTTTTCCATTTTCAACACATAATTTTGAATTCTCATTAGATAAATCATTTATTTTGAGTTTCATATTCTTATTTCTTTTTGAAGCCTTTTTTAATTCTTCATATAACTCAACAATAAGATCACTGGAATCAATATCATCATCATATATATTTGAGATAGAGGGTGAAGATTGTACCTCATCATCAATGGCCATGAAGCATATGTTGGCCTTTCCTTCACTTTCATCCTCACTTTCTGTTGATCCCATGTTCCAGCTAGTCCTTTTCCTTTCTTGGCAGATTTCTTTTCGTTTTTGCTTTCTCTTTCCCTTTCCAACACTCTGGGACGATCAGCAATAAGATGCTCAGTACTCTTGCATTCAAAGCATTGAGGTTTATATGATGAAGATTGTCCACTCTTCTTGATTGGCTTTCTTCCTTTCTTGAGAAATTCCTTTTTGTAGAATCTCTTGAATTTCTTCACAGCCATTGCAATTTCTTCTTCTCCACTATTTCCTCCTTCTTCTTCACTTGAAGATTGTTCTTGTTCACTCAAGTTGTTTGAGGCATTAAGCACTACTCCTTTTCTTCCCTTTTCTTCATCCTCCTTGTCGGGTTAGCCGTTTCATCTTCATTTCATGAGTCGAGTAGAGATCCAATGAGCTCTTCAAGTGGAAGAGTCTTCAAATCCTTGGATTCCTCAATGGCAAGTGTTTTAGGTTGCCAGGGATTTTGGTAGAGCATCTAAAATCTTTCTGTTTTGCTCTCCCATAGTGTAGCTTTTACCATAAGCTTTTAAGCCATTGAAAATGTTAGTAAATCTTGTAAACATATCACTAATATTTTCACCTTGTTTCATGGTAAACAATTCATAATCTCTAACTAGCATGGCAAGTTTAGATTCTTTAACTTGATTAGTTCCTTCATGTGTAATTTGAAGTAATCTCCACATGTCATGAGCAGAATCACATCCACTAACTCTATTATATTCGAGTAACATCTAAAGCACAACTTAATATATTCATGGCTTGATAATTTAAAGTCATTTTCTTAGAATCATGCTCATCAAATTCATCTGTGGACTTGGAGTGCTGAGGTTATTCCATCAGCACTCATTTTCATTGGGACATAAGGACCTTTCTCAATTATGTTCCACAAATCAAAATTAATAGAACAAATATAAATTTTAACTCTAGATTTCAGAAAGTGTAATTTGTTCCATTAAACAAAAGGTGGTCTATTTGTGGAAGATCCTTCTAGGTAAGGTAGGTTTGACATATTAGCCATAGGATCTTTGTCTTCTAGGTTGTTAAACCACACACGAAGTTCTAGCTACGATACCAATTGAAATACCTAAAAGGGGGGTGAATTAGGTATTTAGCTAATTTTTGCAAACTTAAACCTTTTAAGCGTTTAGACCAAGAACAAGTTATGTAAGCTAATTATAGATAATTGATAGCAAGACAATAATGAAAGCAATAGCAAAGAACTCAAACAATTTATAGTGGTTCGATCCTCAAGATCTACGTCCCACTACCTTAAGCTCACACTTAAGGATTTCAACAAATCTACTAATTGCTCAGGGTTTACAAATTACAAGAGAGGTTCACCACACTTTGGTTTTTACACTCACAACCTCTTCTAGTAATTTCTTACAATACAAGGCTCACCAACCTATGGTTTTATATCTCAAACAACCTTGAATCACAACTTCAAGGATCACCCTTATCTAAAGGGTTTTATGTTATCAAGATAACCTTGCTAGAGCTAGTAGATCAACACAATTGAATAAGTAAAGAAGAGTGTGTAGAAGTTACCACTTGATGGTAGATATTACACAAATTTGCACCTTCACACTTTGATGTCTTTGGATGGATCAATTGAATGCACAAGACATAAGAGAGCTTAAGAAATGTTTGCTAAATGCTTTTGAATGCTTAGAGTTTTCAAGATTTTGAGAGTTACAAAAATTTGCATGTTTATGGCTTTTATAGAATTTGAAAATCTGTTAAAACGTTCATAAAACGGCTAGTAACGGCTAGTTTGGGAAAATTCGGACGACCGAATTTCTCCGGATGAATAGTAACCATCGTTTGAGAACAAAAAATTCGGACGACCGAATTTTTTTTTGCTGCGTCCGAATCTTCTTCCGAATTTCTCTGGAAGAACAGTGACCATGCTTTGAAGGCCAAAAATTGGACGACCGAATTTTTTTGGTTTAGCGTCCGAATCTTCTTCCGAATTTCTCCGGAAGAATAGTAGCAAACTTTTGCTACAAAATTCGGACGACCGAATTTTTTGAAAGCATTTTCAAACTTTGTAAAATCATTTGAGATATAACTTCAATGAGTTTGAAAAACGTTTGATATATATAGAAAACTTAAATAACTATATTTAAGCTTGAAACACATGAACATATGAAGTTTATAAACATATCTTATAGAAAGATTCATTCAAAGCCTTTTAAGATTATAAGACTATTTTTATGATCTCTTATGCATTCAATGATAACCAAGACATGCAAGTGTAGAGTTTACATAGAAATTTACCTAAAAGTTAAATGCACTCTACACTTCAAGTCTTCAATGCCTTTTGATCATCTTTAGAACAACATTCTTCAAACTTCAAATACTTGCTTAAATGAAGTTGTTCTTGAACTTTTGCTTCAAAGCAATGAGACTTCATACTTCTCAAATTACAGAACCTATCACACAATAATCAAACATTTTAGTCCTCATCAATATTTGTCATTAATCAAAACTATATAATTTGCCCTTAGGGCTAACAGAAACCATTTTATTCTTGTCAAGCATAGTTGATAAACTTATGGATGCTTATACCTTAACTTGATTCATAAAAGTGACATCCTTGGTTTGCTTCATTTGTAGGCCAAGAAAGAAATTGAGTTTTCCTATCATGCTCATTTCAAATTTACTTTGCATCAACTTGGTAAACACATCACAAAGTGTAGTATTAAAAGCATCAAAAATTGTATCATATATTTGGACAACTTATAGATCATTGTTACAAGAGGTTTTTATGAAAATAGTAGTGTCAACCTTTCCTCTTGAAAATTCTTTTGAAAGAAGAAAACTACTCAACCTTTCACACTAAATTGTAAAAGCTGGTTTTAAACCATTCAAAACTTAGTATAGTTTGAAAATATGATTAGGAAACTTTTCATGAGCAAAACCGGGTGATTGTTCCACATAAACCACTTCCTCAATAAAACCATTTAGAAAAGTCCTTTTGACATTCATTTGAAATAACTTAAAGCAAGTACAAGTCAAAAGCATTCGGAACAAGAGTTTCATCATAATCAATTCCCTCTTCTTGATTGAATCCTTAGGCAACAAGTCTAACCTTGTTTCTAACAACTTCTACGGATTCAATAAGTTTATTTCTAAAAACCATTTAGTTCCAATAAT
This sequence comes from Rauvolfia tetraphylla, assembly GCA_030512225.1. Lineage (NCBI taxonomy): Eukaryota > Viridiplantae > Streptophyta > Magnoliopsida > Gentianales > Apocynaceae > Rauvolfia > Rauvolfia tetraphylla. The sequence goes on from JAJQKT010000019.1 coordinate 1,593,028, forward strand.
GGAATGATCATGAGATTTAGGAATATCCAAAATTTTGTATCCAAACTTATTTAATTCCTCTTGCATAGCAATAATCCAAAAATCATCACACAAGGCATCATCAATACTTTTAGGCTCATATGCAATAAGAGAATAAAGTTATTGATAAAATACCGCCTTATTTTTACTCCTTGGAAGAAATCACCAAAGATTTACTCCTTAGGGTGGCCTCTTGGAAATCTTAAGTTCTTTGGGAGCTCTTGGTCACCACTAGGTTGGTCATCTTGAATCATTTCTTCCTCATTGGTATGATTCTCCAAAGTTGGTGCTTGAAGATGGGTTTGATTGTCATTCATAGATGTACCTGCATCATCTTCATCTTTTCTTTCCCAAGTGAATGTAAGATTCATCAAAATAAACATGAATGGTTTCCTCATCATATAAGGTTCTTTTCATTATAAACTCTATAGGCCTTTTTGTAAGAAGAATAGCTAAGAGATATATCAATATCCATTTTTCTACCAAATTTAAGTAAGTTGTCACAAGTCTTTAAGATAAGACATTAACCAATCATTTTAAACTATGCAATTTGAGTCGTTCTATAAAAGAGAATTCAAAAGACGTTTTTCTTCAAAATGATCTTGAGAGAATTCTATTTATCATAGCATGTGATGTTTATGACTTTGGACCGGAAATATTTTTGAAGAAGAATTTTCACAAATCATGGACCTAGCCAATTTTTACAAAGTTCAAATTTTCTTTTCAATAACACCATTTTATTGTGAAGTTTTTGCAGTTGAAACAATTATATGAAATTCAATTTTCAAAGCAAATTTTGTAAAGACTTTGTTGTAAAATTCTCCCATTGACACTTGTAATAGAAATCAATTGCACTCAAGGGAGGTTTGAACCTTTTTCAGTAGTTTTTCAAACTTATGAAACACTTCATCTTTTTGAGCAAAGAAGAATGCTAAAGTGAATATTGAGAAATCATCAACTACTAGTAAAGCATACTTCAAGTCATCAATACTAGAGTTCCTTATAAGTCCAAATCAATCCATATGAACATGCTCAAGATGTTTTGAGGTCTAAATGAATTTTCATGTGTTTGAAAGATTCTTTTGTTTGTTTTCCATATGGACAAGTATCTCAAAAACAATTTTCTCAAAACACATTTTTAGCAATCCTCTAACTAAACCTTGATAGGAAGGTTTTTTCAACAAATCCATGTTCACGTGACCAAATCTTCTATGCCAAGAAAATCCATTATCATAAGCCACAATACATTCATGATATCGAGATAAAACACACATTGAAACATTTTGTGAGTAATTGACCAAAATCACAAAATATCATTTTGTCATACAAATTCGGGTGACCGAACTTATGGTCTACATCCAAACTTCATGTCCAAACATTTTGTAAAGTTTCATAAAGATGTTTTTGGCCAAATAAATGCATAGATATTCAATCATATCTATTTTAATCATTTTATAATGACATATAATCAATTTCAAAAACATATAAAGCATTAATTCAATCTCATATCATTAATGTTAACTAATCAACTTAATTGAAGCAATTGACAAGTCATGGTTGGCAAATCTTCAAATCCACAAAAAAAAAATTCTCAACTGAAATTTTGCTTGTTGGCATTTAACTTCTTATTCATTGTCACACAATTGGCAAATGCTAAGCAAGTTATAGTTCAAATCAGCAATTAGCAACATTTGTTTAAAAAGAAGAGAGGAACCTTTACCAACATTTGTTACTCCAAGAATTCTTCCTTTCTTCTTGTCTCAAAAACAAATCCTTCATAGGTTGCTTTGACCTTGCTTATGAATGTTGTGCTTTCCTTTATTCTTTAAGCCAACATCATCAATGTACCGCTTAGTGGTGCTTGAGTTTGAATTAAAGTGTACCTGCAATAAAGGAGAGGAAGTATCCTTTGGTACCCATACTTTCTTGGGTCCATGGGGGTTAGTAATAATTCCCTTAATTCTCCAAATAGTTTTAACACCATTTTCTATTTTTCTTTTAACGAAGCACCTAATGGCTTTGTGTCCATGTTTTCCACAATATGTACAACAAGTATGAGGCATTGAACTATAAGTAGCTTTAACAAAGAAATTTTTATATTTAGGTCCATTATTTGCATGATCATAACCAAGACCATTTTTGACAAGAGAAGATCTTTGAGATCCAAGTAGTTTGTCAAGATTTTCTCTTCCATTTGTAAATTCTTCAACACTTAATGTAAGATCATCAACTTTCTTTTTCAAAATTTCATGATCACTAAGCATTCTTTCAAGAGAAGAAACTTTTGTACAAAGTGCTTTATTTTCAAAAGATATATTTTGTAAAGAAACATTTAAAACTTCTTTTTCAATATTTAAACAATCAATAGATTCAAGAAGCTTTTTATTTTCACAATATAATTTTGAGTTTTCATTCAATAACTCATTAATTTTGAATTTCATTTCCTTATTTCTTTTTGAAACCCTTTTAATTCTTCATACATTTCAACAAGTAGTTCACTAGGATCATCTACAACATCAACATCATCGTCACAACAAGTAGAGGTAGAAGGAGTGGATTGTACCTCATCATTTATTGCCATAAAGCACATATTGGCTCTTTCCTCATGTGTTACTTGAAGAAGTCTCCACATATCATGAGCGGTGTCACATTCACTCACTCTATTGTATTCATTCACGTCCAATGCACAACTCAAGATGTTCATTGCTTGGTAGTTTAAGGTTATCTTTCTTGAGTCGTTCTCATCAAGTTCCTCCATAGGCTTTAGTTCCCTTGTAATTCCATCAGCTTTTATTCTCATAGGCACATAGGGACCTTTCTCAATGATACTCCACAAATCAAAGTTAATAGAACAAATAAAAATTCTAATTCTAGATTTCCAAAATATAAAATTAGAACCATCAAACAAAGGAGGTTTATTTGTAGAGGAACCTTCCATATAAGGCAAATTTGATAAACTAGCCATATGATCTTTACTTCTAGGTTGTTAGACCTTAAAAAGAAGACCTTGCTCTGATACCAATTGTAAGACCTAAGAGGGGGGTGAATTATGTCTTTGGCTAATTATCAAAATCTTTTTCTTGTTTTGCAAATCCTTTGCCTTAATAAAAGCTCTTCTTTAATTTCACAAACTTCAAGTTTATATGTGATGTGATGGATAAGATAAGATCATCAAACAATAAGACTACAACCAATCAATCAACAACTATGAATAAGTAATAATAACAAGAGCATGTAAATAAATAAAACTATAAGGAATGAACACAATTTATAGTGGTTCGATCTCTCTAAGATCTACATCCACTACCTTGAGTCCACACTCAAGGATTTCAACCAATCCACTATATGCTCAAGTTCAACAATTACATAAGAGGCTTACCACACAATGGTTTTACACTCACAACCTCTTTTAGTAATTATACAAACAATACAAGGTTCACCAAACACAATGGTTTTATATCTAAAGACAACCTTAAGACTAATCTAATCCAAGGCTCACCCACACATGGGTTTTACACTACAACCTTGATTAATCTAGTCTATGGCTCACCCTTCCACAAAAGGGTTTTATGTCACAAGATAACCTTGCAAATGAGCTAGTAGAAAACACAATTAAGATAAGAAAAGAGAGAGTGTAAGATGTTACCACTTTGTTGGTAGATGATTACACAATGTTTCACCTTCACACTTTGTTGCCTTTGGAATTTTGAATTTCAATCTTTGAGCACAAGGCAATTTGAGAGCTTTTCAATTCAATTTGATGTAAAACAAGTTAGAGCATGTAAGATTTTTTAAGTTCAAAGTTCTACTAAAAAATCTGGAGTTTATGGCTTTTATATAATTCAAAAATCAGTTTAAACAGCCATAAAACGGCTAGTAACGGCTAGTTTCAGAAAATACTGTTTATATAAATAGTGATACTGTTCATGCACTGTTCGTGTGAATAGTGGTACTGTTCATGTGAATACCGAATCTTCGTCCGAATTTCTCTGGAAAAACAGTGGGCCTGTTCATGTGAACAGTAATCACTGTACATACACTATTTACAAAATTCGGACGACCGAATTTTTCTCCATGCGTCCGAATCTTCTTTCGAATTTCTCTGGACGACCGAATTTTACTGTTCACAGTGCAGAAAAATTTCGGATGACCGAATTTGCATCCGAATTTTCCAAACTTTGTCAAAACATGTTTAAATCAATTCAAACAAGTTGGAAAATATTCTAGCCTTCTTTAATTCTCCATACATCTCAACAAGTAATTCACTAGGATCATCAATATCATCAACATCATCATCACAATAAGTAGAGGTAGAAGGAGTGGATTGTACCTCATCATTTATTGACATAAAACACATATTGGCTCTTTCCTCATGTGTTGCTTGAAGAAGTCTCCACATGTCGTGAGCGGTGTCACATTCACTCTATTGTATTCATTCACGTCCAATGCACAGTGCAGAAACATTTCGGATGACCGAATTTGCTTCCGAATTTTTCAAACTTTGTCAAAACATGTTTAAATCTATTCAAACAAGTTGGAAAACATTCTAGCCTTAAAGATAAGTCATTAAAGATCTTTTATGTGCAAAAACTATTTATGAAAACTTGATAATTTAGGTAAGTTCAAAACCATTGAAACTATTTAAATCAAGTTTTGTGCTCTCAATTGCAACTCATAGATTCCAAGGCTTAAGAGTGTAGGGTTTACAAAGTTTACCTATTAAGCACATGCAACCTACACTTCATGTCTTCAAAGCCTTCTAATATCTTGAACAAACTCTTCAATCTTCAATCACTTTGACATATTGGAGTTGTTCTTGCATTTTAACTTCAAGGCAATGAGACTTCATACTTCTTAGTTCATAAAACCTATCACACAACATACAAGCATATTAGTCCTCATCAATATTTGTCATTAATCAAAACTACATGATTTGCCCTTAGGGCTAACAAACTCTTCACAAAAGAAAGATTTGAAGAAGCATTCACTAATGGCAGGGAATTTAGGTCCATTAGGGAGAGGGAAATTAAGGCATTCGATGTTAGAGGAAGAGTATTGCATCACATGATTACTACTATGATTATCCCTAATTTTGGACATAAGTCATCAGTTGGTAATATGTATATGGTAATTATGTTAGCCTTACATGAGCATAGAAGGTTGACTTTTGGATTTATGGCCTTAAAGCACATGATTAGTGCAAGGAAAACAGTGAATAAGGCTTTACCATATGGGAGGTTGTTAACAAGAATCTTTAAACATTTTCAAGTTAAACTTCCAGTGAGAGGACAAGCATTTAAGAGTGGAGAGATTTATACTAATGAAACTCTTAAAAGAATGCAATTAGTTCTTGATGAAGATGGCATATGGAGAACAAAAAGGGAAACTCCTCCAAGAAGAGAAGAGAGTGAAGAAAGTGAGGAAGTTGAGGAAGAGGAGGATGAAGAAGAAACTATTGCTAGAGAAATGAAAACAAAGAGGAAGCATGACACTTCAAGTGAGGGGAAACAACCTCCCTCAAAAAGAAGATTATTTGAAGAAGTCCCAACTCCCAAATCTCAACCAAATGTTGGAGTTGATTCTAGTGGTGAAGGAATAACTAGAGGTGACACAATAGTAGCTAAGGCATTCCAAGAAGCCGTGAATAATCATATCAAGGAAATGGAGAAAATGTATAAGTTCTTCGAATCCTTTGCTCCAATGGTTCTTGGAAAACTGGATGGATTAGATAATAGAGTGAAACACATTGAAGAAATTTTGATAAGGAATACACAAAGTGGTGAAGGACCCTCTAGGCATCAAGATAGAGATGATGATGATGATAGGGATGAGGAAGGTAAGAAAGAAAATGAAGATGATGACAGTGATGATGGGGATGATGATCAAGGAGGCAACAGTGAGCATGTGGCGAGACAAGAAGAAGAAGAAAATGAACCAGTACATGAATAGCCACAAGAAGAAGGAAGTCAAATAGAAAGAGCAGAAATCGTTTCACCATCAACCATCTCCTTCAGCCAAGGAAGAGTAAAGCATTTGGAAATTAAGAAAGGATTTAGCAAAGCTTCTCCATCAACATCACAAGACTGAGCATCTCTTCAGCCTTATCATTTTACTGCTTTTAATTACTTATTTGTACTTAGTTTAACCTATGTGCTATAAATTTCCAAATTGGCCTATGAACTTGTTATGCTTTTCTTTAAAATACTGTAATTTATGTAATAGTGAAGCTCAATGATGAAACCTTAGTATTGAGAGCTTCTTTTAAACTGTTATATTTGCTAAACTGATAGTCTCATTTTCGTTGACCCCATCTTTGAATGATAACAAAAGGGGGAGAAAGAATGATAAAGAATGATGACTGCAAAATTGTGCTATGTGTTGTGCTATGTATGTAAATGATTGTAACTATGTGCTATGTGTGTAAATGATGATTGCAAACTGTGCTATGTGCAATGAATGTGTTATGTGAAACTATTTGACTGCATTTGAACCTTGAGATCTTGGTTGTTTTCTGAAATTATTATGGAATTTGGTTAAGTTGTTGGTTCTTGACTTGTTCTATGATTTTGAATTACCTCATGAAAACAATTGGATGCATGAGTTTTTGTGATTTTGCAAAGCTAAATTGAGTGTCATTATATTTGAGTAGTTTTTACAATTCATTTGAAAATGCAAAATCATCTTTTTCAACTTATTGTAAAAATTCATATGCAGATCAAAAAAATTAGGAAGCATAAAAATTCTCTTACCAAAAATGTTTGTTTGTTGTTCAAATTGTTTGAAAATTGTTTCAATCCTTCCTATCATATTTGAACAACCTTAGGAAAGCTTATTTTCAAATATTGCAACTTTCATCTCACATGTTTTAAAGTTTGCATTTGAAATCTCAAAATTCGGATGCATCCATATTTTGTTGCCAAAAAGTGCTCTTTTATTGTTCAAATTGATTCAAATATGTTTTAATCTCTTCTACTATATTTGAAAAACCTTAGGAAAGTTTCATTTTACTTTAAACTTTTATTATATGGGATTTATTGCAGTTTGGACTCACACTTCAAAGTTTAAATTTCCTGAAAATGAGCACAATCTAAGGGGGAGCATTGTTAAACTTTTACAACCTTTAAAACCTCTCTAAGAATCTTTTCTTAATGCTTAAATGCTATATATCCTATCCTTGAGTGTTGGAAAGAAAGAGGTAAATAGATGTTGGTTGGGCCATAGGCTTATATTTAGCCTTTTGAATGTCAATATGCTAAATCGGTTATTATCTATCATTGATATCAATACTTCTTTGTTATACATTGTTTAAATCCATCACATTTTGCATCAAAATTTGCCATCATCAAAAAGGGGGAGATTGTTAGCCCTTAGGGCAAATCATGAGGTTTTTTATTAAGTTTTGATTAATGACAAACATTGATGAGGACTAATCTGTAAATTATTTGTGCGATAGGATTGTTGGATTAAGAAGTATGAAGTCTCATTGCCTTGAAGCCAAAATGCAAGAACAACTCCAATATGTCAAAGTGATTGAAGATTGAAGAGTTTGTTCAAGATGATTGAAGGCTTTGAAGATATGAAGTGTAGGTTACATGTGCTTAATAAGTATATCTTTTGTAAATCCTACACTTGTGTGTGTTGGAATCTGTTGAATGTATAAGAGAGCACAAAACTTATTTTTGAATCTTAAATGGCTTTGAATGAACTTTTGATGAATAAGTGTGTTTTTGAGTCTTAAATGATTTTGAGTAAACTTTGCATGATCAAAGAGTTTTGATAACGTCTTTCGATTTTAAAAGTGTCTAAATGACTTATCTATTCATACAAAATATTTTTCAATCTTATTGAGGTTGAATTTCAAATGATTTCACAAAGTTTGAACAGTTCGGACGTCTAAAATTTGAAAATGACTAAATGTGCTTCCAGAGAAATTCAGACTCAAGTTCGGATGCAAGGAAAAAAATTCAGTCTTCCGAATTTTTCCTGCCAGCATGGTTACTGTTTTTCCAAAGAAATGCGGACGCAAGTTTGGATGCACTGGACAAAATTCAGTTTTCCGAAGTTTTCCAAACAGCACAAGAAACTAGCCGTTACTAGCTGTTTTATGACTGTTAAAACTGATTTTTGAAATCTATAAAAGCCAAAAACTCAAGAATTTTTTTAAGTTTTGAATCCTTCAGAAATCCTAACATTCTAAAATCTTTCGCAAACCTCAAAGCTCTCTTTTGTCTTGTGCTTACAAGTGATCATTCAAGATTCCAAAGACAACAAAGTGAAGTGGTGCTATATTGTATAACCATCTACCAAGAATTGGTAACATCTCATCCATTCTTCATTTAATTTTGTTTTTCTACTGTCTCATTACAAGCTTATCTTGTAAACATAAAATCTTTTAGGTAAGGGTGATTCTTGAAATTTTGATTCAAGGTTGTTTGGAGATATAAAATCCTTTGGTATGGTGAGCCTTGTGTGTGTTGAATTACTAAAGAGTTTTGTTGGTGTAAAACCATTGTGTGGTGAGCCTCTTATGTAATTATTGAACTTGAGCATATAGTAGATGATTAAAATCCTTGAGTGTAGACTCAAGGTACTGGACGTAGATCTTGAAGTGATCAAACCACTATAAATTATTTATGTTCATTGCGTTTAGATTGTTTATTGTTTTGTCATTAATTTAGTTATTCTCTTATTGAAACAAGCAATTATAATCTGATTTAACTCGATTTATAAAAGGAAATAGTTTTCGAAAATTAGCCAAAGACATAATTCACCCCTCTTATATCTTTCACGAACGTCCAAACTCCTCTTTAGAAGATATGAGAAAGGAAAATTCAGACGCAAGTTGGGCAGATGACCAAAAATTCAATCATTTGAATTTCGTGAAGTAAGAAGAAACAAAGAAATTTGGACGTGAGTTCAGTCATTCTAACTTTGCGATTACAATGGTTTTAAAGCCCTTCAAAAACTGATTCTCTCATTTCTATCACCTGAATTCTCTCTTCTCTCGAAACCCACACAACACACTCTCATCCAAACTTAAATTTCTTCCATATTTCTCCATTTTCATGTTCTAATCTAGTATTGTCAAACGGGCCACCCCGCTCCGGCCCGCTTTAGCCCGCGAGCTAAACGGAGCAGGCCAAAAAGCCCGCGTTTTAAACGGGTTTGGGCATACTAGGCCCAAGCCCGTATATACGGTCCAGACCGCGGGCTTGGGCCCATATTGACATTGCTATTCTAATCACTAGATTAACCTTGAAACCCACCCTCTTTCAAAGAAATCATCTTGGTGTGTTCAAAGAGAACCAATGTTGCTCTGGAAAAATGCAAAGCCAAGATGATTGATGATGGACTGATAACCAACGAACCATGAAAGGTTCGTGTTCCTCAAACCACCGAATAGATTTGTATCAACAAGGGGTGCCGTGGAATTTGAAGAATGAAGCAAGAGAAATAAAAAGATCATTCCTGGAAGGAACATTAAATAACATTGGGATATTAAGAGCAAATGACAGTAAAAAAATATTATTAAAAAATCTAACAATCTAACATGAAAAATGCTCTTCAACCTCTCTAACATTATAAAAATAAGATAAGGGAAAAAAGAATACTATTACTTTATAAGTATTATTTGAGAATTTCATGAGTTAAAAGATGAACAAACAAAATATGACAACAGTACATAAAAAATTAAAAGAAACGTCCTTAACTAGATTCTTAACTATTAAGTAATAATATTTTAAAATTTAATTTTTTTCTATTTTAAAAATATAATGTAATAAAAGACATAAATAAACCATATAACTTTTATAGAATAAATTATATAATTAATATTATTATTAAAATATTACACAAACAAAATAAATAAATATACTTTAACTTTATAAGAGCAAGAAAAAAAAGTAAAATATTATTATTTTATAAATTAAAAAATAAAAAATAATTATGATTATTAAAACTCAAATACAAATACAAATAATAAAAAATAAAAAATATAATAGAATAAAAATAAAAATAAAAATATTAAAATTTTATTAAAATAAATAAATACAAAAAATAATTATATTAAATAAAAATCTCAACACTAAAATAACTTTTAACACGTTTAACATGTATAACAAAATAATTTTTAACATATTTAACATATATAAATATTACACGTGCTCTGTACTAATTTGTATAAAAATAAAAATTAGAAATGATATTCCGAAAGGAAGGAGTCCCACACGAGCTGCTCACCAAGCGTTTTAACCAAAATCCTCAAGGGACTAGTGGTGACTTCTTTTCTTTTCCTTCTTGTGAAATAAATAAATTCAATACTGGAAAAATAAGAACATAGTGTTCAAGACCTAAAGATTTTTTTTGAAACTTCTGTGCCCATTAATCAGAATTTAGATAACTTACCACCTCTTTTACAGTTTACTCTTGGATTTAACATCCCTTTCCAGTCTTTCAGAACCGTAAACATCTCCTCTCAAAAGAGAACTTTAGATGAATAACCACAATCACTCACTCACCCACAAGGACAAGAGGGCTGTAGAATGCAAGTCATTTACCTTGTGCTTGATGGAATTTTCTCAATTGATAAACCAAACTATACATCTGAATCTCTGGCTCAATTAGCGACAAATACAATACTAATACAGAGATTTTACAGAAGCAAACAGAACAGGCTAGTAACAATACTGTGACCACCAATTACCGACCATTGCCAATGGAAGAGTATCTTGTTATCTCCAGCAGCCTTATCTTGTCTAGCAACTCCTGTATAGTATTTGATGCATCCTAAAAAGAGCCAATAAAATTATCAAAACATCATCTAACTAGAATAATAGGAAATTTTAGACCATAACAAAGAAAGGTAAATTAAACAACCAAAACAAAGATCTATCTCCTTGGTAACATGGGAGGAAAAGCAAATGTTTAGGTCCTTTGGAAGAAAGATTTAACCTTCAGCTTCTTTCTTAAGTTTTCCTCCTCAATGTCACGGCGCTGCCTCTCCTCTGAGAAAATCTCAATCAAACTCTCCTGCTCCTTGTTCTGTTCTTGAATTTTATAATTTGCTTCCTCCAGCTGATAGATGCCAAGAACACCAGATTAGCAACAATAGGCAGGAATTAAATGTGGGTTTCTGTTATAGTCGATTATATTAAAAAAAATTAAAAAATAACCTTGTCATTATTTCACCATGAGTGATAAATTCCTTACGAAAATGTCTAGATTAATTCCACACAAATCACATTATGATTTATCTTCTCTTTATCAATTAAGCATGCTTCATCCTTGAGAGGAAAATAGACGGAAGCAGTGTAGATGATCAAAGCCTAAGAACCGTATAATAGGATTTAACTTTCTGCTTCAGTAGTTTGCCACAGAAACAACTGTTGCAGTATTATGTCACAATAGGTACCTTCTCACAGTTGTTTTCCGGCAGCACAGCAGTTTTGAGGGAGAAAGGGGGGAGAGGGTGGAGATACAGAAAATATGGGGCTGATAGAAGGATTTTCAAAGTATTAATACTTCATAGTTTGCAACTTTCTAAGCAAAATAATACTCCATCTATCCAAAATTGAACGTCTCATTTTGACGTAGTATAAATTTGAGGATCTTTGACTTAATTTACCAACTTTACCCTCGTCAACATCATGATATCCTTATTAATTAAAGATGATAGTGGAGCTTAAATCCCTTAAATCAAGGGAATTAAAAAAGTTAGGGGTGGACCCATGTGTTAGTAGAGCTTACTTTTTTAACATTAAGGAGGTTAATAGTGGAAGTTTAGATAAAATATATAACTATTTTCTGATAGTAGACATCCAATTGTGGATATCCTAAAAGGAAAATATAGACATTCTATTATGGAAGGAAGGAGTAATAATCAAGCACCTAAAAACCAAAACGTGATACACAACAATTACTGAATCCTAAAAAAAATTTAAACAGATAACACAGCTTGAAGGTTTACTACTACTGAAAGGAGTACTATCTTCCTCACCTGAGCTTCAAGCAACTTGCATCTGTCCTTTTCATCATTTAAATCTTTCAGCAACTCCCCTAAAATTTCTTCCTCTTTCCTTTTCAATCTGCAAGATCAGCAAAGATTTTTAACTGAAGACAAAGCAATTGGTCATGACAGAAACTATATGGTTCACACTTTCAGCTAAAGCTTGCCTTTCTTTCAACAAGCAATTCTCTTCTTTCAGCTGGTCAAGTGCATCCGACAAATCATTTTCACTGATTTCGTCTTTCTGCCAGAGGAATACCACGGCTGATTAACTCATAACTCAACAAGAAAGCTCCAATCTTAAAGAGTTTCTAGTAAACAAGCAACCAAATTTTTTGTTATCCACAAAATGCAATCACCATGTTTATTTATCTAAAAGGAAGGTTGCACGAATATGTTGTCACAGAAGGTGCCTTCCAGAAATTTTATCGCTCTAACATCTGGCAATGTCGAAAGTAGGACCATGTTAGGTAAACCATTGAAGTCTTAAAACAAAGGATGCATTTTGGTTGGTTCTCCTTTGAAAATCTTGCTTTCAAACTGAAAAAGGTGAAGTGATTTCTGAAAAGAGAGGTGTGATCCATAATGGAAAAAAGTAAGAAAAAGTGCATCAGTTTTTGAATGACAATCAATCCAAATACACACTACCACGAGGAGTGATCCAGTTTTAATCAAAACAGAAATCTCTTGTTTAGTAGATTGGCAAGGACTTGGGGCTAAATATTTGCTGTCAAAACTATATGGCCAAGCATCATCCTAATTTCAATATATAAAGCTATTGGTCATCTTGTAAAAAACGTTAAAGGAGAAGATAAACCACCTTTCTTGGCTAGATCTTTTGTGCAGTTTAGAGCACTCTGGATACGCGTCATTTTGGTTAAAAGGGTAATTTAGGAAAAAAAACTGAGGAGTCGGCTAGCTTTTAAAAAACTGTGAGTTTCATAGAAAAGAAAAACAGGGAAAGAAACTACAAGAACCTAAAAGGTGAGAGAGACTACATTTAGCTAATCAAATCAATCAGTATTTGCCCCCCAAACCGGCGAGAATCTCAACTGCACAGAGCCATCACATGTAAGTCACGGTGAATGTATCTATAGATAGTGGCTACACATTTATGTCTACGACAAGAACTTGATTAAGGTGGAAAAAATTGTAAAGATTATAGAGTTCAAAAACTAGCCAACGAATTATCGAATATCCTAATCAAGTTCGGGCAACAAAAGTTAATTTTTCAGTATTAAAAGGGCTGTTAATTTCACTTCAGTACCCTGTACCTTACCATACCGATCTTTTCATCACATCAAATTGGCCTCCCCAAAAGAACTGAGCTAAACATGCCTTAGCTTGTGTTGGCAAATGCCCCAGATGTTCATAACATATATCCAATTCTCATCCCCTTATTCGATTGATGGCAATTTGCTACTTCAATTTCATCAAGTTGTTTAATTTTCCTCGGAAAATATATTGTTTACCTTTTCTATGTATATATACACCAATTATGAAAATTTATCTACATCATTCTGTAAAAATTGCTGACCAGAAAAGAATAAAGTAATGATTTAAAACACAGATATTAGAAATAATACTAGTCTTCCTTCAAAAACAATAATCATTTTATTACCACACAAAATTCTTAAAATACAATTCAAAACTTGAATTACGAATAGCTCTGGGAATTTACACATTTATTTATCAACATAGAGCAAAATTTTTAGGGTTCTTTTAATTAAAGTATACTAACTTTGTAAGCTTTTTGCCATTACAAATTTTGGAAAAAATGTGATTCTTGGCAGTTCATCACCGTTACATTTATTTATTGTTAGTTGCTGGTATCTCATAGGCAATTTCTAGAACTTTTTCATGTTCACTTTCCAATTCTTCATACTTCTTTTGTAAAATCTCCATTCTTCTTTTTGCTTCATCTAATCTGGATAAAAGAAACCTCCATCTCTTTCCCTTTCTCACAAATTTTAGGTGCAACTCATTTGAAAATCAGTAATCTTTCTCATTCAAAGCCAAGGGATCAGTCAATTGTTTAAATTAATATCAAGCAAAATGAAAATCATTACTGCAAGCTACAAAAGACTTAATGGAAGTTGCAAATTGTTGTTGGAAAATTGAAAAGAATAATTGTTCATTTTTATTGAACAAGAGGGTGCATTTTCGTCAAGGAACTGTAACAGCAATGCACTGCCAGTTTTTTGGTAAAATTATAGTGACAAAAAGACGCTTCGCCTCCACAAAAAAGGGCACTTTTTCATGACATTAGCAAATAGAGGATACCTTAACCAAAAAAATGTAGTTAAGGTACTAAAATGAAAATGAATACAAAGCTTAAAGTAGTTTAATGAAAAAAACACCATCTTTTTACAAGGCCCCAAAAAGTTCAGACATTTTCTTCCATAAATTAAGGGATAAATGAGAAAGATCAAAGTGATCTAACATTCTCCTAAACTATTGAGGAAATTAAAGAAAGTCATTTTGGTAGATCAGATTGGCATGTGCCTATAGTGTTCCTACCACTTTTAGAGGTAAAACTTTTAACAGATGTACGTTTAATCGATAAATTTTTACTTGCAAAAGCGGAGGGGAAAAAGTTTTTAGTTTTTAGCTAATGCTATTATTTTAATCTTCTCAAAAATATAAAGCTGTAAATTACATAAATATCTTGCGGGACATTGATAAATAAAAATTTACACAATATATTTTGACGGAAACTAAAGAACTCAAAAGACAATTGAAAGGGCAAAGCATCATCAAAGCAAAGTTGGGGAAGAAAATTGGATATAGTACTTCATCAGCATTATAGTCATTCACCGAATAAGCATTTGATACAACTAGATGCTTTTATAAATTGTCATGCCCTCCAAATACAAGATATAAAGTGGAATTAAACGCCTTTAAAGGATTTTAGTATTTGATTTTTAGTTTTATCAGAAAGGTTCCTATTCCAATATTGACTATTCTTCCCTTGATCTGGCTGGCATTTAAAGAAAAAGAAATAAAAACCAGATAAAGCAGATTGCATATAAGGTTCAAAAGGACTACTTCATCATTTAATCATTTTACACTTTATTCTCCCTTCCCCTACTCCTTTAACTTCAAGATGCAATTTCGTGAAAATATCAGATAACATAAGCAAATCAAGTTGTGTACCAAGTATGTTTATCAGAATGAAGCAGTTTTAGCTATCCAATCTTTTATCCACTCATTAGCTATACAAACTAAATTGGGCAAAGTGGACAGTTCCAGTCACATAAGTAGGCATTAGTTGATTCGGTAAAGCTCTGCAGTAATTGAACTCAATTGGAAATATAATTGAATATGATAATAACTGCCTTCTAAAACTTTTTGAAGACAAATCATCAAAACACAGCCTTTTCAGGAATTCAATATGTAATAAGGAGTAGATGAAGACTAGAAACTGACCTGGATGTCCAAATTTAGATTCTTTCCCTTTTTTGAGCTATTTTGCTGAACGCCTCTACTTCTTGACTCTGGAGATGAATGCAACACCTGAGAACTATCTTCTTTGTGTAATCTCTTGCTGGCTAACTTTTGTTTGTACCTACTTTGACGTATTCTTTTGTTAGTAGCGGGCACCTCATCATCACTGACATCCTCTGCAGAAGGTGATGATGGTTCCGAAGAACTGGCTTTTTTTCTTGATTTTTTGTTTAGACTATCCTCCTTTTGCAAATGGCCCTTTCTGCAGCTCTTCTCCAGAGAATTAGGGCGCAACGAAAATTTATTTTCTGAACCTTGCAACCTACCACTCGACACAGAATGCACCTTTGCAGATTTGGGCGTTTGTGAAGGATAATCCAGAGACTCCTCTAAGAAAAGAGAACCAATCTTAGTGCAAAAAGTTCCAAGATATTTCCACGTGAATGGACGAACATGGTAATTGAACCATAAACTTTTAACTGGGAAAATTTAAGTTTAGTTTTGGTTTATAGTTCCATTCTCACTTGTTGCACATAATAGTGTAGATTGTTCCATGCAATGGGGCAAGATGATGAAACAGACTGTATCATCCCAAGAGTATAGGATGAAGAAAGTATGAAGAAAGAAACAGAGAGATTGCATATATTACCACCGTCGTGAACAGACTTTTTATTGCGTCGCGGAGCATAGCCAATATGATGGCAGTAAGTTGTCCTGAAAGAAGCAAAGAATAGCAAACAAATTACAACCTGAAACACACCAAACAAGGGAAAAAGTTGGGAAACACCAGACAGAGCCAAAAAAGCAAACCAATATGTCTTTTGCATCTGCACAAGCTTTGCCTCAAGTCTGGAGAGAACTATGGTACGCTCAAAACCCTGCTTATCATGAGCTGGTTCTACAAAATTGGCTTCCAATACCCCTGTCATGATGCCCATGTAAAGTCAATATACAAATTAAGCATAATATATACTTAAAACGTAGGGTAGGCTCAAACCTATAACTCCACGACCATCACTTCCAGGAGGATGCCACACTCTCCAAAATGGCTGTCAAGAGGGCAAACTTAATAAGATATATGCACATTTTATTGTAGTAACAAGCTTAGAAACTTTAGGTCATGTCTGGTCATGCAATTCCAAAAGCAATTTTAAGAGTTCAGAATTCATGCGACTTCCACAGGAAACCACCTAGACATTGGAAAAATGAACCCCCAAACCTATTTTTATATCAATATCTACCAGCAAAAGATAAATTTAAAAAGAGAAGAAGAAGAAGAAGAAGAAGAAGCAAGAAATAAAATCAAGCAACTGAAAAAGGATAAACTAAAGCTCCTAAAACTAAGGCGTATTTTGCTATCCGGCTTTCAAGAGAAATTGGGCAACATAAGAAAGATAAAAGGCTTGGAGATGAAATATTTATTTCCATTTATTTGAGCATTTTAAGTGTGAAAGGAGAAAATAAATTAGTTGATTGATAACCTATCAAGAACTGACTTCCGTTTCTATCCAGATTGGAAAGAATTAGAGAGAAAAGAAACGAAACTAAATGAAATTTCTGATTTTCATAACTATAGCTCACTAAAGCAGATCTCAAAAAATTGTAAGGGTATACAACATGTAAAAGTATTTTAAGATTTTCCTTCATTTCTTTGTTTCCCAACATTCCAAATTAAAGGAAACTAGTTTCTTTTCCCTCTCCCTGAAACTCCCAGAGAATATTAAATGAAATTTATTCTCGTTTTCCTTCCTTTTCTTTCTCTCCTATAAGCATAAACTCTGCAAGCAAAGCAAAAATAACTCAAATTCCAGCCTGAAGAAAAATCTAAATACAAGTTTGGCACAATCAGTCTTCACATTTCTAACTAACCTTAATGAGTCGATTTTTGTGATATACATTGAATCCTTGGACATCAATATGAGCCTTAGCATCCTTCACAAAACCAATAGTTACAACAGCAACCATCTGATGACAAAAATAAAAGAATCAGCAAAAGTATAAATCAGTAATGAACACTACCAAATCAACTCATTGATAAGCATTACATTAGAATCTCTAGGAACCCCATCTGCACCAGGCTGTGGGCGATATGTAACCTCCTTGGACATCATCATATCATTTACAATGTTGTGGTGCTCCACATCCTTCCCCCGCAGAATTATCCGGAAGCCAGGTGGAATTCTAAGATATAGAATTGATGCATAGCTCTAATAACATGAACCAGCAACAACCATTAATGCCAAATAAGATACTACAGAATAGAAAAGCACCATAATAAAAAGAATAAAATAAACCTAAAAGGATTTGATGCTTGTCACTAGGTAATGGTTAATGACTAGGAAGAAGTTCGGGAAAGAAAAATACTGAATATTAGGTACTCTCAAGGTGAATGCACATGCAGTTCTTTTACAGAGGCAGCAGCAAATCCTTCCACCCATATGCAAATGGAACTTGCACAAGGATTTCATGCATACCATTATTCCATTTCAATTTATTGTCCAGAAAGAGCTAGTCCCTCTGTTTCATAATATAAGGACTTTTGTCCTATTGCACAAGAATTAAGGGTCTTGCAAGGAAATTATCGAAGAAAAGTATCTTTTGTACCCTTAATAAGTAGGAGAAGAGAGAGAGAGAGAGAGAGAGAGAGAAATAAAATGATAAAAAGTGGGTAGCATTGAAAAATATGTAAAATATTCATTGAAATGTGTAAAAGGCCTAATATTTTGACAAGGAGCGGCCAAAAAGCCCTATATTTTGAAAGAGGTGGAGCAATACCCTGACCAAATTCCCAAGACCAATTGTGTGCACAGACAGCAAGTTAATGATGACTGAAAATTATTCTAGCCTATCACAATTTTCTCTAAATTCTTAATGATGCAAAAGACCTCTTAAACAAAAGCAGAAGAGCAGTCAGATATTTTGCACACTAAATGCACAAATGCAAGCGCATAGCAGCAAAGGCTGCCCAGGAAAGGGCATGAGAAAGGAAAAGATCTTTTATAACTTATTTAAAAAGAGAGCTTATTTAACTTAACCATTGGTTGAAAGAAAGGCCAGAACATAGACATAATGCAGGGATTTATTATGCTAATGTATACAACATAAATCCATCAGAAATTTAAGCTAAAACGACTAAACATAATATGTGAGTTATAGTAATTAGAAACCAGAAATAGGAGACAATGGTGAAAGAGAAATCATGATAAGCAAGCAGCTAATCACAAAACTTGAACAGCCAAATATTAGAACCAAAAATGATGTGCACATTGAGTGAACAAAGTCATTCAAGCTTGTTTATGTTCCAAAAATATTCCTAATTCAGCATATTAACCAAAATCAATCAGAAAGTTAGCTCATTAAATGATCAAGACAACATGATCTTGATCATAAAGGGTTATAGCACATGTTCGTGAACAATGAACAGCATTTTCCGACCTCCTTTTACCACACTCACCTGCCTTTTACCCATGTTCACCAGACTGAAGACATCTTTATTTGTACTCAGCCCACTTCGACCTTTCTCAAACCTACTCTCGAAATTCCTTCAGGTACTAAAATTGCACTGGTCTCTTCCACTTTTCCAACTGATGTCTCAAGACACAAACTCTCAGGTATCCCAAAAGACTCCAACAGATGCTCAATCTTTCTCACACCTCAAAAGTTTTTCTTTCAGACAACTACCTCCCTCATCCACTCCATTCTACCCATTCAAACTTCTCTTTCTCACTCTGCAAGCTGAAATATTACTCATACTTCTTAAGATAAATATTCTATCCACGTCCTTTTCACTGGCAAATAAGGAAAGAAGTTTTAATATTTTGGCTGGGTTTCTCAAAAGCTTGCAGGAATTGTTCCATGTATAATGGTGTGAAATTTTGGCTGAAATGGATAAAGAAATTCTTTTGTCTACTTAACAAACTCAAACAGAAGAACACGAGCATCATGAAAACAAAGACTAAAATCTTCATACAAGTTGGAATTCAATATTAGTCCAACTCACACATTGTTCATGTGATATGCAAGCCAAGTTTGAACATCTGGCATTAGTTCGACTTGGCTGGTTAAAAAATTCACCAGCAATCTACCAAAACACACATCTTTTAGAAATTAGACATTATATAAGAAGCAAACAACATCTGCCACTAGTTGTTTACCTCAGGGAATTAGCAGTGCCAAGAAAAGTACATAACTATTAAATTGACCAAGGATAAAAATTCCATAAATAACATAGTATCACCAGTATCATAAACTTACCCTTAATGAATGTCGATAAGTCAAGAAATGCCTGGAGTTAGGATATTGCTGGGCCATTTGTATGCTTTTCTCATCTCGATTAACCCCTCTTATTTGGATATCCTGCAATAAGTTCAAATTGTTTTCATCAAACAATTAGGAAATCATGTAACAAGACTGTTGATGTTTCGATATCCACCATTTGCAAGGATGTCAAGACATACGTGTGGATCAGCATCAAAATCAAGTT
The DNA here is from genome assembly GCA_030512225.1 of Rauvolfia tetraphylla. Classification (NCBI taxonomy): domain Eukaryota; kingdom Viridiplantae; phylum Streptophyta; class Magnoliopsida; order Gentianales; family Apocynaceae; genus Rauvolfia; species Rauvolfia tetraphylla. Next base: position 1,612,980 of record JAJQKT010000019.1, read on the forward strand.
CCAGTAGTCCTTGATCATCCTCCCAGAGATTATAGATTATTATTAGTGTGCCATGGTCCTGTATTCGATTGAACTAAAAGATTTGTCCACAAAAGAAAAACAAAATCAGAGTAAGTCATGAAAAATGGAACAACTAACAAATCTGCAATTTTAAGCTTGCTCTAAGCACCCACACAAAAATTTGTAGAACCTTCCATAATGCAGGAAGGAAAAGAGGAACATGTGGGAGGTTTCAATATAACCATTGAATATACAGCCTTTTTCACCTATTCATCGATATAAGGTATTGTCAAATTTACAAGGTACCACATTGGCTATCTTGTGCTCCACATAAGAACTGAACAATCCTCTCTCTCAAAGTACCTTTTGAGGGTGGAATCAGACTTGATTCCAATTTTTTAACGGTTATGAATCTTTCTTTTCAAATATGTAGTAATTTTTATCATTACAAAGTTTAATGAATAGCAAAAACAGTAATTTGCCCAATTCAGTTGCTATTTTGCAGTAGTTTCCAATACGGAAGAGTTCATAATGTAGTTTTAGAACTATTTTTTACTAATCAGTTTCAAGAATCAAAGTCCTAGCTAGAATTGGAAAAAGGTCTTGCAGTGTACAAATGAAAGCACTTCCCTCCTTAAATCATTACATTCAGTTTTAGTAACAGTTCTCGGCCACTTTTCTCAGTAATTCAAATTGTGTACAGAATGAAGCCATGGAAATGAGACTAAGTGTGGTTCCTGGGAGTTCCACTCTCAAGGTGCAACAACTAGAATTATCTCTTTATCACTGTTCTGCAATTCAACAGCAATTTTGTGCCAGGTTCCTGATTTTATTCCTAATTTAACAGAAAGTTTGTCAGTATTATAACATAAAGCTCTAGTTATCCAGAACCAGTCAAATCTTTTTTCCCCTTTTGGCATATCTTTCTACATGAACATTAATAATCTTCCCCATTCAAACCACTTCTGCACAAAATCTGAATGTACAGGACATTCATCTGGATTTTGGAGCAAACATATACCAGCTCGCATCAATTTATTTTCTTTGTTTTTTCTTTTTTTATTCCATTGTCAGGGATATATATTTTCATTTTTGGAGTTAAACCAAGTTTCACTTGAGGGAGCTGCAGTTCCTTCATCAAGAATTGGAGCTCTCAGTTTTTATGATAATAAGCCTCTGAGAAGCCTGTCAGCTGATAACCTAACTTGTAGTCCTACAAATTAAGTATCAAGAAAGAAATGAGAAATGCTAAGAAGCTACCGCTGTTATGGCCAAAATGACCTATCTTCCTTTTTAATATCTATTAAATTAACAGTCTTTTTTATATGGATAGTTTTAACATTGATGAATTACTATTTTCCTCAAATGTACTGTTGAAAAAAGATGATAACTACACATTTCCTGCAATTTCCACTACATAAAACGGCAATGCTTGTGTTCCACTTTGTACTTGAACACATTATACATTTTGACAGCACCAACTGGAAAATTTTAGAGCATTGCCGGGATAAGAATAAATGTGAGACTCAAGCCCTGCTCCTGAAGTCAATTTTGTAAGATAGAGGATGGAGCTATAGTTATGCTCTGTAACCGCACAAAACCCTTCAAATAAACTTTTCTCAACTCTTCATCATCCAGCTCAATAGGAAGATATACTACCGAAAACATCACAGTACAAGAAGAGAAATAAAGAAAAATCACCTGTTGAAGAAGATCTTCTTCACTTGAAAAAGGTGACCAATGGATAATAGTTTCAACGTTTCTACTCCAATCAGCAGTAGATGGCCTTGCTATCTTATTCCACTCTTGCCCCATTCTTTCATAATCAAGCTTTTCATGTCATCAAAGAAAACCAGTATTGCTATAACAGTATGAACAAATAAATGATAAAATAACCGCTAAAAGAAAGATAAATGCATCGAGTCAACATAGAAACGTGCAATACTGAGAAAGTGCAATGTCAGTGATTGGAGAAGCAATTTGCAAGACCAAATACACCTGAAGAGACACACAGAGAGAGAGAGAGAGAGAGGGAGGGGGGAAGACGAAGCTTGGCTTGTCATGTCAAGACTAGAGCTAGTTTTAATAGAGAGCAAAAAGCAAAACTCATACAATTATTTGATTAGGGAAGCGCTCTCGCTCTCGCTCTCTCTCTCTCTCTCTCTCTCTCTCACACGCACACACACACACATGCGTACGGACACATGCACAAAACAAAAACAAAGATGACAAACTAAAATGCAAAGAAATGTCATCACTGTGCATCAAAACCGAAAAAGGTTTGTAACTAATATTCCCAAATACTGAAAGATAAGGAAAAGATACCAGAGGTAACCAAAGGAAAACTAAGCAATGTAGAAGGACTTTACAAAGCATTCAAACATCATGTAATTATTTCAAACCATCAAACCTCTCTCCTCCCCCCCCCCCCTCCCTCCTCACGTACATGCACACAAACCCACACACATGCAAAACAAAAAGCCAGACTAAAATGTAAAGAAATCCCATCACTGTGCATGACGACAGAGAGAGACAGTTTCTGTCTAAGATTCCCAAATGTCCGAAGATGAGGAAAAGAAACCAGAAGTAACTAAAGGAAAACTAAACAACATAAAAGAACGACTTTACAAAACAATCAAACATAGTGTAACAAAACAATCAAACATCGTGTAATTATTAACCTGTTCTTACTTCCTTAGTCCTAAGAATTATAACTAAATTAGAAGATAGGTATATACAAAAATGTGTCACTGGTACTAAAACTACTTGCTTGAGGAATAACTTAAAAATACAAAATAAGTTATTCAAAAGGGTCAAATAACTTCAGTTATATTTAGTCACGCAGAAAGACTTGGTGAACAATTGGGTACCACCGGAGAAGATCTCTTAGCATGGTTTAAGTCCTAACTCCACATTTGAATCTTTCACGCTTGATGTCATCCATTTTGATTGTTATAATGTTCTTGCCTTTCAAGTGGAAAAGTTATACAGCGCTAAGTAGAATCTTTGACAGGAATTCCTCACAAAATCATGATAGTAAAATGGTATAGCCAGTAAATAAAATTGATTCGGAGAGGTGAGTTGCAGGTATTTTGCAATACGCTTGTTGTACTTGGGAGAATCAATGTGTTTTGGAGAAGGCTGGAGAAGGTTCTGGTGTTTGGCTTTTAGGAGAATCAATGTGTTCTGGAGGGATCTCTTTCTATTGCCCTTTCATATATATTTTGACATTGTTATGTATATAAGGTCCCAGTATGTTCCTTCTATTCCCCAAATGATCCTAAATCGTAGTTGGTCTATGACTTCGGAATTCATTCCACTAAATCATTTTTCTCTCATGTGTTGGGAAATAATCAACCTCCTGGAAGGGTAATGTTTGCTTTAGAAACAAAGTTTTCACTTGGAAAATTCAAAAACCAATATGATTTTTTGCAGCAAGAAGCCCTTCAAAAATCTAAACCCAATCCAACAAAGAGAAGGAGAAAAGGAATGGATTGATATAAAGAAGTAACCAATAATATCATCTATATCAATCACAGATCCCAATCCAACAAAATGAACCCAACTGACCAATTGTTTAATCGCAGCTTAGCTACTTATTGTTACAAAATATTCACATGAATGTTTGTTTCCGTAAAGAATAAATTGTTATATTTACACCAAAACGTACAGCATGCTTTCAACCACATCAAGAATAGAACGTATTTTGAATGGAGATTTATTCACCAGAGGCACATATGTGTAACAATAACCATTAGTTATTAATCAAATCTAATGAGACAGATAGCATCATTACCATGGGAACTACGATATCTTCCTTTCCTGTGCTTCTCAAAAATGTATAGGACAATAATCCAATGCTCTGTGTAGACCTAAGAATAGACCCAAAAAGACCAAAAAACAAAAAACAAAAAACAAAAAACAAAAAAAAAAGTTTAGCATTAGTTGAAGAACTAACAGGCTATTAATAACTTCTTGACAATTTACCAAATTGAATAACATAACGCATTTCCCCATACCAATATACATAATATTGCACTCCAAGCCTACAACCAGCTGAATTAGTCTCTATTTCTTTTACCAAAATATCCAACTTCCAAATTTCAATCAATCAATTGCTCTTCCCCGAATGGAGACAGCAAGAACTTCAAATAAAGCCATATTAACCTGTTTGGTGCCCTTTTGGTCATTACACCACAACTAATAGAACTAGAAACATATTTTACACAGCTCTCTTTTCCCAAATGCGAGGTCAAAGAGTATTTTTTCTTGTCTTCTGCATCAGTTCCAAATTTAAGGAAACAGAAAGGTACCCCGTGCTTGCCAAGTGTGAGGTTCATCCGTACATCAAGTCTAGCGATCATGAGATACTTGAATGTTTTTTCCTTAAAAATATAAGACCCACTTATCTCTCATGAAGGTACCTCGACTTGCCAAATGTTCCTTAATTTTTATAGTATGTTTTTTGAGTAACCTCATACAAGACCAACCTCCCAAGACAACCAATTCTAGCACCCACTGCTCAGATTTTCTGTGGGACTCCTATTGAGAATTTCATGAGGAATGTCAAAGTTTCAGATTCATGAGATTCTCCAATACTGGCCATTGAGCTCCTGCCATGCTTTATCAAGGATTCCTATTACTGATGACTTTTACAGCCCAAAGACCCTAGGGTGACTTTGCTAACGGCTTTTATTCTCTGGATAATTTCCTGAGCAGAAGATTTAGGTTTCCTACATGTACTTTCCATCAGCTGCTCTAAATTTTTTAACTTGAGTGTCCAAGACCTTGTTACTGAAGGGATATGTCTATGGTCCTGAACAAATGTGAATATTTTATTTTCTCTTATGACTATGTAGCAAGAACTTGTCAGTCCTCGAGTTTGCAACTGGCATTTCGATTTGAAGTTGTTCTTCTTCGATGGCCATTGAAGAATTGCAGTAAAGTAGAGAAACTGCAGATAGGACAAGAAGCTTTCTGAAAACAATGAATCCCCGTCATGCAGCCTGAGGATAGGCGACTCTTCTTAAGGTGCTTTTACAAAGTTACCAGGCTATAGCATAAAGTTGTGCATTTATCACAAAAAAAAAAAAAAGAATCTTAGTTGAGCATATAATCCCAAAGAAACAGATTACAGCAAATATGATGCAAATAAAAGGCACCTAAAAAGAATGCATGCAATAGTAAACACTTCGAAAAATCAATGAAACCATGTATTTATGTCAAATTCAAATAATATATTATCTCAACCAGATTCCAGATATCTACAGCTTCAGAGGGAGTAAAAACCTTTCACCATATTTCCCAGAACGGCGTGAGAAGACAATAACATCAGCTCCAAGCCTCATTGTACTCGTCTTGAAACCATTTCCATCTAAATACACAGGGAAAATAAAATCAACTGGGTCAAACAAACAGTCAAAAATGGCTTCAGCAAGAGTTTGATGTTAAAAAAATTTTTAGCGATCATACATTGTCCAATAGTATCAGCAACTTTGGTTTTCGTGGAGTACCCCAGAGACATGCATTGCCGCAGTTTATCAGGATTCATGCCACCTCCATTGTCTACACATAATTTAAAACCAATACTCGTGTGGGATAAAATATCCGTAAGATCAAGGTTACATTAACCAGGAAAACCGAAGGCTAAGAGAGAAAGCCTAATCAAAGTGCGAAGTCACTAGGCAATTATCAAACTCAACTTTATAATTTTTTATTACCTACAGAATTGATGGACAACTAGACAACTAGACAGCCATCAGAAAGTATAAAAAGTTTCAAATACACATCACGCAAAAATAGGAAATAAATAAGCAAAAAAATAGCAATTTTCTTAAGTGGTTGAAAAGCAAGATCAACACAGACAAACAGCTAGCTGACCTGCCATTTCTAATGAAGTTTGCTACACTAAGCCTCAAAGCTGCTTAGATGATTCTTTCTTACAACCTTGAAAAGAAAATTACCATGCAAAGCATCATTGACTGTTATGCTCTTTTCCGTATTCAAAAGAGGAAAAAATGAAAGGGTTAACAATTATTAAATGTCCCTTATATTTCACCCAATTCTCACTTTAACTCATAAGGTTATCTTTGCATCAGTTTGCTCCATCCATTAAACCCATATCAGCAATAACTATTAATAATAATGGCAGTGGTGACACTATACAAGTTTATGGGGCTAAGTGATACAAATATAATGTTATGATGTAAAGTGAAAGTTAAATGAAGCATTAAATGAGGGTTTCAATATTACCCAAACTAGAGAAAATAAAAACATTGAAGTTTCTTTTTATGCCCTTTAATTTTTTATATTTTAATTAAAAAAGATTATTGTGGACTTGAAATAAAACTTCCAAATTATTGTATCCACTGTGTTTTCTCTCACTAATTTCCTCACCAGCAATAAAAATGGACCCTTCCAACACACTTAGCCAGTGATAAATCTAAATGTAAAAACTAAATATATTATGGAGAATGTATAATGCCTTAGGTACCATTCACCTATGACTTCATTCTTAATAAATTTGGAAGAAAGAATTCACCGTTTGAATTTTGGAATTGCATTAATAGTTTGGTTCTATGTATTCTGCTTGTGGCAAATCTGCATATTTATTATAAATCTTTAGTTAATTGAAGGCTGGGTGTGGGAGGAGAAGCGTGGAAATTCATTTTTATGAAGGAGGGAAGCGCCGTGTCCATCTTGTAAAAAATATAAATAAAACAAAAACAACAGCTAAAGGACACTAAAGGGAATGAAGAGAACTAACTTGAGAGACAAGGAAAGAATGTTTTGATGGCATTTCGGAAGTAATTAAGAGGGGAAATGGCCCACTTTGATCCTAAAGTATGGAACAAAATCCTTTTAAACTCCTCAAAAGTTTTTTTTGAGTCAAAATAGTCCCCAATGTATTTATGAGTGGCAGAAAGAAGTACCGCCACCACTTGCTGCCCTGGTCTTTGATCAAATTAAGCATGCTTGGTTCACGTGGTCAATTTTTAGAAGTAAAATTATCACCATGATCAGTTTTCCTCCAAAACTTTCACCACTTCTCCCTCAGGTGAAAAAAAAAAAAGAAAGCATTTTTCTATAATTTGTACTTTATATAGTGCGAGAATCCAAGGTTTTGAATAGAACTTTGGTTTTGCCCTAGTTCAAAGGCTGAAAGAGATGAAGTGCAAGAGTCTCTTGCTTTTCTGTTTCTTTCTTCACTGATTTGGGCATACATGAAGGAGAAGTGGTTCAAGATTTGGAGGGAAACTGACTGTGGTGACCATTTTGCCCCAAAAAATTAACCACATGACTGAAGCATGTTTAATTTGGTTAGAGACCAGGGCAGCAAATCATGGTGATACTCTTTTCTACCACTTGTAAGCAAATGGGGGTTCATTTTGGCTTTGGGGACTCGGGGCAATTGAGAATGTAAAAGGATTCTGTCCCATTCTTTGGGGACCATGTGAGTCATTTTTCCCAGTTAAGAAAATAGGTGGCCAAGGAAGAGGAAAATTCTAGTCTCTTTTTGTGCAATGGAGGAACTGGAGAGATGACAGGGAAAAATCAACAGTAGACACGCAAAGTAAATGGTGATGCTGGTGATTGTTAGGGAAAGTGGAGCAGAAATTAATAATGAGCTTGATTAAAATAGAACCAGTACAGTTTATTTTTTGTTAACTCATGAATGACTTCTTGTATTTGTTTTATTTCAAAGACGTATTAGAATATGCAATTCCATTAATAAATATAGCAACTGACGTTTTAAGTCTTAACTAAAGATAATCAGCTTTAAATACCATAAGAAGTTCAGTGATATTAAAAAATGGGCAGTAAAGACATTTAACTAATATGTCAAAGACCACAAACTTTGACTAATGAAAATTGAATGAAATGTGAAGGCAATATTAACCCAAAATGAAATCAATATACAACCAAACAACCAAATGTAATATCACAGCAAAAACAGCACATGAAATGATCAGAGACCATGTAACATGTTAAAATTGGACTCTAGTCACGGTTTGGGTGCCAGGGGTGGGGAGAGGAAGACTTATGGCGAGGAATTATTGTAAGTACCTTCAATGAGTAGCATTCTGCTTCCATCTTTTTTATTTTTTATCATGTTTATGTTGACATATGTTGCTCCATTGCAGACCTAATATCCATCAAAGAAAATTAACAAAATGAGACTCAATAAGATAAGAATTCAGTAAAGTACAGCTAGATTTCGTGCTGCATGCATCACAAGCAAACATATATAGAAAGGAAGGAAAGAGAAATACCTCATCAAGTGAGTTGTCCAGGAGCTCAGCAAAAGCTGAAATAACAGATTGACACATTAAAAATAAGAAAAGGAACAGAAAACTTTAAAATTCAAAATGCAACAAAATGTTGTGCAACAGAAGACAAAAAGAGCAAGTCCGAGCTTCTAAAAAGAACGAAGAAGCTCACCTCCAAGGACCCACTTGTGACTGGTTGCATTAGAATGTAAGAATCTAGGATGAACTCTAACATGATCCATGCCACCTGCTAAAATAAATATAGATAGTGTGTAAGGTTTGCTCAAGTTAAACATCAAACCCTCGTATGAAGAAATGCTATGGTTGTGGATATACTTAGTCATTGTTGTATAACCTTAAGAAGTGAAGAGTATTCCCCAATGCAATCTCTTGGGGACAAATTTGTGAGCTTAGCAATATGTAATTTACAAAAAAGAGAATCTCTAGAAGTCATACAAGTAAAGAAAAATTCAAGCAATAACGTATCTAGAGATTTCACTACAAGCAAATATCATGTCAAAGTAATAACTGGTTCATTAAATGCAAATCGTGAAGAGTTACCCAAGAGAAAAGCTCCTCTTATACCTTGTTCAAGTACCAAATACAGGGTGTTTTCCCAAACCAACTCTCTCTCACAAGCTAATCACTAGACAAAACAAAATTGCTAAATTAGTGGGTAACATTATATCTTCCTCTTTCATAGCCACCACTCCTTTCTTTCCTTCAAAAAACACTCGAGGGATACTTGGATTGTAGCTCAAACAGAAAATTTTTATATTTTTTCCATTTTTGTGGTCTTTACATTAGACTTTTTAATAAGAGAAGAGATGGGATCCAGAGTTAACTTCCTCGGGAAAAAAATGAAGAAGTGGAAAGCATTTTGGATTTAATAGAAACAATAGTCCCCGTTCACCCTCCCTCCATCCTCGAACCCAAAAAGACGGAAAAAAGAACCAAATTAAGTAAAAGTGTTTGCATTTTTCTCCTTCAGTGGTTCTGTTACGCCTTCCTTCCTCCCCACACAATGTGAATTTGCATATGGCGATACCCATGTCACAATCTGGGAGGTAAACACATAACGCCATCATTTATTTCCAATCATAGTTGTAAAGTACAGTTCTAGCTGAAACCAAATATTATGCAAATATTTGAATGTTAACCTTTTATGATAGTTAAAATGTCATAAATTCTATTGAACTGAAACGTCCACACAGAATCCTCATTTCTTCAGTGAAAGTTTTACAGCGTTTTGTTTTTAAAACAATTCCCACTTTCAACCTGCCAAATAAACAATCCCCCATACCCAGAATCCAACTCTATCTCAAACAGCTCTCAACTGGACACTTCTTTCTTAACCTTGCCTCTTTCTATCCACTTCCAATAATCCATCTGATTCCCTCAATCACTCACTTCTACAACATCACCAAATTGACATGTATACTTGCATTTGATTTTTTTCCAAACGCTTAGGGAAATAATAGACAAGTCAAATTCTTTTGGCTTAGAATTTTCAGCTAGCTTCTAATAACTAAATGGATTCTCTTAGCTTTTACACTGACCAAAATAGAAATCTAGCGTAATACGAGGCCAATTTCCCTATTTCTACACAGAACGAGCTAAAGAATGGTACTCAAAAAAGAAAAGAAAAATGAAAAGCAATATACTAACCCGAAGACGATTCCCAATCACCCCAAGGGGCTCCCTCATAGTCCCCAGCCTTCCAGAACTGCTTTGAATTAACGTCCGCAGTAAGCAGAGCGCTGTCCTTCGATGCCCTTGGCGCCGGTAAAGCCAAGGCCACCGACGCTGGAGACGACGACCTTGGTTCCTTAGGCGGCAAAGGATCAAGAAATCCCAGCGGTAAGACCGCATTTGCTTGAGACTCATCGATTTTCTTCTTCTTCTTTGGCCTGTTGTTAACATCGGCATTACCATCAACTTCTGCCTCTTCGTCATCAGAATCGGAAGGGTTGTCAGAGTCCGAGTCGCTGCTACTAAGATCGATTACGGACACCGCCGACGCAGCCCTGCCGGCAGCTTCTGACTTCGATTTCTGTGGTAACAGCTGAAGAATTTCTTGCTTAATCCTAACAAAGCTTTTATTTTCCATTGTTTCCGACAACAAATTAGGGAAGTCTTTTGAATTGAATTGTTTACAGTAAAAGAGTGGGAAATTCTAACATGCAGCGCTTAGACTACGGAAAGATTCTGGGATTTGCTGAGTTCATTAAAAGAGCAGGTGGGTGAACTGCCTCTCACCCGTGCTGCAAGGCAAACTATAGGCCGGGGTATTTGTCTGGAGATCGAGCCCACCTTTGACTGAAATTATAATACCCTTCCATTTTATTACTTGGGAGCTCGCGAGCGTTGCTTAAAAAATGACCACATTTTGAAATGTAAAACATGCGATGATACCTTTTTAAAATTGCAAAGTTTTCAATCTTATATTTAGTTTGGTTTTTTTTTCCTAGAATTTTTTATCATGAAAAGTGTGATAATCAATTATTTTTGAAAAATTTTGCCTAAAAATTATTATCATCTTCCACTTTTATTCTCTTATAAAAACTTGATTGCAGTGAAAAAAAAGTTGCCACTACAATTACAATAGGTAATATTTTTATGAGCCAAAGAAATACTTTTCAAACTGTTTTTATAAAAATTTAATTGTAATTAGTACTGTCAAAATAGATCATAGCTTGTGGACTGATCTATTTATTCTTATAAATAAACAGACATTTACATAATTTGTCTAAACATATTTAAATGTAGGCCTACTTGGCTCGCTCTGTTTAGCCTACAGGCCAACGCGAATTGGATCAGGTTGGTCCCTTTTTTTTGCTAAAGTTAATTTTTAATTTAATATTTTAAAATTTTTATTTTAGTTCAAATATTCAATGTAATTCTAACTATATAAAAGTTTCAATATTAAGTTAGAGAAGTAATTTTTTAATTTGAAATTGAAGAATTTAATAAAGTTTTGATGAAAATATTCTTAGATGTTAAAAATATAGTAGAAAATAAAAAGTATGCATAAGATTAGGGTTGATTGAGTTAATTTTATGAATTAATTATTGTATTATTTTAACTATTTTCTTTATATAATTTATTTAAATTAAAATATATATATATAATGATTATTTTATATTTTGAAAATATTAGTAATTAGTCAAAGATCTTTTTTATCTCAATTATGAATTTATATAATCTCATAAGTGATAAAAAAATAACTTTTTTTAAAAAAAATATCTTGATCCGCGGACTGAACTGTTTAATCTTCATGCGACTTAAGACAAATATGGGTTGAAAATTTCTTAACTCGTGAAAAAGCACTCTCAATCCGTTTTGCCTAATTTAATGACAACAGGTCATGTCGAGTTAGAGCGGGTTAACCGTGTTTAATAGCACTAGTTGCAATAAGGAAAATGTTACCACTACATAGGTGATATTTTTATAAGTCAAAGAAATATTTTTTAAGCCAATACATCTAATAAGAGACAATCAACCCAATTGATTTAGTAAAAGGTGGAAACCTGATAATTTATGGTGAATAAAGGGGGAATGGCAATTCGAGTGAGCCACGCTTGAGAAGAAGGATGTATATCTTATCCTAACATCACCATGTGAATAAGTCGGTGGTAAATCCCTGAGACAATTGGCACGAAACCGAAGGTAAGCATGTGGGATAGACAGTGAAAAGTTGGGAAAGGCTAACCCATACGAGGTAGCATATTTCTTGGACTTCCTACATGTTGTTGCCGCTCTATTCCTCTCCTGCGCTCCAACATTCCCCAATTCTTATGATTAATTAGTTGCTTTCTTGTCTAGATCTGAGTTTACAGTCACGCAATCAAGTATCCATTTTATGCGTTGATGACGAAGTTAATTGTCCCAATGGTTGTGGCTGGTGTTTTGGATATTTAAGGATTAATTATCGCCATGATTTTCATTGTTGGAATCAATCCTAAGGATCAAGGCTTGCTATCTCTTTGATGGTCCTTTTTTTTTTTTTTGGTAAAATCTCTTTGATGGTCATGCTCACTCTCATTTGATCTTGCTGGTACTCTCGCTGGTCTTTTTACCGATATGGTGATTGGAATTGTTGGAGTTGTTGGAGTCGCAAATATTGAATGCTTATGTTTGGGTAGAGTTTCAAGTGGAAGAAAGGATAGCTTAATAGTTTGAATCGTGTACTTTGCTTATTCTTTAAACTAGTGATAATACCCGCGCATTGCGCGGATTGTTTATTTATTTAATTGTAAGATTAAAATTAAAATAATTTTTTAAAAATTAATTTTAAAATAATATTACATTGTATCATTTTTTTAACTTGAAAATGTTTAACTTTTAAAACGTTAAACTTTTTTGATCTTATAGCTTTAATTAAACTTATTTAATTGTGAATAATTTTCTTCTTTATAAATAAAGTGATACAAAATTCTCTCTCTATATATAATATATATATATATATATATATATATATATATATATATATAAAAATGATACAACAACCATTAAAAAATGAAAGTAAAACAAAAGAATTAGAGAGAACAAAGATCAACTCTATCCCACAGTAAAGATGTTATGCACTTACCTGTGCAAGAACCGCATAGTAGCTGTTGTGAGCAAGAACTTGATTCAGAAACTTAAATCAACAAAAGCCTTACCCTATTCAGCCTCAAAATCAAGTTAAGTAACAATTCCATAAACAAATAATCTCATGGTGACGTACAACATTTGGCTTAATGATAGATACAGAAGGAAACGTTGAGAACTCACATCCTATTCTTTCCAAATCTAATATAAATCAAGTAAGCCAATTTCAAAAATTTTGCCACAAATGAAAATAACTTAACTCATGCCATAACCTAACAAATGAAACATACTGGAGGAGAATTTCTTTCAATTAGACTTACTATCGCCCTTAAGGACAATTAGAGCAGCAACTCTTTTTTCAAAGAAGCGAACTTGAATTGCATGCTCATGTTGAAGGATAATTTGAGCAGAATACAACTGCAGAGTGTTAGCCCTAAGGGCAAATCATGTAATTTTGATTAATGACTGTAAGCCCTAAGGGCAAATCATGTAATTTTGATTCATGACAAATATTGATGAGAACTAATATGTTTATATTGTGTGATAGGATTTGTGAAGAAAGAAGTTTGAAGTCTCATTGCCTTCAAGAGGAAGAGCAAAGAATAACCTCATTAAGCTATGAGTCTTTTGAGGTGTATTCAAAGATAAACTCAAGGCATTGAAGACTTGAAGTGTAGAGTAGGTATGATGATAGGTAATATCTATGTGAACTCTACACTTGTATGTCTTGGAGTCTATTGAATGCATAAGAGAGCATAATATTGGTTTATTAAGTTTAAAAAGACTTTGAATGAATCTTTAGCAAATGTGGTTTTGTGTTCTAAAAGTTTTTAAGTAAACTTTAAATGATCAAATGAGTTTGATTGTGGTTTTCAAACTTATATTTGTCTAAATAAGTTATCTATATATATCAAATGTATTTCAAATACTTGGAAGATTGATTTCAAATGATTTTACAAAGTTTGAACACAATTCCATGAAATTCGGTCGTCCGAATTTTGTAGCAAAAGTTTGCTACTATTCTTCCAGAGAAATTCGGAAGAAGATTCGGACGCAGCCAAAAAAATTCGGTTGTCCGAATTTTGGCCTTCAGCATGGTCACTGTTCTTCCAGAGAAATTCGGAAGAAGATTCGGACGCAGCAGGAAAAATTCGGTCGTCCGAAAAATTCGGACGCAGAATTCGGTCGTCCGAATTTCCTGAAAGTAGCCGTTAACTAGCCGTTTTATAGCTGTTTCAACTTATTTTCAAATTCTATAAAAGTTATAAACGTGCAATCTTTTGCAAGAACTGAATCCTTGAATATTCTAAGCTTTCTAAAGTCTATTACAAACATTTCTCAAGCTCTCTTATGTCTTGTGCATTCAATTGATCAATCCAAAGACATCAAAGTGTGAAGGTACAACTTTGTGTAAATTCTACCAACAAGTGGTAACATCTACACACTCTTCTTTACTTATTCAATTGTGTTGATCTACTACCTCTAGCAAGGTTATCTTGATAACATAAAACCCTTTAGATAAGGGTGATCCTTGAAGTTGTGATTCAAGGTTGTTTGAGATATAAAACCATAGATTGGTGAGCCTTGTTTGTAAAAATTACTAGAAGAGGTTGTATGTGTAAAACCAAAGTGTGGTGAGCCTCTCTTGTAATCTGTGAACTTGAGCACATAGTAGAGTTATTGAAATCCTTAAGTGTATACTTAAGGTAGTGGAGGTAGATCTTGAGGATCGAACCACTATAAATTGTTTGTGTTCATTTGTTTACATTTCTTATACTGCTTTGCCATAATTTGTTTCTCTCTTATTCATATAATCTGTAAGTGATCTATACATATAAAAGATTTAAATTTGCAAAAATTAGCCAAATACCTAATTCACCACCCTCTTAGGTATTTCAATTGGTATCAGAGCTAGAACTTCTGTGTGTGGTTAACAACCTAGAAAACCAAGATCATATGGCTAATATGTCAAATCTACCTTACCTAGAAGGATCTTCCACAAATAGACCACCTTTGTTTAATGAAACAAATTACACTTTCTGGAAATCTAGAGTTAAAATTTATATTTGTTCTATTAATTTTGATTTGTGGAACATAATTGAGAAAGGTCCTTATGTCCCAATGAAAATGAGTGCTGATGGAATAACCTCAGTACCCAAGTCCACTGATGAATTTGATGAGCATGATTCTAAGAAAATGACTTTAAATTATCAAGCCATGAATATATTAAGTTGTGCTTTAGATGTTACTGAATACAATAGAGTTAGTGGATGTGATTCTGCTCATGACATGTGGAGATTACTTCAAATTACACATGAAGGTACTAATCAAGTTAAAGAATCTAAACTTGCCATGCTAGTTAGAGATTATGAACTGTTTACCATGAAACAAGGTGAAAATATTAGTGATATGTTTACAAGATTTACTAACATTTTCAATGGCTTAAAAGCTTATGGTAAAAGCTATACTATGGGAGAGCAAAACAAAAAGATTTTAGATGCTCTACCAAAATCCTGGCGACCTAAAAACACTTGCCATTGAGGAATCCAAAGATTTGAAGACTCTTCCACTTGGTTTTCAAACTTATATATGTCTAAATAAGTTTTCTATATATACCAAATGTGTTTTAAATCTTTGGAAGTTAAATCACAAATAATTTTACAAAGGTTGAACATGATTCCAAGAAATTCGGTCGTCCAAATTTGGTAGCAAAAGTTTGCTACTGTTCTTCCAGAAAAATTCGGAAGAAGATTCGAACGCATGAAGAAAAATTCGGTCGTCCGAATTTTGGCCCTCAGCATGGTCACTGTTCTTCCAGAGAAATTCAGACGAAGATTCGGACGCAACAGGAAGAATTCGGTCGTCTGAAAAATTCGGACGCAGAATTCAGTCATCCGAATTTCGTGAAAATAGCTGTTAACTAGTAGAAATGTCAATACGGGCCTAAGCCCGCTGCTCGCTCAGTATATACGGGCTTGGGCCTAGTATGCCCAAGCCCGTTTAAAACGCGAGCTTTTTGGCCCGCTCCGTTTAGCCCTGCGAGCTAACGCGGGCGAGCGCGAGCCAACCCGTTTTTTCTTTTTTATTTTTTTTTTAAAAATATAAATAAAAAACGACGTCGTTTCAATGTTTTTAAAAATATTTTTTTAAATGTTTTTCCCTGAAAGGACATCGTTTTGATTTTTTTTTCAAAACGACGTCGTTTTGAAAAGCCCGTGGGCTTGCTCGTTTAGCTCGCGGGCTATCTGTGATGGGTCAGCTGGGATCGAGGGTCCCGACCACGGGCCAAACGGGCCAGCCCATTTCAAAGCCGTACGGTGACAACACTATTAACTAGTCATTTTATAAATTGTTCTAACCGATTTTCAAATTCTATAAAAGTTATAAACGTGCAATCTTACGCAAGTTTTGAAACCTTGAATACTCCAAGCTTTCTAAAGTCTTTTACAAACATTTCTCAAGCTCTCTTATGTATTGTGCATTCAATTGATTAATCCAAAGACATCAAAGTGTGAAGGTGCAACTTTGTGTAATATCTACCAACAAGTGGTAACATCTACACACTCATCTTTACTTATTAAATTGTGTTGATCTACTAGCTCTAGCAAGGTTATCTTGATAACATAAAACCCTTTAGATAAGGGTGATCCTTGAAGTTGTGATTCAAGGTTGTTTGAGATATAAAACCATAGATTGGTGAGCCTTGTTTGTAAAAATTACTAGAAGAGGTTGTATGTGTAAAACCAAAGTGTGGTGAGCCTCTCTTGTAATCTGTGAACTTGAGCACATAGTAGAGTTATTGAAATCCTTAAGTGTATACTTAAGGTAGTGGAGGTAGATCTTGAGGATCGAACCACTATAAATTGTTTGTGTTCATTTGTTTACATTTCTTATACTGCTTTGCCATAATTTGTTTCTCTCTTATTCATATAATCTGTAAGTGATCTATACATATAAATGATTTAAATTTGCAAAAATTAGCCAAATACCTAATTCACCACCCTCTTAGGTATTTCAATTGGTATCAGAGCTAGAACTTCTGTGTGTGGTTAACAACCTAGAAAACCAAGATCATATGGCTAATATGTCAAATCTACCTTACCTAGAAGGATCTTCCACAAATAGACCACCTTTGTTTAATGAAACAAATTACACTTTCTGGAAATCTAGAGTTAAAATTTATATTTGTTCTATTAATTTTGATTTGTGGAACATAATTGAGAAAGGTCCTTATGTCCCAATGAAAATGAGTGCTGATGGAATAACCTCAGTACCCAAGTCCACTGATGAATTTGATGAGCATGATTCTAAGAAAATGACTTTAAATTATCAAGCCATGAATATATTAAGTTGTGCTTTAGATGTTACTGAATACAATAGAGTTAGTGGATGTGATTCTGCTCATGACATGTGGAGATTACTTCAAATTACACATGAAGGTACTAATCAAGTTAAAGAATCTAAACTTGCCATGCTAGTTAGAGATTATGAACTGTTTACCATGAAACAAGGTGAAAATATTAGTGATATGTTTACAAGATTTACTAACATTTTCAATGGCTTAAAAGCTTATGGTAAAAGCTATACTATGGGAGAGCAAAACAAAAAGATTTTAGATGCTCTACCAAAATCCTGGCAGCCTAAAACACTTGCCATTGAGGAATCCAAAGATTTGAAGACTCTTCCACTTGGTTTTCAAACTTATATATGTCTAAATAAGTTTTCTATATATACCAAATGTGTTTTAAATCTTTGGAAGTTAAATCACAAATAATTTTACAAAGGTTGAACATGATTCCAAGAAATTCGGTCGTCCAAATTTGGTAGCAAAAGTTTGCTACTGTTCTTCCAGAAAAATTCGGAAGAAGATTCGAACGCATGAAGAAAAATTCGGTCGTCCGAATTTTGGCCCTCAGCATGGTCACTGTTCTTCCAGAGAAATTCAGACGAAGATTCGGACGCAACAGGAAGAATTCGGTCGTCTGAAAAATTCGGACGCAGAATTCAGTCATCCGAATTTCGTGAAAATAGCTGTTAACTAGTAGAAATGTCAATACGGGCCTAAGCCCGCGGTCTGGCCCGTATATACGGGCTTGGGCCTAGTATGCCCAAGCCCGTTTAAAACGCAGGCTTTTTGGCCCGCTCCGTTTAGCCCGCGGGCTAACGCGGGCCGGGCGCGGGCCAACCCGTTTTTCTTTTTTATTTTTTTTTTAAAAATATAAATAAAAAACGACGTCGTTTCAATGTTTTTAAAAATATTTTTTTAAATGTTTTTCCCTGAAAGGACATCGTTTTGATTTTTTTTTCAAAACGACGTCGTTTTGAAAAGCCCGTGGGCTTGCTCGTTTAGCTCGCGGGCTTACTGTAGCGGGCTGCGGACTGAGGGTCCCAGCCCGCGGGCCAAACGGGCCAGCCCATTTCAAAGCCGGCCGGTGACAACACTATTAACTAGTCATTTTATAGCTGTTCTAACTGATTTTCAAATTCTATAAAAGTTATAAACGTGCAATCTTCTGCAAGTTTTGAAACCTTGAATACTCCAAGCTTTCTAAAGTCTTTTACAAACATTTCTCAAGCTCTCTTATGTATTGTGCATTCAATTGATTAATCCAAAGACATCAAAGTGTGAAGGTGCAACTTTGTGTAATATCTACCAACAAGTGGTAACATCTACACACTCATCTTTACTTATTAAATTGTGTTGATCTACTAGCTCTAGCAAGGTTATCTTGATAACATAAAACCCTTTAGACAAGGGTGATCCTTGAAGTTGTAATTCAAGGTTGTTTGGGGTGATCCTTGAAGTTGTAATTCAAGGTTGTTTGAGATATAAAACCATTGTATGTGGTGAGCCTTATTTGTAAAAGTTACTAGAAGAGGTTGTGTGTGTAAAACCATAGTGTGGTGAGCCTCTCTTGTAATCTGTAAACTTGAGCACATAGTAGAGTAATTGAAATCCTTAAGTGTAGGCTTAAGGTAGTGGAGGTAGATCTTGAGGATCGAACCACTATAAATTGCTTGTGTTCCTTGGTCTACATTTCTTATATTGCTCTGCCTTAAATTGTTTCTATTTTGTCCATATAATTTGTTATTGATCTATATACATAAAAGGTTTGATTTTGCAAAAATTAGCCAAATACCTAATTCACCCACCCCCTCTTAGGTATTTCAAAAAGCAATATAAATCCTATATTTCCATCCCATCCACCTAGGAGTCTCTTAATCTCCTTCGATATCTCAATTGTTGCATAATTCAAACCTGTAAGACCTAAGAGGGGGGTGAATTAGGTCTTTGGCTATTTATCGAAATCTTTTTCTTGTTTTGCAAATCCTTTGCTTTAATAAAAGCTCTTCTTTAATTTCACAAACTTCAAGTTTATATGTGATGTGATGGTTAAGATAAGATCATCAAACAATAAGACTACAACCAATCAATCAACAACTATGAATAAGTAATAATAACAAGAGCATGTAAATAAATAAAACTATAAGGAATGAACACACAATTTATAGTGGTTCGATCTCTCTAAGATCTACATCCACTACCTTGAGTCCACACTCATGGATTTCAACCAATCCACTATATGCTCAAGTTCAACACTTTGAGTGTTTCTCATAAGGATTTCTTCAATGTGTTTTACTCTATTCTCCAGTCCATCTAATTTTCCAAGAACCATTGGAGCAAAAGACTCAAAGAACTTATATATTTTCTCCATTTCCTTGACATGATTGTTCAAGGCTTCTTGGAATGCTTTGGCTATAATGGTGTTACCTCTAGTTACTCCTTTACTACTTGACCCAATTCCAGTTTCTTCCTCAAACAGTCTTCTTTTTTTGGAGGTTGCTCCCCCTCACTTGAGGTGTCATGCTTTCTTTTTGTTTTCATTTCCCTAGCAAGGGTTTCCTCTTCATCCTCTTCTTCTTCTTCCTCTTCACTTTCTATGATTCTTTCTCTTTCTATTCTTTTCGGAGGGGTTTCTCTTTTTGTCCTCCATACATTATCCTCATCAAGAATTAATTGCATTCTCTTAAGAGTTTCATTTGTGTAAATTTCACCACTCTTAAAGGCTTGCCCTCTTCCCGGAAGTTTGATCTTGAAATGCTTAAAGATTCTAGTTAATAACCTTCCAAATGGGAATGCCTTGGTTACAGTTTTTCTTGCTGCAATCATGTGTTTCAAAGCTATATACCCAAAGTTCATTCTTCTATGCTCATGCAGGGCTAACATGATTACCATATGCATATTTTCAACTGATGATTTGTGTCCAAAATTAGGAACAATCATTATAGTCACCATGTGATGCAACACTCTACCTCTTGCATCCAAGTTCTTAATTTCCCTTTCCTTTATGGCTCTAAATTCTCTTCCATTGGTAAATGCTTCTTCAAATCTAACATATGTGAAGAGTTTATGATCATAGCAATGCATGGATGGTGAATAATATCTAGCTCCATCGTCACCCACTCCACAAATTCTATTTATCAATCCTTCATTAAATTCAATGTCTATTTGTGATACTCTAGATGAATACCATTGTATCACATTATCTCCTATCATCTCAATTCTCTCCTCTTTCAAGTTTGCATAGAATTCATAAATCAAAGTAGGATAGTATTCTTCATCAATGAATAGCAAACTACTCTAACCAATATCATTGAAATAAGATAGGACAATATCCATGCTTGACAGTTTATCAATATCCACCTTATATCCAGGAATGATTTTTCTACTACTCTTATTCCATTCATCAAATTCATGAGTAGATTTAATTGAGACAAACCTGTCAATCACAGATAGTGTTTGAGGAACACGAATTCTTCTTGGCTGATTGAGGATTGAGTCTCCATCTCCTTCCTTAGTCTTTCCTTTTCTTTTCTCAACATTTGGCTTCTTTGTTCTCACCATGATGTTTTCTCTTGAGAAGGATTGGTTTTCTGTATGAACTTAGGGCTAGAAGTTTAAAAATGAAAGAAAATCGAGATGAGAATGTGTGATTTTGAAGGGATTTTGATTCGGATGTGAATGGGTATGAAAGGTTTCAAAAAAGAATGTGAAATTCGGAAGTTGAAGTGTTGAGAAGATTGTTTAATCTTCATTTAAAGGGTCACGTCCGTAAAATTCGGACGACCGATTTTTTAGGTATGCGTCCAAATTTTCGAGTGAAAGTTTCTATTTCTTCAGTTCAGAAAATTCGGTCGATCGAATTTTATGACCTGCGTCCGAATTTTTGATCAAAAGTCTCTGTTTCTTGTCACTCAGAAAATTCGGTCGACCGAATTTTCTGCAGTGCATCCGAATTTTGAATCAAAAATTTCCTGTATTCACCAAAACTTCAATACACACATTAGTCATTGAATCTTGAAATTCCTAAGAGTCTTCTTAGATGATTAAACCTTTCCTCAGCCAAAGGCTTTGTAAATATGTCAGCAATTTGATCATTTGTATTTATATATTCTAAGCATATATCTTTCTTTATCACATGATCACGAATGAAATGATGTTTTATCTCTATATGCTTAGTCCTACAATGTTGAATGGGATTTATGCTCAAGTTAATGGCACTAGTATTATCACATAGTATGGGCACACAATTGAATTTAAGATCATAATCAAGTAAGGTATGCTGCATCCATAACAATTGTGCACAACAACTACCTGCAGCTATGTATTCAGCTTCTGTAGTGGATAGAGACACACAAGCTTGCTTTTTACTGAACCAAGATACAAGACAACTACCAAGAAATTGACAATGACCACTTGTGCTTTTACGTTCAACTTTACAACCAGCATAATCCGCATCAGAATATCCAATAAGTTCAAAAGATGAAGTTTTTGAAAACCAAAGGCCATAGTCATGAGTATCAATCAAATAACGAAAAATTCATTTGATAGAAATTAGATGAGATTCTTTAGGACATGATTGGAATCTAGCACACAAGCATACAACAAACATAATATCTGGTCTACTAGCTGTGAGATAGAGTAAACTTCCGATCATACCTCTATATAATTTCTCATCAATACTTTTACCTTTCTCATCTTTGTCAAGTTTAGTTGATGAACTCATTGGTGTACTTATTCCTTTTGCTTGATCCATTCCAAGCCTTTTCAATAGCTCCTTAGTATACTTTGCTTGATTGATGAAGACTCCATCCTTGGTTTGCTTAATTTACAGCCCAAGGAAGAAACTTAGTTCTCCCATCATGCTCATCTCAAATTCATTTTGCATAGTTTTAGCAAACTTTTCACAAAGGGAAGTATTAGTAGCACCAAAAATAATATCATCAACATAGATTTGCACAAGTAAAATATCATTTTTAGAAGACATTTTTATAAAAAGAGTTGTATCTATTTTTCCTTTTGTAAAACCTTTTGAAAGAAGAAAACCACTTAATCTTTCTGTTAGCCCTAAGGGCAAATCATGTAGTTATGATTAGTTTTGATTAATGACAAATATTGATGAGGACTAATATGCTTGTATGTTGTGTGATAGGATTTGTGGATTAAGAAGTTTGAGGCCTCATTGCTTTGAAGCTAAAATGCAAGAACAACTCCAATATGTCAAAGTGATTGAAGATTGAAGAGTTTGTTCAAGATGTTAGAAGGCTTTGAAGACATGAAGTGTAGGTTGCATGTGCTTAATAGGTAAACTTTGTAAACCCTACACTCTTAAGCCTTGGAATCTATGATTTGCAATTGAGAGCACAAAACTTGATTTAAATGGTTTCAATGGTTTTGAACTTATCTAAATTATCAAGTTTTCATAAATGGTTTTTGCACTTAAAAGGTCTTTAATGACTTATCTTTTAGGCTAGAAGGTTTTCCAACTTGTTAGAATTGATTTGAACATGTTTTGACAAAGTTTGAAAAATTCGGATGCAAGATTCGGACGCAGCATGAAAAATTCGGTCGTCCGAATTTTTCTTGCATTGTGAACATTAATACTATTCATGTAATCAGTAATATTATTCACATGAACAGTGACACTATTCATGTGAACAGCACTGGCAATTTTTCCAGAGAAATTCGGACGCAAATTCGGACACAGCTGGAACAGTATGAACAGTGTCGTCCGAAATTTTCGACCAAAAATTCGGTTGACCGAATTTTGCTGAAACTAGCCGTTTTAGAAGTGACAATGGGAGAATTTTACAACCAAGTCTTTACAAAATTTGTGATGAAAATTGAATTTCATATAATTGTTTCAACTGCAGAAACCCCACAACAAAATGTGTTATTGAAAGAAAAATTTTAACTTTGCAAAAATTGGTTAGATCTATGCTTTGTGAAAATTCCTCAAAAATTTGTTTTGAGCCGAAACCATAAACAACACATGCTATGATATATAGAATTCTTTTAAGATCATTTTAAAGAAAAACATCTTTTGAAGTTCTCTTTTATATAACTTCTCAAGTTGCATATTTTAAAGTGTTTGATTATAAATGTCTTATCTTGAATACTTGTGATAACTCACTTAAATTTGATAGAAGATATAGGTATATCTCTTAACCATTCTTCTAATAAAAGGCCTATAGATTTTATAATGAAAAGAACCTTATATGATGAGGAAACCATTCAAACATCTTTTGAAGTTCTCTTTTATATAACTTCTCAAGTTGCATATTTTAAAGTGTTTGATTATAAATGTCTTATCTTGAATACTTGTGATAACTCACTTAAATTTGATAGAAGATATAGGTATATCTCTTAACCATTCTTCTAATAAAAGACCTATAGATTTTATAATGAAAAGAACCTTATATGATGAGGAAACCATTCATGATTGGTTTAGATGAATCTTACATTTGCTTGTAAAGAAAAGAAGAAGATGATGCAGGTACATCTATGAATAACTATCAAACCCATCTTCAAGCACCAACTTTGGAGGATCATACCAATAAAAAAAATGATTGAACAAAATCAAGATGACCAACCTAGTTATGACCAAGAGCTCTCAAAGAACCTAAGATATTCAAGAGGGTATCCTAAGGAGCAAATCATTGGTGATATCTTCCAATGAGTAAAAATAAGGCGGTACTTTATCAATAACTTTGATCTTTTATCTCATATGAGACTAAAAGTATTGATGATGTATTGTGTGATGATTTTTGGATTATTACTATGCAAGAGGAATTAAATCAATTTGAATGTTACAAAATTTCGAAATTCCTAAATCTCATGATCATTCCATTATTGGAACTAAATGGGTTTTAGAAATAAACTCAATGAATCCGAGGAAGGTGTAAGAAATAAATCTAGATTTGTCACCCAAGGATTCAATCAAGAAGAGTGAATTATTTATGATGAAACCTTTGCTCCGAATGCTAGACTTAAGTCCATAAGAATGCTTTTGACTTTTACTTTCTTCAAAGGTTTTAAGTTATTTCAAATGAATGTTAAAAGAGCTTTTGAAAATGGTTTTATTGAGGAAGAAGTTTATGTGGAGCAATCACCCAATTTTGATCACGAAAAGTTTCCTAACTGTGTTTTCAAATTATCCAAAGCTTTGTATGATTTAAAACAAGCTCCTAGAACTTGGTATGAAAAATTGAGTGGTTTTCTTCTTTAAAAAGGATTTTCAAGATGAAAGGTTGATGCTACTCTTTTCATAAAAAAAAAAAACTCTTGTAACAATGATCTATAAGTTGTCCAAATATATGATACAATCTTTGGTGCTTCTAATACTTCACTTTGTAATGTGTTTGCCAAGTTGATGCAAAGTAAATTTGAGATGAGCATGATAGGAAAACTCAATTTCTTTCTTGGCCTACAAATCAAGCAAACCAAGCATGGCATTTTCATGAATCAAGTTAAGGTATAAGCACTTCCATAAGTTTATCAACTATGCTTGACAAGAATAAAAAGGTTTCATAGTAGTAGTGAACTCTATTTGATAGCTTGTAGAGCCGATATTATGTTTGTCATGTGCTTGCGTGCTATATTTCATCTTGTCCTAAAGAGTCTCATTTAAATTTTTGTTAAACACATTCTCTATTACCTTATTGATACTCTAAGTGATTATGGTCTGTATTTCAAATGTGTGGCTATGTTATGTAATAACACTAATGCAATAAATTGGAACATCATGCTTTCAACAAACTAGAACAAAGAATGTTTGCACTAATGAACAAATTAATGATATTTTACTAAGCCATTAGCTGAAGAAAGGTTTGGCTAATCTTAGAAGAAGCTTAGGGATTTCAAAATTCAATAACTAATGAGTGTATTCAAGTGTTGTAGCTCCAAGTGAGGACAAAGAAGCCTAGCATGGGAAAAGGAAAGGGAAAAGCCAAAGAAAGAGAAGGAGGACTAGTGATCAATGAACCAAGGAAGGTTCATGTTTTGCAAAGCGTGTCATGGCTGGATAGATTTGTCACAATGAAGACTGCTACTGAATTTGATGATTGGACAAAAAGGAACCATAAGACAAATCCGAGCCACAAGGTGGATGTCATCAAACTATCTGAAATGGGTAATATAATCTTAGTTTTTAAATGATGTGAGCTGGACTAGTCTGTTTGTGTTTGATGAATGCTATTACCTTCCTTAGTGTATGAAGTTTAAGCAAATATTAAGGAAGAAAGAGTTGAGCAAGTTGGTAATAAAGCTATTCAGTGGTATTCTTCAAGAATAACACAAGTTGATTTTTGAGATTGATAATGCATTGCTAAATAAAATTTGTGATGTTGAGGATGTTGGGTTTAGGCATTATTCTTCCGGGGGACATTGTTTTATAAGTAAGTTATACTCACATGAAAGAATTGAGAATGCCTATATAAATGGTAGAAGGTTCAAGACTAGAAAGGAGAGAGAGAGATAAAAGCTTTTTGATGGTAGTAAAAATTTTGGAATCACATGCTTACTACCTTGATTATAGCATACTTTGGGCACAAATCTTCTGTTGATAATATGTATGTTGTAATTATGCTAGCCATGCATAAGAAAAAAAATTGAATTTTGGATATATAGTGCAAAAGAATAAAATGGCAGCTAGAAGAACCGAGCATAAGGCATTGTCGTATGGATGATTATTAACAGGATTTTTCAAGCATCTCCAAGTGCAATTGTCTTCTAGTGGTTTACCAATAAAGAGTGAAGAAGTCTACACCAACAACTCACTAAAGATAATGCTTTGGATACTTGATGATGATAATGTATGAAGGGCTAGAAAAGAAACTCCTCTAAGGATTGATAGAAGAGGTACTAGTGGTGAAGAAGAAAATGCAGAAGAAGAAGAGGATGAAGAGGAAATCCTTGCTAGAGAAAGGAAAAAAAAAAGGGAGCATGAGTCACCAAGTGAGGGGGAACAACACCCCACAAAAAGAAGACTATTTGAAGAGGTAACCTCTATTGAGGGAAAAGAAGTTGAAGGTGATAATCTCATTAGAAGTGATATCATAGTTGCCAAGCTGTTTCAAGAGACATTCAACAGTCATGTAAATGAAGTGGAGAAGATGAAAAAATTCTTTGGTCCTTTGCTCAAATGATTCTTGGAAAATTTGATGGTTTAGAAGCTAGAGTCAAGAATATGGAAGAATACTTGAGAAAGATTTCTCAAGTGATTTTTGAATGGTGCAAGTTCCTGTAAAACTAAAGAAGAAGACAAAGATGAAGGAAAAAGCAGTGAAGTAGTCCAAGAGAAAGAAGAGCATGAGAATGAAGAGCAAAGAACAAGCAAGAAGAAGGAGGTGAAGGAAGTCTAACAAAGTCAAATCACAAATCCATCACCAATTTTCTTCAGCCAAGAGATCAAGGGAACCATGGCTATTATAACAAACAGATTTGGAAGTGAAGACCATGAAGCGCATTCAAGACTAAGCCTTTCTATCCCTAAACTCTATTTTGTTGCTTATTTTAGTTTATGCTTTGATGCACATGTTATGCTCTAACATTGAAATTTACTTGTGCTTGTTTATTTTAGTTTATGCCTTGATGCACATGTTATGCTCTAACATTGAAATTTATTTGTGCCTTTTTAGTCATTATAATGTTTTGAAGCTCAATATATGAAATACTTGTGATAAGAGATTCTTTTGTTTCACTTTTGTTGTCCAAGTACTCTTACCCCATCTTTGATTGATGACAAAAAGGGGAGAAGAAAAGTGATGACAAAATGTGTGGAAATGTGTGAAAATGTGTAATAGCAGTGGAATTTCTCATGCATGAATAGAAAATGTGTAAATTTTCTATAAATCCATGCATATGTCAAGGGGGAGAAAGAATGATAGCTGCAATGTTCTATGTAATGTGAATGTGCTTGCTGTAAATGTGTTACGTATGTGTACTATAGGTCAAAATGTAAAATGAATGTGTACTGTGAAAATTTTTGGCTGCATTTGAAATTTAAATTGAAAGTGTTAAAATATGTGAGGCTTTAGTTGTTTTCTGAGATTTTGGAATATGGTTAAGTTGAGATTGAAATCTTGAACTTGGTTCTTGACTTGACCTATGATTTTGAATTACTTCAAGAAAACAATTGAATACATGAATTTTGTGGTTTTGCAAAGCTAAACAAAGTGCCTTTGTGGACATACACGTTTGAATACTTCAACATTTCATTTTAAAAGGCAAAATCACCTTTTCAAACTTGTTGCAAAAATTTGGACTCAAAATTCGGATGCAT
Source organism: Rauvolfia tetraphylla (assembly GCA_030512225.1). Lineage (NCBI taxonomy): Eukaryota > Viridiplantae > Streptophyta > Magnoliopsida > Gentianales > Apocynaceae > Rauvolfia > Rauvolfia tetraphylla. The sequence continues at coordinate 1,640,467 of JAJQKT010000019.1, forward strand.
CCAGATTTATTGTCAAAATTTGCTCCTTTGTTGTTCAAATTGATTCAAATATGTTTTATTCTCTTCCATTATGTTTGAACAACCTTAGGAAAGATTTATTTCACATTAAACTTTCATTATATTGAATTTATTGCAATTTGGATTTGGAATGTCAAAATTCGGATGCATGAGTTTAAAAATTCGAATGCATAAGTTTCAAAATTCGGATGCATGCTATAAAATTCGGATGCATTCAAATTTCACTATCAAAATGTGCTCCTTTGTTGTTCAAATTGATTCAAATATGTTTTAATCTCTTACTATATTTTTGAACAACCTTAGGAAAGCTTATTTACAAAATTTGGAGCTTTCATTTATCTTATTTTAAAGTTTGGACTTGATGTGTCAAAATTCAGATGCATAGTATCTCTAGTCCAAATTTGTTGAAAAAATGAGCACAATCTAAGGGGGAGCATTGATAAGCTTTTAACAACCTTAAAACCTCTCTTAGAAGTTTTCTAAATGCTTAAATTGTATATCTTCTATCCTAGTTTTGTTGGAAGGAAGGAGGTAAATGGAGGTTGGTTGGGTCATAGACTCATATTGAGCCTTTTGTATGTCAATTTGCTAAATTGGTTATTTTCTATCATTGACATTAATACTTCTATGTGCTACTCTGTTTAAATCCATCACATCTTGCATCAAAGTTTGTCATCATCAAAAAGGGGGAGATTGTTAGTCATAAGGGCAAATCATGTAGTTATGTTTAGTTTTGATTAATGACAAATATTGATGAGGACTAATATGCTTGTATGTTGTGTGATAGGATTTGTGGATTAAGAAGTTTGAAGTCTCATTGCTTTGAAGCTAAAATGCAAGAACAACTCCAATATGTCAAAGTGATTGAAGATTGAAGAGTTTGTTCAAGATGTTAGAAGGCTTTGAAGACATGAAGTGTAGGTTGCATGTGCTTAATAGGTAAACTTTGTAAACCCTACACTCTTAAGCCTTGGAATCTATGATTTGCAATTGAGAGCACAAAACTTGATTTAAATGGTTTCAATGGTTTTGAACTTATCTAAATTATCAAGATTTCATAAATGGTTTTTGCACTTAAAAGGTCTTTAATGACTTATCTTTTAGGCTAGAAGGTTTTCCAACTTGTTAGAATTGATTTGAACATGTTTTGACAAAGTTTGAAAAATTCGGATGCAAGATTCAGACGCATCATGAAAAATTCGGTCGTCCGAATTTTTCTTGCATTGTGAACATTAATACTATTCATGTAATCAGTAATACTATTCACATGAACAGTGACACTATTCATGTGAACAGCACTGGCAATTTTTCCAGAGAAATTCGGACGCAACTGGAAAAATTCGGACGACCGAATTTTTCCTCGCATAGTGAATAGTACGTGAACAGTAATGAACTGTGGCGACCGAATTTTGCTGAAACTAGCCGTTTTATTACTGTTAAAGCCAATTTTTCAAATCTATAAAAGCCCCAAACTCCAGATTTTTGAAAGAACTTTTGAACATTCAAAATCCTTCATGCTCTAACTTATTTTACATCAAAATTATTTGAAAAGCTCTCAAATTGCCTTGTGCTCAAAGATTGAAATTCAAGATTCCAAAAGCAAGAAGTGAAGTGGTGCTAGCAATCGTATTCATCCACCAATAAGTGTTGGTAACATTCAAATTCTCTCTTTATATTATTGTTGTGATTGATACAAGGTTGTCAAGAGACATAAAACCATTGTGGAGGGTGAGCCATAGACTAGATTAATCAAGGTTGTTGTGTAAAACCCATTGGTGAGGGTGAGCCTTGGATTAGATTGGTCTAGGTTGTCTAGTGACATAAAACTCTTTGTGATAAGAGTGAACCTTGTTTATTAAATTGAAAAGAGGTTGTTGTGGTAAAACCCATTGAAGGCTGAGCCTCTTGTGTAATTGCTTGGATTAAGCATATAGTGAATTGGTTGAAATCCTTGAGTGTAGACTCAAGGTAGTGGATGTAGATCTTGGAAAGATCGAACCACTATAAATCGTGTGTTCATTTATTTATAGCTTTACTTGTTTACATACTTGTATTATTATTGTTTGTTCTTAGTTGTTGATTGATTGGTTTTGATTTTATTATTTGATCATCTTGTCTCGACCATTAAATCACATATAAACTTAAAGCTTGTGAATTTGAAGAAGAGCTTTTAATACGGCAAAGGATTAGCCAAAAAGGAAAAGATTTTCAAAAATTAGCCAAAGACCTAATTCACCCCCTATTAGGTCTTACACTTTCATACCAAGATCTTGGAGCTTGTTTCAATCCATATAGACCTTTAGTTAATTTGAAAACATGATTTGGAAATTTTTCATGAATAAAGCCTTGAGGTTGTTCTACATAAACCTCTTCTTCAATAAAACCATTTAGAAAAGCACTTTTGACATCTATTTGAAATAGTTTAAAGTCTTTAAAACAAGCAAATGCCAAGAGTATTCTAATAGACTCTAATCTGGCCACTGGAGCAAAAGTTTCATCATAATCGATACCTTCTTCTTGATTGAAGCCTTGAGCAACAAGTCTAGCTTTATTTCTAACAACTTCTCCTAGTTCATTTAACTTATTTCTAAATATCCATTTTGTACCAATAACTGAATGATCATGAGGTCTAGGAACAAGAGTCCAAACTTTATTTCTCTCAAACTGATTTAACTCTTCTTCATAGCAATAATCCAGAAATTATCACACAATGCATCATCAATATTTTTAGGTTCAATATGAGATGAAAGGACAAAATTATCAATAAAGTACGTCTTGTTTTGACTCCTTGAGAGACATCACCAATGATTTGCTCCTTAGGATGACTTCTTGCATATGTGAGATCCTTTGGAAGTTCTTGATTATTGCTTGATTGACCATCATGTTCTTGCTCCATTATTTCTTCTTCTTTAGCATGATCTTCCAATGTAGGTACTTGGTGTTAAGTTTGATTTTCAACCATTGAGGAACCTGCATCATCTTCATTTCTTCTTTGACGATAAATATTAGATTCATCAAAAGTTACATGAATAGTTTCTTCAACACATAATGTCCTTTTGTTATAGACTCTATATGCCTTTTTATTTGATGAATAGCCTAGAAATATGCCTTCATCAGATTTTCTATCAAACTTACCAAGACTGTCACTAGTATTTAAAATAAAGCACTTACAACCAAAAACTTTAAAATAGACAATTGATGGAGTTTTATCAAATAGAAGTTCAAAAGGTGTTTTTCTTATAAAAGGTCTTAGTAAAACTCTATTCATTACATAGCATGCTGTATTTACAGCTTCAACCTAAAAATATTTTGGTAAGGAATTTTCACAAAGCATTGATCTAGCCATTTCTTGTAATGTTCTGTTTTTCCTCTCAACAACACCATTTTGTTGAGGTGTTTTGGCTACAATCTTGGTTACAAAACTCTCTTCCATTATCACTCCTAATAGAGATCAGTTTGCAATCAAGAGAAATTTGAACCTTCTTGAAAAGTTTTGAAAATTCATAAAATGTTTCATCTTTTTGTGATAAAAAGACTACCCATGTAAATCTTGAAAAATCATCAACAATAACATAAGCATGTCTTTTACCACCAAAACTAGTTGTCCTCATAGGTCCAAATAAATCCATGTGAACTAGTTCAAGAGGTTTTGAGGTAGAAACTATTTTTTTTTGGTTTAAAAGATGTTTTTGATTGTTTTCCATATTGACAAGCATCACAAAGACGGGTTTTATCAAAATGCATTTTTGGTAATCCTCTAACTAGTTCTTGTGTAGAAAGTTTGTTCAATAAATCCATGCTTACATGTCCTAATCTTCTATGCCATAAAAATCCATCATTGTCATGAATGGCAAGACATTTATTATCATTAGTCATAAGCTCATCAAGATATAACACATATACATTACTAACTCTTTTAGCAACAAAAATAGTTTTATTACTTGCACTATCAAGAATAGTACAAGTATCACATTTAAACTCAACTTTGCAACCATTGTCACATAATTGACTAATCCTAAGTAAATTATACTTTAAACCATCAATAAGTAAAACTTGCTTGATAAGAGGGAAAGAACCTTTACCAATGTTACCTATTCCAAGTATTTTCCCTTTCTTCTTATCTCCAAATGTGACAAAACCTTCACTTGTAGCTTGAAGCTCACTAATAAGTGATGCATTTCCAGTCATGTGCCTTGAGCAGCCACTGTCAAGAAACCATTCAGTGGCACTTAATCTTGAGGAAAATTGTACCTATACCAAATTGGAAAGAGTGATTTTTGGTACCCATATCTTCTTAGGTCCAAGGGAGTTAGTAGTAGTTCCTTTGATTTTCCAAATGGTCTTAACACCATTTTCTATCTTTCTTTGTATAAAACATCTAGAAACCCTATGTCTATGCTTGCCACAATATGTGCAACAAATATGAGACCTAGAATGAGAAGATTCTTTAACAAATAACCCTTTTGGTTTTGGATGAGAACAATCATGTGTAAAACTGAGACCGTGCTTTACAAATGAGGATCTTTGATAACCAAGTAATTTATTTAAATTTTCTCTTCCATTTGTAAATCTCTCAATGCATAAAGTAAGATCATTTACTTTCCTTTTTAAAAGCTCATGATCTTTTAGCATTGATTCAAGAGAAATAATTTTTGAACAAAGCTTTTTGTTTTCAAAAGATACATGTTGTATGGTAGTATTCATAACTTCTTTTTCAATGGTAAGAGAATTAAAGGTCTCAAGATGTCTATCATTTTCAATACATAATTTTGAATTTTCATTTGAAAGATCATTAATTTTGGTTTTCATTTCTTTATTTCTTCTTGAAGACTTTTTCAGTTCTTCATACAATTCTACAATTAAATCACTAGAATCAATATCATCATCACACAAATTTGAAATAGAGGGTGAAGATTGTACCTCATCATCAATGGACATAAAGCATATATTGGCCTTCCCTTCACTTTCATCCTCACTTTCTTGTTGATCCCACGTTCCAGCTAGTCCTTTTCCTTTCTTGGAAGATTTCTTTCTGTTTTTGCTTTCTCTTTCCCTCTCTAACACTTTGGGACAGTCAGCAATAAGATGCTCTGTACTCTTACACTCAAAACATTGAGGTTTATATGATGATGATTGTCCACTCTTCTTGATTGACTTTCTTTCTTTCTTGAGAAATTCCTTTTTGTAGAATCTCTTGAACTTCTTCACTGCCATTGTAATCTCTTCTTCTTCACTGTTTCCTCCTTCTTCTTCACTTGAAGATAGTTCTTGTTCACTCAAGTTATTTGAGGCATTAAGAACTACTCCTTTTCTTCCCTTTTCCTCATCTTCCTTATCATTCAACCGTTTCATCTTCATTTCATGTGTAAGTAGTGATTCAATAAGCTCTACAAGAGGAGGGTGTTATCCCTAAGGGCAAATCATGTAGTTTTGATTAATGACAAATATTGATGAGGACTAATATGCATGTCATTTGTGTGATAGGATTGTTGGATTAAGAAGTATGAAGTCTCATTGCCTTGGAGCTAGCAATGCATGAACAACTCAAATATGTCAAAGTGATTAAAGATTGAAGAGTTTGTTCAAGATTAATGAAGGCTTTGAAGACATGAAGTGTAGATGACATGTGGTTAATAGGTAAATATTGTAAACCCTACACTCTTAAGTCGTGGAATTTATGAGTTGCAATTGAGAGCACAAAACTTGATTTAAATGGTTTCAATGGTTTTGAACTTACCTAAATTATCAAGTTTTCATAAATGATTTTTGCACATAAAAGATCTTTAATGACTTATCTTTGAGGCTAGAATGTTTTCCAACTTGTTTGAAATGATTTAAACATGTTTTGACAAAGTTTGAAAAATTCGGAAGAAGATTCGGACGCATGCAGAAGAAATTCGGTCGTCCGAATTTTGTGAAGAATTTTTTCTGCACTGTGAACAGTGAACAACGCATGAATAGTAACACTGTGAACAGTGAACAACGCATGAATAGTAACACGATGAATAGTGACTATTCATTTGAACCGTTTACTATTCTTGCAGAGAAATTCGGACGAAGATTCGGAGCTGGAAAATTCGGTCGTCCGAATTTTGTGAATAGTGCATGAACAGTGTTTTTTGAAACTAGCCGTTACTAGCCATTTTATGGCTGTTTAAACTGATTTTTGAATTCTATAAAAGCCATAAACTCCAGATTTTTTAGTAGAACTTTGAACTTAACAAATCTTACATGCTCTAACTTATTTTACATCAAATCAAATTGAAAAGCTCTCAAATTGCCTTGTGCTCAAAGGTGTACATTCAAGATTCCAAAGGCAAAGGTGAAGTGGTGCTAGCAATTGTATTTATCTACCAAGAAGCGTTGGTAATATTCAAACTCATTTATTCCTCATTTAATTCTGTTTTTCTACTAGCTCATTGCAAGGTTATCTTTAGACATAAAACCCTTTTGTGTTGGGGTGAGCCATAGACTAGATTAATCAAGGTTGTGGTGTAAAACCCATTGTGTGGGTGAGCCTTTGATTAAATTAGTCTTTAGGTTGTCTTTGGATATAAAACCCTTGTGGAAGGGTGAACCTTCTTTGTATAATTACTAAAAGAGGTTGTGTGTGTAAAACCATTGTGTGGTGAGCCTCTTATGTAATTGTTGAATTTGAGCATATAGTGGATTGGTTGAAATCCTTGAGTGTGGACTCAAGGTAGTGGATGTAGATCTTGGAGAGATCGAACCACTATAAATCGTGTGTTCATTTTCTTATTACTTTACTTGTTTACATACTTGTGATTATTATTTATGCTTAGTTGTTGATTGATTGGTTATGGTCTTATAGTTTGATAATCTTGTATTAATCATCAAATCACATATAACTTGAAGTTTGTGAATTTAAAGAAGAGCTTTTATTAAGACAAAGGATTTGCAAAAAGGGGAAAAGATTTCGATAATTAGCCAAAGACCTAATTCACCCCCCTCTTAGGTCTTTCAATTGGTATCAGAGCAAGGTCTTCTTGTTAAGGTCTAACAACCTAGAAGTAAAGATTCTATGGCTAGTTTATCAAATTTGCCTTATATGGAAGGTTCCTCTACAAATAGACCTCCTTTGTTTGATGGTTCTAATTTTACATTTTGGAAATCTAGAATTAGAATTTTTATTTGTTCTATTAACTTTGATTTGTGGAGTATCATTGAGAAAGGTCCCTATGTTCCTATGAGAATAAAAGCTGATGGAATTACAAGGGAACAAAAGTCTATGGAGGAAATTGATGAGAACGACTCAAGAAAGATAACCTTAAACTACCAAGCAATGAATATCTTGAGTTGTGCATTGGACGAGAATGAATACAATAGAGTGAGTGAATGTGACACCGCTCACGACATGTGGAGACTTCTTCAAGCAACACATGAGGAAAGAGCCAATATGTGTTTTATGTCAATAAATGATGAGGTACAATCCACTCCTTCTACCTCTACTTATTGTGATGATGATGTTGATGATATTGATGATCCTAGTGAATTACTTGTTGAGATGTATGGAGAATTAAAGAAGGCTTCAAAAAGGAATAAGGAAATGAAAACCAAAATTAATGATTTATTGAATGAGAATTCAAAATTGTTTTGTGAAAATAAAAAGCTTCTTGATTCTATTGAATGCTTGAATATTGAAAAAGAAGTTTTAAATGTCTCTTTACAAAATATGTCCCTTGAAAATAAGATTCTTTGTGAAAAGATTTTGTCTCTTGAAAGAATGCTTGTTGATCATGAGACTTTGAAAAAGAAGGTTGAAGAACTTACATCATGTATAGAAAAATTTAAAAAAGGAAGGGACAATCTTGATAAAATTCTTGGAGCTCAAAGATCTCTCCTTGTCAAAAATGGTCTTGGTTACAATTATGTAAACAATGTGCCTAAATATAACAAATTCTTTGTTAGAGCTACTTCTACTTCCATGCATCATACTTGTTGTACTTATTGTGGAAAACATGGACATAAAGTCACCAAATGTTATGTTAAAAAGAAAAGTAGAGAATGGTGTAAAAACCATTTGGAGAGTTAAGGGAAATATTACTAACCCTCACGGACCCAAGAAAGTATGGGTACCAAAGGAAACTTCCTCTTCTTTATTGCAGGGTACTCTCAATTCAAACTCAAGCACCACTAAATGGCATATTGATGATGTTGGCTTAAAGAATAACAGAAAAACACCTCATGCATAATCAAGGTCAAAGCAACCTATGAAGTAACCAATGTTGATAAAGGTTCCTCTCTTCTTTTTAAACAAATGTTGCTTAGTGATAATTTGAAATATAATTTGCTTAACATTAGTCAATTATGTGATAGTGTGAAAAGTTGAATGTGAATGTAATACTTGCACTATACTTGATGGTGTCAATAGTAGAACTATTTTTGTTGCAAATTGTATTAATGCCTTGCCTTGATGAACTTGTTGCTTATAAAGTTAGATGATTTTCCACTCATGATAATGACGGTTATTTATGGCATAGTAAACTTGGTCATGATAAAATGATTAAAATAACTATGATTGAATATCTATGCATTTGCTTGGCCAAAAACATCTTTATGAAACTTCACAAAATGTTCAGACTTGAAGTTTGGATGTAGACCACAAGTTCGGTCGCCTGAACTTATGTGACAATATGACATTTTGTGATTTTGATTAATTACTCGCAAAATGTTGCAATATGTGTTTTATCTTAATAAACTTAGATGTCTTGTGGCTTATGATAATGATGGATTTTCTTGGCATAAAAGATTAGGTCACGTGAGCATAGATTTGTTGAGCAAACTTTCATCTTAAGATTTAGTTGGAAGATTACTAAAAATATGTTTTGAGAAAATTATCTTTGAGATACTTGTCAATATGGAAAACAAACAAAAGAATCTTTCAAACACATGAAAATGCATTTAGACCTCAATCATCTTGAACATGTTCATATGGATTGATTTGGACTTATGAGGTACTCTAGTATTAATGACTTGAAGTATGCCTTAGTAGTGGTTGAGGATCTCTAAATATTCACTTTAGCATTATTCTTTGCTCAATAGAAGATAAAGTGTTTCATATGATTGTAAAACTATTCAAAAAGGTTCAAACCTCCCTTGAGTGCAAATTGATTTCCATTAGAAGTGACTATGGGAGAATTTTACAACTAAGTCTTTACAAAATTTGCTTTGAAAATTGAATTTCATATAATTGTTTCAACTGCAAAAACCCCACAACAAAATGGTGTTATTTGAAAAGAAAATTTAAACTTTGTAAAAATTGGCTAGGTCCATGCTTTGTGAAAATTCTTCCTCAAAAATATTTTTAGTCCAAAGTCGTAAACATCACATGTTATGATAAATAGTATTCTTTTAAGATCATTTTGAAGAAAAACATCTTTTGAATTCTCTTTTATAGAATGCCTCAAATTGCATATTTTAAAATGTTTGGTTATAAATGTCTTATCTTAAATTCTTGTGTTAACTTACTTAAAATTTGATAGAAATCTTGATATTGGTATATCTCTTATCTATTCTTCTAACAAAAAGGCTTATAGAATTTTATAACAAAAAGAACCTTACATGATGAGGAAACCATTCATGTTAGCTTTGATGAATCTTACATTTACTTGGAAAGAAAAGATGAAGATGATGTAGGTACATCTATGAATGACTATCAAATCCATCTTCAAGCACCAACTTTGGAGGATCATACCAATGAGCAAGAAATGATTGAACAAAATGATCAACATAGTGGTGATCAAAAGCTCTCAAAGAACTTAAGATATCCAAGAGGCCACCCTAAGGAGCAAATCATTGGTGATATCTAATGCGGTACTTTATCAATAACTTTATTCTTTTATTGGATATGAGCCTAAAGTATTGATGATGCATTGTGTGATGATTTTTGGATTATTTGTATGCAAGAGGATTTAAATAAATTTGAAAGATACAAAATTTTGGATATTCCTAAATCTCATGATCATTCCATTATTGGAACTAAATGGTTTTTAGAATTAAACTTATTGAATCCGAAGAAGTTGTTAGAAACAAAGTTAGACTTGTTGCCTAAGGATTCAATCAAGAAGAAGGAATTGATTATGATGAAACCTTTGTTCCGAATGAAAACTTGAGTCCATAAGAATGCTTTTGACTTGTACTTGCTTTAAGTTATTTCAAATGAATGTCAAAAGTGCTTTTCTAAATGGTTTTATTGAGGAAGTAGTTTATGTGGAACAATCACCCAGTTTTGCTCATGAAAAGTTTTCTAACCATATTTTCAAACTATTCAAAGTCTTATATGATTTAAAACTAGCTCCTACAATTTAGTGTGAAAAATTGAGCATTTTCCTTCTTTCAAAAGGATTTTCAAGAGGAAAACTGAAACTACCCTTTTTATAAAATCCTCATGTAACAATGATCTATAACTTGTCCAAATATATGATACAACTTTTGGTGCTTCCAATACTTCACTTTGTGATGTGTTTTCCAAGTTGATGTAAAGTAAATTAGAAATGAGCATGATAGGAAAACTCAATTTCTTTCTTGGCCTACAAATCAAGCAAACCAAGAATGGCACTTTCATGAATCATGTTAAGGTATAAGCACTTCCATAAGTTTATCAACTATGCATGACAAGAATAAAATGGTTTCATAGGAGTAGTCAACTCTATTTGACTGCAAGTGGAGCCAATATTATGTTTGCAATGTGTTTGTGTGCTAGATTTCATCTTGTCATAAAGAGTTTCATTTGATTGCTATTAAACACATTTACTATTACCTTATTGATACTCTAAGTGATTATGATCTATGTTTCAAATATGTGGCTATGTTATGTGATAATACTAATGGAACAAATTTGACAATCATATTATTCAACAAACTAGGACAAAGCATATAGAGATCAAACTTCATCTCATTAGAGATCATTCTACTAAGGGTAATATTTGTTTAAAGCATATTTGCACTAATGAACAAATTAATGATATTCTTACTATGCCATTAGCCGAAGAAAGGTTTAACCAATCTTAGAAGAAGCTTAGAAATTTTAAAAAAAAATTCAATGACTAATGAGTGTATTCAAGTGTTGTAGCTTCAGGTGAGGACAAAGATGCCTAGCATGGGAAAAGGAAAGGGAAAAGCCAAAGAGAGAGAAGGAGGATCAGTGATCAATGAACCAAGGAAGGTTCATATTTTGCAAAGCATGTCACGGCTGAATAGATTTGTCACAGTGGAGGCTGCTACTAAACTTGATGACTGGACAAAAAGGAATCATAAGATATATCCAAGTCACAAGGTGGATGTCATCAAACTATTCAAAATGGGTAATATACTCTCATTTTTAAATGATGTGAGCTGGACTGGTTTGTCTGTGTTTGATGAATGCTATTACCTTCCTTAGTTTATGAAGTTTATGCAAATATTAAGGAAGACAAAGTTGAGCAAATTGGAAATTAAGCTATTCAGTAGTATTCTTCAAGAATATCACAAGTTAATTTTTGAGATTGATAATGCACTGCTCAATAGAATTTGTGATGTTAAGGATGTTGGCTTTAGGCATTGAAATACCTAAGAGGGGGGGGTGGGTGAATTAGGTATTTAGATAATTTTCGCAAACTTAAACCTTTTATGCGTTTAGACCAAGAACAAGTTATGTAAGCTAATTATAGATAATTGATAGCAAGACAGTAATGAAGGCAATAGCAAAGAACTCAAACAATTTATAGTGGTTCGATCCTCAAGATCTACATCCACTACCTTAAGCTCACACTTAAGGATTTCAACAAATCTACTAATTGCTCAGGTTTACAAATTACAAGAGAGGTTCACCACACTTTGGTTTTACACTCACAACCTCTTCTAGTAATTTCTTACAATACAAGGCTCACCAACCTATGGTTTTATATCTCAAACAACCTTGAATCACAACTTCAAGGATTACCCTTATCTAAAGGGTTTTATGTTATCAAGATAACCTTGCTAGAGCTAGTAGATCAATACAATTGAATAAGTAAAGAAGAATGTGTAGAAGTTACCACTTGATGGTAGATATTACACAAATTTGCACCTTCACACTTTGATGTCTTTTGATGGATCAATTGAATGCACAAGACATAAGAGAGCTTAAGAAATGTTTGCTAAATGCTTTTTGAATGCTTGGAGTTTTCAAGATTTCAAGAGTTACAAAAAATTTGCATGTTTATAGCTTTTATAGAATTTGAAAATCTGTTAAAACGTTCATAAAACGGCTAGTAACTGCTAGTTTCGAAAAAATTCGGACGACCGAATTTCTTGGCTGCGTCCGAATCTTCGTCCCGAATTTCTCTCGGGATGAATAGTAACCATGCTTTGAGAACAAAAAATTCAGACGGCCGAATTTTTTTTGTTGCGTCCCAATCTTCTTCCGAATTTCTCGGAAGAATAGTAGCAAACTTTTGCTACAAAAATTCGGACGATCGAATTTTTTGAAAGTATTTTCAAACTTTGTAAAATCATTTGAGATATAACTTCAATGAGTTTGAAAAACATTTGATATATATAGAAAACTTATTTAACTATATTTAAGCTTGAAACACATGAACATATGAAGTTTATAAACATATCTTATAGAAAGATTCATTCAAAGTCTTTTAAGATTATAAGACTATTTTTATGCTCTCTTATGCATTCAATGATAACCAAGACATGCAAGTGTAGAGTTTACATAGAAATTTACCTAAAAGTTAAATGCACTCTACACTTCAAGTCTTCAATGCCTTTTGATCATCTTTAGAACAACATTCTTCAAACTTCAAATACTTGCTTAAATGAAGTTGTTCTTGAACTTTTGCTTCAAAGCAATGAGACTTCATACTTCTCAAATTACAGAACCTATCACACAATAATCAAACATTTTAGTCCTCATCAATATTTGTCATTAATCAAAACTATATAATTTGCCCTTAGGGCTAACAATCTCCCCCTTTTTGATGATGACAAACTTTGATGCAAAATGTGGTAGATTAAAACAATGTAGTACATAGAAGTATTGATGTCAATGATAGAAAATAACCAATTTAGCACATTGACATACAAAAGGCTCAATATGAGCCTATGACCCAACCAACCTCCATTTGCCTCCTTCCTTCCAACAACATATAGAAGATATAGCATTTAAGTATTTAGAAAACTTCTAAGAGAGGTATTAAAGGTCATAAAAGATTAATATTGCTCCCCCTTAGATTGTGCTCATTTTTCAACAAGTTTGAACTTGAGATGCTATGCATCCGAATTTTGACATATCAAGTCCAAATTTTAAAATAGATTAAATGAAAGCTTAAAATTTTGAGAATAAGCTTTCCTAAGGTTGTTCAAACATAGAGGAAGAGATTAAAGCTAGTTTGAATCAATTTGAACAACACTAGAGCACACTTTGGCAACAAAATATGCATGCATCCGAATTTCAGAACATGCATCCGAATTTTTGATCTTGCATCCGAATTTTTAAATCTTAAATCCAAAACTATAATAACTTCAATATAATGAATGCTTAGGGTTGTTCAAACATAATAGAAGAGATTAAGACAGATTTAGATCAATTTGGACAACAATAGAATACTCTTTGGTAACAACTTATAGCTCATGCATTCAAATGTTTTCATAGAGTAACAATTCAAGAGCAAGTTATTCATTTACAGAAAGCACACAGAAAACATCTATAGGATTGATACATAGGACTCAGAAAACATGCATACAAGAAAAAGAAAAAAAAATTCATATGCAGAAAAATTCATTATCTCATCACATAGCAGTTTTTTACACATTTTGTCATCCTCATTTTTTCTCCCCCTTTTGTCATCAGTCAAAGATGGGGTCAATGAAAATGAGATTAACAATTTAACACATAAAGGAAGCTCTCATCACTGAGATTTCATCATTGAGCTTCACTATTACATAAGATGCATGAAAAATACTGAAGAAGATTATAGCATTAGATGCATAAAGCAGTAAATAGTATGGAAGAGATGCTTAGTCTTGTGATGTTGATGAAGAGGCTCTGCTAATCCCTTTCTTGATGGCCAAGTTCTTCACTCTTCCTTGGCTGAATGAAATGTGTGATGGTGAGACAATTTCAGCTTGAGCTACTTGGCTTCCTGCCTTTTGTGGTTGTACATGTTCTTCTTCTTCTTCTTGTTCTGCCACTGTCTCATCATCTCCTCCTTGGTCATCCCCATCATCACTGTCATTATCTTTGTCCTTCTTATCTTCCTCTTTATCATCATCTTCCTCGTTTCTATCTTGAGGCCTAGAGGGTCCTTCACCACTTTGAGTATTTCTCATTAGGATTTTCTCAATGTGTTTCACTCTATTCTCTAGTCCATCTAATTTTCCTAGAACCATTGGAGCAAATGATTCAAAGAACTTATACATTTTCTCCATTTCCTTGACTTGATTGTTCAAGGCTTCTTGGAATGCTTTGGCTATTATGGTGTCACCTCTAGTTATTCCTTCACCACTTGACTCATCTTTAGTTTCTTCTTCAACTACCCTTCTTTTAGTTGGTGGTTGTTCCCCCTCACTTGAAATGTCATGCTTTCTTTTTGTCTTCATTTCTCTTGCAAGGGTCTCTTCCTCATCTTCATCCTCCTCCTTTTCCTCTTCTACACTTTCTGTTCTTTCTTTTCTTCCTAATCTTTTTGGAGAGGATCCTCTTTTTGTTCTCCATACTCCATCATCATCAAGGATAAGCTGCATTCTCTTAAGGGATTCATCAGTGTATATTTCTCCACTTTTAAAAGCTTGTCCTCTTCCTGGAAGTTTAATCTTAAAATGCTTAAAGATCTTGGTTAACAGTCTTCCAAAGGGGAATGCCTTGGTTACTGTTTTTCTAGCAGTAATCATGTGTCTTAAGGCTATATATCCAAAGTTGAATTTCCTCTGTTCATGCAGGGCCAACATTAATACCATATGCATATTCCCTACTGATGATTTATGTCCAAAGTTAGGAACAATCATAGTAGTTACCATGTGATGCAATACCCTACCTCTAGCATCCAAATTCTTGATTTCGCTCTCTTTTATAGATCTAAACTCTCTTCCATTTGTAAATGCTTGTTCAAATCTATCATATGTAAAGAGTTGACGATCATAGCAATGCATTGAGGGTGCATAATATTTAGCCCCACTGTCACTTACCCCACAAATTCTGTTAATCAGATCTTCACTTAATTCAATATCAACTTGGGATACTCTAGTTGAATACCATTGTATCCTATCATCCCCAACAATCTCAGTTCTTTCTTCCTTTAGGTTTGCATAGAATTCATATACCAAGGTGGGATAAAAATCTTCATTAATAAACAACAAACTACTCCATCCAACATCATGGAAACAAGACAAAACCATATCCATACTAGATAGTTTATCAACATCCACCTTATATCCAGGAATAATCTTTCTACTATTCTTATTCCATTCATAAAATTCATGAGTAGATTTGATAGAGATAAACCTGTCAACTCCAGATTGTGTTTGAGGAATGCGAATCCTTCTTGGTTGATTGAGGATTGGGTCTCCATTTCCTTCCTTAGCCTTTCCTTTTCCTTTCTCAACATTGGGCTTCTTTGTTCTTACCATGATGTTTTCTCTTGAGAAGGGTTTGTTTTCTGTATGAAATTAGGGCTTAGAATTTTAAAAATGAATGCAAATCGGGATGAGACTGTGTGAATTTGAAGAGATTTTGATTCGGACGTGAATGGGTATGAGAGGTTTTGAAAGGATTTAAAATTCGGAAGTTGTAATGTTTGGAAGAAACCGTTCGATTTTCATTTAAATAGATGCATCCGCAAAATTCGGACGACCGAATTTTAGGTCTCACGTCCGAATTTTCGGTCAAAAGTTTCGTCTCTTTGATTCGAAAAATTCGGTCGACCAATTTTCTCGTCTCACGATCCGAATTTTTGATCAATAAATCTGCTTTTTTCATCACAACATTAATACACACATTAGTCATTGAATTTTGAAATTCCTAAGAGTCTTCTTAGGTGATTAAACCTTTCCTCAGCCAAAGGCTTTGTAAATATGTCAGCAATTTGATCATTTGTATTTACATGTTCTAAGCATATATCTTTCTTAATCACATGATCACGAATGAAATGATGTTTTATTTCTATATGCTTTGTCCTAGAATGTTGAATGGGATTAATGCTCAAATTGATAGCACTAGTGTTATCACATAGTATAGGCACACACTTAAATTTAAGACCATAATCAAGTAAAGTATGTTGCATCCATAATAATTGTGCACAACAACTTCCTCGCAGCTATGTATTCAACTTTCAGCTGTGGATAAAGATACACAAGCCTCGCTTTTTACTAAACCAAGACACTAGACAACTACCAAGAAATTGACAATGACCACTTGTACTTTTACGCTCAACTTTACATCCCAAGCATAGTCAGCATCGTAATATCCAATAAGTTCAAAAGATGAAGTTTTAGAAAACCAAAGACCATAGTCATATGTGTCAATCAAATAACGAAATATTCTTTTGACAGTAAATTAGATGAGATTCTTTAGGACATGATTGGAATCTAGCACACAAGCAAACGAGCAAACATAATATCTGGGTCTACTAGCAGTGAGATAGAGTAAACTTCCAATCATACCTCTATACAATTTCTCATCAATACTTTTACCTTTCTCATCTTTGTCAAGTTTAGTTGATGAACTCATAGGAGTACTTATTCCTTTTGCTTGATCCATTCCAAACCTTTTCAATAGCTCCTTAGTATATTTTTTCTTGATTGATGAAGACTCCATCCTTGGTTTGCTTAATTTGTAGTCCAAGGAAGAAACTTAGTTCTCCCATCATGCTCATCTCAAATTCATTTTGCATAGTTTTAGCAAACTCTTCACAAAGAGAAATATTAGTAGAACCAAAAATAATATCATCAACATAGATTTGTACAAGCAAAATATCATTTTTAGAAGATGTTTTAATAAAAAGAGTTGTGTCTACTTTTCCTTTAGTAAAACCTTTTGTGAGAAGAAAACCACTTAATCTTTCATACCAAGATCTTGGAGCTTGTTTCAGTCCATATAGAGCTTTGGTTAGCTTATACACATAATTTGGAAATTTTTCATGGATAAAACCAGGAGGTTGTTCTACATAAACCTCCTCTTCAATAAAACCATTTAGGAAAGCACTTTTTACATCCATTTGAAAAAGTTTAAAACCTTTAAAGCAAGCAAATGCTAAAAGTATTCTTATAGATTCTAATCTTGCTACTGGAGCAAAGGTCTCATCATAGTCAATGCCTTCTTCTTGGTTGAAACCTTGAGCAACAAGTCTAGCTTTATTTCTAACTACTTCTCCTAGTTCATTTAACTTATTTCTAAAAACCCATTTTGTACCAATAACAGAATGATCATGAGGTCTAGGAACAAGAGACCAAACTTTATTTCTTTCAAATTGATTTAGTTCTTCTTCCATAGCAATAATCCAGAAATTATCACACAATGCATCATCAATATTTTTTGGTTCAATATGAGATAAAAGAGCAAAGTTATCAATAAAATACCGCCTTGTTTTTACCCCTTGAGAGACATCACCAATGATTTGCACCTTAGGATGACCTTTTGCATATGTGATATCTTTTGGAAGTTCTTGATCATTTCTTGATTGACCATCTTGTTCTTGCTCCATTATTTCTTCTTCTTTGGCATGATCTTCCATTGTGGGTGCTTGGTGTTGAGTATGATTTTCAACCATTGATGTACCTGTGTCATCTTCATTTCCTCTTTGAAGATAAATGTTAGATTCATCAAAGGTTACATGAATAGTTTCTTCAACACACAATGTTCTTTTATTATAAACTCTATATGCCTTTTTATTTGATGAATAACCAAGAAAAATTCCTTCATCTTATTTTCTATCAAACTTCCCAAGATATTTGCTAGTGTTTAAGATGAAGCATTTACAACCAAAAACTTTGAAATAGACAATTGATGGAGTTTTGTCAAATAGAAGTTCAAAAGGTGTTTTTCTTATAAAAGGTCTTAGTAAAACTCTGTTCATGATATAACAAGCTGTATTAACAGCTTCAGCCCAAAAATACTTTGGTAATGAGTTTTCACAAAGCATTGATCTAGCCATTTCTTGTAAGGTTCTGTTTTTCCTTTCAACAACACCATTTTGTTGAGGTGTTTTGGCAGCTGAAAAATTGTGAGTAATACCATATTCATCACAAAATTTTGTAAAGTCTTGATTACAAAATTCTCTTCCATTATCACTTCTAATAGAAATCAGTTTGCAATCAAGAGAG
This sequence comes from Rauvolfia tetraphylla, assembly GCA_030512225.1. Taxonomy (NCBI): domain Eukaryota; kingdom Viridiplantae; phylum Streptophyta; class Magnoliopsida; order Gentianales; family Apocynaceae; genus Rauvolfia; species Rauvolfia tetraphylla. The sequence goes on from JAJQKT010000019.1 coordinate 1,658,791, forward strand.
GTTTGAACCTTTTTGAAGAGTTTTGAAAATTAATGAAATGTTTCATCTTTTTGTGCTAAGAAGATTACCCATGTAAATCTTGAAAAATCATCAACAATCACATAAGCATAGCTTTTACCACCAAGACTAGTAGTCCTCATAGGTCCAAATAAATCCATATGAATTAGTTCAAGAGGTTTTTTGGTAGAGACCATTTTCTTTGGTTTAAAAGATGTTTTTGATTGTTTTCCATATTGACAAGCATCACAGAGGTGAGTTTTATCAAAATGCAATTTAGGTAATCCTCTCACCAACTCTTGTGTAGAAAGTTTGTTTAATAAATCCATGCTTACATGTCCTAATCTTCTATGCCATAAAAATCCATCATTGTCATGAATGGCAAGACATTTAATATCATTTGTAATAAGCTCATCAAGATACAACACATATACATTACCAACTCTTTTAGCAACAAAGATAGTTTTGTTACTTGCATTGTCAAGAATAGTACAAGTATCACATTTAAACTCTACTTTGCATCCATTATCACATAATTGACTAATACTTAGTAAATTATACTTTAAATCTTCAATAAGTAATACTTTCTTGATAAGAGGAAAAGAACCTTTACCAATGTTACCTATTCCAAGTATTTTCCCTTTCTTCTTATCTCCAAATGTGACAAAACCTTCACTTGTAGTTTGAAGTTCACTAACAAGTGATGCATTTCCAGTCATGTGCCTTGAGCATCCACTGTCAAGGAACCATTTAGTGGCACTTGATCTTGAGGCAAATTGTACCTATACCAAATTTGAAAGGGTGATTTTTGGTACCCATATTTTCTTGGGTCCAAGGGGGTTAGTAAAAGTTTCTTTGACTTTCCAAATGGTTTTAACACCACTTTCTACTTTTCTTTTGACAAAACATCTAGAAACCTTGTGTCCATGTTTACCACAATAAGTGCAGCAAATATGTGATCTAGAATGATAAGATTCTTTAACAAAAAGATTTTCTCTGTTTTGGAGCAAAATAATCATGAGTAAAACCAAGACCATGTTTTACAAATAAAGGTCTTTGATAACCAAGTAATTTATTCAAATTTTCCCTTCCATTTGTAAATCTCTCAATGCATAAAGTTAGATCATTAACTCTCCTTTTTAGAAGTTCATGATCTTTTATCATTGATTCAAGAGAAATAATTTTAGTGCAAAGCTTTTTGTTTTCAAAAGATATGTTTTGTATAGTTGTATTCAAAACTTCTTTTTCAATAGCAATGCAACTAATGGTTTCAAGAAGTTTTCCATTTTCAACACATAATTTTGAATTTTCATTAGATAAATTATTTATTTTGAGTTTCATTTCCTTATTTCTTTTTGAAGCCTTTTTTAATTCTTCATATAACTCAACAATAAGATCACTGGAATCAATATCATCATCATATATATTTGAGATAGAGGGTGAAGATTGTACCTCATCATCAATGTCCATGAAGCATATGTTGGCCTTTCCTTCACTTTCATCCTCACTTTCCTGTTGATCCCATGTTCCAGCTAGTCCTTTTCCTTTCTTGACAGATTTCTTTCTGTTTTTGCTTTCTCTTTCCCTTTCCAACACTCTGGGACAGTCAGCAATAAGATGCTCAGTACTCTTGCATTCAAAGCATTGAGGTTTATATGATGAAGATTGTCCACTCTTCTTGATTGGTTGTCTTCCTTTCTTGAGAAATTCCTTTTTGTAGAATCTCTTGAATTTCTTCACTGCCATTGCAATTTCTTCTTCTCCACTGTTTCCTCCTTCTTCTTCACTTGAAGATTGTTCTTGTTCACTCAAGTTGTTTGAGGCATTAAGCACTACTCCTTTTCTTCCCTTTTCTTCATCCTCCTTGTCATTTAGCCGTTTCATCTTCATTTCATGAGTCAGTAGAGATCCAATGAGCTCTTCAAGTGGAAGAGTCTTCAAATCCTTGGATTCCTCAATGGCAAGTGTTTTAGGCTGCCAGGATTTTGGTAGAGCATCTAAAATCTTTCTGTTTTGCTCTCCCATAGTATAGCTTTTACCATAAGCTTTTAAGCCATTGAAAATGTTAGTAAATCTTGTAAACATATCACTAATATTTTCACCTTGTTTCATGATAAACAGTTCATAATCTCTAACTAGCATGGCAAGTTTAGATTCTTTAACTTGATTAGTACCTTCATGTGTGATTTGAAGTAATCTCCACATTTCATAAGCGTAATCACATCCACTAACTCTATTGTATTCGATTACATCTAAAGAACAACTTAATATATTCATGGCTTGATAATTTAAAGTCATTTTCTTAGAATCATGCTCATCAAATTCATCAAATGGATTTGGTACCGAGGTTATTCCATCAAGCACTCATTTTCATTGGGACATAAGGACCTTTCTCAATTATGTTCCACAAATCAAAATTAATAGAACAAATATAAATTTTAACTCTAGATTTCCAGAAAGTGTAATTTGTTCCATTAAACAAAGGTGGTCTATTTGTGGAAGATCCTTCTAGGTAAGGTAAGTTTGACATATTAGCCATAGGATCTTTGTCTTCTAGGTTGTTAAGCCACACACGAAGTTCGGCTCGATACCAATTGAAATACCTAAGAGGGGGTGAATTAGGTATTTAGATAATTTTCGCAAACTTAAACCTTTTTATGCGTTGAGACCAAGAACAAGTTATGTAAGCTAATTATAGATAATTGATAGCAAGACAAGAATGAAAGCAATAGCAAAGAACTCAAACAATTTATAGTGGTTCGATCCTCAAGATCTACATCCACTACCTTAAGCTCACACTTAAGGATTTCAACAAATCTACTAATTGCTCAAAGGGTTTACAAATTACAAGAGAGGTTCACCACACTTTGGTTTTACACTCACAACCTCTTCTAGTAATTTCTTACAATACAAGGCTCACCAACCTATGGTTTTATATCTCAAACAACCTTGAATCACAACTTCAAGGATTACCCTTATCTAAAGGGTTTTATGTTATCAAGATAACCTTGCTAGAGCTAGTAGATCAATATAATTGAATAAGTAAAGAAGAATGTGTAGAAGTTACCACTTGATGGTAGATATTACACAAATTTGCACCTTCACACTTTGATGTCTTTTGATGGATCAATTGAATGCACAAGACATAAGAGAGCTTAAGAAATGTTTGCTAAATGCTTTTGAATGCTTGGAGTTTTCAAGATTTCAAGAGTTACAAAAATTTGCATGTTTATAGCTTTTATAGAATTTGAAAATCTGTTAAAACGTTCATAAAACGGCTAGTTTCAGAAAATTCGGACGACCGAATTTCTTGGCTGCGTCCGAATTTCTCTGGATGAATAGTAACCATGCTGAGAACAAAAATTCGGACGACCGAATTTTTTTGCTGCGTCCGAATCTTCTTCCGAATTTCTCTGGAAGAATAGTAGGAAACTTTTGCTACAAAACTCGGACGACCGAATTTTTTGAAAGTATTTTCAAACTTTGTAAAATCATTTGAGATATAACTTCAATGAGTTTGAAAAACATTTGATATATATAGAAAACTTATTTAACTATATTTAAGCTTGAAACACATGAACATATGAAGTTTATAAACATATCTTATAGAAAGATTCATTCAAAGTCTTTTAAGATTATAAGACTATTTTTATGCTCTCTTATGCATTCAATGATAACCAAGACATGCAAGTGTAGAGTTTACATAGAAATTTACCTAAAAGTTAAATGCACTCTACACTTCAAGTCTTCAATGCCTTTTGATCATCTTTAGAACAACATTCTTCAAACTTCAAATACTTGCTTAAATGAAGTTGTTCTTGAACTTTTGCTTCAAAGCAATGAGACTTCATACTTCTCAAATTACAGAACCTATCACACAATAATCAAACATTTTAGTCCTCATCAATATTTGTCATTAATCAAAACTATATAATTTGCCCTTAGGGCTAACAGGCATTATTCTTTCGGGGAACATTGTTTTATAAGTAAGTTATACTCACATGAAAGGATTGAGAATGCCTGTACAAATGGTAGGCAATTTAGGTTCATTAGGAAGGGTTATGAATCACATGATTACCACCATGATCATCCCTAATTTTGGACATAAATCATCCGTTGGAAATATGCATATGGTAATTATGCTTGCCTTACTTGAGCATAAACTTTGGATTCTTGGCATTGAAGCATATGATTAGTGCAAGAAAAACAGCCAACAAAGCCTTACCTTATGGGAGATTATTAACAAGGATCTTCAAATACTTCCAAGTCAAACTTCCCATAAGAGGACAAACTTTCAAGAGTGGAGAAATCTACACAAATGATTCTCGTAATAGTATGCAGTTAGTTCTTGATGAGAATGGAATATGGAGAACAAAAGTAGAAACTCTTTTAAGAAGAGAAGAGGTTGAAGAAACTGAAGAGGTTGAGAAAGAAGAAGATGAAGAAGAAATATTGGCAAGGGAAATGAAGACAAAGAGGAGGCATGACTCATCTAGTGAGGGGGAGCAACCTTCCACAAAAGAAGACTATTTGAAGAGTTGCCAAGGTGTTTCAAGAGACATTGAACAACCATGTAGAGGAAATGAAGAAGATGGACAAATTCTACAAGTCTTTTGCTCTGATAATTCTTGGCAAATTTGATGGTTTAGAAGCTAGAGTCAAGAATATGGAAGAAGACTTGAGAAAGATTTCTCAAGTGGTTTTAAATGGTGCAAGTTCCTATAAAGCCCAAGAGAACAAGCAAGAAGAAGGAGGTGAAGGAAGTTTAACAAAGTCAAAGCACAAATCCATCACCAATATCCTTCAGCCAAGAGAGGAAAATATGGTTCAAAGAAAGAAGATCCAAAGACCCTCTCAAATTGGTAGCTTTCCAAAGCATAACTACACGAGCAAGGAGTCAACAAATGAAGGACCCCATCATATAGAGCTCAAGGGAGACATGGCCATCATAACAAACAAATTTGGAAGTGAAGACCATGAAACGCATCCAAGACTAAGCCTTTCTATCCCTAAACTCTATTTTGATGCTTATTTTAGTTTATTCCTTGATGCACATGTTATGCTTTAATATTGAAATTTACTTGTGCCTATCTAGTCATTATAATGATTTGAAGCTCAATGCATGAAATCCTTATGATAAGAGCTTCTTTTGTTTCACTTTTTTCTCGTCCCAAGTATTCTTACCCCAAGTTTAATCATTGCTAAAAAAGGTGGAGAAGAAGTTGATAATATATTGCTTATTGTATTATTATTGAAGATACTACATAATGCTTATTGCTATTAGGATAATAATTATTTGACTAGAGAATTGCTGAATATTGCCAATATACTGCTTTATAAGAATTGGCTAATATATTACTAAATTGCCAAATGAGGTTTAGTCCATATACTCGCTTATATGTGATACATGCTGTCTCACTTTCATTAACCCCATCTTTAATTGATGACAAAAGGGGGAGAAGAAATGTGATGACAAAATGTGTGAAAATGAGAAATAGCAGTGGAATTCCTCAAGCATGAATAGCAAATGTGTGAATTTTTGAAAAATCCATGCATATGTAAAAGGGGGAGAAAGAATATTGACTGCAAGATGTGCTATGTGCTTGTTGTAAATGTGCTATGCATGTGTGCTATAAGTTGAAATGTGCTATGAATGTGTACTGTAAAACTAATTGCTTGCATTTGAAATTTAAAATGATTGTTTTCTGAGATTTTGAAAATGGTTAAGTTGGGATTGTGAAGTTTTTATCATGGTTCTTGACTTGACCTATGACTTTACATTACATCATGAAAACAATTAAATACATGAGCTTTGTGGTTTTGCAAAGATAAACTGAGTGCTATTGTAGCTATACATATTTGAGTACTTCTATAGTTCTTTTGAAAATGCAAAATCACATTTTCAACTTGTTTCCAAAATTTAGACTTAAAATTCGGATGCATGTTTCAGAAATTTGGATGCATGCATATTTTGTTGCCAAAACATGCTCTTTTGTTGTTCAAATTGATTCAAATTTGTTTTATTCTCTTCCATTATGTTTGAACAACGTTAGGAAAGATTTATTTCACATTAAACATTAATTATATTGAATTTATTACAATTTGGACTTGGAATGTCAAAATTCGGATGCATGAGTTTAAAAATTCGGATGCATCCATATTTTGTTGCCAAAATGTGCTCTATTGTTATTCAAATTGATTCAAACTTGTTTTAATCTCTTCCACTATGTTTGAACAACCTTAGGAAAGCTTATTTTCAAAAATTGAAGCTTTCATTTCACTTATTTTACAATTCGGACTTGATATGTCAAAATTCGGATGCATAGCATCTCAAGTCCAAACTTGTTGAAAAGTGAGCACAATCTAAGGGGGAGCACCGTTAAACTTTTACAACCTTAAAACCTCTCTTAGAACTTTTTCTAAATGCTTAAAACCTCTATCCTAATTGTTGGAAGGAAGGAGGCAAATGGAGATTGGTTGGGTCATAGGCTCATATTGAGCCTTTTGAATGTCAATGTGCTAAATTGGTTATCTTCTATCATTGACATCAATACTTCTTTGTACTACATTGTTTAAATCCATCACATTTTGCATCAAAGTTTGTCATCATCAAAAAGGGGGAGATTGTTATCCCTAAGGGCAAATCATGTAGTTTTGATTAATGACAAATATTGATGAGGACTAATATGCATGTCATTTGTGTGATAGGATTGTTGGATTAAGAAGTATGAAGTCTCATTGCCTTGGAGCTAGCAATGCATGAACAACTCAAATATGTCAAAGTGATTAAAGATTGAAGAGTTTGTTCAAGATTAATGAAGGCTTTGAAGACATGAAGTGTAGGTGACATGTGGTTAATAGGTAAATATTGTAAACCCTACACTCTTAAGTCTTGGAATTTATGAGTTGCAATTGAGAGCACAAAACTTGATTTAAATGGTTTTAATGGTTTTGAACTTACCTAAATTATCAAGTTTTCATAAATGGTTTTTGCACATAAAAGATCTTTAATGACTTATCTTTGAGGCTAGAATGTTTTCCAACTTGTTTGAAATGATTTGGATATGTTTTGACAAAGTTTTAAAAATTCGGAAGAAGATTCGGACGCATGCAGAAGAAATTCGGTCGTCCGAATTTTGTGAAGAATTTTTTCTGCACTGTGAACAGTGAACAACGAATGAATAGTAACACTGTGAACAGTGAACAACGCATGAATAGTAACACGATGAATAGTGACCAACGCAAGAATAGTAATACTATTCACGTGAACAGTACACTATTCATTTGAGCCGTTTACTATTCTTGTAGAGAAATTCGGACGAAGATTTGGAGGAAGCTGGAAAATTCGATCGTCCGAATTTTGTGACCGGTGCATGAATAGTGCATGAACAGTACCACTATTCAAGTGAACAGTGCATGAACAGTACTTTCTGAAACTAGCCGTTACTAGCCGTTTTATAGCTGTTTAAACTGATTTTTGAATTCTATAAAAGCCATAAACTCCAGATTTTTTAGTAGAACTTTGAACTTAACAAATCTTACATGCTCTAACTTATTTTACATCAAATCAAATTGAAAAGCTCTCAAATTGCCTTGTGCTCAAAGGTGTACATTCAAGATTCCAAAGGCAAAGATGAAGAGGTGCTAGCAATTGTATTTATCTACCAAGAAGCGTTGGTAATATTCAAACTCATTTATTCCTCATTTAATTCTGTTTTTCTACTAGCTCATTGCAAGGTTATCTTTAGACATAAAACCCTTTTGTGTTGGGGTGAGCCATAGACTAGATTAATCAAGGTTGTGGTGTAAAACCCATTGTGTGGGTGAGCCTTTGATTAGATTAGTCTTTAGGTTGTCTTTGGATATAAAACCCTTGTGGAAGGGTGAACTTTGTTTGTATAATTACTAAAAGAGGTTGTGTGTGTAAAACCATTGTGTGGTGAGCCCATTTCAAAGCCGGCCGGTGACAACACTATTAACTAGTCATTTTATAGCTGTTCTAGTCATTTACAGATTACAAGAGAGGCTCACCACACTATGGTTTTACACACACAACCTCTTCTAGTAACTTTTACAAATAAGGCTCACCACATACAATGGTTTTATATCTCAAACAACCTTGAATTACAACTTCAAGGATCACCCCAAACAACCTTGAATTACAACTTCAAGGATCACCCTTGTCTAAAGGGTTTTATGTTATCAAGATAACCTTGCTAGAGCTAGTAGATCAACACAATTTAATAAGTAAAGATGAGTGTGTAGATGTTACCACTTGTTGGTAGATATTACACAAAGTTGCACCTTCACACTTTGATGTCTTTGGATTGATCAATCATATGCACAAGACAAAAGAGCTTGAGAAATGTTTGTAATAAACTTTAGAAAGTTTAGAATATTCAAGGATTCAGAACATACAAAAGATTGCACGTTTATAGCTTTTATAGAATTTGAAAATCAGTTGAAACAGCTATAAAACGGCTAGTTAACGGCTATTTTCAGGAAATTCGGACGACCGAATTCTGCGTCCGAATTTTTCGGACGACCAAATTCTTCCTGCTTCGTCCGAATCTTCGTCCGAATTTCTCTGGAAGAACAGTGACCATGCTGAAGACCAAAATTCGGACGACCAAATTTTTCTTCATGCGTCCGAATCTTCTTCCGAATTTCTCTGGAAGAACAGTATCAAACTTTTGCTACCAAATTCGAACGACCGAATTTCACGAAATTATGTTCAAACTTTGTAAAATCATTTGAAATTAATCTTCCAAGTATTTGAAATACATTTCGTATATATAGAAAACTTATTTAGACAAATATCAGTTTGAAAACCAAAATCAAATTCCTTTGATCATATAAAGTTACTTAAAAACTTTTAGGACACAAAACCACATTTACTAAGAATTCATTCAAAGCCTTTTTAAAATTAAGAAACCAATTTTATGCTCTCTTATGCATTCATAGACTCCAAGACATATAAGTGTAGAGTTTACATAGATATATTACCTATCATCATACCTACTCTATACTTCAAGTCTTCAATGCCTTGAGTTCATCTTTGAAAAAACCTCAAAAGACTCATAGCTTATTGAGGTTGTTCTTGCTCTTTGGCTTGAAGGCAATGAGACTTCAAACTTCTTTCTTCACAAATCCTATCACACAATATAAACATATTAGTTCTCATCAATATTTGTCATTAATCAAAATTACATGATTTGCCCTTAGGCTAACAATATATATATTTCCTCCTCCCCTCAAACCACAGGAATTCACAGTGGATTAGTACCAACTGGAAGCGCTAGACTTTTTAAAATTGAACCAACTTGGAGCCGAAACTGCAAGATTTCAAAATGGGGCAAAAAGGATAATTGTTCAATGGAGAAACTGCAAGAAAGTACTACCGATAATTTAGGGAAATGACTAAATCTCATCCTTTAATTCTATTAGAGGACTACCTGCAATATCTCCATCTTCGATCCAGCCATATGCAGTTGTCGTGCCTCCCTCTTTCCAGCAGGTAACCCCTCCGTTGCTTTAGTTTTCATCTCTTCCTCCCAACCCTAGTTTGCCGCAACTGTCAAGTTATCAGACACTGGGTGGAGTGCCACCGCTAGATGTGAGTGCTATGTCGCAGCCACCAGTAGTGACATTTACTTTGAAATAATTGAAAGTCTATCTTGGAATATTTATTTAAGGTCATATTGAATTCATGTTCTTCTATTAATGAATCAAAGATATCTATCTCAACTCATTTATTCAATCCATGGTATATAGAGTAGTCCTTAATCATAAGAATTAATTTGTTAAATGCATTGTATATAGAAAAGTCCTCAATGAAAATAATTAAGATACTATTTAATTAATGTAGTATTTAATAAAAATAATTCCACCATAGATAAGGTGATTATTTATAGATATGAGTTCATATGGGCACATTAATTAATGAAGTAATAAATTCTTTAAATCCAACTTGGTATCATTAGAGTTAACTTCACTTCTGTTGCGGAATTGGCGTGGTAATGGATAAATATTTAGTTCGGGTAGTTGATGATAAAATGAGAAGTAAAATAATAAATGAAAGAGACACAAGATTTACGTGGAAACCCTCCAATGTAGAGGGAAAAAACCACGGGGCAAGAGAAGAGTAAATGCACTATGAAAAATATGGAGAAGATACAAATGGTTTTACACCCACACAAACAATACACTCAAGATAATACCTCACTACACTCAATAAATATGACAAGAGTGTGTATATATATGAAGAGGTAGTATATGAAGAAAGAGGATAGTTTAGAGAGATGCTCTTGGATGATTAAACCATTTGTATCTTCTCCATATTTTTCATAGTGCATTTACTCTTCTCTTGCCCCGTGGTTTTTTTTCCCTCTACATTAGAGGGTTTCCACGTGAATTCCTCTCTTTTGGATGTGACTCCTCTCTATTGCATGTCTTCCTCTCTTGAATGCCATCTTTGCTCCCAACAAGATTGCCTTATATAGAGATGTATCACCATGTGAATACACTTCAAGTCTTCCTTCCATTGTTGACTCCTCTCTATTGGTTGACCATATGTTTTTCATGGTTTATCTTAGTCTTTGAGTGGCTAAGGAAATTCAATGTTGGTTAGCTATGGTAGGTGAGCTAACTTGGACTAAGATGGTACATTTTCAACAATGGAAGGAAGACTTGAAGTGTATTCACATGGTGATACATCTCTATATAAGGCAATCTTGTTGGGAGCAAAGATGGCATTCAAGAGAGGAAGACATGCAATAGAGAGGAGTCACATCCAAAAGAGAGGAATTCAACCAAGAGAGAAATCATCCAAGAGCATCTCTCTAAACTATCCTCTTTCTTCATATACTACCTCTTCATATATATACACACTCTTGTCATATTTATTGAGTGTAGTGAGGTATTATCTTGAGTGTATTGTTTGTGTGGGTGTAAAACCATTTGTATCTTCTCCATATTTTTCAGAAGTAAAATAATAAATGAAAGAGACACAAGATTTACGTGGAAACCCTCCAATGTAGAGGGAAAAAACCACGGGGCAAGAGAAGAGTAAATGCACTATGAAAAATATGGAGAAGATACAAATGGTTTTACACCCACACAAACAATACACTCAAGATAATACCTCACTACACTCAATAAATATGACAAGAGTGTGTATATATATGAAGAGGTAGTATATGAAGAAAGAGGATAGTTTAGAGAGATGCTCTTGGATGATTTCTCTCTTGGTTGAATTCCTCTCTTTTGGATGTGACTCCTTACTTAGAATTCTAAGGCAATTTCAACAACTTCCTTATGATTTAACCTCAACTTTAATATATATATATATATATATATATATATATATATATATATATATATAGATTCTAGTGGGAAAGTGTGAAGTGAATTTAGAAGATAGAAGAATGAAATAGTTAAGAGTTTCCTTTTTTTTTCTTTTCCTTGATCCAGAGATTTCTGTTCCTAGCAAAAAAGGCTTTGGTTCAATGAACATTTCTTGATTCTTTGACTTAAAAAACAAAATAAGATCAGTTCTAGGCAATATTTTAGGGGGCAACTATATACAATTTTTTTTGGACTATATGTAGTGCAAAAAATTTTCATTCTTTTGTTTTAATTTCGAAGAGTTTCTAGAATCTCTAAAGCATTCGGATAAAAATTAAAATTTAAGAACAACGACGAAAAATCTTCGCGAAATTGTATATAGAAATGGCGATATTTTATCACCAAAGATAAGAGAGTTTTAGGGAAGTGCAAAGATTCTGAGAGTTGTGTTGATGGGATTTTGAAGATTAAAAATGAAGGAATGAAAAGACAGGAAAAATTTGATTGATTAGGAATTTTTGGATTTTGGGTTTTCTTCCTTTTCTTTTAAATGCAATTTTTTTCCATTTTGATTCGTTAAAAATGAGTTTTATTGTTATGAAATAATTGATAAGATATGTGTATGTTCACATTAGTTAGTTTTGTGAAGAAAACTCTCAAAATATTGCTTCTAATTAGTTTTGATTTCCTTTCCCTGTTAGAAGTTAAGTTTTTCATAAACTGTTGCATTGTGTACTTATATATAGATGTTATATAATGACATTAATAAGATTGGAGAGTCTTGATTCTTAAGTTTTACTTTCTCTCTCTATGTTATCTATTTTCTTTATTCTTCAAATTTATATCGTTAATCTCTAAACATATTAAGCATCATTTTCGCTTTAATTCTGTATTATTGATACTTAAATTTATAAAATGTTATCAGCACGATTTGTTAAAATATCACACGATTTGCTATCTATGGTAGAATTTTCTCAAGTACGATGCTCTGAAGCACAATTATTTGAAGCTCCTAGCTCATTTGAAGCTTCGTCAGGTAAAAGTTCTTCCTTCTCTTAGTTATCATATCAAATATTACTCAACTTGAATGTGTGATTTTTGATATCGTGAGAATAATTATTTATTGTGGATTCATGTTGGAATTCATCTTTATATAATGGGTCATAAAGATACCATTGAAAAGAATAATATAGAATCAAATCAAAATCATGCCAAAGTCATTATTTTCCTTCATACTTATTTTTATAAAGCCATGAAGGCTACATATATTATCGTTAAAATATTATTTATTTTGAGAAAAATCTAAAAGAAATGTACAACCACCAAAAGATAATTGTCTACTAAAGTCCTCTTATAATTGGATATACTTGTGGTTATAAAATCTCAAACCTATCAGTATGCAAAATCCTATTATGTTTAGAATTCATTATCAATAGAAATTATGCAAAGAATATATTCTCCTTTGTCATGTCTAGAATTTGTTCCTACAATAAGAATATCAAGAAAAGATCTCTAAATTATTATATCTTATTGAGGTTGAATAAATGAATGACTTATTGATTAAATATTAAAGTCTGATACGTTATTCCCTAAAACAAATACAATTAAGATTTTTATTTACTTATTAAAGAAATTCAAGTCATCACTACAATTATGATAGAGATAATCCTTATAATCAAAAGGATGACAATAGTGACTCATTAAATTCTTAGACCAAATTATTCATAGAAATTTCCTAATTCTTTAGCGAGTAGTTCTGATTCTTTTTGAACTTGTTCCTTTAATTCGACATCAGTACAAAGTTCTACACCAATGTTGTTAACAACAATAATTAAATCTCCATAACTAACTGTTTGATACGGTATATCACCGCTATATGTTTCTTTTAATTTTAGTTTAACTTTTGTCACCACAAGCCATTATTCACCTTTTAACAAAAAAATATCAATTTTTACATATTGGACATGTTTAAATTGATCTAAAGCCTCTTCAACAATTAGGTTTAGACACCCCAATTCTAGTATGTCTAAGAGGTGCCCATCATCATGACTTTGATAGGTTTATTTTGGACCTCCTAGAATCCAATTTAGTAGAAAACCCGTCTACTGCAACTGCTATCCAAATTATATAGTAGATCTATCAACTCTAGGAATCTTGAAAATATTAACACTTAATGTTAAAAAAAATGTTGCCATGGATCTTGGAGAAAAGATTTTAGCTATAGTCTATCGAATTTATTGCAAAATTCTGAAAGCAAACATAAGTCCAAAAGCCCTGGTAGTTAGACCCAGGGATGAGACCTTTTGAAGCAAATTTGCAACATTTTCGTGTAAATGTTTCAAAAAGAATTCAATGGAAGAACAAATTTGAATGGGATTTAGAAAATATTTGTCAACCTAATACAAATCAAACAACAGAAGCTACAACTTAAGTATTGCAGAAACCTGATGGATTTGTAAATATCTCGTTTGATAGATATAGAATCATTTCACCTAGAAAATTTGTTTCTAAACTATCTTCTTATATTCATACCGATCATATTAAATTATCAAGTATTGATTTTGCTCCAACTATTTCTACACCAATTTATACTCGTGAAAAGGATTCTGATGAAAAATCAGATTTCAATCCAACCCTCTCTCAAGTAGATCCTCAATTAAATACTAATTTTTCAAAAAAATTTACTTTAGACAAAAATCTACTTAGGACTTGGTTTGATGATCCTAAGTGGAATATTCAGAGAGAATGATTTTTCTCTTCTTTTCCTCCCAAAGAGAGACTCCATTTGTCAACACTAGTATGATGATATACAACGAGTAAGTAAGCACATTGATTTTTTTCAAATGATTTGTAATATCATCCATATCAAAAGATTTTGAAACCGATTTTTCAAAACTGGCATACTAAGTCAAATTATGTAATATCTTTGTTAGCCCTAAGGGCAAATCATGTAGTTATGATTAATTTTGATTAATGACAAACATTGATAAGGACTAATATGCTTGTATGTTGTGTGATAGGATTTATGGATTAAGAAGTATGAAGTCTCATTGCCTTGAAGCCAAAATGCAAGAACAAGTCCAATATGTTAAAGTGATAGAAGATTGAAGAGTTTGTTCAAGATGATTGAAAGCTTTGAAGACATGAAGTGTAGGTTACATGTGCTTAGTAGGTAAATATTGTAAACCCTACACTCTTAAGCCTTGGAATCTATGAGCTGCATTTGAGAGCATAAAACTTGATTTGAAAAGTTTCAATGGTTTTGAACTTACCTTAATTATCAAGTTTTCATCAATGGTTTTTGCACTTAAAATGTCTTTAATGACTTATCTTATAGGTTAGAAGGTTTTCCAACTTGTTTGAATTGATTTGAACATGTTTTGACAAAGTTTTAAAAGTTTGGACGTAGTCCGAACTTTTCCTGCATTGTGAACAGTACTTTTCAGAATATATTCTTGTTGAATCAAATTCTATTGAAATTTCTAAATTCCCTGGTCAAGGTAAAGATGTTGCTTATTCTAATGTAAAAATCAAAAGAGTCATCTTATCCAAGGATTTGTCAAGAAGAAACCTTCTCAATCCCATCAAATTCGTCCTAAATTCACACTCCTTCATATAGCTACCAAGACTTTGTTATCGCTTGGTATCATTTTCTGTTGTTAAGGCTCCCAATGACCACAATTCATTCATTTTGATAGAAATTTTAGAGAAATCGATTCATACCAAGATGCTTTCTCACTTGGTTTGAATTATTTGGACAAGATATAAGAATTCTACCTCTTGAGATAAAAATAATTTTTGATAATTTTCATATTCCTAAAAAAAGTATCAACCACTTGTCAAATTGTGTCATTTGTTCTTTAAATACAAATTTCCCTGCATACTCTCATGGTACATGGACAAAGCTACATATCCATATGATTGTCTAGCTTTGATGAGAGCTTTCAAAGTAAAATGGTGGATCAAGTTTAGAATTTTTATTGAAGAAATTGAAATACACATACTAGTATCACCAAGTTCTGAACAAGACTTCAAAAAAGCCTTGGCTAAAATCTTGACAATAGTATTTTTGGAAGATGATAAGAAGGAAAAGGATCCCACCAGAGATATTGATGAGGAATTGGTACTCCACTTACACGACGAAGATGACTTCGAAGGACCCTTTTCTCAAAATTTCATCTCATAACAATAATGTCAACTTTAGTCATTTCCAAAGGTACTTTGAAAAACTAGATTCCATATGTCGACCTATAAGTTTGCTTTTGTCTTTTCAATTTATATCATGTAAAAAGCAGATTCCCACTAGACTACTAATTTTAATTATTGTACCAACTTTTGAATAAGCAGATGTGAATTGATTTACTCTCAACTTGTATAAATGTTGAGTAAATGAATGAGGAGAGACAAAGCTCATTCTGATCTTCATTTTCATATCCCATATTCTTCATAGTTACCTTCTTGTTTTCTAGGGTTCTTACTAGCAAAAAAGGTTTTGGTTCAATGAACATTTCTTCATTTTTTGACTTAATAAAAGCAAAATAAGATCGATTCTTTACAATATGTTATCACCATTGGAGCATAGAGAAAGACAAGAGTGTTTTAGAGAAGTACAAAGATTCTAAGAGTTGTGCCAATGGGATTTGAAGGTTAAAAACGAAGCAACGAAAAGATAGGTAAAATTGGATTAATTAGGAATTTGGGACTTTGATTTTTTTCCTTCTCTTAAATGCATATTTTTCCTTTTTGACTCATTAAAAATGGGTTTATTGTTATGAAATAATTAATAAAATATGTGCATGTCCACATTAGTTAGTATGGTGAAGAGTTTATATAGAGGTCATATGATGACATTAATAAGATTGAAGAGCCTTGAATCTTGAGTTCTACTTTCTCTCTCTATGTTCTCTCTTCTCTTTATTCTTTAGATTTACATTGTTAATATCTAAACATATTGAGTGTCATTTTCGCTTTAATTCAGCATTGTTGATACTTAAATTTATAACACATTATCGGTACGGTTTGCTATTTGAGGCAGGATTTCCTCAAGTATGATTCTCTAAAGCACAATTATTTGAAGCTCGTAGCTCCTTTGAAGCTTTGTAAGGTAAAAGTTCTCCCTTCTCTTAGTTATCATATCAAATATTACTAAACTTGAACGTGTGATTTTTGATATCATGAGAATAATAGTCTATCTTGGATTCATGTTGAAATCTGTCTTTATATAATGTGCCCTGAAGAAACCATTGAAAATAATAATATAGAATCGAATCCAATCATGCCAAAGTAATTGTTTTCCTTCATACTTATTTTTATGAAGCCATGAAGGCTACATATCTTATTATAAAAAAATATTTATTTTTGAGAGAAGTCTAAAAGAAATGTACAACCACTACAAGACGGTTGTCTACTAAAAGCCTCTTATAATTGGATATATTTGTGGCTATAAAATCTCAAATCTCTCCATATGCAAAATCCTATTATGTTTAGAATTCGTTCTCAATAGAAATTATGCAGAGAATATATTCCCCTTTCTCATATCTGGAATATGTTTCTATAGTAGCAATATTGAGAAAAGATCTCTTAATTATTGACCTCATATCTTACTGAGGTTGAATAAATGAATGAATTATTGATTAAGTATTGATGAGAAATTTGCAAGTGTACAAATATCGAACAAGTAATAAAGTAGTGAGTACAAGTCGTCCCAACGAGGATTGCTACCTAACTGCAAAATTCGTTTACTTATAACCTAACTTAAACCAAAATAAATGTGATTTTATCTAAAATTTAGTTACCAATAAAAATAAATAACAATAAAAATAAACACAAAATCAATAATTATATTAATTAAAAATCAATGGCAATGAATAGACTAAGACACTCCAAATTCAGCTTACTCCTCTTATGATCAATAATTAATTTCTTCAAATTAATTCTCGACTTGGTTAATGGTGGAATTTCCAATTATAAGCTAGATCCAATCTCTTGGTGAAAAGCTCCTAACTTTAATTAATAAACCAATCGTATCTCTACGTGATTTTAATTATCAAAGCCGCAAACACCTCTATGGAATTCCCTAGCTTTTGTTTCCTACTCGGTAGAAACCACACAAATAAACCGAATCTATCTCTAGTCAGTTTTATGATGTATTTTTATTACCATGATCCAATTTAAACTAATACTTCTCAGCCACTAGAATAAATTTAAAGGCATGCAAAAATTGGCTAGAAAATTGCAAGCATTAAGAACAATAATAACAATTAACCAAAATCGAGATAAAAGAAACAATCTTTAATTGAAATAAATTAAATGCATAAGAGTATCAGCTTTCATCGAAAGTCTTAGTTACAAAAGATTTAGCTCTTCATGATCCGAATAATCAAAACCATAAATTTAATTAACATAAAAAATTAAAAGAATAAACAAAACAAGAGAAGAGAAGAAGACGAATCCCCTCTTTCTCAAGCTTGCCGCCACTGTTTTTGCTCCATTGCCTCGGTCAGTCCTTTGTCCAAATAGCTTCTCCACCGTTTTGTCTTCTTCCTTCCCAATTTCTTTTGCCTTGGCCGCCCGATTTTCTCCCCAGTTGGCTGCCTCTAATTTTCTTCTTTTGCTGCCCCAAATTCGTCCCCTTTTGGCTGCCCCAAACTTTGCTCCTTTCGACTGCCCTATTTTTTTCTCCCCTTGGCTTGGCCAAGATTTTGCTTCCTTTTTGGCTCTCCCAATTCCTTCCTTGGCTGCCCGATTTCTCACCTCCTTTTGTGTATTGAAATTTCCAAATCCTATTTCAAACCAAAGTCAATTTTAGAATCTTTCTTTTTCTTCTTTAAATTGAATCCTTATAAATTTTGGAATGGCATAGTGAATTTTTATTTTCCTTTCCTAGCCAAGTCTTCTTTCATAATTTCTTCTCTTGACATTACCATTTTGCCCCTGCATCAATAATTAGTAAAATTAGTGAATTAAAGTGTACTTTATAAATAAAATTATCTTAATTAATTCATACTAAGTACATTAATATTTAATTCACCAAAACAAATCAAAGTCATAAGATTTATATCAATTAGCCTTTAAATAAGTGAGAATTTAATTCTAAATAATGATTAAAATATGATCTCATCAACTACCCACCACTTAAGACTTTGATCGTCCTCGAGCAAAGATAGAAAAACTCAAGAACATTAGACATGGAATCATTCAACTTGAAATCAACTTTCTCATTCCATTAAAAATGATCATCCATATGCATCAACTAGAAAGATTGATAGATAAATAACCAAGAATAATAACAATGTTAATACAACATAACTGTGGAAATTGAAAGAAGAATTTTTTTTGAAGCATGTCACAACCAAGCTATTGATTCAATGTCTAGGCAATATTACACACCCAATCATCACCTTTATAATCACAACCATATACATATATATTAAAAATTCACACAACCGTAAGCTTGTAATCTTACACACTCTCCACTAATTTAGGTACTCTAGCTTCACTTAGATCAGGTAGGACTTTAGCGCTTGTAATGTTAGGTTAGAGAATTGGCCAATAACCGAAAGATATAAGGAGACAAAACAAAGAGAACAGAGCTTGCAAAGAAAACTTGACCCCAAATCATAAACATATACTCCAACTCCTTTCTTGCTCCTTTAGTACAAAGAATCTCAATAACTAAATTCACTCCCAAGAAATTCATTCCTTTTTCATGTATACATCAACTTTGGATATTTTATGACTATAACTTGCAATAAGCACTCTTTCTTTCTTTCTTTTTTTCTTTTCTTTTTTTTCAATTTATTTTTTCAAATTTTTTTCTCTCTTTTTTTCTTTTTTCTTTTTTTTCAAAACAATAATATAGAGCAAGTCATGCTTTCCCTTTTCAATACCCTCTCAATCTTTCTTTCCTTCAAAACCTTAATATCCCAATTCCAAGGAGCACAAAAGTGTTGAAGTATAAATCAAGCTCTCTACAAAGCTAAAGGTTAAAATATTAAGTGTTTATGCAAAGAAATTGACTCATTAAGGCGCAAAAGGGTACTAGGGATAACTCTAAAGGTAGGCTTGCAAGGCTCAAACGGTCCAAAGAAGGCCTATGACCATCGTTTCTAAGGTAAACCAGAGAAACCTTATATTTCACCTTGAGCATGTAATAAAACAAGTTCTAGTGTGTTATTGTGATAAAAAGAGTGTCATCAAATATATAATAAAGTATAAATATCTCATCAATTCACAAGATCATGGTCAATAAAAATAATTTAAATTCCACAGTTAAGAATAATTAACAAAGGCATTATGCAAGGTTAAATTCCTTTCTTTACTTTCCAATCGACACATATAAACAATCACAATAACTCCTCAAGAATAAGATTCAATTACTTAACATTCAAACGATTTTTAGAAAATTGTTTGAAATAAAACTCTTACACCATAAAATTCTGAATATTTTGAAAAAAAATTGTCAAAATGAAATAGCCAATTTCCTACCCCCAACTTAAGAATAAACTGAAAGACCTAAGAGGGGGGGTGAATTAGGTCTTAGGCTAATTATCAAAATCTTTTCCTGTTTTGCAAATCCTTTGCCTTAATAAAAGCTCTTCTTCAAATTTACAAACTCTAAGTTTATATGTGATTTAATGGTTGAGACAAGATGATCAAACAATAAATTCACAACCAATCAATCAACAACTAAGAACAAATAATAATAACATAAGTATGTAAACAAGTAAAGTTATAAACAAATGAACACACGATTTATAGTGGTTCGATCTCTCCAAGATCTACATCCACTACCTTGAGTCCACACTCAAGGATTTCAATCAATCCACTATATGCTCAATTTCAACAATTACATAAGAGGCTTACCACACTATGGTTTTACACTCACAACCTCTTCTAGTAATTATACAAATAATACAAGGTTCACCAAACACAATGGTTTTATATCTAAAGACAACCTCAAGACTAATCTAATCCAAGGCTCACCCACACACGGGTTTTACACTACAACCTTGATTAATCTAGTCTATGGCTCACCCTTCCACAAAAGGGTTTTATGTCACAAGATAACCTTGCAAATGAGCTAGTAGAAAACACAATTAAGATAAGAAAAGAGAGAGTGTAAGATGTTACCACTTTGTTGGTAGATGATTACACAATGTTTCACCTTCACACTTTGTTGCCTTTGGAATTTTGAATTTCAATCTTTGAGCACAAGGCAATTTTAGAGCTTTTCAATTTGATTTGATATAAAACAAGTTAGAGCATGTAGGATTTGTTAAGTTCAAAGTTCTACTAAAAAATCTGGATTTTATGGCTTTTATAGAATTCAAAAATCAATTTAAACAGCCATAAAACGGCTAGTAACGGCTATTTTCAGAAAATACTGTTTATGTGAATAGTAGTACTGTTCACGCACTGTTTATGTGAATAGTGGTACTGTTCACGCACTATTCATGCACCGGTCACAAAAATTCGGACGACCGAATTTTCCAGCTTCGTCCGAATCTTCGTCCGAATTTCTCTGGAAAAACAGTCGTCACTGTTCATGTGAACAGTATTCACTGTTCATGTACTATTCACAAAATTCGGACGACCGAATTTCCCCCCGCGTCCGAATCTTCCTCCGAATTTCTCTGGAAGAATAGTAGGTACTGTTCATGTGAACAGTGTTACTGTTCACGTGAATAGTATTACTGTTCACAGTGCAGAAAAATTTCGGATGACCGAATTTGCATCTGAATTTTTCAAACTTTGTCAAAACATGTTTAAATCAATTCAAACAAGTTGAAAAACATTCTAGCCTCAAAGATAAGTCATTAAAGATCTTTTATGTGCAAAAATCATTTATGAAAACTTGATAATTTAGGTAAGTTCAAAACCATTGAAACCATTTAAATCAAGTTTTGTGCTCTCAATTGCAACTCATAGATTCCAAGGCTTAAGAGTGTAGGGTTTACAATATTTACCTATTAACCACATGTCACCTACACTTCATGTCTTCAAAGCCTTCATTAATCTTGAACATACTCTTCAATCTCTAATCACTTTGACATATTTGAGTTGTTCATGCATTGCTAGCTCCAAGGCAATGAGACTTGCTTCCTTCTCAATCCAAAAATCCTATCACAACATACAAGCATATTAGTCCTCATCAATATTTGTCATTAATCAAAACTACATGATTTGCCCTTAGGGCTAACAATCTCCCCCTTTTTGATGATGACAAACTTTGATGCAAAATGTGATGGATTTAAACAATGTAGTACAAAGAAGCATTAATGTCAATAATGGATAATAACCAATTTAGCATATTGACTTACAAAAGGCTCAATATGAGCCTATGACCCAACCAACCTCCATTAACCTCCTTCCTTCCAACAACATATAGAAGATATAGCATTTAAGTATTTAGAAAACTTCTAAGAGAGGTATTAAAGGTCATAAAAGATTAATATTGCTCCCCCTTAGATTCTGCTCATTTTTCAACAAGTTTAGACTTGAGATGCTATGCATCCGAATTTTGACATATCAAGTCCAAATTGTAAAATCAGTGAAGTGACAGCTTCAATTTTTGAAAATAAGCTTTCCTAAGGTTGTTCAAACATAGTGGAAGAGATTAAAACAAGTTTGAATCAATTTGAACAACAATAGAGCACTTTTTGACAACAAAATATGGATGCATCCGAATTTCAGAACATGCATCCGAATTTTTAAATCTGAAGTCCAAACTGCAATAAATCCAATATAATGAATGTTTAAAGTGAAATAAAGTGTTCCTAAGGTTTTTCAAACATAATGGAAGAGATTAAAACATGTTTGAATCAATTTGAACAACAAAAGAGCACATTTTGGCAACAAAATATGCATGCATCCGAATTTTAAGATATCAAATCCAAAATGTAAAATATGTGAGATAACAACTTTAATTTTTGAAAATAAGCTTTTCTAAGATTGTTCAAATATGATAGGAAGGATTAAGACAGTTTTTAAACAATTTGAACAACAGAAAAACATTTTTGGAAAGAAAGCTTGGATGCATCCGAATTTTTGGTTTGCATCCGAATTTCAAGTCCAAATTTTTGGTAGCAAGTTTGAAAAGGTGATTTTGCATTCTCAAATGAACTATAGAAGTACTCAAATATGTATAGCTACAATAGCACTCATTTTAGCTTTGCAAAACCACAAAACTAATACATTCAATTGTAGGTCAAGTCAAGAACCAAGTTCAAGATTTTAATCTCAACTTAACCATATTCCAAAAACTCAGAAAATAACCAAAACCTCACATAGTATAACATAGTCAATTTAAATTTCAATTGCAGCCATATATTTTCACAAAACACATTCATTTTACATTTCAACCTATAGCACATATACATAGCACATTTACAGCAAGCACATAGCATATAGCACATCTTGCAGTCAACATTCTTTCTTCCCCTTGACATATGCATGGATTTTCAGAAAATTCACACATTTTCTATTCATGCATGAGGAATTCCACTGCTATTTCACATTTTCACACATTTTGTCATCCCATTTCTTCTCCCCCTTTTGTCATCACTCAAAGATGGGGTTAATGAAAATGAGACAACATGTATCACATATAAGCAGTATATTGATCAACTCTCATTAACAGTATAGTTCTAGTCAAATAATTATCATCCTAACAGCAATAATCATTATGTAGCATCTCAACAATAATAAATCAACTTCTTCTCTCCCTTTTTTTATCAGCAATTAAACTTGGGGTGAGAGTACTTGGACAACAAAAGTGAAACAAGAAGCTCTTATCACAAAGATTTCACATATTGAGCTTCAAAGCACTATAATGACTAGAAAGGCACAAGTACATTTCAATGTTAAATCATAACATGTGCATTAAGGCATAAAATAAAATAAGCAACAAAATAGAGTTTAGGGATAGAAAGGCTTAGTCTTGGATGCGCTTCGTGGTCTTCACTTCCAAATTTGTTTGTTATGATGGCCATATCTCCCTTGATTTATATGATAGAGTCCTTCATTTGTTGACTCCTTGCTTGTGCAATTCTTCTTTGGAAAGCTACCAATTAAGAGGATCTTGGATCTTCTTTCTTTGAACCACATTTTCTTGCTCGCTTGGTTGAAGGATATTGGTGATGGATTTGTGATTTGACTTTGTTAAACTTCATTCATCTCCTTCTTCTTGCTTGTTCTCTTGGCTTTATAGGAATTTGCACCATTTAAAACCACTTGAGAAATCTTTCTCAAGTCTTCTTCCATATTCTTGACTCTAGCTTCTAAACCATCAAATTTGCCAAGAATTATCAGAGCAAAAGACTCGAAGAATTTACATAGTTGTTCAATGCCTCTTAAAACACCTTGGCAACTATGGTGTTACTTCTAGTGAGATTATCACCTTCAATGGAGAATACCTCTTCAAATAGTCTTTCCTTTTTTTTTTTTATAGGGATTTGCTCCCCCTCACTTGGTGACTCATGCTTCCCCCCTTTTTTTATATATTTTCCTTTCTCTAGCAAGGATTTCCTCTTCCCTAAATGACCTAAATTGTCAACCATTTGTGAAATCCTCTTCAAATCTTTCATTTGTGAACAATTCATGAATAAGCAATGTTATCCCAATGAGTAATACCTTGCCTCATTATCATCTACCCCACAAAATTCTGTTCACTAAGGCATCATTGAACTCAAAATCCACTTGATATACTCTAGAGGAATACCATTAAACTACATTATCCCCCCTAATGTTCAATTCTTTCTTCTTTAAGATTTGCATAAAGCTCATATGTAAGGGCAGTATAAAATTCTTCATCAATTACTAGTAAATTGGTCCAATCAATATTATCAAATAGAGATAGAACATTATCAATATTGGAGAGTTTATCCAAGTTTACTTTGTTTCCAGGAATAATTTTATTTTATTTTTGTTCTTCTTACTCCATTATATTCTTTAGCAATATATATCCAAAATTCATTTTTCTTTTCTTATGCATGGCTAGCATAATTACAACATACATATTATCAACATAAGATTTGTTCCCAAAGTATGCAATAATCAAGGTATTAAACATGTGATGCAAAATTCTTTCACTAGCATAAAAAAAACTGTTATCTCTCTCTCCTTTCTAGTCTTGAGGCTTCTATCATTTATATTGTGAGTATAACTCACTTATAAAACAATGTCCCCAGAAGAATAATGCCTAAACCCAACATCCTCAACATCACGAATTCTATTGAGCAATGCATTATCAATCTCAAAAATCAACTTGTGATATTTTTGAAGAATACTACTAAATAGCTTTATTACCAACTAGCTCAACTCTTTCTTCCTTAATATTTGCATAAACATCATAAACTAAGGAAGATAATAGCATTCATCAAACACAAGCAAACTAGTTCAGCTCACATCATTTAAAAATGAGAGTATATTACCCATTTCTGATAGTTTGATGACATCCGCATTGTAGCTGAGATTTTTCTTATGGTTTCTTTTGTCCAATCATCAAATTCAGTAGCAGCCTTCCATGTGACAAATCTATCCAGCCATGACATGTTTTGAGGAACATGAACCTTCCTTGGTTCATGATCACTGGTCATCTATCTTTTTCTTTGGCTTTTCCCTTTCCTTTTCCCATGCTTGGCTTTAGTGTCCTCACCTGGAGCTACACACTTGAATATACTCATTAGTTATTGAATTTCAAAATCCCTAAGCTTCTTCTAAGATTGGTCAAACCTTTCTTCGGCCAATGACTTAGTAACGATATCATTAATTTGTTCGTTAATGCAAACATGCTTTAAACAAGTATTACCCTTAGTAGAGTGATCTCTAATGAAATGAAGTTTGATCTCTATATGCTTTGTCCTAGTTTGTTGAATAGTATGATGGTCAAATTTATTGCATTAGTGTTATCACATAACAAAGCCACACATTTGAAATATAGACCATAATCACTTAGAGTATCAATAAGGTAATAGAGAATGTGTTTACAACAATCAAATGAGACTCTTAGGACAAGATGAAATCTAGAACACAAGCACATAACAAATATAATATTGGCTCTACTTGCTGTCAAATATAGTTGACTACTCCTATGACACCTTTTTATTCTTGTCAAGCATAGTTGATAAACTTATGGAAGTGCCTATACCTTAACTTAATACATGAAAGTGACATCCTTGGTTTGCTTGATTTGTAGGCCAAGAAAGAAATTGAGTTTTCCTATCATGCTCATTTCAAATTTACTTTGCATCAACTTGGTAAACACATCACAAAGTGTAGTATTAAAAGCATCAAAAATTGTATCATATATTTGGACAACTTATAGATCATTGTTACAAGAGGTTTTTATGAAAATAGTAGTGTCAACCTTTCCTCTTGAAAATTCTTTTGAAAGAAGAAAACTACTCAACCTTTCACACTAAATTGTAAAAGCTGGTTTTAAACCATTCAAAACTTAGTATAGTTTGAAAATATGATTTGGAAACTTTTCATGAGCAAAATCGGGTGATTGTTCCACATAAACCACTTCCTCAATAAAACCATTTTGAAATAACTTAAAGCAAGTACAAGTCAAAAGCATTCGGAACAAGAGTTTCATCATAATCAATTCCCTCTTCTTGATTGAATCCTTAGGCAACAAGTCTAACCTTGTTTCTAACAACTTCTACGGATTCAATAAGTTTATTTCTAAGAACCATTTAGTTCCAATAATGGAATGATCATGAGATTTAGGAATATCCAAAATTTTGTATCCAAACTTATTTAATTCCTCTTGCATAGCAATAATCCAAAAATCATCACACAAGGCATCATCAATACTTTTAGGCTCATATGCAATAAGAGAATAAAGTTATTGATAAAATACCGCCTTATTTTTACTCCTTGGAAGATATCACCAAAGATTTGCTCCTTAGGGTGGCCTCTTGGATATTTTAAGTTCTTTGGGAGCTCTTGGTCACCACTAGGTTGGTCATCTTGAATCATTTCTTCCTCATTGGTATGATTCTCCAAAGTTGGTGCTTGAAGATGGGTTTGATTGTCATTCATAGATGTACCTACATCATCTTCATCTTTTCTTTCCCAAGTGAATGTAAGATTCATCAAAATAAACATGAATGGTTTCCTCATCATATAAGGTTCTTTTCATTATAAACTCTATAGGCCTTTTTGTAAGAATAAATAGCTAAGAGATATATCAATATCCATTTTTCTACCAAATTTAAGTAAGTTGTCACAAGTCTTTAAGATAAGACATTAACCAATCATTTTAAACTATGCAATTTGAGTTGTTCTATAAAAGAGAATTCAAAAGATGTTTTTCTTCAAAATGATCTTGAGAGAATTCTATTTATCATAGCATGTGATGTTTATGACTTTAGACCGGAAATATTTTTGAAGAAGAATTTTCACAAAGCATGGACCTAGCCAATTTTTACAAAGTTCAATTTTTCTTTTCAATAACACCATTTTATTGTGAAGTTTTTGCAGTTGAAACAATTATATGAAATTCAATTTTCAAAGCAAATTTTGTAAAGACTTTGTTGTAAAATTCTCCCATTGACACTTGTAATAGAAATCAATTGCACTCAAGGGAGGTTTGAACCTTTTTCAATAGTTTTTCAAACTTATGAAACACTTCATCTTTTTGAGCAAAGAAGAATGCTAAAGTGAATATTGAGAAATCATCAACTACTAGTAAAGCATACTTCAAGTCATCAATACTAGAGTTCCTTATAAGTCCAAATCAATCCATATGAACATGCTCAAGATGTTTTGAGGTCTAAATGAATTTTCATGTGTTTGAAAGATTCTTTTGTTTGTTTTCCATATGGACAAGTATCTCAAAAACAATTTTCTCAAAACACATTTTTAGTAATCCTCTAACTAAACCTTGATAGGAAGGTTTGTTCAACAAATCCATGTTCACGTGACCAAATCTTCTATGCCAAGAAAATCCATTATCATAAGCCACAATACATTCATGATTATCGAGATAAAACACACATTGAAACATTTTGTGAGTAATTGACCAAAATCACAAAATATCATTTTGTCATACAAATTCGGACGACCGAACTTATGGTCTTCAAGTCCGAATATTTTGTAAGGTTTCATAAAGATGTTTTTTAACCAAGCAAATGCATAGATATTCACTCATAGATATTTTAATCATTTCATGATGACATATAATCAATTTCAAGAACATATAAACCATGAATTCAATCTCATATCATCAATGTTACCTAATCAACTTTAGAGAAACAATTTACAAGTCATGGTTGGCAAATTTTCAAATCTTAACAAAAGGGATTCTCAAATGAAACTTTGCATGTTGGCATTTAACTTCTTATTCATTGTCACACAATTGGATAATGATAAGCAAGTTATAGTACAAATAAGCAATAAGCAACATTTGTTTAAAAAGAAGAGAGGAACCTTTACCAACATTTGTTACTCCAAGAATTCTTCCTTTCTTCTTGTCTCAAAAACAAATCCTTCATAGGTTGCTTTGACCTTGCTTATGAATGTTGTGCTTTCCTTTATTCTTTAAGCCAACATCATCAATGTACCGCTTAGTGGTGCTTGAGTTTGAATTAAAATGTTCCTGCAATAAAGGAGAGGAAGTATCCTTTGGTACCCATACTTTCTTGGGTCCATGGGGGTTAGTAATAGTTTGCTTAACTCTCCAAATGGTTTTTACACCATTCTCTACTTTTCTTTTAACATAGCATTTGGTGACTTTATGTCCATGTTTTCCACAATAAGTACAACAAGTATGATGCATGGAAGTAGAAGTAGCTCTAACAAAGAAGTTGTTATATTTAGGCACATTATTGACATAATTGTAACCAAGACCATTTTTAACAAGAGAAGATCTTTGAGGTCCAATTAGTTTGTCAAGATTGTCTCTTCCATTTGTAAATTCTTCAACACATAATGTAAGATCATCAACTTTCTTTTTCAAGATTTCATGATCACTAAGCATTTTTTTCAAGAGAAGAAACTTTTGTACAAAGAGATTTATTTTTCAAGAGATATGTTATGTAGAGAAACATTCAAAACTTCTTTTTCAATATTCAAGCATTCAATAGAATCAAGAAGCTTTTTATTTTCACAAAATAATTTTGAATTTTTATTCAATAAATCATTAATTTTGGTTTTCATTTCCTTATTCCTTTTTGAAACCCTTTTTAATTCTTCATACAATTCAACAAGTAGTTCACTAGGATCATCTACAATATCAACATCATCATCACAACAAGTAGAGGTAGAAGGAGCGGATTGTACCTCATCATTTATTGCCATGAAGCACACATTTGCTCTTTCTTCTTCATGAGTGATTTGAAGTAGTTTCACATTTCATGAGCGGAATCACATTCCATCACTCTATTGTATTCATTGATGACCAACGCACAACAAAGAATGTTCATTGCTTGGTAGTTTAATGTCATCTTTCTTGAATCGCTCTCATCATAGTCCTCCATAGGCTTTGGTTCCCTTGTAACTCCATCGGCTTTCAATCTCAATGGCACATAGGGACCTTTCTCAATAATATTCCACAATTCATAGTTAATAGAACAAATGTATATCTCAATCCTAGACTTCCAAAAAATATAATTAGAACCATCAAACAATGGAGGTCTAGTAGTGGAGGAACCTTCCAGTATAAGGCAAATTTGATAAACTAGCCATATGATCTTTACTTCTAGGTTGTTAGACCTTAACAAGAAGACCTTGCTCTGATACCAATTGAAAGACCTAAGAGGGGGGTGAATTAGGTCTTAGGCTAATTATCAAAATCTTTTTCTGTTTTGCAAATCCTTTGCCTTAATAAAAGCTCTTCTTCAAATTTACAAACTCTAAGTTTATATGTGATTTAATGGTTGAGACAAGATGATCAAACAATAAATTCACAACCAATCAATCAACAACTAAGAACAAATAATAATAACATAAGTATGTAAACAAGTAAAGTTATAAACAAATGAACACACGATTTATAGTGGTTCGATCTCTCCAAGATCTACATCCACTACCTTGAGTCCACACTCAAGGATTTCAATCAATCCACTATATGCTCAATTTCAACAATTACATAAGAGGCTTACCACACTATGGTTTTACACTCACAACCTCTTCTAGTAATTATACAAATAATACAAGGTTCACCAAACACAATGGTTTTATATCTAAAGACAACCTCAAGACTAATCTAATCCAAGGCTCACCCACACACGGGTTTTACACTACAACCTTGATTAATCTAGTCTATGGCTCACCCTTCCACAAAAGGGTTTTATGTCACAAGATAACCTTGCAAATGAGCTAGTAGAAAACACAATTAAGATAAGAAAAGAGAGAGTGTAAGATGTTACCACTTTGTTGGTAGATGATTACACAATGTTTCACCTTCACACTTTGTTGCCTTTGGAATTTTGAATTTCAATCTTTGAGCACAAGGCAATTTTAGAGCTTTTCAATTTGATTTGATATAAAACAAGTTAGAGCATGTAGGATTTGTTAAGTTCAAAGTTCTACTAAAAAATCTGGATTTTATGGCTTTTATAGAATTCAAAAATCAGTTTAAACAGCCATAAAACGGCTAGTAACGGCTATTTTCAGAAAATACTGTTTATGTGAATAGTAGTACTGTTCACGCACTGTTTATGTGAATAGTGGTACTGTTCACGCACTATTCATGCACCGGTCACAAAAATTCGGACGACCGAATTTTCCAGCTTCGTCCGAATCTTCGTCCGAATTTCTCTGGAAAAACAGTCGTCACTGTTCATGTGAACAGTATTCACTGTTCATGTACTATTCACAAAATTCGGACGACCGAATTTCTCCCCGCGTCCGAATCTTCCTCCGAATTTCTCTGGAAGAATAGTAGGTACTGTTCATGTGAACAGTGTTACTGTTCACGTGAATAGTATTACTGTTCACAGTGCAGAAAAATTTCGGATGACCGAATTTGCATCTGAATTTTTCAAACTTTGTCAAAACATGTTTAAATCAATTCAAACAAGTTGAAAAACATTCTAGCCTCAAAGATAAGTCATTAAAGATCTTTTATGTGCAAAAATCATTTATGAAAACTTGATAATTTAGGTAAGTTCAAAACCATTGAAACCATTTAAATCAAGTTTTGTGCTCTCAATTGCAACTCATAGATTCCAAGGCTTAAGAGTGTAGGGTTTACAATATTTACCTATTAACCACATGTCACCTACACTTCATGTCTTCAAAGCCTTCATTAATCTTGAACATACTCTTCAATCTCTAATCACTTTGACATATTTGAGTTGTTCATGCATTGCTAGCTCCAAGGCAATGAGACTTGCTTCCTTCTCAATCCAAAAATCCTATCACAACATACAAGCATATTAGTCCTCATCAATATTTGTCATTAATCAAAACTACATGATTTGCCCTTAGGGCTAACATAAACATTGTCCTCAATGTTCAAATATAAGAAATCACAAAGAGGGTTAAGAGACTTAGCCGAATCAACGAAACATCCAAGAAAGTCCAAGCTTTAACGGTTTATGGGAGCTCCACTTAGGCTCAAGCACATCCTACAAAGAAATTAAGGAAAGTAAATAAGGGAAATCTGTTTTTTTTTTTGGTATAAAACTTGAAAGAAAAAAAAATATCAAGAAACAAAGCAACTTAAATAGTAGTTCTCGTTTATAGTCTCGAGCTTGACTTCCTTTTTGGCTCAATCAGACTTAGGGGAAGTCTTGAGAAGCCAATCTTCTTGATGGAGAGGTACTCCATCTCCAAAATAATGCTTCAACCTTTGACCGTTAACAAGAAATGTTCCCTTTTCTTTATGTGTGATAGAAATTGCACCGCTTGGGAACACTTTTGCCACGTCAAAAGTACCAGACCATCTCGACTTTAATTTTCCTGGAAAAGCCTCAAGCGAGAGTTATAAAGCAAAACTTTATCACCAACTTTAAATTCACGAACCAGGATATGTTTATCGTGCAAAATTTTGTTTCGTTCTTTGTATAGTTTTGCATTTTCATAAGCATGCAAACGAAACTCATCCAATTCATTAAGTTGAAGTAGCCTCTTTTCACCTATGGCATGCATATCAAAATTGAGGAATTTTGTGGCCTAGTATGCCTTATGTTCTAGTTCAACAGGCAAGTGACAAGCCTTACCGTAAACTAGTCTGTAAGGGGTCATGCCAATCGGGGTTTTGAACGTAGTCCTATAAGCCCATAAAGTATCATCAAGTTTTGAAGACCAATCTTTCCTAGAAGCATTTACAGTTTTTTCTAAAATTCTTTTTAACTCTCTATTAGATACTTCAACTTGCCCACTAGTCTGAGGATGATAAGGAGTAGCAATTTTATGTTGCACACCATATTTTGCAACAAATTTTCTAGTTGTTTATTACAAAAGTGAGTACCTTCATCACTAATCAATGCTCTAGGTGTTCCAAATTTAAAAAAAAAATATTTCTCTTCAACCCACTTCGATACATAATCAACAACAACTAGAATGTATTTATTGTTAAAAGAAGAAGGAAATGTCCCATAAAATCAATACCCCACACATCAAACAATTCACATTCAAAAATACTATGTAGAGGCATCTCATTTTTCTGAGAGATATTTCCACTTCTTTGGCATGCATCACATCTTTTCACATATTCAAAAGTATCTTTTAACAAAGAAGGCCAATAAAAACCACATTCAAGAACTTTTTGAGCAGTCCTATTGGCTCCAAAATGCCCTCCTAATTCCTTGTCATGACAATGTGACAAAACATTATTTACTTCCCATTCAGGTATGCATCTTCTAATAATATTATCAGTACATATTTTAAATAAGAAGGGGTCTTCCCAAAAGAAATACTTAAGATCATGAAAAAACTTTTTCCTCTGTTGATACTTAAGCTCAGTGGGAATATACCTTCCTGCCAAATAATTGGCAATAGAAGCATACCATGGAAATTTTTGAGATGAAGTCATCATGATTTCAGACAAATCTGCATCAAAAGTATCAAAATTAGAATTTTTATAGTTAATAGGAGAACAATTAGAAATTGAGCAACAAGTTTCAGAAATTCTCATCAATTTTTCAGCTTTGAAGTCTTCATTAATCTCTTCTTCTTGATGACAAATATCTCCATCATCACTCCTGAATTGAAGCCTTGACAAGTGATCTGCAACTACATTCTCTGATCCTTTTTTTATCTTTGATAGTAATATTGAATTCTTGAAGAAAAAGGATCCATCTCATCAACCTTGGCTTGGTCTCCTTCTTCTCGATGAGGTATTTCAACACTGCATGATCTGTATGGACAGTTACCTTAGCACCTATCAAGTAAGGACGAAATTTATCAAATGCAAAAACCACAGCCAGTAATTCTTTTTCAGTAGTTGCATAATCCAATTGGGCAGGGTTAAGGGTACGACTAGCATAATAAATCGGTTGAAACATTCTCTCTCTTTTTTGTCCTAAGCATGGACCAACCGCCATATCACTTGCATCGCACATGAGCTCGAAAGGTAATGACCAATCGGGAGCTATTAGAATTGGTGCTGAAATTAACTTATCTTTCAGGATATTAAAGGCCTGTAAACAATCATCAGAGAAATTAAATGGCATATCCTTCAATAAAAGAGTAGTGAGAGGTTTAGGAAGTTTAGAAAAATCTTTAATGAAACGCCTATAAAACCCAACATGTCCTAAAAAACCTCTCAAAGTCTTGAGGTTTTATGGTGATTGTAATTTAGAAATGACATTCACTTTTGCTTTATCAACCTCAAGGCCTTGATGAGAAACTTTATGACCTAGTACAATACCTTCTTGTACCATAAAGTGACATTTCTCCCAATTCAAAACTAGGTTAGTTTCTTCACATCTCTGCAACACTTTATTGAGGTTAGATAAGCAATCATCAAAGGAATTTCCACAAATAGAAAAATCATCCATAAATATTTCCATGCAATGCTCAACTAAGTCATGAAATATTGCAGTCATGCATATTTGAAAAGTCCCTGGAGCATTACATAACCCAAATGGCATCATTCTATATGCAAAAGTACCATAAGGACAAGTAAAAGTAGTTTTTTCTTGATCCTTAGGTTCGATAGCAATTTGAAAATATCCCGAATAACCATCAAGAAAACAATAAAAAACACGACCACTCAATCTTTCAAGAGTCTGATCGATGAAGGGAAGAGGGAAATGGTCTTTACGAGTGACGCTATTCAATTTACGATAGTCAATACAAACCCTCCACCCCGTAATCAATCTAGTGGGAAGCAATTCATGATTATCATTTTGAACAACAGTGAACCCACATTTTTTTGGAACTACTTGGACTGGACTTACCCATACACTATCAAAAATGGGATAGATAATACCTAAATCGAGTAGTTTGATGATCTCTTTTTTCAAAGGATTGAGTCGCCTTTGGGGTTGTCTTGATGGCTTATGATCCTCTTACAGAAGAATTTTATGCATACATATGGATGGACTTATCCCTTTTAAATCAGACAATTGCAAACCAAATGCTCCTTTATGTGCTCTCAAGACTCTTGTCAGAGATGAAGAAACAATTAGAGGTAATTTATCATTAGGTTCAAGAAAAATATATTTTAAATGAGAGGGTAATTTTTTCAATTCTAAATCTATTGGAGGCTCTTCAATGCTTGGCTTCAGGCGATTTTTCTTCAACTCTAACTCTTCAAATTTGAAACGTCCTCTAGGTACAAAAACTTCATTGGCCTCCAATTGAAAAACTGATTCAACTACCTCTTCCTTTTCGTGGTGTTCAGTAGCTGCTTCTCTCAAACAAATCTCTAAAGAATCATCAGAAATATTATAAGTAAGATTATCCTGAACTACAGTATCCATTACATCAACAAAACATAGCGAATCTTTATCAGGAAACTGTTTCATGGAATCAAATACATTAAATTTAACAATTTCATCCCCAACCCTTAAAATTAGTTCACCTTTTTGCACATCAATCAAAGTCTTTCCAGTATTCAAAAATAGTCTCCCTAAAATTAAAGGCATCTCTGAATCATCACCCATGTCTAAAATAACAAAGTCTACAGGAAGGTAGAGTTTATCAACCTTAACAAGAACATCTTCGACTATTCCCCTAGGATATTTAATGGATCTATCAGCCATCTGTAGTGAAATACCAGTATTCTTAATTTCTTTTAAACCTAATTTCAGACAAACAGAATAAGGCATAAGATTGATACTAGCCCCCAAATCACACAGAACATTACGAAATAAAACATCACCAATGTAGCAAGGAATTCGAAAACTCCCTGGATCTTTTAACTTAGGTGGAAGTTTTTTTTGAAGAACTGCTGAACACTCTTCATTCAAAAAAATCTTCTGAAACTCATTCAACTTCTTCTTGCTAGCTAAAATATCCTTCAAATATTTTGCATATGTTGGCATCTGTGGTAAAGCATCTACAAAAGGTAAGTTAATTTCAAGTTTCTTGAATATTTCAAGAAACTTTTTGAATTGAGAATCAATGTAATGATGCTTAACAGCTTAGGGGAAGGGAAGGGAACTAAAATCAACATTATCATTATTTAATTCTTCCTTACCCTTCTTACCTTTACCTTCCAAACTTCTTGCTCTTCTTCTAGGTTTCTTCCGCTTCTCAATGTGACTGCCTTTAAGTCTCTTGGATTCCTTTCTGTATTACTTGGAAGAACTCCTTATGGCCTGTTAAACATTGTTGATGCTAATTGCCCCCTTTGTACCTCAAGATTCTTCATAGAAGCCTTAACATTCTGATTATCTGCTTCCATTGCTTTGAGAGAATTTTTCATTTGTTGATTCTCGTTCTCGATACTTATGAACTTGTTGGTGGTAAGCTCAATAAATTTTGTAAGGGCATCCTCAAGGTTAGTTTTCTTTTCCTGCTGAGGAGGAGGTGGAGGAGGTGTTTGAATTTGATTACTTTGTCTCCATCCAAAATTTGGGTGATTTCTCCATCCAGGGTTGTATGTGTTGGCAAATGGATCATTTCTTCTATTTGCCTGGCCAACAAAATTAACTTCATTAGTATCCAAAAAGGAATTTACCATATTACCTTGTCCGCATTGATTTGTGGAATGATTTCCTCCGCAGATTTCACAGTGATGATGAATGGCTGCAACGTTCAACATATTTAGCTTTTTGTTTATCACATCAAGTTGTGCCATGATTCCTACAGTAGGATCCATGTCTGCCACTCCAGCGATCTTTGGGGGAATAGCTCTTGGGTTAAACCATTGAGAACTATTCAAGGCCATCTCCTCCAATAAATTCCATAAAGCTTTCTCTTCTTTTGACATGAATGCTCCACCACTAGCTACATCTAATGATGATCTAACATTTTCTCTGCAACCATTATAAAATGTTTGTGCTTGCATTCCTATTGCCATTCCATGATGAGGGCATAACCTAAGATATTCTTTGAACCTCTCCCATGCATCATGTAAAGACTTAGTAGGACCCTGCATAAAATTATAAATATTAGATCTCATCTGAATAGTCTTAATTGGGGGAAAGTATTTATTTAAAAATGCTTCTTGCAATTGGTCCTAATTAGAAATAGAATTTGTAGGAAGAGAGTTTAGTCATGATCTAGCTTTATCCCTTAAAGAGAAAGGGAAAAGTCTGAGCCTTTTTGCATCTTCAGGCACTCCACCAATTTGAAAAGTATCGCAAATTGCCAAAAATTTAATATATGCGCTTGCGGATCTTCATGTGACAATCCGAAAAATGGAGTATTGAGAACCATTTGAATGAATGCTGGCTCAATCTTGAAAGTTGCAGCAGTGACTCCTGGACAATTGATGGCTGGAGAAGGACCTTTCATCTTTGGCTTTGTATAGTCTTTCAAAGTCATACCCGTTGGCTGATTATTCTCCATTGGTTAACTGCTACAGTCGAATTCGAAACTATCCTCTGAATTTGAAGGTTCGATTGATGTGACGATTTTCTCGTATCTCCTCTTATAAAATTCACTACTGTTATGACGAGCAAACTTTTCAATATCAAAAATATATATCAAAGGTTCTTTATTTGAGGAACTACGAGTATTCATGAACAAAAAAGAATAATAACAATAACAAACAAAATAGAATAAAAAATTAAAAATATCAAAAATATTTTTTTTGAATTTATTTTAAAAAGTTTAAACTTAGGCTTAGTAACTAAATTC
This sequence comes from Rauvolfia tetraphylla, assembly GCA_030512225.1. Classification (NCBI taxonomy): domain Eukaryota; kingdom Viridiplantae; phylum Streptophyta; class Magnoliopsida; order Gentianales; family Apocynaceae; genus Rauvolfia; species Rauvolfia tetraphylla. Next base: position 1,695,343 of record JAJQKT010000019.1, read on the forward strand.
TACACTAGATAAAAACAATCCCCGGCAACGGCGCAAAAAACTTGATGAGAAATTTGCAAATGCACAAATATCGAACAAGTAATAAAGTAGTGAGTACAAGTCGTCCCAACGAGGATTGCTGCCTAACTGCAAAATTCTTTTACTTATAACCTAACTTGAACCAAAATAAATGTGATTTTATCAAAAATTTAATTACCAATAAAAATAAAAAACAATAAAAATAAACACAAAAATCAATAATTATATTAATTAAAAATCAATGGCAATGAATAGATTAAGACACTCCAAATCCAGCTTACTCCTCTTATGACAAATAATTAATTTTTTCAAATTAATTCTCGACTTGGTTAATGGTAAAATTCCCAATTATAAGCTAGACTCAATCTCTTGGTGAAAAGCTCCTAACTTTAATTAATAAACCAATCGTATCTCTACGTGATTTTAATTTTCAAAGCCGCAAACACCACTATGGAATTCCCTGGCTTTTGTTTCCTACTCGCTAGAAACCACACAAAGAAACTGAATCTATCTCTAGTCAGTTTTACGATGTGTTGTTATTACCATGATCCAATTTAAACTAATACTTCTCAGCCACTAGAATAAATTTAAAGGCATGCAAAAAATTGGCTGTAAAAATTGCAAGCATTAAGAACAATAATAACAATTAACCAAAATCGAGATAAAAGAAACAATCTTTAATTGAAATAAATTAAATGCATAAGAGTATCAGCCTTCATCTAAGGTTTTAGTCACAAAAGATTTAGCTCTTCCTGATCCGAATATTCAAAATCATAAATTTTAAAATTATCACTTTGTTTAGCTTTATCCATGGAAGATTAACTCATTATTATATTGAGCTCCCTTGCCTTTGGAGAAGTCAAAAAGTGGTTCTTTTAGTTTTCAAATTCATTATTTAGGTTGATCGAAAATTCAAATGATCTGTAAATTATGAATTTCTCATATATTTAATGGTAATTTTATGACATTATTAAGTGCAAAAAGCTTATTGTTTTAAAAGCTTTTGATATTTCAAAATTATAGAATATTTATTTCACAACTTTAATAATCATTGCATGAATTTTCTAGCATATTGTTGAAGAAAGAACCTATTTCATAGAAAGAGGCAATTTCTAATTTGAAACAAAAATATATAATATTCGAAGAAGCAATTTCTAATTTGAGATTATATTATCAAATGAAGTTTTTATAAATTTCAATTGAAGGCCTTCAACGTCTCTAATGCATATTTTCAATCTCATTTCTATTAAATACAATGCACACAATAAACCATTAAAGAAAGAGTATATATAAATAACAATTCAAACATTGAATTCACATCATTTTCATAAATATTTCAAAATTCCATAGCATTGCCTTACGATTCCTACTTTAAATTATTTAATTCCACATGCAATCTTTATTTGTGAAAACAAAGCAAGCAAATTTTCAATTACATGAACTAAACATGTGATATTATCTACGTAATTGTGTTTTCCACTTCTTGGGCCTAAGGGGGCGGGTGAATTAGGTATTTGGCTAATTATTCGCAAACAAAGTCCTTTTATAATTCCAAGCTAAAACAAATTGTGTGAGCTTGATTCAATTAGAGAATTAAACAATTAATAGCAAAGCTGTTAAACAATGTAAGAGCAATGAGCACAAACAATTTATAATGGTTCGATCTCTTAAAGATTTACGTCCACTACCTTAAGCCTAGACTTAATAATTTCAAAAGATCTACTATATGCTCAAGTTCACAAATTACATAAGAGGCTCACCACGCAATGGTTTTACACTCACAACCTCTTTAGCAATTCTATATACAAGGCTCACCTTACCAAAGGATTTTATATCTACAAACAACCTTGAAGCACAATTTCAAGGATCACCCTTATCTAAAGGATTTTATGTTATCAAGATAACCTTGCAATGAGTTAGTAGACAACCCAATTTAATAAAGAGAAGAGAATGTGTAGATGTTACCATTTGTTGGTAGATGATTACACAATGTTTCACCTTCACACTTTGTTGTCTTTGGATTCTTGAATCATCAATTGAAAGGACAAGACAAAAGAGAGCTTAAAATGTTTGCTAAAGGCTTTAGAATGTTTAGAGTTCTCAAGAATTCAAAACTTACAAAAGATTTCAAGTTTATAGCTTTTATAGAATTTGAAATCAGTTTTAACAGCCACAAAATGGCTAGTAACGACTAGTTTCAGAAAATTCAGATGACCAAATTTTGCGTCTGAATTTTTTCTCTGCGTTCTAATCTTCGTCTGAATTTCTCTAGAAAAATAGTAACCATGCTGAAGACAAAATTCGGACGATCGAATTTTTCTTCATGCGTCAGAATCTTCGTCCGAATTTCTTTGGAAAAACAATAACCAATTTTTGCTACAAAAATTGGACTACCGAATTTTTTGGAAGCACTTTCAAACTTTGTAAAATGATTTGAGATTTAACTTCAATAAGTTTGAAAACATTTTGTATGTATAGATAAGTTATTTAGACATATATAAGCTTGAAAACCATAATCAAATTTCTTTGATCATGCAAAGTTTACTCAAAATCTTTTAAGATACAAAACCACAGTCATCAAAAAGTTCATTCCAAACCATTTAAGATTAAGAAACTAATTTTATGCTCTCTTATGCATTCAATAGATTCCAAGACACACAAGTGTGGAGTTTACATAGAGATTTACCTATTTAGCATATATACTCTACACTTCAAGTTTTCAATGCCTTTAGATCATTTTTGAACAACCTTCTTCAAACTTCAATCACTTTGGCTTATTGAAGTTGTTCTTGCACTTTGGCTTGAAAGCAATGAGACTTCATACTTCTTAGTTCACCAAACCTATCACACAATATATAAGCATATTAGTCCTCATCAATATTTGTCATTAATCAAAAGCAACATGATTTGCCATTAGGGCTAACAATCTCCCCCTTTTTGATGATGACAAACTTTGATACAAAACGTGATGGATTTAAACAATGTAAAACAAAGAAGTATAGATGTCAGTCATATATATTAACCAATTTGGCACATTGACATTCAAAGGCCTCAATATGAGCCTATTACACAACCAATCTCCATTAAACTTCTTCCCTCCAACAAAGATAGAAGATATAACACTAAAGCATTTAGAAAAAAAAATTCTAAGAGAGGTTTTAAAGTTGTAAAAGTTTAACACTGCACCCCCTTAGATTGTGCTCAGTTTTCAACACATTTGGACTATAGATATCATGCATCCGAATTTTAACATAGAAAGTCCAAACATTAAAATAAGATAAATACAAGCTTCAAATTCTGTAAATAAGCTTTCCTAATATTGTTCAAATATATTATGAGAGATTAAAACATATTTGAATCATTTTGAACAACAAAAGAGCACATTTTGGTAACAAAATATGGATGCGTCCGAATTTTTTGTCCAAATTTTTGGCAACAAGTTTGAAAAGGTAATTTTGCATTCAAATGCAATGTTGAAGTACTCAAATAAGTATAACCACAAAAGCGCTCAGTTTAACTTTGCAAAACCACAGAACTCATGCATCCATTTGTTTAAAATCAGAAGACAAGTCAAGAATCAACCACTTAATTGGATTTTAGAAAACAACCAAGATTTTAAAGTTTCAGACTTTAAAGCACAAAATGCAGTTATAGCAGAAATCACCTTCCTTGGATTTTCCTTTCCCCTTTTCAACATTTGGCTTTTTTGTCCTCACCATGATGTTGTTGCGTGAAAAGAAGTGACTTTTAGAATGTATCTAGGGCTTGGAATTCAAAAATGAAGGCAAATCAAATTAAAAATGGTGAAATCTTTGAGAAATTTTTATTCGGACGCGAATGGGTATGGATGGCTTTGAAATGGAAGAGAAATTCGGAAGTTGAAATGTCAAGGAAACTGTTTGATTTTCATTTAAATCGTTGCATCCGCAAAATTTCTCAAAGATTTTCTGTAGTGCATCCGAATTCTATGTCCGAAAATTTTCTGTTTTCACCAAAACCTCAACACACACATTAGTAATTGAATTTTTAGATTCCTAAGAGTCTTCTTAGGTGATTAAACCTTTCCTCAGCCAAAGGCTTTGTATATATATCAACAATTTGATCATTTGTATTTATATATTCTAAACATATATCTTTCTTAATCACATGATCACAAATGAAATGATATTTAATTTCTATATGCTTATCCTAGAATGTTTAATGAGATTTATGCTTAAGTTGATAGCACTTGTATTATCACATAGTATAGGAACACAATTGAATTTAAGACCATAATCAAGTAAGGTATGCTGCATCCATAATAATTGAGCACAACAACTACCCACAGCTATGTATTCAGCTTCAGCAGTAGACAAAGATACACAAGCTTGTCTTTTACTATACCAAGACACATGACAACTACCAAGAAATTGACAATCACCACTTGTACTTTTTCATTCAACTTTGCATCCGGCATAATCAGCATCCGAATATCCAATAAGATCAAAAGATGAAGATTTTGAAAACCAAAAACCATAGTCCTTTGTATCAATCAAATAACGAAAAATATGTTTGACAGAAATTAAATGAGATTCTTTAGGACAAGATTGAAATCTAGCACATAAGAACACAACAAACATAATATCATGTCTACTTACTGTGAGATAGAGTAAACTTCCAATCATACCTCTATAAGATTTCTCATCAACATTTTACCTTTTTCATCTTTGTCAAGTTTAGTTGATGAACTCATTGGAGTACCTATCCCTTTTGATGATCCATTCCAAATCTTTTCAAGAGCTCCATGGTATACTTTGCTTGGTTGATGAAAACTCCTTCATTGATTTGCTTAATTTGCAGCCCAAGAAAGAAATTCAGTTCTCCCATCATGCTCATTTCAAATTCATTTTGCATAGATTTGGCAAATTCTTCACAAAGAGATATGTTAGTAGCACCAAAAATAATATAATCAACATAAATTTGCACAAGTAAAATATCATTATTAGTAGATGTTTTTATAAAAAGAGTTGTGTCTACTTTTCCTTTTGCAAAACCTTTTGCAAGAATAAATCCACTAAATCTTCCATACCAAGCTCTTGGGGCTTGTTTTAATCCATATAGAGCTTTGGTTAACTTAAAGACATGATTTGGAATTTTTTCATGAATAAAGCCAGGAGGTTGTTCTACATAAACTTCTTCTTCAATAAAACCATTTAGAAAAGCACTTTTGACATCCATTTGAAATAGTTTAAAACCTTTAAACAAGCAAAAGCCAAAAGTATTCTTATAGATTTCAATATGGCTACTGGAGCAAAAGTTTCATCATAATCAATGCCTTCTTCTTGATTGAAGCCTTGAGCAACAAGTTTGGCCTTATTTCTAACAACTTCTCCTAATTCATTTAATTTGTTTCTAAATACCCATTTTGTACCAATAATGGAATGATTATGAGGTCTTGGAACAAGAGTCCAAACTTTGTTTCTTTCAAACTGATTTAACTCTTCTTCCATAGCAATGATCTAGAAATTATCACACAATGCATCATCAATATTTTTAGGTTCAATGTGAGATAAAAGAGCAAAGTTATCAATAAAATACCGCCTTGTTTTAACTCCTTGGGAGACATCACCAATGATTTGCTCCTTAGGATGTCCTCTTGCATATGTTAGATCCTTTGGAAACTCTTGATCATTTCTTGGTTGACCATCTTGTTCTTGCTCCATTATTTCTTCTTCCTTGGCATGTTCTTTCAATATGGGTACTAGATGATGAGTTTGATTTTCAATCATTGAGGAACTTGCATCATCTTCATTTCTTCTTTGAAGATAAATGTTAGATTCATCAAAAAATACATGTATGGTTTCTTCAACATATAATGTTCTTTTGTTATAAACTCTATATGCCTTTTTATTTGATGAATAGCCAAGAAATACTCCTTCATCTGATTTTTAATCAAATTTTCCCAGATTATCACTGGTATTTAAAATAAAACATTTACAACCAAACACTTTAAAATAAACAATTGAAGGAGTTCTGTTAAATAGAAGTTCAAAAGGTGTTTTTCTTATGAAAGGTCTTAATAAAACTCTATTCATTACATAGCAAGCAGTATTTACAACTTCAACCCAAAAGTATTTTGGCAAGGAATTTTCACAAAGCATTGATCTAGCCATCTCTTGTAAAGTTCTATTTTTCCTTTCAACAACACCATTTTGTTGAGGTGTTTTAGCAGCTGAGAAATTGTGAGTAATACCATATTCATCACAAAATTTTGTAAACTATTGATTGCAAAATTCTCTTTCATTGTCATTTCTAATAGAAATTAGTTTATATTCAAGAGATGTTTGAACCTTTTTGAAAAGTTTTGTAAATTCATGAAATGTTTCATCCTTTTGAGCTAAGAAGAGCACCCAAGTAAATCTTGAAAAATCATCTATAATTACATAAGCATTTCTTTTACCACCAAGACTAGTGGTCCTCATTGGTCCAAATAAGTCCATGTGAACTAGTTCAAGAGGTTTTGAAGTAAAAACCATTTTCTTTGGTTTAAAAGATGTTTTTTTATTGTTTTCCATATTGACAAGCATCACAATGACGTGTTTTATCAAAATGCATTTTGGGTAATCCTCTAACTAGCTCTTGTGTAGAAAGTTTATTCAATAAATCCATGCTTACATGTCCTAATCTTCTATGCCACAAAAATCCATCATTATCATGAATGGCAAGATATTTGATATCATTTGTGATCAGTTCATCAAGATATAACACATATACATTTCCAACTCTTTTAGCAACAAAGATGGTTTTGCTACTTCCACTATCAAGAATAGTACAAGTATCACATTTGAATTGTACTTTACATCCATTGTCACATAATTGACTAATGCTAAGTAAATTATACTTTGAACCATCAATGAGCAATACTTGTTTAATTAGAGGAAAGGAACCTTTACCAATGTTACCTATTCCAAGTATTTTTCCTTTCTTCTTATCACCAAATGTGACAAAGCCTTCACTTGTTGCTTGAAGCTCACTAACATGTGAGGCATTTCCTGTCATATGTCTCGAACACCCACTGTCAAGGAACCACTTTGTGGCACTTGATCTAGAAGCAAATTGAACCTACACCAAATTGGAAAGAGTGATTTTTGGTACCCATATTTTCTTGGGTCCAAGGGGTTTAGTGAAAGTTCCTTTGACTTTCCAAATAGTCTTAACACCATTTTCTATCTTTCTTTTTACAAAACATTTAGAAACCTTGTGTCCATGCTTGCCACAATATGTGCAACAAATATGAGACCTAGAATTAAAAGTTTCTTTAGCAAAAGAGTTTTTATACTTTGGAACATAGCTATCATGAGTAAAACCAAGACCATATTTTGCAAATGAAAATCTTTGATAACCAAGTAATTTATTTAAAATTTCTCTTCCATTTGTGAATTTTTCAATACATGATGTAACATCATTAACTTTCCTTTTTAAAATCTCATGATCACTAAGCATTTTTTCAAGAGAAATAACTTTTATGCAAAGCTCTTTATTTTCAAAAGATATGTCTTGTATAGTTGCATTTAAAACTTCTTTTTCAATGTTAAGACAATTAATGATCTCAAGAATTTTACCATTTTCAACACATAATTTTGAATTCTCATTTGATAAATCATTTATTTTGGATTTCATTTCTTTATTCCTTTTAGAAACCTTTTTCAATTCCTCATACATTTCTATAAGTAATTCACTAGGATCAACATCATCATCATAGAAATTAGAAATAGAAGAAGAAGATTGTACCTCATCATCAATTGTCATAAAGCATATGTTGGCCTTTCCTTCACTGTCATTTTCACTTTCTTGTTGATCCTATGTTCTAGCCAGTCCTTTTCCTTTCTTGGCAGATTTCTTTTTGTTCTTGCTATCTCTTTCCCTTTCCAAAACTTTGGGACAATCAGCAACAAGATGTTCTGTGCTCTTGCATTCAAAAATTGGGGTGTGAAGGATGAAGACTGTCCACTCTTCTTGGTTGGGTTTCTTTCTTTCTTGAGGAACTCCTTTTTGTAGAATCTCTTCTCCACTGTTACCATCTTCTTCTTCACTTGAAGATTTTTCTTGCTCACTCAAGTGATTTGAAGTCTTGAGTACAACTTCTTTTCTTCCCTTTTCTTCATCTTCTTTGTCATTTAATCTTTTCATCTTCATTTCATGTATGAGCAGAGATCCAATAAGCTCTTCAAGCGGAAGAGTTTTTAAGTCCTTGGACTCCTCAATAGCAACTGTCTTTGGCTGCCAAGATTTTGGTAGAGCATTCAAAATCTTCCTGTTTTGCTCTCCAATAGTATAGCTCTTTCCATAAGCTTTTAAGCCATTGAAAATGTTAGTAAACCTTGTAAACATATCACTAACATTCTCACCTTGTTTCATGGTAAAAAGTTCATAATCTCTAACAAGCATGGCAAGTTTAGATTCTTTAATTTGGTTTGCACCCTCATGTGTTATTTGGAGTAATCTCCACATATCATGAGCAGTGTCACACCCACTAAGATTCTTTAATTTGGTTTGCACCCTCATGTGTTATTTGGAGTAATCTCCACATATCATGAGCAGTGTCACACCCACTAACTCTATTATATTCAGTTACATCTAAAGTACAACTTAATATGTTCATGGCCTGATAATTCAATGTCATTTTCTTTGAATCATGTTCATCAAATTCGTCCGTAGACTTTGGTTCTAAGGACCTTTTTCAATAATATTCCACAAATCAAAATTGATAGAACAAATATATATATCTTAACTCTAGATTTCCAAAAGGTATAGTTTGTTCCATCAAACAAATGTGGTCTATTTGTGGAAGACCCTTCTAGGTAAGGTAAGTTTGAAATATTAGCCATAAGATCTTTAACTTCTAGGTTGTAAAACCACACAAGAAGTCCTGGCTCTGATACCAATTGAAATACCTAAGAGGGGGGTGAATTAGGTATTTCGCTAATTATTCGCAAACAAAGTCCTTTTATAATTCCAAGCCAAAACGGATTGTGTGAGCTTGATTCAATAAGAGAATTAAACAATTAATAGCAAAGCTGTTAAACAATGTAAGAGCAATAAGCACAAACAATTTATAGTGGTTTGATCTCTTAAAGATTTACGTCCACTACCTTAAGCCTACACTTAAGGATTTCAAACGATCTACTATATGCTCAAGTTCACAAATTACATAAGAGGCTCACCACGCAATGGTTTTACACTCACAACCTCTTTAGCAATTCTATATACAAGGCTCACCTTACCAAAGGATTTTATATCTACAAACAACCTTGAAGCACAATTTCAAGGATCACCCTTATCTAAAGGATTTTATGTTATCAAGATAACCTTGCAATGAGTTAGTAGACAACCCAATTTAATAAAGAGAAGAGAATGTGTAGATGTTACCATTTGTTGGTAGATGATTACACAATGTTTCACCTTCACACTTTGTTGTCTTTGGAATCTTGAATCATCAATTGAAAGGACAAGACAAAAGAGAGCTTAAAATGTTTGCTAAAGGCTTTAGAATGTTTAGAGTTCTCAAGAATTCAAAACTTAAAAAAGATTTCAAGTTTATAGCTTTTATAGAATTTGAAAATCAGTTTTAACAGCCACAAAATGGAGTGTTTCATAAAATTCAGAAACCGAATTTTGAGTCTGAATTTTTTGGACGTTGCTATTGCACATTCTGGAAAAATTTGGAAGGTCGAATTTTTTCCCTGCGTTCTAATGTTCGTCCGAATTTCTCTGGAAAAACAATAACCAATTTTTGCTACAAAAATCGGACGACCGAATTTTTGGAAGCACTTTCAAACTTTGTAAAATGATTTGAGATTTAACTTCAATAAGTTTGAAAACATTTTGTATGTATAGATAAGTTATTTAGACATATATAAGCTTGAAAACCATAATCAAATTTCTTTGATCATGCAAAGTTTACTCAAAATCTTTTAAGATACAAAACCACAGTCATCAAAAAGTTCATTCCAAACCATTTAAGATTAAGAAACTAATTTTATGCTCTCTTATGCATTCAATAGATTTCAAGACACACAAGTGTGGAGTTTACATAGAGATTTACCTATTTAGCATATATACTCTACACTTCAAGTCTTCAATGCCTTTAGATCATTTTTGAACAACCTTCTTCAAACTTCAATCACTTTGGCTTATTGAAGTTGTTCTTGCACTTTGGCTTGAAACAATGAGACTTCATACTTCTTAGTTCACCAAACCTATCACACAATATATAAGCATATTAGTCCTCATCAAAAGCTACATGATTTTCCATTAGGGCTAACAATAACAAGTGGTACACGTATATTTTTTTTAAATGCTTAATATGTATCATTTGGTTTAGCACTAATACCATGATATCTGTATCTATCTATTTTTAGTCGGACGCAAATTAGTAATTGTTTTATTGTGTAAAATTACTAGAGCAAATGTTGAATAGCTTATGGAGCATGTGCCATAGTATATATAAGCATCTTTAACAAGATACTACTGTTTTATGTTTTTTTACAAAATTTAGTTAAATCTAACATCATTGCCTCATTGGACCCATATTGAAGGTAGAAAATATTGAATGAACATTACTTTTGTTATTGTTGTAGGCATTTTTTAACCAAAATGATATGAATTTTTTTAGATCATAACACATGTATCTTAAGGTTTTCATGTACCACGACTCTTGGTACTAGTACTCTAATATAAAAACACAATATTTGCCTAACACCAACACTGTGATGCATATATTTGTGGCAAATCATGTATTATTTTTCAAGATTCTAGTGCCATTTGCAACAATAAGGTTTCAATAATCTTTGAAAACAAAATAATTTAGTCACTACTTAAACTTATGTGATTGCTAAATTTGAAAATAAGACTTACCTCCCTTAGTCCTAAATAAGACCTCCTTTAGTCCCTTATAATCGGTTGGTCTCTTTGCCACTGTGTTGTCTCTTATGGTAAATGTTAGAGATGCACAAAATCATTTGTATTTCAATAAGTAATTAATATTTAATTTACCAAAAAATATTTCAATTGGTACATAGCATAAATATCGTAAACAGATTTGGACATACAACTTATCTCTATTACTCGACTATTGACTACAACATTCTAATTGTGGCCTTCTTAGCAATGCACAAAAAATAATAAGAGCTTTTCCATATTTTTATGTGCATAAAATATTATTAGGGAACAAAAATTCCCCACTCTTTAGCCTTTGAGAACAAAACTAGAAATACTAAAAAGAGGATTTTATGAAGCTGTCTGAAGATTTTACTGCAGTTGATATATATAAATAGAATTCAATTTATTTGATTGGATATTTATCCATCAACTAATTACTGCATAAGTCTTTTCATCTAAATTCTTTTTTCCTTTTTTATCTTAACATAAAAATAGCTATAAATACTAAATGCAAGACAATTTTGTTGGTATAGAAAGGCTTTTACATAATGTTGATGACTTTGTCATTTTCTCTAAATTTCTTATGTGACACTCATTTCATTTATTTTTTAATAATCATTATATAGTGAAAACTAATGGAAGGTCAAGATTAATCATTTTATCCAAATTGTGCTAATGTTGAGATAAATCACATGGATTTGATTTTTTTCCCCAAAAGTAGGTGTGCTATGTGTTGGCACGCTGCCAAAGATTGTGTGCCAAACAACAAAGATGGCGCTCATCCATTATTTTTTTAAAAAAATTATTTATTTTATTTATTTGTCTGTTTTAAGTTGCAAATAATAATATTAATTTTATTTATTTTAATTAATATCTATATATATTTATTTATTTGCATATGTTGTGCGGCTGATCTTTCATTTTTTATAAATTTTTATTTTTATTTGTTTATTTGTTTAGTTGTTTTAATTTGCATATTATATCATTAATTTTTATATACTTAATATGTTTTTAATATTTTTATATTGCATATGTATTTGTCCTAATTAATTTGAGTTTTTAATTTGATTTATTTTAATTTTTTATTATTTATGTATTTATTTATTTGTTTTACTTGATTCATTTCATTAATTTTATTTATTGTTTTATTTTATTCTTAATTTTTTATTTAAAAGCAATTTATTCTAACTTTTTAATTGAAGACTTTATTTTTAATTGTTTTATTGTAATGTTAAGAGTTTTTGTTAAATAAAGTCCTTATTTGTTAATAGTTTTATCATTCTCTTAGAAAGAAATTTATTATTGATTAATATCACATTTTTTTGTTAATTTTGTGTTTTAAAATGTCTGAATATTTGAGGATGAGAGTACGGAAAAATTCCCAATTGTATTTTCATAGGAATTCTCAATTTCCTATAGATAAGCATTATAGGACTAGGTGACAAATGTTGATAGTCTATTGAATATATATTTTGCGATTCAATCTTCAAAGAAAAATAAAGGTGAAAGAAGAATGGCTGAAGTGTGGATCGGCTGTAGGAGATCTAGTAAATATGGGGAGAAGAAATATGATAGTATAAAGAAGACTTGTAGACAAACCGCAACCAGGAAATATAATTGTTTGTTTTTACTAAAAGAAGAAGAGGTGGAGGATAGCAGTTGGAAGCTAGTTGTTCAGAAAGGCTTACACAATCGTGCTCTTGATCATTATCAGCAAGGACATCCATTAGCTATGAAATTGATACTAGAACAAGACAAAGAAATTCATGAACTAACACCAAGTCATGCAAAACTGAGGATGATTATGAAAAAGAACTTAGGATCACGAAGAAAATGGGCTAAGAGAGTGAGGAAGAGAATGCAAAGTGGAGAAAATATGATTGAACTTTTCTATTGATCTGAAGTTATTACATTATATGGAGAGCCAAGAAGACAACTAGAATTTGCTTTTTAAAATATCAACAAAATACAAATTTGCTACAGTAGACTTAGTACAATAATTTTCTTGTAACAGTAAAAGGTACAATAATTTGCTGAAGTGGAAATCTTTCTTTTGAAAAGTTGTCTTCATAATTGTGAGAAGGGTCCACTGAAATCCTCTTCTTTATATAGGTGGGATATGACCTCATTGTCTGCGTCACCACTTTGTTCCGCCTTTTCTCCTTTAGAATTTGGATTTCTTTATGAGAGATTATGATTGAGAAGTTGTTGGCGAAGTAGTTGTTGTAGTTTCTTGAATCTTGAATTGAGACCACCACTTGACTTTAAATGTACGCATAAGGGCTACGCGTCCATACCGATCAGTGGCCTTATCTAAGAACCAAGAAAAAATCAAAGGAAACTTTCTCTTAAAAAATAAATGATACAATTTGACTGTTGGGTGAGGATTTTAATCTTGGGAATGTCAAAAGAGTCAAAAATTGCTTTGGCTTGAGGTGGTAGGATCCGTTCATCAGGCCTGAAAAGTTCGAACCATGTTAAAAATCAATTTGGCAATAAGTTGATGTCTCGGATGTTTTTATCGAAGTGGATGAACCAACTGTGATCTTCGGGTCGAAATAGTAAGAAATAGTACCAAGCGGTAATATAATCTTAGTAAGTGTAAGTTGGTGTGTGGATTGGGAGTAAATTTGGTAGGAGTGAGTATGTCTTTGTTGGGCCAGTCTCGTGATAAAATAATTTTCTTGATCTTAACCTTGGAATATGCTATTACCTTTCCTTGGCCAGAAAATTTTGAAACTTCAATGGAACTAGATTCTACTAAAATGTATTCATAAAAGAGTCTATAATATTGGGGAGAGCAAGTTAAGAAATGTTCACCAGGGTAAAATAAGATTTTGCACAAATTGATTATGGGAATAGACTCTCATTCGGGTTCGATGAAACAAATTGAAGATTTCTTGGTCTTAATGACATAGTCGTAAGAGAAAGATGAGGTCGGCGTAGATTTGGAAGATGGAGTGGGTGGAGAAGGTGTCAAAAGTTGTTGATAAGACTTGGTTGTAGAAGGTGTTGATAAGGTAGGACGAAAGTTGGTAGTCAATGGAGGAACTGAAGTTGAACTGGCTAATACGGTATATCAATTTGAAATTGGCGTTAATGACTTTTTCTCGCTCATTGTCCTTGCAAGAATTCATGAGAAAGGAAATCAGGGAGAGAATTTGAATCTCCTTTGATGTGCTCAATATCAAATTCAAAAGTAGAAAGTAGAGCTTGCCATCTAGCAAAAATTTGTTCACAGAAATTATTGCATTATTGCATATATTAAGGTAGCAACAACATCATCTTCATCAGTTCAAAGAGAAACTGTATGAGAAGATGCAGTGCTTTCAATAACACCAGTCGTCACAATCTTTTTGGCTTCCATTATGTGAGTTTTATCAATTGCAGAAACATAATTGTCCCACCATGCTTTTAGCATTCCCGTAAAACCAAGTTGTAAAATCTCAACACATTTTTTCTCTGAATATTCTTTTGCCTCATAAAATTTGTCGATGTTCCATTCATATATTGAACATCCATTGAATTGCATAAATTGCCAAGCTTCTTCAAAAAGAATATCAGGAAAAGATGGTCGATTATAATAAGGTTTTGAAGTATAATAATCTCGTTTTTTTACTGGATTTATTTTTACTCTGGTATTTAACTTGTTAATTTGATTTCTAAACTCTTGAGGGTATTCTGCATATTCTTTTCTAATTTCATCACTTTTGATTTCATCTTCCCATATAACATTTACAGAAAATTGAATTTGTTTATCTTTGGTTTGAAGATCCTGATGTTTTAATCTCTTTGTTATTTCATTTAGAAGTTCTTCAAATCTACCGAATTGAACTCCCGTAGGCACAACAGGAAGTTTGAATAAAGGAGATTGAGAGGAAGTTGCTATAGGCTTTGGATGACGAATAGTTAGAGTTACTTGTCTTTCTACCACAATATGTAGCAAATTGTTGGTGTAATTATTTTGTTTTATTACTTTGTCAATGTCTTTTGAGGTTGCTATCCTATCAGCTTCACCAGAGGCTTTGAATGGAGAGACTTTAATATGAGATTCTCTATGTGGTAAAATTATAATTTCTAAAAGGGGATTAACCGAAGAAATAACCCTATATGTTTCAGTATGCCAATTTAAAGATACTGGATTTAAAATCTTTTGAAAAGGATGATAAATTGCAATCCATTCAAAGAAATCAATATGAAATCCAAGCTTTTGCATATCATGATACCATTTTTTCTCTGAAGGAATCCCTTTCGGGGGCGAAAAGAGCGAGAAAAATTGTTTTCGAGCTGGAGCCCACTTAGGGTCCATGAACCATCTACGGAGTAAATCTTTGTTAAGTGCAAAATCAGTTTGAGAAATGGTATTTAATTGAGGATCAATTTGAGAAAGCGAAGGAGTATACAAATCTGATTGTTCATCAGAATCTTTTTCTTTAGTATATATTGGAGTTGGAATAGAAGAAGTAAAATATACACTAGATAATTTTATATTAGAAGTATTTAAAGGGTCTGAAATGGAATGTCTAGATGAGATTGAGGATAATTTAGATTGGTCAAAAGAGATTTTGACGGATCCATCAGCTTCTTGTATAATGGATGTGGTAGATTCTGTAACTGATTCTATTGAGTTGGAGGACACAAATTGTCTAATTCCCAATCAGTTCATTTTTACATAATTGTATTCCATTTAATTCTTTTAGGAGTCTTAATTGTTAAATGTTTTAGGTTGGCTTCAAACAACAATGTTTATTCCCTTGGGTTAATGATTAAAGCTTCTGGATAAATATTGGTTTTCATGATTTTATCGTAGATTCTATATACTACAGCTAAAATCTTTTCTCCTGGGTCCATTTTTACATTTTTGGTTTTGAAATTTAATGTTAACATTTTTAATACTCTAGGAGTTGTTAAATCTACAATGTAATTTGGGTAGCAGTTACAATAAACAAGACCTTCGGCTAAATTTGATTCTATTAAAGCGAGGAGGGGATCTGTCAAAGTCGTGATGCCTAGCATCTCTAAGATAGACAAAAATTGGGGTATCTAATCCTAATCTTTGTAAGGGTTTGATTCCTATTTGTATTAAACCAATATGGAGGAATTTATATTTTTATTTAAAAATTGTATTATTGCTTGTGGCGATAATAATTGTAATGAGTTATGTTCTTTAGTGACAGAAATTGTATTTTCTTCTGTTTTGATTGCCCATTCACGGGATAAATCAAATGTTTTAGTTTTGTAAATGGTATTTACTGGTTGAGATGGTAAAGACCAATTTTTTAATTGTTCTTCAATTTGTGAAATATTTGATGTCTTTTGGATATCTGAAATAGAATATTCTTCTAAATTATATATGGATGATGATGTTGATGCAGGATCTGATGATAATGCAGAAGTTGTGGATTTTCCACCCAATTTCATTATCCAATTATTCATTTTGCTAGTTTCTTGTGCAATATCCTCTATACGAGACGGGACCACCACTGGAACCACACTAATTCTATCAAACGGGCTGACCAACGGTTTCTACAGGCTAACCAACATCTGAAAGCCTCTCAACTTTACGTTTTACAAGGTTTGCACAGAAAGTACGCAAAAGAATAAATGGCTAAGCAAAGTTGGGAGTAAATCACAACACTCAGCAGATATCATTCAGAACTTGATACAATATCTCGTTCATATGTAATACAGAAAATATTCAATACAGATATTAAAATAACACAGTTGCTAAAATATGTAAATAGTACTGTTAAAACAATATATTGTTATAAAAAAGAAATAAATTTTCAAAGGATATATGAACAAATAAAAACTAAAAAATATGAAAATAAAATAAAAGAATTCTCAAATTTGCTAATCAAAGAAGTATGTTTTGATTTACCCAATGCTTTCTAG
Organism: Rauvolfia tetraphylla; assembly: GCA_030512225.1. Taxonomy (NCBI): domain Eukaryota; kingdom Viridiplantae; phylum Streptophyta; class Magnoliopsida; order Gentianales; family Apocynaceae; genus Rauvolfia; species Rauvolfia tetraphylla. The sequence goes on from JAJQKT010000019.1 coordinate 1,712,176, forward strand.
AATAGAAAACAACATACGGTTAAACTCCCTTATAACAAAGAATTTTTAGAATCCAATATTCCAACCAAAGCCAGACCTATTCAAATGAATATCAAATTATTAAATTATTACAAAAAGGAAATCAATTCTTTATTAGAAAAGAAATTGATAAGGCCTAGTAAATCCCCTTGGAGCTGCTCAGCCTTTTATGTTAATAATGCAACTGAAAGAGAACGAGGAACTCCAAGACTAGTTATAAATTACAAACCTTTAAATAAAGTACAATGGATTAGGTATCCTATCCCCAATAAAAGAGATTTATTAAAAGGACAATTTTTGCAAACGTCTATTCTAAATTTGATATGAAATCAGGATTTTGGCAAATACAAATTGCAGAAGAAGATAGATACAAAATTGCATTCACGCTTCTGTTTGACCATTATGAATGGAGCGTAATGCCCTTTGGATTAAAAAATGCTCCTTCAGAATTTCAAAACGTTATGAATTCAATTTTCTCTCCATATTCTGAATTTTGTACAGTATATATAGACGATGTTTTAATCTTTTCAAAACCAGTAGAACAACATTTTAAGCTTTTGATAAAAATTTTGTATAGTATATATAGATGATGTTTTAATCTTTCTTCCCAATATCTATTATTCAAATCTGGTCTTCCCATTACTTTGAGAAAAAACAAATCTTGATATAATTTAAAATCATGCAATTTTCTACATCTTAGCCTTTCTAAAATTGTAGAACTTCTTTCTTGATATTTATTAGATCTCCTACAAAATTTTTCATTATTGCATATATTAAGGTAGCAACAACATCATCTTCATCAGTTCGAAGAGAAACTGTCTGAGAAGATACAGTGCTTTCAATAACACCAGTCGTCACAATCTTTTTGGCTTCCATTATGTGAGTTTTATCAACTGCAGAAACATAATTGTCCCACCATGCTTTTAGCATTACCGTAAAACCAAGTTGTAAAATCTCAGCAAATTTTTTCTCTGAATATTCTTTTGCCTTATACGTATTACTAGCCATACCCATAACTTCACAAGTCCTTATAATTTGTAATTCATATAATTTGTCGATGTTCCATTCATATATTGAACATCCATTGAATTGTATAAATTGCCAAGCTTCTTCAAAAAGAATATCAGGAAAAGATGGTCGATTATAATAAGGTTTTGAAGTATAATAATCTCGTTTTTTTACTGGATTTATTTTTACTCTGGTATTTAACTTGTTAATTTGATTTCTAAACTCTTGAGGGTAATCTGCATATTCTTTTCTAATTTCATCACTTTGGATTTCATCTTCCCATATAACATTTACAGAAAATTGAATTTGTTTATCTTTGGTTTGAAGATCTTGATGTTTTAATCTCTTTGTTATTTCATTTAGAAGTTCTTCAAATCTACCGAATTGAACTCCCGTAGGCACAACAGGAAGTTTGAATAAAGGAGATTGAGAGGAAGTTGCTATAGGCTTTGGATGACGAATAGTTAGAGTTACTTGTCTTTCTGCCACAATATGTAGCAAATTGTTGGTGTAATTATTTTGTTTTATTACTTTGTCAATGTCTTTTGAGGTTGCTATCCTATCAGCTTCACCAGAGGCTTTGAATGGAGAGACTTTAATATGAGATCCTCTATGTGGTAAAATTATATTTTCTAGAGGGGGGTTAACCGAAGAAATAACCCTATTTGTTTCAGTATGCCAATTTAAAGATATTGGATTTAAAATCTTTTGAAAATGATGATAAATTGCAATCCATTCAAAGAAATCAATATGAAATACAAGCTTTTGTATATCATCATACCATTCCTACAGATAAGCATTATAGGAGTAAGTGACAAATGTTGATAGTCTATTGAATATATATTTTGCGATTCAATCTTCAAAGAAAAATAAAGGTGAAAGCAGAATGGCCCAAGTGTGGATCGGTTGTAAGAGATCTAGTAATTTTGGGGAGTAGAAATCTGGTAGTATAAAGAAGACTTGCAGAAAAACTGCAACCAGGAAATATAATTGTTTGTTTTTACTAAAAGAAGAAGAGGTAGAGGATAGCAGTTGGAAGCTAGTTGTTCAGAAAGGCTTACAGAATCATGCTCTTGATCATTATCAGCAAGGACATCCATTAGCTATGAAATTGATACTAGAACAGGACAAAGAAATTCATGAACTAACACCGAGTCATGCAAAACTGAGGATGATTATGAAAAAGAAAGAAAATGAATAATGCATCTATACGGACTTTGATAAAGAAGATCTACAATGACCGATCGAAGATTTAAAAGGAAGACCCGGAAGTTCTATTTGCGATGCAGCCTCTGATAAAAATAATGACATATAATCACTATCGACATTGAAATAGGGGATTTTTTGGGACATATGTTCTCAATAATGTGTTTTTTGCACATTCATCATTAGTTGACATGGAATGGATATTTCTATATGTGCTGATCATGAATTACACCTAAAAGACCAGTTGATATAAGATGCCATCTGTAGAGGTTGTTGAAGTATCACTGGTTGGTTATATATTTTTTGTACGCATTTGGGATTTTGAGGAATGAGAAGGAATAAATGTGGACAGTATCTCAATTAAAGATGTTGTTTGACATGCATAATATGCCTTTTGCTATTATCACTGATCGAAAAGTTGGAACTTATGAATGCTCTTATTGTTATTTTCCCAAATGTCCCTAATCTTTTATGCATGCACATATAACTAGGAATGTGAAGGATAGAGCTTCACGAGTTGGATGATTAAGAAAATAGGCACCACATTTTCTCAGGGATTTCGGAATAAGATTATGGAGTCTTACAACATAGAAAATTATAATTAACCTCTACTGAAACCCTATTGTACCAAATTCAAATGTGCTTGAACTAATGATATTCTCCATATGGGTTGTCCCACAACTAACATGGCTGAGAGCCTATATTCATCACTGAAGATATTCTACAGTATTTTGTCAACAGTTTTGATACAGAATGGGACAAGATAGACACTTTGTTGAATAAGTAAATTAGTGAAATCAAGAAGGCGTTCGAGTTGTCTCGTCATAAAAGATATGTAAGACGCCATAATTAATTGAAAGACCTAAGGGGAGGGGGTGAATTAGGTCTTTGGCTATTTATCAAAAATTGTTTCCCTTTTTTTTGATAATCCTTTGCCTTAATAAAAGCTCTTCTTTAAATTCACAAACTTCAAGTTTTTATGTGATTTGATGATTGAGACAAGATGATCAAACAATAAGACCATAACCAATCAATCAACAACTAAGAACAAATAATAATAACACAAGTATGTAAACAAGTAAAGCTATAAGGAAATGAACACACGATTTATAGTGGTCTCTCCAAGATCTACATCCACTACCTTGAATCCACACTCACGTATTTTAACTAATTCAATAAATGGTCAATCCAAGCAATTACACAAGAGGCTCACCCTTCAATGGGTTTTACTAAAAAACCTCTATTCAATCCAATAAACAAGGTTCACTCTTATCAAAAAGAGTTGTATGTCACTAGACAAGCTAGACCAATCTAATCCAAGGCTCACCCACACACGAGATTTTACACAACAACCTTGATTAATCTAGTCTATGGCTAACCATCCACAAGGGTTTCAAGTCTCTTGACAACCTTGTATCAATCACAACAATAATATAAAGATAGAGTTTGGATGTTACCACCACTTCTTGGTGGATGAATACAATAGCTAGCACCACTTCACTTCTTGCCTTTGGAATCTTGAATTTTAACCTTTGAGCACAAAGCAATTTGAGTGCTTTTCAAGTAATTTTGATATAAAACAAGTTAGAGCTTGAAAGATTTTTTTAAAGTTCAAAAGTTCTGTAAGAAATCTGGAGTTTATGGTTTTTATAGATTTTAAAAATTGGTTTTAATACTCATAAAACGACTAGAAACGGCTAGTTTCTGAGAAGTTTGGACGTCTGAATTTTTACCTCCGCGTCCAAACTTGCGTTCGAATTTTTTCTAAAAAATACTGTTCATGGGAAATGGCGTGCTATTCACATTCGGACGACCGAATTTTTACCTCCTCATCCGAACTTCTCTAGAAAAATAGTCGGTATTGTTCACTGAACAGTAGTTACTATTTATACTGTAGGGAAAATTCGAACGACCGAATTTTCTCTTATGCGTCCGAATTTTGCATCTGAACTTTTTAAACTTTGTCGAAACATATTCAAATCAATTCCAACAAGTTGGAAAACCTTCTAGCCTAAAAGATAAGTCATTAAATACCTTTTAAGTGCAAAAACCATTGATGAAAACTTGATAATTAAGGTAAGTTCAAAACCATTGAAACTTTTCATATAAAGTTTTGTGCTGTCAAATGCAACTTATAGATTCCAAGACTTAAGAGTGCATGGTTTACAAAGTTTACCTATTAAACACATGTATCCTACACTTCATGTCTTCAAAGCCTTCAATCATCTTGAACAAACACTTCAATCTTCAATCACTTTGACATATTGGAGTTGTTCTTGTATTTTGGCTTCAAGACAATGAGACTTCATACTTCTTAATCCACAAATCCTATCACACAACATACAAGCATATTAGTCCGTATCAATGTTTGTTATTAATCAAAACTAATCATAACTACATGATTTTCCCTTAGGGCTAACAATCTCCCCCTTTTAGATAATGACAAACTTTGATGCAAAATGGATTTAAACAATATTATACAGAGAAGTATTGATGTCAATGATAGATAATAACCGATTTAGCACATTGACATACAAAAGGCTCAATATGAGCCATGGCCCAACCAACTTCCATTAACCTCATTCATTCCAACAACAAGGATAGGATATATAGCATTTAAGCATTAAGAAAAGATTCTAAGAGAGGTTTTAAAGGTTGTAAAAGTTTAACAATGCTTCCCCTTAGATTGTGATCATTTTTCAGAAAATATTTGAACTGAGGACTATTCATCCAAACTGCAATAAAGTGAAATAATGGATGTTTAAAGTGAAATAAAGCTTTCCTAAGGTTGTTTTAACATAGTAGAAGAGATTAAAACATATTTGAATCAATTTGAACAACAAAAGAGCACTTTTTGGCAAAACAATATGAATGCATCCGAATTTTTTAATCATGCATCCAAATTTTGAGATTTCAAGTCTAAACTATAAAATATGTGAGATGAAGGATTTAATTTTTGAAAATAAGCTTTTCTAAGGTTGTTCAAATATGATGGGAAAGATTAAGACAGTTTTCAAACAATTTGAACAACACAAAAAGCATTTTTGGCAAGAGAGTTTGGATGCGTCCAAACTTTTGGGCTGCATCCGAATTTCAAGTCTGAATTTTTGGTCATAAGTTTGAAATGATGATTTTGCATTTTTAAAAGAACTATAGAAGTACTAAAATATGTATAGTCACAATGGCACTTAATTTAGCTTTGCATAATCACAAAATTCATACATTCAATTGTTTTCATGCAGCTTCTTAAAATCATAGGTCAAGTTAAGAACCAAGATCAATATTTCAAAATCTCAACTTAACCATATTCAAAATCTCAGAAAACAACCAATTTCAATTGAAATTCCAAGTGCAGCCAAAATAAACAACTAACTATGAAATATAACACAGTTTACACAAATTATACCACATGAACAACTAACTGTGAAATATAACACAGTTTACACAAATATAGCACATTTTGTAACATTTTGCACAGTGTACACAACATATAGCACATTTTGTCATCATTCTTTCTCCCTCTTTTGTCATCACTCAAAGATGGGGTTAATGAAAATGAGACGGCATGTATCATATATAAGCAGTATATTGACCAACATTTGATTTTGTCATCACTCAAATCAAATAATTAACATCCTAACAACAATAAGCATCATGTAACAATTTAACAACAATAAGCAATATGTAGTATCTCAACAACAATAAATCAACTTTTTCTCCCCTTTTTAGTAGCGATTAAACTTGGGGTGAGAGTACTTGGACAACAAAAGTGAAACAAAAGAAGCTCTTATCACAAAGATTTCACATATTGAGCTTCAAAACATTATAATGACTAGAAAGGCACAAGTAAATTTCAATGTTAAAGCATAACATGTGCATCAAGGTATAGACTAAAATAGGCAACAAAATAGAGTTTAGGGATAGAAAGGCATAGTCTTGTATGCGCTTCATAGTCTTCACTTCCAATTTTATTTGTTATGATGGCCATGTTTCCCTTGATCTCTATATGATGGGGTCCTTCATTTGCTGACTCCATGCCCGTGTAGTTCAGCTTTGGAAAGTTACCAATCGAGAGAATCTTTGGATCTACTTCCTTGAACCACATTTTCCTTATCCCTTGGCTGAAGGAAATTGGTGATGGATTTGTGATTTGACTTTGTTAAACTCCCTTCACCTCCTTCTTCTTGCTTATTCTCTTGGGCTTTACCTCTTTGTTCTTCATTCTCATGCTCTTCTTCTTCTTGGGGTGTTTCACTGCCTTTTCCTTCAACTTTGTCTTCTTCTTTAGCAACAAATTAATAGCCATCTCAATTTTCACCATCATTACTATCATCCTCATTGCTGCCATTTCCACATATATTATCTTCTTGATCTTCTTCATTTGGCTTTATAGGAACTTGTACCATTTAAAAACACTTGAGAAATATTTTTCAGGTCTTCTTCCATATTCTTGACTCTAGCTTCTAAACCATCAAATTTGTCAAGAATCATTGGAGCAAAGGACTCGAAGAATTTGTCCATCTTCTTCATTTCCTTTACATGGTTGTTCAATGTCTCTTAAAACACCTTAGCAACTATGGTATTACCTCTAGTGAGATTATCACCTTCAACTTCTTTTCCTTCAATAGAGGGTACCTCTTCAAATAGTCTTCTTTTGTGGAAGGTTGCTCCCCCTCACTAGATAACTCATGCCTCATTTTGGTTTTCCTTTCTACAGCAAGGATTTCCTCTTCATCATCTTCTTCTTCTTCATTTTCTTTTTCCTCAACCTCCTCACTTTCTTCAACCTCTTCTCTTTTTGAAGGAATTTCTCCTTTTGTTCTCCATATATTATCTTCATCAGGAATTAATTGCATCCTTCTAAAAGAGTCATTAGTATAGATTTCTCCACTCTTGAAAGCTTGTCCTCTTACAGGAAGTTTGACTTGGAAGTGTTTGAAAATTCTTGTTAATGGTCTCCCACATAGTAAGGCTTTGTTGGCTGTTTTTCTTGCACTAATCATATGCTTCAATGCCATGAATCCAAAGTTTAGTCTTCTATGCTCATGCGAGGCAAGCATAATCACCATATGCATAGTGGTAATCATGTGATGCATAACCCTTCCTCTAGCATCAAAGGCTTTGATTTCCCTTTCCCTAATGGACCTAAATTGTCTACCATCTGTGAAAGCCTCTTCAAATCTTTCATTTGTGAACAATTCATGAATAAAGCAATGCTGTCCCAATGAGTAATACCTTGCTTCATTATCATCTACCCCACAAATTATGTTCACTAAGGCATCATTGAACTCAAAATCCACTTGATATACTCTAGAGGAATACCATTGAACTACATTATCCCCCCTCATGTTCAATTCTCTCTTCTTTAAGATTTGCATAAAACTCATATATAAGGACAGGATAAAATTATTCATCAACTACTAGTAAATTGCTCCAATCAATATCATCAAATAGAGATAGAACATTACCCATATTGGAGAGTTTATCCAAGTTTACTTTGTTTCCAGGAATAATTCATTTTACTTTGTTCAATTCTCTCTTCTTACTCCATTATATTCTTTAGCACTATATATCCAAAATTCATTTTCTTTTTTTATGCATGGCTAGCATAATTATATCAAATACATTATCAATAGAAGATTTGTGCCCAAAGTATGCTATAAACAAGGTAGTAAGCATGTGATCCAAAATTCTTTCACTAGTATCAAAAGCTTTTATCTCTCTATCCTTTATAGTCTTGAGGCTTCTACCATTTGTATAGGCATTCTCAATCCTTTCATGTGAGTTTAACTTACTTATAAACAATGTCCCCCGAAAGAATAATGCCTAAACCCAACATCCTCAACATCACAAATTCTATTGAGCAATGCATTATTAATATCAAAAATCAACTTGTGATATTCTGGAAGAATACCATTGAATAGCTTTATTACCTATTTGCTCAACTTTTTCTTCCTTAATATTCACATAGACTTCATAAACTAAGGAAGATAATAGCATTCATCAAACACAAGCAAACTAGTCCAGCTCACATCATTTAAAAAATTAGTATATTACCCATTTCGGATAGTTTGATGACATCCACCTTGTGACTTGGATTTATCTTATGATACCTTTTTTTCCAATCATCAAATTCAGTAGCAGCCTCCACTGTGACAAATCTATCTAGCCATGACATGCTTTGAGGAACATGAACCTTCCTTGGTTCATTGATCACTGGTCCTCCTTCTCTTTCTTTGGCTTTCCCTTTCCTTTTCCCATGCTAGGCTTCTTTGTCCTCACCATTGTGAATTTCAGAGAAAGGATGTGATTTTCAAAGAGTATTTAGTGCTTAGAATACGGGAATCAAGTGGGATTGGTGATTTAATAGTGAAGTTTGGACATCTGAATATTTTGTATGCGTCCAAACTTTGCATCCGAAATTCACTTGGAGCTACAACACTTGAATACACTAATCAGTTATTAAATTTTTAAATCCATAACCTTCTTCTAAGATTGGTCAAACCTTTCTTTGGCTAATGGCTTAGTAAAAATATCAATAATTTGTTCTTTAGTGCAAACATGCTTTAAAGAAATATTACCCTTAGTGGAATGATCTCTAATGAGATGAAGTTTGATCTCTATATTCTTTGTTCTAGTTTGTTGAATAGTATGATGGTCAAATTTGTTGCATTAGTTTTATCACATAACATAGCCACACATTTGAAATACAGGCCGTAATCACTTAGAGTATCAATAAGGTAATAGAGAATATGTTTAACAACAATCAAATGAGACTCTTTAGGACAAGATAAAATCTAGCACATAAGCACATGACAAACATAATATTGGCTCCACTTGCTGTCAAATAGAGTTGACTACTCCTATGAAAACTTTTTATTCTTGTCGAGCAAAGTTGATAAACTTATGGAAGTTCATATACCTTAACTTGATTCTTGAAAGTGCCATCCTTGGTTTGCTTGATTTGTAGGCCAAGAAAGAAATTGAGTTTTCCTATCATGCTCATTTCAAATTTACTTTGCATCAACTTGGCAAACACATCACAAAGTGAAGTATTAGAAGCACCAAAAATTGTATCATATATTTGGACAAATTATAGATCATTGTTACAAGTAAAAGTACTTTTGACATTTAGAACCATTTAGAAAAGCACTTTTGACATTCATTTGAAATAACTTAAAATCTTTAAAGCAAGTAAAAGTCAAAAGCATTCTTATGGACTTAAGTCTAGAATCGGAGCAAAGGTTTCATCATAATGAATTCCCTCTTCCTAATTGAATCCTTGGGTGACAAATCTAGATTTATTTCTTATACCTTCCCTGGATTCATTGAGTTTATTTCTAAAAAACATTTAGTTCCAATAATAGAATGATCATGCGATTTAGGAATTTCAAAATTTTGTATCTTTCCAATTGATTTAATTCCTCTTGCATAGTAATAATCCAAAAATCATCACACAATACATCATTAATACTTTTAGGCTCATATGAGATAAAAAAAATAAAGTTATTGATAAATTACCGCCTTATTTTTACTCCTTGGGAGATATCACCAATGATTTGCTACTTAGGGTGGTCTCTTGGATATCTTAAGTTCTTTGGGAGCTCTTGGTCACCACTAGGTTGGTCATCTTGATTTTGTCCAATCATTTCTTCCTCATTGGTATGGTCTTCCAAAGTTGGTGCTTGAAGATAGGTTTGATAATTATTCATAGATGTACCTACATCATCTTCTTCTTTTCTTTCCAAACAAATGTAAGATTCATCAAAACTAACATGAATGGTTTCCTCATCATATAAGGTTCTTTTCATTATAAACTCTATAGGCCTTTTGTTAGAAGAATGGTTAAGAGATATACCTATATCTGGCTTTCTATTAAATTTAAGTAAGTTATCACAAGTATTCAAGATAAGACATTTAAAACCAAACACTTTAAAATATGTAATTTGAGGAGTAAAAGAGAACTTCAAAAGATGTTTTCCTTCAAAATGATCTTAAAGAATTCTATTCATCATAGCATGTGTTGTTTATGGCTTCGGCTCAAAACATATTTTTGAAGAAGAATTTTCTCAAAGAATAGATCTAACCAATTTTTCTAAAGTGCAATTTTTATTTTAACTTACGAAACACATCATCTTTTTGAGCAAAGAAGAATGCTAAAGTGAATATTGAGAAATCATCAACTACTACTAAGGCATACTTCAAGTCATCAATGCTAGAGTTCCTCATAAGTCCAAATCAATCCATATGAACATGCTCAAGATATTTTGAGGTCTAAGAGCATTTTCATGGGTTTGAAAGATTCTTTTGTTTGTTTTTGTTAGCCCTAAGGGCAAATCATGTAGTTTTGATTAATGACAAATATTGATGAGGACTAATATGTTTATATATTGTGTGATAGGATTTGTGAACTAAGAAGTATGGAGTCTCATTGCCTTCAAGCTAAAGTGCAAGAACAACTTCAATAAGCCAAAAGTGATTGAAGTTTGAAGAAGGTTGTTCAAAGATGATCTAAAGGCATTGAAGACTTGAAGTGTAGAGTATATATGCTAAATAGGTAAATCTCTATGTAAACTCTACACTTGTGTGTCTTGGAATCTATTGAATGCATAAAAGAGCATAAAATAAGTTTTTTAATTTTAAATGGCTTGGAATGAACTTTTTGATGTATGTGGTTTTGTATCTTAAAAGATTTTGAGTAAACTTTGCATGATCAAAGAAATTTGATTATGGTTTTCAAGCTTATATATGTCTAAATAATTTATCTATACATATAAAATGTTTTCAAATTTATTGAAGTTAAGTCTCAAATGATTTTACAAAGTTTGAAAGTACTTCCAAAAAATTCGGTCGTCCGATTTTTGTAGCAAAAAAATGGTTACTGTTTTTCCAGAGAAATTCAGACGAAGATTTGGACGCATGAAGAAAAATTCGGTCGTCTGAATTTTTGTCTTCAGCATGGTTACTGTTTTTCCAGAGAAATTCGGACGAAGATTCGAACGCAGGGAAAAAATTTGGTCGTCTGAATTTTTCCAGAATGTGCAACAGCAACGTCTGAAAAATTCAGATGCAAAATTCAGTCATTCGAATTTTCTGAAACTAGCCATTACTAGCCGTTTTATGGCTGTTAAAACTGATTTTCAAATTCTATAAAAGCTAGAAACTTGAAATCTTTTGTAAGTTTTGAATCCAAGTGAACTCTAAGCATTCCAAAGCCTTTAGCAAACATTTTTCGAGCTCTCTTGTGTCTTGTGTATTCAATTGATCAATCCAAAGACATCAAAGTGTGAAGGTGCAATTTTGTGTAAAACATCTACCAACAAGTGGTAATATCTACACACTCTTCTCTACTTATCAAATTGTGTTTTCTACTAGCTCTTGCAAGGTTATCTTGATAACATAAAACCCTTTAGGTAAGGTGATCCTTGAAATTTTGATTCAAGGTTGTTTGTAAATATAAAACCATTGTGTGGTGAGCCTTGTTTGTAAAAGTTACTAGAATAGGTTGTGTAAAACCATTGTGTGGTGAACCTCTCATGTAATTTATGAACTTGAGCATATAGTAGATTGATTGAAATCCTTAAGTGTAGGCTTAAGGTAGTGGACGTAAATCTTGACGATCGAACCCCTATAAATTGCTTGAGTTCTTTGCTCTTACATTTCTTTATTGTTGTGCTATCAACTGTCTTTAACCTGATACATATAATCTGTTTGTTGCTTAAACTTATAAAAATTTTTTGTTTGTGAAAATTATCCAAATACCTAATTCACCCCCCTCTTAGGTATTTCAATTGGTATCAGAGTTAGGACTTCTTTGTGTGGTTTTACAACCTAGAAGTTAAAAATCCTATGGCTAATATCTCAAACTTACCTTACCTAGAAGGATCTTCCACAAATAGACCACCTTTGTTTGATGGAACAAACTACACTTTTTGGAAATCTAGAGTTAAGATATACATTTGTTCTATCAATTTTTATTTGTGGAATATTGTTGAAAAAGGTCCTTATATTCCTATGAAAATGAAACCAGATGGAGTGACCTTAGAACCAAAGTCTACTAATGACTTTAAATTATCAAGCCATGACCATCTTAAGTTATGCTTTAGATGTAACTGAATATAATAGAGTTAGTGGTTGTGACTCTGCTCATGATATGTGGAGATTACTCCAAATAACTCATGAAGGCACAAATCAAGTTAAAGAATCTAAACTTGCTATGCTTGTTAGAGATTATGAGTTGTTTACCATGAAACAAGGTGAAAATATTAGTGATATGTTTACAAGGTTTACTAACATTTTTAATGGCATAAAAAAATTATGGTAAAAGCTATACTATGGGAGAGCAAAATAGGAAAATTTTTGATGCTCTAAGGGCAAATCATGTAGTTTTGATTAATGACAAATATTGATGAGGACTAATATGTTTATATATTGTGTGATAGGATTTGTGAACTAAGAAGTATGGAGTCTCATTGCCTTCAAGCTAAAGTGCAAGAACAACTTCAATAAGCCAAAAGTGATTGAAGTTTGAAGAAGGTTGTTCAAAGATGATCTAAAGGCATTGAAGACTTGAAGTGTAGAGTATATATGCTAAATAGGTAAATCTCTATGTAAACTCTACACTTGTGTGTCTTGGAATCTATTGAATGCATAAAAGAGCATAAAATAAGTTTTTTAATTTTAAATGGCTTGGAATGAACTTTTTGATGTATGTGGTTTTGTATCTTAAAAGATTTTGAGTAAACTTTGCATGATCAAAGAAATTTGATTATGGTTTTCAAGCTTATATATGTCTTAAATAATTCATCTATACATATAAAATGTTTTCAAACTTATTGAAGTTAAGTCTCAAATGATTTTACAAAGTTTAAAAGTGCTTCCAAAAAATTCGGTCGTCCGATTTTTGTAGCAAAAAAATAGTTACTGTTTTTCCAGAGAAATTCAGACGAAGATTCGAACGCAAGGAAAAAATTCGGTTGTCTGAATTTTTCCTGAATGTGCAACAGCAATGTCAGAAAAATTCGGATGCAAAATTCAGTCATCCAAATTTTCTGAAACTAGCCATTACTAGCCGTTTTATGGCTATTAAAACTGATTTCAAATTCTATAAAAGCTAGAAACTTGAAATCTTTTGTAAGTTTTGAATCCAAGTGAACTATAAGCATTCCAAAGCCTTTAGAAAACATTTTTTGAGCTCTCTTGTGTATTGTGCATTCAATTAAACAATCCAAATACATCAAAGTGTGAAGGTGCAATTTTGTGTAAAACATCTACCAACAAGTGGTAACATCTACACACTCTTCTCTACTTATCAAATTGTGTTTTCTACTAGCTCGTGCAAGGTTATCTTGATAACATAAATCCCTTTAGGTAAGGGTGATCCTTGAAATTGTGATTCAAGGTTGTTTGTAAATATAAAACCATTGTGTGGTGAGCCTTGTTTGTAAAAGTTACTAAAAGAGGTTGTGTAAAACCATTGTGTGGTGAACCTCTCATGTAATTTGTGAACTTGAGCATATAGTAGATTGATTAAAATCCTTAAGTGTAGGCTTAAGGTAGTGGACGTAAATCTTGACGATCGAACCCCTATAAATTGCTTGAGTTCTTTGATCTGACATTTCTTTATTGTTGTGCTATCAACTGTCTTTAACCTTATACATATAATATGTTCTTTGCTTTTTGTTTGTGAAAATTATCCAAATACCTAATTCACCCCCCTCTTAGGTATTTCAGTTTTCCATGTTGAAAAGTATCTCAAAGACAATTTTCTCAAAACACATTTTTAACAATCCTCCAACTAAATCTTGAGAGGAAAGTTTGTTCAACAAATCCATGCTCACGTGACCAAATCTTCTATGCTAATAAAATCCATCATTATCTTAAGCAACAAGACATTCAAGCTTATCAAAATAAAACACACATTCAAAAGTTTTGAAATTGATTGATCAAAATTACAAAATATCATTTTGTTATACAAGTTCGGGCGACCGAACTTATGGTCTACATCCAAACTTCAAGTTCGAACATTTTGTAAAGTTTCATAAAGATGTTTTTGGCAAAGCAAATGCGTAGATATTCAATCATAGCTATTTTAATCATTTTATCATGACATATAATCAATTTCAAGAACATATCAACCAAGAATTCAATCTCATATCATCAATGTTACGTAATCAACTTCATAGAAGCAATTGACAAGTCATGGTTGGCAAATTTTCAAATCTTAACAAAAGGGATTCTCATCTGACACTTCGCATGTTGGCATTTAACTTCTTATTCTTTTGCAAACAATTGACTAATGCTAAGCAAGTTATAGTTCGGATCAGCACTAATCAACATTTGTTTAAAAAGAAGAGAGGAACCTTTACCAACATTGGTTACTCCATAATTCTTCCTTTCTTCTTGCCTCAAAAACAAATCCTTCATTGGTTGCTTTGACCTTGATTATGAATGAGGTGTTTTCCGTTATTCTTTAAGCCAACATCATCAATATACCTCTTAGTGTTGCTTGAGTTTGAATTGAAGAATACCTGCAACAAAAGAGAGGAAGTATCCTTTATATCCATGTTTTCCACAATAAGTACGATAAGTATGATCCATGGAAGTAGAAGTAGTTCTAACAAAGAAGTTTTTATATTTAGGCACATTGTTTACTTAATTATAACCAAGACCATTTTTGACAAGCGGAGATCTTTGAGCTCCAAAAATTTTATCAAGATTGTCCCTTCCATTTGTAAATTTTTCAATACATGATGTAAGGTCATCAACCTTCTTTTGAAAAGTCTCATGATCAACAAGCATTCTTTCAAGAGACAAAATCTTTTCACAAAGAATCTTATTTTCAAGGGATATTTTTTGTAAAGAGACATTTAAAACTTCTTTTTCAATATTCAAACAATCAATAGATTCAAGAAGTCTTTTGTTTTCACAATATAATTTTGAATTTTCATTCAATAACTCATTAATTTTAAATTTCATTTCCTTATTTCTTTTTGAAGCCTTTTTTAATTCCTCATACATTTCAATAAATAATTCACTAGGAGCATCAATATCATCATCACAACAAGTAGAAGAAGAAGAAGTAGATTTTACCTCGTCATTTATTGCCATAAAGCATATATTGGCTCTTTCTTCATATGTTACTTGAAGAAGTCTCCACATATCGTGAGCGGTGTTGCATTCACTCACTCGATTATATTCATTCAAGTCCAATGCACAACTCAATATGTTAATTGCTTGGTGGTTTAAAGCTATCTTTCTTGAGTCGTTCTCATCAAGTTCCTCCATAGGCTTTAGTTCCATTGTAATTCCATCAGCTTTTATTCTCATAGGCACATAGGGATCTTTCTCAATGATACTCCACAAATCAAAGTTAACAGAACAAATAAAAATTCTAATTCTAGATTTCCAAAATCTATAATTAGAACCATCAAACAAATTTGATAAACCAGCCATAATCTTTTCTTCTAGGTTGTTAGACCTTAAAAAGAAGACCTTGCTTTGATATCAAATGAAAGACCTAAGAGGGGGGAGAGTTAGATCTTTGGCTAATTATAAAAAATCTTTTCCCTTTTGGCAAATCCTTTGCCTTAATAAAAGCTCTTGTTTAAATTCACAAGCTTCAAGGTTATATGTGATTTGATGATTGAGACAAGATGATCAAACAATAAGACCACGACCAATCTATCAACAACTAAGAACAAATAATAATAACGCAAGTATGTAAACGAGTAAAGCTGTAAGGAAATGAACACACGATTTATAGTGGTTCGATCTCTCCAAGGTCTACATCCACTACCTCGAGTCCATACTCAAGGATTTGAACCAATTCACTAAATGTTCAATCCAAGCAATTACACAAGAGGCTCACCCTTCAATGAGTTTTACCATAACAACCTCTATTCAATCTAATAAATAAGGTTCACCCTTATCACAAAGAGTTTTATGTCACTAGACAACCTAGACCAATCTAATCCAAGGCTCACCCTCCTTAATGGGTTTTACTCAACAACCTTGATTAATCTCGTCAATGGCTCACCCTCCATAACAGTTTTAAGTCTCTTGACAACCTTGTATCAATTACAACAATAATATAAAGATAGAGTTTGGATGTTACCGACACTACTTGGTGGATGAATACAATAGCTAGCACCACTTCACTTCTTGCCTTTGGAATCTTGAATTGTAACCTTTGAGCACAAGGCAATTTGAGAGCTTTTCAAATAATTTTTGTTAGCCCTAAGGGCAAATCATGTAGTTTTGATTAATGACAAATATTGATGAGAACTAATATGTTTATATTATGTGATAGGATTTGTGAACTAAGAAGTTTGGAGTCTCTTTGCCTTCAAGCCAAAGTGCAAGAACAACCTCAATAAACTATGAAGTCTTTTGAAGGTTATTCAAAGATGAACTCAAGGCATTGAAGACTTGAAGTGTAGAGTAGATATGATAATAGGTAAATATCTATGTAAACTCTACACTTGTATGTCTTGGAGTCTACTGAATGCATAAGAGAGCATAAAATAGGTTTCTTAATCTTAAAAGGCTTTGAATAAATTTCTTAATGAATGTGGTTTTGTGTCCTAAAAGTTTTTAAGTAAACTTTATATGATCAAAGGAATTTGATTTTGGTTTTCAAACTTATATATGTCTAAATAAGTTTTATATATATACCAAATGTTTTTCAAACCTTTGGAAGTTAAATTTCAAATGATTTTACAAAGTCTGAATATGCTTCCAAGAAATTCGGTCGTCCGAATTTTGTAGCAAAAGTTTGCTATTGTTCTTCCAGAGAAATTAGGATGAAGATTGGACGCAACAGGAAGAATTCGGTCGTCTGAAAAATTCGGACGCGGAATTCGATCGTCCGAATCTCCTGAAAATAGCCGTTAACTAGCCGTTTTATAGCTGTTATAACTGATTTTCAAATTCTATAAAAGCTATAAACGTACAATCTTTTGTAAGTTTTGTATTCTTGAAAACTCTAAGCATTCTAAAGCCTTTTACAAACATTCCTTAAGCTCTCTTATGTCTTGTGCATTCAATTGATCAATCCAAAGACATGAAAGTGGTAACATCAACACACTCTTCTTTATTTATTAAATTGTGTTGGTCTACTAGCTCTAGCAAGGTTATCTTGATAACATAAAATCTTTTAGATAAGGGTAATCCTTGAAGTTGAGATTCAAGGTTGTTTGAGATATAAAACCATTGTGTTTGGTGAGCCTTGTATTGTAAAAATATTACTAGAAGAGGTTGTGAGTGTAAAACCATAGTGTGGTGAGCCTCTCTTGTAATTTGTAAACCTGAGCATATAGTAGAGTGATTGAAATCCTTAAGTGTAGGCTTAAGGTAGTGAAGGTAGATCTTGAGGATCGAACCACTATAAATTGCTTGTGTTCTTTGATCTTACTTTCTTATATTGCTTTGCTATAAATTGTCTCTATTTTGCTCATATAATCTGTTATTGGTCTAAACACATAAAAGGTTTGATTTTGCGAAAATTAGCCAAATACCTAATTCACCCCCCCCTTAGGTATTTCAATTGGTATCAGAGCTAGAACTTCTGTGTGTGGTTTTAGAACCTAGAAGACAAAGATCCTATGGCTAATATTTCAAACCTACCTTACCTAGAAGGATCATCTACAAACAGACCACCGTTGTTTGATGGAACAAATTACACTTTTTGGAAGTCTAGAGTTAAAATATATATTTGTTCTATCAATTTTGATTTATGGAACATAGTTGAGAAAGGTCCCGATGTCCCAATGAAAATGAGAGCAGATGGAGTAACCTCAGAACCCAAATCCACTGATAAATTTGATGAGCATGATTCAAGGAAAATGACATTAAAGTATCACGCCATGAACATATTAAGTTGTGCATTAGATGTTACTGAATACAATAGAGTTAGTGGGTGTGATTCTGCTCATGATATGTGGAGATTACTCCAAATTACACATGAAGGTAATAATCAAGTTAAAGAATCCAAACTTGCTATGCTTGTTAGAGATTATGAACTGTTTACTATGAAACAAGGTGAAAATATTAGTGATATGTTTACAAGGTTTACTAACATTTTTAATGACTTGAAAGCTTATGGTAAAAGCTATACTATGGGAGAGCAAAACAGGAAGATTTTGGATGCTGTACCAAAATCCTGGCAGCCAAAAACGCTTGCTATTGAGAAGTCCAAAGATTTAAAAACTGTTCCTCTTGAAGAGCTTATCGGATCACTACTCACACATGAAATGAAGATGAAAGGGTTGAATGATAAGGAAGATGAAGAAAATGGAAGAAAAGGAGTTGTACGTAATGCTTCAAATCACTTGAGTGAACAAGAACAATCTTCAAGTGAAGAAGAAGGAGGAAACAATGGAGAAGAAGAGATTGCAATGGCAGTGAAGAAGTTCAAGTGATTCTACAAAAAGGAGTTTCTAAAGAAAGGAAGAAAGCCAGTCAAGAAGAGTGGACAATCCTCATCCTATAAACCTCAATGCTTTGAATGCAAGAGCACAAAGCATCTTATTGCTGACAGTCCCAAAGTGTTAGAGAAGGAAAGAGACAGCAAAACCAGAAAGAAATCTGCCAAGAAAGGAAAAGGATTAGCTGGAACGTGGGATCAACAAGAAAGCGAGGATGACAGTGAAGGGAAGGCCAACATATGCTTTATGGCCATTAATGATGAGGTACAATCTTCACCTTCTATTTCAAAATTCTGTGATTATGATATTGATTCTAGTGATTTAATTGTAGAACTGTATGAAGAGTTGAACAAGGCTTCAAAAAGAAACAAAGAAATGAAATCCAAATCAATGATTTTTCAAATGAAAATTCAAAATTATGTGTTGAAAATGATAAACTTCTTGAGACCATTAATTCTCTTACCATTGAAAAAGAAGTTTTGAATACTACCATACAAAATATATCTTTTGAAAACAAAAAACTTTGTTCAAGAATTATTTCTCTTGAATCAATGCTAAAAGATCAAGAGTCTTTAAAAAGGAAAGTAAATGATCTTACTTTATGCATTGAGAGATTTACAAATGGAAGAGAAAATTTAAATAAATTACTTGGTTATCAAAAATCCTCAATTGTAAAGCACGGTCATGGTTTTACACATGATTGTTTTGATCCAAAACAAAAAGGGTTATTTGTTAAATGTGTCGTTAACTAGTCGTTTTATACCTGTTATAACTGATTTTCAAATTCTATAAAAGCTATAAACGTGCAATCTTTTGTAAGTTTTGAATTCTTGAAAACTCTAAGCATTCTAAAGCCTTTTACAAACATTCCTTAAGCTCTCTTATGTCTTGTGCACTCAATTGATCAATCCAAAGACATCAAAGTGTGATGTAATATCTACCAACAAGTGGTAACATCAACACACTCTTCTTTATTTATTAAATTGTGTTGGTCTACTAGCTCTAGCAAGGTTATCTTGATAACATAAAATCCTTTAGATAAGGGTGATCCTTGAAGTTGTGATTCAAGGTTGTTTGAGATATAAAACCATTGTGTTTGGTGAGCCTTGTATTGTAAAAAAATTACTAGAAAAGGTTGTCAGTGTAAAACCATAGTGTGGTGAGAGTCTCTTGTAATTTGTAAACCTGAGCATATAGTAGAGTGATTGAAATCCTTAAGTGTAGGCTTAAGGTAGTGGAGGTAGATCTTGAGGATCGAACCACTATAAATTGCTTGTGTTCTTTGATCTTACTTTCTTATATTGCTTTGCTATAAATTGTCTCTATTTTGCTCATATAATCTGTTATTGGTCTAAACACATAAAAGGTTTGATTTTGCGAAAATTAGCCAAATACCTAATTCACCCCCCTCTTAGGTATTTCAATTTTGATGTAAAACAAGTTAGAGCTTCAATTTTGTAGTTTATAACTTTTATAGATTTAAAAAATTGGTTTTAACAGTCATAAAACTGTTAGAAACAACTAGTTTCTGAGAAGTTATACGTCTGAATTTTTACCTCTGCGTCCGAACTTGCATCCGAATTTTTTTTGAAAAATACTATTCATGGAAACAGTGTACTATTCACTGTTACTGTTCACATCAGATGATCGGACTTGATTATCTACGTCCGAATTTGCGTCCAAACTTTTTTGAAAAATAGTAGGTACTATTCACTGTTCATATTCGGATGACCGAACCTGACCCTCTACGTTCAAACTTGCGTCCGAATTTCTCTGGAAAAATAGTCGTTACTGTTCACAGTGCAAGGAAAATTCGGACGACCGAATTTTTATTCTGCATCTGAACTGTCATCCGAATTTTTCAAACTTTGTCAAAACATATTGAAAATCATCCTGAATAAGTTTGAAATCATTTTGTATAAAGAGATAAGTCATTTGAACATTTTTAAACTTAAAAAAAACTGTTACCAAAATACTTTGGTCATTCAAAGTTTTTTCAAAAATCATTTAAGATTCAAAAACAAACTTGTTAATCAAAAGTTCATTAAAAGCCATTTAAGATTCAAAAGCAAGTTTTGCGCTCTCTTATGCATTCAATAGATTCCTAGACAAACAAGTATAGGGTTTACAAAGGATATACCTATTTAACAAGTGTAAACCTACACTTCATGTATTCAAAGCCTTCAATCATCTTGAGCAAACTCTTCAATCTTCAATAAGTTTGACATATTTGAGTTGTTCTTGCATTGTGGCTTCAAAGCATTGAGACTTGTTTTTTTCTCAATTCAAAAACCCTATCACACAACATACACGCATATTAGTCCTTATCAATGTTTGTCATTAATCAAAACTAATCATAACTATATGAGTTGTCCTTAGGGCTAACAAACTCCCCTTTTTTGATGATGATAAATTTTGATGCAAAATGTGATAGATTTAAACAATGTAGTACAAAGGAGTACTGATGTCAATGATAGATAATAACCAATTTAGCACATTGACATACAAAAGGCTCAATATGAGCCTATGGCCCAACCAATCTCCATTTATCTCCTTCCTTCCAACTATCAAGAACGGGATATATAGCATTTAAGCATTAAGAAAAGATTCTAAGAGAGGTTTTAAAGGTTGTAAAAGTTTAACAATGTTCCCCCCTTAGATTGTGCTCATTTTCAAGAAATTTAAATTTTAGACTGAGTCCAAACTGCAATAAATCCCATATAATGAAAGTTTAAAGTGAAATAAAGTCTTCCTAAGGTTGTTCAAACATATCAGAGACAATTAAAATAGATTTTGACCACTTTAAAGAACAAACGAGCACATTTTGACAACACAATATAGATGCATCTGAATTTCTGAAACATGATCCGAATTTTGAGATTTCAAGTCCAAACTTTGAAACATGTGAGATGAAAGCTGTAATTTTTGAAAATAAGCATAATCACCATATGCATATTACCAACCAATGATTTATGTCCAAAATTAGGGATGATCATGGTGGTAATCATGTGATGCATAATCCTTCCTCTAGCATCAAAGGCTTTGATCTCTCTTTCCCTAATGGATCTAAATCTTCTACCATTTTGTGAAAGCCTCTTTAAATCTTTCATTGGTGAACAATTCATGAATAAAGCAATGTTGACCCAAAGACTAATATCTAGCACCAGTGTCATCAATACCACAAATACGATTAACTAGAGCATCATTAAATTCAAAGTCCACTTGAGATAGTGTAGATGAATACTGTTGAATAATGTCATCCCCAACATGCTCAACCCTTTTAGTATAAAATTCATAGACAAGAGTAGGATAATAAAAATCATTCACACCAAGTAACTACTCCAACCAATTTAACCAAAGAGAGATTGCACATTACCCATATTGGAGAGTTTATACACATCTACTCTATGGCCGGGAATAATTTTCCTGCTCTTTTTGCTCCATTCCTTGAATTCAACTGCAGTTCTAGTAGAGACAAATCTATCTACCCCGAGATTGGATTGTGGAATACCAACTCACCTTGGTTCATTGCTAATAAGTCCTTCATTTCCCACTTTGGCTTTTCCTTTGTCCTTTGCCACATTCTAGGCTTCTTTGTCCTCGCCATTGTGAATTTCAGAGAAAGGATGTGAATTTCAAAGAGTATTTAGTGCTTAGAATACGGGAATCAAGTGGGATTGGTGATTTAATAGTGAAGTTTGAACATTCAAATGTTTTGTCCTCACCTAGAGCTACAACGCTTGAATACACTCATTAGTTATTGAATTTTTTAAAATCCCTAAGCTTCTTCTAAGATTGTTCAAACCTTTCTTTGGCTAATGGCATAGAAAAAATATCATTAATTTGTTCATTAGTTCAAACATGCTTTAAACAAATATTACCGTTAGTAGAATGATCTCTAATGAGATGAAGTTTGATCTCTATATGCTTTGTCCTAGTTTGTTGAATAATATGATGGTCAAATTTGTTGCATTAGTGTTATCACATAACATAGCTACATATTTGAAATGCAGACCATAATCAATTAGAGTATCAATAAGGTAATAGAGAATGTGTTTAACAAACAATCAAATGAGACTCTTTAGGACAAGATGAAATCTAGCACACAAGCACATGACAAACATAATATTGGCTCAACTTGCTGTCAAATAGAGTTGACTATTCCTATGAGACCTTTTTATTCTTGTCATGATAAACTTATGGAAGTGCTTATACTTTAACTTGATTCATGAAAGCGCCATCCTTGGTTTGCTTGATTTGTAGGCTAAGAAAAAAATTGAATTTTCCTATCATGCTGATTTCAAATTTACTTTACATCAACTTGGCAAACACATCACAAAGTGAAGTATTAGAAGCACCAAAAATTGTATCATATATTTGGACAAGTTATAGATCATTTTTACAAGAGGTTTTAATGAAAAGATTTATGTTAAGTTTTTTTGTAAAAAAAACTTTTCAAAGACGAAAACTACTGAATATTTCATACCAAGCTCTAGTAACTTGTTTCAATCCATATAAGGCTTTTGAGAGTTTGAAAACATAATTGAGAATTTTTTTTTATGAGTGAAATCAGGAGGTTGTTTTACATAAAATTCCCTCATCAATAAAGCCATTTGAGGAAGCACTTTTGACATCATTTGAAAGAGTTTGAAACCTTTAAAACATGCAAATTCCAAAAGCATTCTAATTGATTTAAATCTGCTAACCGGAGCTAAAGTCTCATTATAATCAATGCCCTCTTCTTGATTGAATCCTTGGGCGACAAGTCATGACCTTATTTCTAAAAACCATTTAGTTCCAATAATGGAATGATCATGAGATTTAGGAATTTCCAAATTTTGTATCTTTTAAATTGATTTAATTCCTCTTGCATAGTAATAATCCAAAAATCATCACACAATGCATTATCAATACTTTTAGGCTAGTATGAGATAAAAGAATAAAGTTATCGATGAAGTACCGCCTTATTTTTACTCCTTGGGAGATATCACCAATGATTTTCTCCTTAGGGTGGCCTCTTGGATATCTTAAGTTCTTTGGGAGCTTTTGGTCACCACTAGGTTGGTCATCTTGATTTTGTTCAATCATTTCTTCCTCATTGCTATGATCCTCCAAAGTTGGTGCTTGAAGATATTTGATAGTCATTCATATATGTACCTACATCATCTTCTTCTTTTCTTTCCAAGCAATTGTAAGATTCATCGAAACTAACATGAATGGTTTTCTCATCATATAATGTTATTTTCATTATAAACTCTATATATCTTTTGTTAGAAGAATGGTTAAGAGATATACCTATATCCAACTTTCTATCAAATTTAAGTAAGTTATCACAAGTATTCAAGATAAGACATTTATAACCCAACACTTTAAAATATGCAATTTGAGGAGTTTTATAAAAGAGAACTTCAAGATGTTTTTCCTCAAAGTGATCATAAAAGAATTCTATTCATCGTAGCATGTGTTGTTTATAGCTTTGGCTTGAAACATATTTTTGAAGAAGAATTTTCACGAAGCATAGATCTAACTAATTTTTGTAAAGTGCAATTTTTTTTAATAACACCATTATGTTATGGGGTTTTCACAGCTGAAACAATTATATGAAATTCAACTTTTATCACAAATTTTTTAAAGACTAGTTTGTAAAATTCTCTCATTGTCACTTCTAATGGAAATCAATTTGCACTCAAGGGAGGTTTGAACCATTTTGAATACTTTTTCAAACATATAAAACACTTCATCTTTTTGAGCAAAGAAGAATGCTAAAGTGAATATTGAGAAATCATCAACTACTACTGAGGCATACTTCAAGTCATCAATACTCGAGTTCCTCATAAGTCCAAATCAATCCATATGAACATGCTCAAGAAGTTTTGAGGTCTAAAAAAAATTTCATGGGTTTGAAAGATTCTTTTGTTTGTTTTCCATATTGAAAAGTATCTCAAAGACAATTTTCTTAGAACACATTTTTAGCAATCCTCCAACTAAATCTTGAGAGGAAAGTTTGTTCAACAAATCTATGCTTACGTGACCAAATCTTCTAAGCCAAGAAAATCCATCATTATCATAAGCAAAAAGACATTCATTTAAAATTTTTGTAAGTAATTGATCAAAATCACAAAATATCATTTTGTCATACAAGTTCGGGCAACCGAACTTATGGTCTACCTCCAAACTTCAAGTCTGAACATTTTGCAAAGTTTCATAAAGATGTTTTTTTGGCCAAGCAAATGCATAGATATTCAATCATAGCTATTTTAATCATTTTATCATAACATATAATCAATTTCAAGAACATATCAACCATGAATTCAATCTCATATCATCAATGTTACCTAATCAACTTAATAGAAGCAATTAACAAGTCATGGTTGGCAAATTTTCAAATCTTAACAAAAAGGATTCTCAACTGAAACTTCGCATGTTGGCATTTAACTTCTTATTCATTGCCACACGATTGACTAATGCTAAGCAAGTTATAGTTCAAATCAGCACTAATCAACATTTGTTTAAAAAGAAGAGAGGAACCTTTACCAACATTGGTTACTCCAAGAATTCTTCCTTTCTTCTTGTCTCAAAAACAAATCCTTCATTGGTTGCTTTGACCTTGATTATGAATGAGGTGTTTTCCGTTATGCTTTAAGAAGTATGAAGCTTATTGCCTTGAAGCCAAAAATGCAAGAACAACTCCAATATTGAAGATTGAAGAGTTTTGTTCAAAGATGTTTAAAGGCATTGAAGACTTGAAGTGTAGGATACATATGCTTAATAGGTATATTCTTTTGTAAACCCTACACTTGTGTGTCCTGGAATTTGTTGAATGTATAAGAGAGCACAAAACTTGTTTTGAATCTTAAATGGCTTTGAATGAATTTTTGAATAACAAGTATGCTTTTTAAGTATTAAATGATCTTGAGCAAATTTTGGATGATCAAATTGTTTTGGTAACAGTTTTTGAGTTTAAAAGTGTTTAAATGACTTACCTATTTATACAAAATGCTTTCAAACTTATTAAGATTAATTTTCAAATGTTTTGACAAAGTTTGATCAGTTCGGACGTCCAAACTTTGAAAATGGCTACTGTGCTTCCAGAAAAATTCGGACGCAAGTTCAGACGCAGAGGATAAAGTTAGAACATTTTTCCAAAGAAATTTGGACGAATGTTCGGACGCATGAGGAAAAGTTCGGACTTCAAACTTTTCCAGACAATTTGTCATAGTAAAGTTCGGATGAAAGTTCGGACGCAGAGGAGCAAGTTCGGACGTCCGAACTCCTCAGAAACTAGCCATTACTAGCCATTTTATGACTGTTAAAATTGATTTTTGAAATTTATAAAAGCCATAAACTCCAAAATTTTTGTAAGTTTTGAATCTCTGAGAAATCTTAACATTCCAAAATCTTTAGCAAACATCAAAGCTCTCTTTTGTCTTGTGCTTTCAATTGATCATTCAAGATTCCAAAGACAGCAAAGTGAAGAGGTGCAAAATTGTGTAATTATCTACCAAGAAAGTGGTAGCATCTTATTCATTCTCCATTTAATTATGTTTTCTACTAGCTCATACAAGGTTTTCTTGTAAACATAAAATCCTTTAGGTAAGGGTGATCCTTGAGACATTGATTCAAGGTTGTTTGTAGATATAAAATCCTTTGGTAGGGTGAACCTTGTTTGTAGAACTGCAAAAGAGGTTGTGAGTGTAAAACCATTGTGTGGTAAGACTCTTATGTAATTGTTGAACTTAACCATATAATAGATTGATTGAAATCTTTGAGTGTAGACTCAAGGTATTGGACGTAGATCTTGAAAAGATTGAACTACTATAAATTGATTGTGTTCATTGATCTTAGATTGCCTATTGCTTTGTCATTGATTTAACTATTCTCTCATTGAAACAAGTATTCATAATCTGCTCTAGCTAAATTTATAAAAAGAAATAGTTTTCGAAAATTAGCCAAAGACGTAATTCACCTCCCCTCTGAGATCTTTAAACACCATTCTCTACTTTTCTTTTAACATAACATTTGGTGACTTTATATCTATGTTTTCCACAATAAGTACAACAAGTATGATGCGTGGAAGTAGAAGTAGCTCTAACAAAGAAATTGTTATATTTAGGTACAATTTTTACATAGTTATAACTAAGACCATTTTTGATAAGAGGAGATCTTTGAGCTCCAAGAATTTTATCAAGATTGTCTCTTCCTTTTGTAAATTTTTCTATACATGATGTAAGGTCATCAACCTTCTTTTTCAAAGTCTCATGATCAACAAGCATTCTTTCAAGAGACAAAATATTTTCACAAAGAATCTTATTTTCATGAGACATGTTTTGTAAAGAGACATTTAAAACTTCTTTTTTAATATTCAAACAATCAATAGATTCAAGAAGTCTTTTGTTTTCACAATGTAATTTTGAATTTTCATTCAATAACTCATTAATTTTGAATTTCATTTCCTTATTTCTTTTTGAAGCCCTTTTTAATTCTTCATACATTTCAACATCACAAGAAGAAGAAGTAGAAAAGTGGATTGTACCTTATCATTTATTGCCATAAAGCACATATTGGCTCTTTCCTCATGTGTTACTTGAAGAAGTCCCCAAATATCGTGAGTGGTGTCGTATTCACTCACTTGATTGTATTCATTCACGTCCAATGCACAACTCAAGATGTTCATTGCTTGGTAGTTTAAAGTTATCTTTCTTGATTCATTCTCATCAAGTTCCTCTGTAGGATTTAGTTCCCTTGTAATTCCATCAGCTTTTAATCTCAGAGGCACATATGGACCTTTTTCAATGATACTCCACAATTCAAAGTTAATTGAACAAATAAAAATTCTAATTCTAGATTTCCAAAATGTATAATTAGATCCATCAAACAAAGGAGGTCTATTTGTAAAGAAACCTTCCATATAAGATAAATTTGGTAAACTAGTCATATAATCTTTACTTAAAGGTTGTTAGACCTTACTCTAAAACCTTGCATTTGAATTTTTTCTAAAAGTACTATTCACGAAAAATAGTGTACTGTTCCTATTACTGTTCACATTCGGACGACCGAACTTGACCATCTGCGTACGAACCTTTCTAGAAAAATAGTTGGTACTGTTCACTGTTCATATTCAAACGACCGAACTTAACCACTTGCGTCCGAATTTCTCTGAAAAAATAGTCAGTACTGTTCACTGAACAGTAGTTACTGTTCACAGTGTAGGGAAAATTCGGACGACTGATTTTTTATTCTGCATTCGAATTTTCCAAACTTTGTCAAAACATATTTCATCTCAATAAGTTTGAAATCATTTTGTATAAAGAGATAAGTCATTTGAACACTTTTAAACTAAAAAAAACCGTTACCAAAACACTTTGATCATTCAAAGTTTTCTCAAAATCATTTAAGAATCAAAAGCGCACTTGTTAATCAAAAGTTCATAAAGCCATTTAAGATTCATAAACTAGTTTTGTACTCTCTTTTGCATTCAATAGATTCCAATACAAACAAGTATAGGGTTTACAAAGGATATACCTATTTAGCAAGTGTAAACCTACACTTTATGTCTTCAAAGCCTGCAATCATCTTGAACTCTTCAATCTTCAATAACTTTGACATATTTGAGTTGTTATTGCATTGTGGCTTCAAAGCAATAAGACTTGCTTTCTTCTCAATCCAAAAATCCTATCACACAACATACACGCATATTAGTCCTTATCAATGTTTGTCATTAATCAAAACTAATCATAACTACATGAGTTGTCCTTCGGGCTAACAAAAATATTGAAGTTTGAAGATATTCAAATATTTAAATTAAACAAGAATATTAAAGAAACTTATATATATATATATATATATATATATATATATATATATATATATATATATATATATATATCTGTTGGTGATAACTAATTTTCCAATCATCTACATCTATTCCCAATCCACTTTCACTTTGTTGAATAGAAAACACATGCTAATGTGAAAAAGAACTTGATGCATTTGCTGATTGTTTTTTAATATTGTTCAAATAGCATCTTCATCTTTTTCTTCACAATATCCATCCTCTCACTAGTTGTACTTGGATCAACCTTGTTATAACTGTAAGCACTAAGGGCAAATCTTATAGTCTGGATTATGACAAACATTGATATGAGCTAACTTAAGTAATTATTATGTGATAAGATTATTGGATTATGGAAGCTAAGAAGTCTCATTGCTAAGGACAACTCAAATGAGCTCAAAGAATTAAAGTGTATACAACATCTCCTAAGGATTGAAGGCTATGAAGACTTTAGTGTAGGTTTATACTTTCCAAATAGGTATATCCTTGTAAACCCTACACTTGATTGTCTTTGGAATCTAAAGAATTCTCAAAACTTGATTTTCAATCTTAAAAAGTTTTCATTACACATGTTTTACCAAGTTCTTGACAACGAATTTTTGATTAAAATCTCATAAAAAGATCTATTTTATAGTCCAAAATTATTTCAAACTTGTTGTACTTAATTTCTAATCATTTTGACAAAGTTTGAATAGTTCAGACTCCAATTCGGACGTTCAAATTGAAACCTTGGCTGTTTTTTAGAGAAATTTAGAAGACCATTCAGATGCTCGTGTCCAAATTCGGTCGACCGAATTTATCCTAACAGCCCAAAAACAATAAAGTTCAGATGATCATTCAGATGTAGAGGTCCATGTTCGGTCGATCTAAGTTTATTGTTACTAGTCATTATTTGGACATTGCAACTAATTTTTAAACCCTATTAAAGAAATAAACTTCTTATTATTGAGTAGTTCTTGACCATTTAAGAATCTTTACTCTTCCCAATCAGTCTTTATCAAAAAGCTCTCTTTTGTCTTGTGCTAAAAAGTTGAATTACAAGATTCCATAGATAAAAAGGTGAAGTGGTGCTAAATTTGTCATCATCTACCAACTTGTTGGTAATATCCTTCTCTCTTACTTCATATATTTTTTTATTCAAGGTTATCTTAAGGATATAAAACCTTTTTGAAAGGGTGAACCTTGATTGTGGTTAGTGAAAAGCTATGGAGTAAAACCCTTTTTAGGTGAGCCTCTCTTGAATGTTTTATTACTCTAGTGTTATTTTGTGAAAATCCTTGAGTTAGGACTCAAGGTAGTGGATGTAGATCTTGTGTGATTGAACTACTGTAAATTACTTCTGTGATCTTCTCTCCTCTCTCTTTCAATTTGAAAACTCATTGTGTTATCTTGTATATCTTATTGTGAATTTAATTTCAACACTCTTCCAAGCTATTTTCTCAAAAAGAAAAAAGTTTTTGAAAATTAACCAAAGACCTAATTTACTCTCCCTCTTAAGTCTTTCAATAACACATCTCCAACAATTGAAATTTTAAGCGAGGA
The DNA here is from genome assembly GCA_030512225.1 of Rauvolfia tetraphylla. Lineage (NCBI taxonomy): Eukaryota > Viridiplantae > Streptophyta > Magnoliopsida > Gentianales > Apocynaceae > Rauvolfia > Rauvolfia tetraphylla. Next base: position 1,742,209 of record JAJQKT010000019.1, read on the forward strand.
TCAAGAACAACCCTAAGTGCAAGAATAACATTATATTCCTTCCAATACTTGTCAAATTTAGATTTCATCCATGTAACTATATCATTTATGACAACATCTTCATTGTTCACATTATTCACTAAATGAATTATCTCTTCATTGTTGTTCAAATTGATTTTAAATATGTTTTAATCTCTTCGACTATGTTTGAACAACCTTAGGAAAGCTTATTTTCAAAAACTGTAGCTTTCATTTCACTTATTTTACAATTTGGACTTTATATATCAAAATTCAGATTCACAACATCTGAAGTCCAAACTTGTTGAAAAATGAGCACAATCTAAGGGGGAGCATTGTTAAACCTTTATAACATTAAAACCTCTCTTAGAACCTTTTCTAAATGATTAAATGCTATCTATCCTATCCTAATTGTTTGTTGGAAAGAAGGAGGTAAATGGAGGATGGTTGGGTCATAGGCTCTTATTGAGCCTTTTGAATGTCAATATGCAAAATTGGTTATTATCTATCATTGACATCAATACTTCTTTGTTCTACATTGTTTAAATCTATCACATTTTGCATCAAAGTTTATCATCATCATCAAAAAGGGAGAGATTGTTAGCCCTAAAGGCAAATCATGAGGTTTTGATTAAGTTTTAATTAATGACAAATATTGATTAGGACTAATATTTATGTCATTTATGTGATAGGATTGTTGGATTAAGAAGTATGAAGTCTTATTGCCTTGAAGCCACAAAGCAAGAACAACTCGAATATGTCAAAGTGATTGAAGATTGAAGAGTTTGTTCAAGATGATTGAAGGCTTTGAAGACATGAAGTGTAGGTTGCATGTACTTAGTAGGTAAACTTTGTAAATCCTAAACTCTTAAGTCTTGGAATCTACGAGTTGCATTTGAAAGCACAAAACTTGATTTGAAAAGTTTCAATGGTTTTGAACTTACCTTAATTATCAAGTTTTCATCAATGCTTTTTGCATTTAAAAGGTCTTTAATGACTTATATTTTAGGCTAGAATGTTTTTCAACTTGTTTGAATTGATTTTTATATGTTTTGACAAAGTTTTAAAAATTCGGATGCAAAATTCGGACACATAAGAGAAAATTCGGTTTGCAAAGCGGGAAAAGATTTTGATAATTAGCCAAACACCTAATTCAACCCCCCCTTAGGTCTTTCACTTGTATCAGAGCAAGGTCTTCTTTTTGAGGTCTAACAACCTAGAAGTAAAGATTATATGACTAGTTTATCAAATTTGCCTTATCCAGAAGGTTCATCCACTAATAGGCCTCCATTGTTTGATGGTTCTAATTATACCTTTTGAAAGTCTAGGATTGAGGCTTATATTTGTTCTATTAACTATGAATTGTGGAATATTATTGAGACAGGTCCCTATATGCCATTGAGATTGAAAGCCGATGGAGTTACAAGGGAACCAAAGCCCATGGAGGAGTATGATGAGAGCGATTCAAGGAAGATGACATTAATCTACTAAGCAATGAACATTTTCTGTTCTTTGTTATGCGTTGGCTTTCAATGAATACAATAGAGTGATGGAATATGATTCCGCTCATGAAATGTTGAAGCTACTTCAAGTCACTCATGAAGAAGAAAGAGCAAATGTGTGCTTCATGGTAATAGAAGATGAGGTGCAATCTACACCGTCTACCTCTACTTCTTATAATGATGATATTGATGATCCTAGTGAATTACTTGTTGAGATGTATAGAGAATTAAAAAAGGCTTCGAAAAAAAATAAGGAAATAAAACTCAAAATTAATGAGTTATTGAATGAAAATTCAAAATTATTTTGTGAGAACAAAATACTTCTTGAATCTATTGATTGTTTAAAATATTAAAAAAGAAGTTTTAAATGTTTCCGTACAAAACATATCTCTTGAAAATAAATCTATGTCTACAAAAGTTTCTTCTCTTGAAAAAATGCTTAGTGATCATGAAATTTTGAAAAAAAAAGTTGATGATCTTACGTCATGTGTTGAAAAATTTACAAATGGAAGAAACAATCTTGACAAACTACTTGGATCTCAAAGCTCTTCTCTCGTCAAAAATGGTCTTGGTTACAATTATATTAATAATGTGCCTAAACATAACAACTTCTTTGTTAGAGCTACTTCTACTTCCATCCATCATAATTGTTATACTTATTGTGGAAAACATGGACATAAAGTCACCAAATGTTATGTTAAAAGAAAACTAGAGAATGATGTAAAAATCATTTGGAGAGTTAAGAGAATTATTACTAACCCCCACGGAACCAAAAAAGTATGGGTACCAAAGGATGCTTCCTCTCCTTCATTGCAGGTACTCTTCAATTCAAAGTCAAGCACCACCAAGTGGTATATTGATGATGTTGGCTTAAAGAATAATGGAAAACACCTCATTCATAATCAAAGTCAAAGCAACCAATGAAGGATTTGCTTTTGAGACAAGAAGAAAGGAAGAATTTTTGGAGTAACCAATGTTGGTAAAGGTTCCTCTTTTCTTTTTAAACAAAAGTTGCTTAGTGTTGATTTGAACTATAACTTGCTTAGCATTAGTCAATTGTGTGGCAATGAATAAGAAGTTAAATGCCAACATGCGAAGTTTCAGTTGAGAATCTCTTTTGTTAAGATTTAAAAATTTGCCAACCATGACTTGTCAATTGCTTCTATGAAGTTGATTAGGTAAGATTGATGATATGAGATTGAATTCATGGTTGATATGTTCTTGAAATTGATTATATGTCATGATAAAATGATTAAAATAGCTATGATTGAATATCTATGCATTTACTTGGCCAAAAACATCTTTATGAAACTTTACAAAATGTTCGGACTTGAAGTTTGAATGTAGACCATAAGTTCGGTAGCCCGAACTAGTATGACAAAATGATATTTTGTGATTTTGATCAGTCACTTACAAAACTTTTGAATGTGTGTTTTGTCTTCATAAGCTTGAATGTCTTATTGCTTATGATAATGATCGATTTTCTTGGCATAGAAAATTTGATCACGTGAGCATGGATTTGTTGAACAAACTTTCCTCTCAAGATTTAGTTGGAGGGTTGCTAAAAATGTGTTTTGAGAAAATTGTTTTCAAGATACTTGTCAATATGGAAAATAAACAAAATAATCTTTCAAACCCATGAAAATGCTTTTAGACCTCAAAACATCTTGAGCATGTTCATATGGATTGATTTGGACTTATGAGGAACTCTAGTATTGATGACCTGAAGTATGCCTTAGTAGTAGTTGATGATTTCTTAATATTCACTTTAGCATTATTCTTTACTCAAAAAGGTGAAGCGCTTCATTAGTTTAATAAATAAAAAAACTATTCAAAAAGGTTCAAACCTCCCTTGAGTGCAAATTGATTTCCATTAGACGTGACAATGGAAGAATTTTACAAACAAGTCTTTACAAAATTTGTGATGAAAGTTGAATTTCATATAAATGTTTTTGCTGTAAAAACACCACAATTCAATGGTGTTATTAATAAAAAAAATTACACTTTACAAAAATTGGTTAGATCTATGCTTTGAGAAAATTCTTCTTCAAAAATATGTTGTGAGCTGAAGCCATAAACAACACATGCTATGATGAATAGAATTCTTTAAGATTATTTTGAAGAAAAACATTTTGAAGTTCTTTTTTATAGAACTCCTCAAATTGCATATTTTAAAGTGTTTGGTTATAAATGTCTTATCTTGAATACTTGTGATAACTTACTTAAATTTGATAGAAAGCCGGATATAGGTATATATCTTAACCATTCTTCTAACAAAAGGCCTATAGAGTTTATAATGAAAAGAACCTTAGGCCTATAGAGTTTATAATGAAAAGAACCTTATATGATGAGGAAACCATTCATGTTAGTTTAGATGAATCTTACATTTCTTGGAAAGAAAAGAAGAAGATGATGCAAGACATCTATGAATAACTATCAAACCTATTTTCAAGCACCAACTTTGGAGGACCATACCAATGAGGAAGAAATATCAAGATGACCAACTAGTGGTGACCAAGCGCTCCCAAAGAACTAAAGATATTCAAGAGTAAACCCTGAGGAGCAAATCATTGGTGATATCTCCCAAGGAGTAAAAATAAGGTTGTACTTTATCAATAACTTTATTCTTTTATCTCATATGAGCCTAAAAGTATTAATCATGTATTGTGTGATGATTTTTGGATTATTACTATGCAAGAGGAATTAAATCAATTTGAAAGATACAAAATTTGGAAATTCCTAAATCTTATGATCATTCCATTATTGGAACTGAATAGTTTTTAGAAATAAATTCAATGAATCCGGGGAAGGTGTAAGAAATAAATCTAGATTTATCACCCAAGGATTCAATCAAGAAGAGGGAATTGATTATGATGAAACCTTTGCTCCAAATGCTAGACTTAAGTCCATAAGAATGCTTTTGACTTTTACTTGCTTTAAAGGTTTTAAGTTATTTCAAATGAATGTCAAAAGTGCTTTTCTAAATGGTTCTATTGAGGAAGACGTTTATGTGGAACAATCACCCAGTTTTGATAATGAAAAGTTTCCTAACCATGTTTTCAAATTATCCAAAGCTTTGTATGATTTAAAACAAGCTCCTAGAGCTTGGTATGAAAAACTGAGGTTTTTTTCCTTTCAAAAGGATTTTCAAGAGGAAAGGTTGACACTGTTCTTTTCATAAAAACTTCTTGTAACAATGATCTATAACTTGTCCAAATATAAGATACAATCTTTGGTGCTTCTAATACTTCACTTTGTAATGTGTTTGCCAAGTTGATGCAAAGTAAATTTTAAATGAGCATGATAGGAAAACTCAATTTCTTTCTTGGCCTACAAATCAAGCAAACCAAGGATGGCATTTTCATGAATCAAGTTAAGGTATAAGCACTTCCATAAGTTTATCAACTATGCTTGACAAGAATAAAAGGGTTTTATAGGAGTAGTCAACTCTATTTGACAGCAAGTAGAGCCAATATTATGTTTGTCATGTGCTTGTGTGCTAGATTTCGTCTTGTCCTAAAGAGTCTCATTTGATTGCTGCTAAACATATTCTCTATTACCTTATTGATACTCTAAGTGATTATGGTCTATATTTCAAATGTGTGGCTATGTTATGTGATAACACTAATGCAATAAATTTGACCATCATACTATTCAACAAACTAGAACAAAGCATATAGAGATCAAACTTCATCTCATTAGAGATCATTCCATTAAGGGTAATATTTGTTTAAAGCATGTTTGCACTAATGAACAAATTAATGATATTTTTACTAAGCCATTAACCGAAGAAAGGTTTGACTAATCTTAGAAGAAGATTAGGGATTTAAAAATTCAATAACTGATGAGTGTATTCAAGTGTTGTAGCTCTAGGTGAGGACAAATAAGCCTAGCATGAGAAAAGGAAAGGGAAAGCCAAAGAAAGAGAAGGAGGACCAGTGATCAATGAACCAAGGAAGGTTCATGCTCCTCAAAGTATGTCATGGCTGGATAGATTTGTCACAATGGAGGCCGCTACTGAACTTGATGATTGGACAAAAAAGGAACCATAAGATAAATCCAAGCCACAAGGTGGATTTCATCTAACTATCTGAAATGGGTAATATACTCTCATTTTTAAATGATGTGAGCAGGACTATTTTGCTTGTGTTTGATGAATGTTGTTATCTTCCTTAAATTATGAAGTTTATATTAAAAAAAGGTTAAGCAAATTGGTAATAAAACTATTCAGTGGTATTCTTCAAGAATATCACAAATTGGTAATAAAACTATTCAGGGTTAAGCAAACACTTCCAAGTCAAACTTCATGTAAGAGGACAAGCTTTCAAGAGTGGAGAAATCTATATTAATGACTCTCTTAGAAGGATGCAATTAGTTCTTGATGAATATGGTATATGGAGAACAAAAAGAGAAATTCCTTCAAAAAGAGAAGAGGTTGAAGAAACTGAGGAGGTTGAGGAAGAAGAAAATGAAGAAGAAGAAGAGGATGAAGAGAAAATTCTTCCTAGAGAAAGGAAAACCAAAATGAGGATGAGTTATCTAGTGTGGGGGGCAACCTTCTACAAAAGAAGACTATTTGAAGAGATACTCTCTATTGAAGGAAAAGAAGTTGAAGGTGATAATCTCACTAGAAGTGATATCATAGTTGCCAAGCTGTTTCAGGAGACATTGAACAACCATGTAAAGGAAATGAAGAAGATGGACAAATTCTTCGAGTCCTTTGCTCCAATGATTCTTGGCAAATTTGATGGTTTAGAAGCTAGAGTCAAGAATATGGAAGAAGACTTGAGAAAGATTTCTCAAGTGGTTTTAAATGGTGCAAGTTCCTATAAAGTCAAATGGAGAAGATCAAGAAGATAATATGGGTGAAGATGGCAGCAATAAGGATGATAGTAATAACAGTGAAAAATGAGATGGCTATCAATTTCTTACTAAAGAAGAAGACAAAGATGAAGGAAAAGGCAGTGAAGCACCCCAAGAAGAAGAAGAGCATGAGAATGAAGAACAAAGAGGTAAAGCCCAAGAGAACAAGCAAGAAGAATGAACTGAAGAGAGTTTAACAAAGTCAAATCACAAATCCATCACCAATCTTCTTTAGCCAAGGGAGGAGGAAAATGTAGTTCAAAGGAAGTATATCCAAAGATCCTCTTGATTGGTAACTTTCCAAAGCTGAACTACACGGGCAAGAAGTCAGCAAACGAAAGACCCAATCATATAGAGATCAAGGGAAACATGGACATCATAACAAACAAATGTAGAAGTGAATACCATAAAGCACATACAAGACTAAGCCTTTCTATCCCTAAACTCTATTTTGTTGCTTATTTTAGTTTATGCCTTGATGCACATGTTATGCTTTAACATTGAAAGAATGATGACTGCAAAATGTGCTATGTGCTTGATGTAATGTAATTGCTTGCTGCAATTGTGCTATGTAATGTGAATGTGCTTGCTGTGAATGTGCTACGTATGTGTGCTATAGATTGAAATGTAAAATAAATGTGTATTGTGAAAATATTTGGTTGCATTTGATATTTAAATTGAATATGTTATAATATGTGAGGTTTTGGCTATTTTCTGAGATTTTGGAATATGGGTAAGTTAAAGATTGAAATCTGGAACTAGGTTCTTGACTTGACCTATGATTTTGAATTACTTCATAAAAACAATTGAATGCATAAATTTTGTGGTTTTGCAAAGCTAAACAGAGTGCCTTTATGGACATACATATCTGAGTAATTTTACAGTTCATTTGAAAATACAAAATCATCTTTCTAAACTTGTTGCCAAAAAATTCGGACTTGAAATTCGGATGCAAAACTAAAGTTCGGATGCATCCAAACGTTCTTGCCAAAAATATTTTTCTGTTGTTCAAATTGTTTGAAAATTGTTTTAATCCTTCCTATCATATTTGAACAATCTTAGAAAAGCTTATTTTGAAAAATTATAGCTTCCATCTCACATATTTTACAGTTTGGATTTGAAATTTTAAAATTTGGATGCATGATTCAAAAATTCGGATGCATCCATATTTTGTTGCCAAAAAGTGCTCTTTTGTTGTTCAAATTGATTTTAAATATGTTTTAATCTCTTCGACTATGTTTGAACAACCTTAGGAAAGCTTATTTTCAAAAACTGTAGCTTTCATTTCACTTATTTTACAATTTGGACTTTATATATCAAAATTCAGATTCACAACATCTGAAGTCCAAACTTGTTGAAAAATGAGCACAATCTAAGGGGGAGCATTGTTAAACCTTTATAACATTAAAACCTCTCTTAGAACCTTTTCTAAATGATTAAATGCTATCTATCCTATCCTAATTGTTTGTTGGAAAGAAGGAGGTAAATGGAGGATGGTTGGGTCATAGGCTCTTATTGAGCCTTTTGAATGTCAATATGCAAAATTGGTTATTATCTATCATTGACATCAATACTTCTTTGTTCTACATTGTTTAAATCTATCACATTTTGCATCAAAGTTTATCATCATCATCAAAAAGGGAGAGATTGTTAGCCCTAAAGGCAAATCATGAGGTTTTGATTAAGTTTTAATTAATGACAAATATTGATTAGGACTAATATTTATGTCATTTATGTGATAGGATTGTTGGATTAAGAAGTATGAAGTCTTACTGCCTTGAAGCCACAAAGCAAGAACAACTCGAATATGTCAAAGTGATTGAAGATTGAAGAGTTTGTTCAAGATGATTGAAGGCTTTGAAGACATGAAGTGTAGGTTGCATGTACTTAGTAGGTAAACTTTGTAAATCCTAAACTCTTAAGTCTTGGAATCTACGAGTTGCATTTGAAAGCACAAAACTTGATTTGAAAAGTTTCAATGGTTTTGAACTTACCTTAATTATCAAGTTTTCATCAATGCTTTTTGCACTTAAAAGGTCTTTAACTTGTTTGAATTGATTTGAATATGTTTGGACAAAGTTTAAAAAATTCAGATGCAAAATTTAGAAGCATAAGAGAAAATTCGGTCGTCTGAATTTTTCTCGCACTGTGAAAAGTAACACTATATAGTGAATAGTACTGACTATTTTCCAGAGAAATTCGAACGTCCGAATGTGAACAATACCTACGGAACAGTAACACTGTTCAGTGAACAGTATTTTTCCCATAGAAATTCGGACGCGAAACTAAAATTTGGCCGTCCGAATATGAACATAACACTGTTTCATGAACAGTATTTTTTAGGAAAAATTCGAACGCAAGTTCGAACGCCGACAATCAAGTTCGAACGTCCGAACTCCTCAGAAACTAGCCATTATTAGCCATTTTATGACCATTAAAGCTGATTTTTGAAATCTATAAAAGCCAAAAACTCCAGATTTTTAGTAGAACTTTTGAACTTTAAAAATCCTTCAAGCTCTAACTTGTTTTACATCAAAATTATTTGAAAAGCTCTCAAATTGCCTTGTGCTCAAAAGTTAAAATTCAAGATTCCAAAGGTAAGAAGTGAAGTGGTGCTAGCTATTGTATTCATCCACCAAGAAGTGTTGGTAACATCCAAACTCTCTCTTTACATTATTGTTGTGATTGATACAAGGTTGTCAACAGACTTAGAACCCTTGTGGAGGGTGAGTCATAGATTAGATTAATCAATGTTGTTGTGTAAAACCCCATATGTAGGTGAGCCTTGGATTAGACTGGTCTAGGTTGTCTAGTGACATAAAACTCTTAGTGATAAGGGTGAACCTTGTTTATTAGATTGAAAAGAGGTTGGTGTGGTAAAACCCATTGAAGGTTGAGCCTCTTGTGTAATTGCTTGGATTGAAAATTTAGTGAATTGGTAAAAATTCTTGAGTGTGAACTCAAGATGGTGGATATAGATCTTGGAGAAATTGAACCACTATAAATCGTGTGTTCATTTCTTATAGCCTTACTCATTTACATATTTGCGTTAGTATTATTCGTTCTTAGTTGTTGATTGATTGGTTGTAGTCTTATTGTTTGATCATCGTGTATCAACCATCAAATCACATATAAACTTGAAGTTTGTGAATTTAAAGAGGAGCTTTTATTATGGCAAAGGATTTGCAAAGCGGGAAAAGATTTTGATAATTAACCAAAGACCAAATTCACCCCCCTCCCCTCTTTGGTCTTTCAGAAACTTAACCATAACAAGTTTGAAATTATTTTGAATAATAAGATAGATTATTTAAAAGTTTTTGATCTACAAGCCGTTATCAAATGCTTTGTTTTTCAAAGAATTATGAAAAATATTTAAACTCAGCAATAAAGTTTAGCCTAGATCAAAATAGTAAATAATCATTCATCACTTGTTAAATTCTCGTTGTGAAGAGAATAATTATTCATTTAATAGTGAATAATTATTCGTGATTGAGTGAATAATTATTTATCACTTGTCGAATAATCACCGTGAAGTAAATAATTATTCACTCTAACATAAATAATTATTCATCACTTGTTGAATACTCATCGTGAAGTGAAATAATTATTTATTTACTACTGAATAATTATTCATGATAAAATGAGTAATTATTCATAACTTGTCGAATGCTTATCGTAAAGTAAATAATTATTCTTTTAATATTTAATAATTAGTCATAATAAGTAAATTCTAGTTTTGATTGTTAGGTTGTGATGAAGGATTTGTATTTCAACATTATACAGAATAATTATTTGTTGATTTAAGTTTGAATTGATCAATTATTCAATTATAAGTGAATAATTATTCACTTAAGAGTTAATTATTGAGTGAATAATTATTCACATAAGAGTGAATAGTTCTTAATCGAAACTTTGTACGTATTGTCATCCTTGCACACAATGGTTGCCAACAAAACTAACAAAACCATCCTAAACAATTTTTTACAATTATTCATAATATATGGAATAATCAATATATAATTTTTTAGCAAAAGTAAGTATTTTACTATCAAGAATACACCTTTCAAGGTTAAATGGAGAAGAAAAAAAAATAATACATAATATAATAATATTCATCTAACGACAATAGTATATTTCTTGTCTTCACTATTAACATACAATAAACCATCAGTTTTCTCGACAATCCACTTTTTCTATCATAAACTCTATCTACAATGTCTGTAACTGTAATGGATAAATTCGTAAAGATTGACTAATGGATATTTCACATAGCGTCTTTTATCTCTGTCGATATTGGCCTTAATTGTGAAAGAACAATAACAAAGATAAGAGAGAGGAAGAGAGAGATAGAGAGAAAGAGTCAATTTGATAAAGATTCAAGAAAAGAGCAGTCTGGTATAGATTCAAGAGAAGAGCAATCTGATAGAGATTTAAGAGAGGAGATAGATGAAAGAGAAGGAGAGTCAATCCTAAATCAATGAATAATTATGCTCTACAATGTTGAAATATATGTAAGTTGTTACAATCTAATAATCACGACTAGAATTCACTTATTATGAATAATTATGCACTATGAAAGGAATAATTATTCACTTTACGACAAATATTTAACAAGTGATGAATAATTATTTACTCTATCATAAATAATTATTCACTTCACGACGAGTATTCGACAAGTTATAAAATTATTATTCACTATATCTTGAATAATTATTCATATTCACTATAACATGAATAATTATTCACTTCGCAATGAGTATTCACTCTAACATAAATAATTATTCACTTCACGATAAGTATTTGACAAATAATGAACAATTATTCACTTTATCATGAATAAATTATTCACTTCAGGATGAGTTCTGAATTATTATTTATTCTATCGTGAATAATTATTCATATTCACTCTAACATGAATAATTATTCACTTTGTAATGAGTATTTAACAAGTGGTGAATAATTATTCACTTCACGATAAATATTTGACAAGTGATGAATAATTATTCACTTCACGATGAGTATTTGACAAGAAATGAATAATTAATTTTTAAAGTCATTACTTAAAACAATGAGATTTGTTAAAAAAAATCTAATATTGAAATTCTCCACCATCAAAATTGTTCTTTGAAATCATGAGTGTATTTCACTACATAAATTCATTTATCGAGCTATGAAAATTAGCACAACTCTTTCTTTGCCGCCACAAGTAGATTATTAAATATCTAGATAAATTTTTATTTTTAATGAAGATTTTAACAATGTTGAAGCCACCAAAAAGTTTAACAAAAACTTATAATATCTAACTTTATTTTGACTGTAAGTGAATATAAGGAAATGAGTTTTGATTTTAAAATAAAATTTTAATACTCATCGAAACCGTTTGATACAAAGCGAAAATCTTGAGGAGAATGAATTATTTTTTCTCTTCAATATTTTAAAAATTTTAGAATAATAGTGAAAAGAAGTAGGTTGAAGAAATCATGAGTGCTCGAAAATTAATAATAATTTTTTTAAACTTTCAAATATTGCATAAATTTTGATTGCCTAAAATATCCTGCTCTTCAACCTTCGTTTAAAAAAATGCACAATCTACGGTTTAAAAGTCATCTGCGTATGGTCAAAGAAAAGGACATTCAGCACGTTAACCAGATCGGACATCCCTCCAGGCCGGTCCAAGGTCAATGATATAAACTTTACGAAGTCAGGTCATTTGCTCCATGGTAACCCCAGAAGGCTTCAGAAAGCTTCTTTAGATGAAATTCTCAAAAAACCCCATAGAGTCCAAACCCATCCACCGTACCGGTGATCTCTGAATTTCAAAATTCACAATGCCGAATCTCCAATCTCCACAACTTCCTCCAACTCCGTCACAGCCGCCGCCGCGATCCGCTACAGACTTATTCGGCGACCCAATAGACGCTCATCCACAATGGCTAAATCCAACCGCATTCTTGGACCCTAATTTCGACCCGGAATCCTATATTTCAGAACTCCGAACATTTGTCCCCTTCGATACCTTGACGTCGGAGCTTCGTTCTCACTTGGGTTCCCTGAACCGCGAGCTCGTCGACTTGATTAATCGGGATTACTCCGATTTTGTCAGCCTGAGTACGAAGCTCATCGACATTGACGCTAGTGTGGTTCGCATGCGAGCTCCGCTTCTTGAGATCAAGGAGAAGATCTTGGCTTTCCGGGCCGCTGTGGATGCCTCCCTCGTCGCTCTGAAGAGCGGCCTCAAGCAGCGTGCAGACGCCAGTGAGGCCAGGGAACTGCTTGAACGCTTGCTGGATACCTTTCACGTAGTTTCAAAGGTAACGCCCGCGAAATTCGATCTTCTAGGTTTCGTTATATTAACGATGTATAAGTTGGGGTCGGATGTTTCTTTGAATTGTTAAACTTGTTGTTTGGGTTATATGTATTTTTGCTTGTGTTTCAGTCTAGGCTATTAAATTCATCCTTGCGAAATTCATTTTCTAGGAATTCCTGTTATTCTAAGCTTGTTTGCTTGAAATTCAAAATTTTAAAGGCACGATTAGATTTCTTTAGGCAATTGAAGGCTTTTTAGGGCATTATATGTGTATTTTTATTCAACCACGAAACCATGAATAGAAGAGAGATTGGAAACTTGGATCTAATGGTTTTATGCAATTAATAGCTTCCCTGGTTATTTGGTTTAGCTTATATTCCAATTACCTGGAGACTAATGTACTTATCAGTCAAGATATTTTAAATATGTGTTTTAGTTTAATTTCTGTAGCATTGTTCTTACTTCTTAGAGATACTGTCATAATGGCCTGGGCATAATATTGAATCTAATGACTCGCCAAGTCTTAATCAGCCACAATGAATTTTCACAGCCATTTTTCTTGGGCGTCAAGAATGATTGGTCTCCAAGCCTTTTATTATTTATATATTCACATCTCTTTGTGATCACAAGCAAGTATTTGTTATCAAGATTTCAGTAAACATTATTAGGGTTGAATAGCAAAAGAAAAAGTATCAAGGATTTCTTTCCCACTTCTAGAATGAGTATTTGTTATGCCTGCTCTTGACTGTTGCTCTAATGCGATTGAATGAATGTTCTGATCGGCAGGTGGAGAAACTGATAAAGGAGCTCCCTAGTGTGCCAGTTGATTGGTCTAATGGATACGTGAATTCTGCTGTAAAAGATCATTTAAGCAATGAGATCTCCTTGAACCATTATGAAAATGGTACAAGTGTTAGGGAGACTCAAAGCATGCTTCTGGAAAGAATTGCTAGTGAAATGAATAGGCTTAAGTTCTACATAGCTCATGCCCAGGTCAATTTGCTTGCTCTCAATTTATAGCTTGTATTTTCTCACCATCTTTGTGTCTTTTTCCTGTGGTCAAATTTGGTGATTTTATTTTGAAAGTTCATCTGCTTCTCCAATCTCTTTAGCTTCTAATTTTGAAATTTACCACATTTTAATTTATATATATTTTAATTATTAGTTTTGTATGATTTCCAGTCATCAGATGTTTGAAGCTAATTATGTACAACTTGTGGAAGTTATTCTAGTGATTCTCAACAACTACTTTATACAACAAGCATAATTATTCATTGCCATTGGTTACTAGGTTATAGAAATGAAGTTGCTCAATATTGCCTTCCATTTTGTCTTGAGCAACATTTGGCGAGAATAATTCTGTCGTTTTGAGATTTTAATCTACCTTTCAATCATTACCATTAATCAAAATGTTATGGTATCATTACTTTACGATAGCAAACCTTGGGTCACTTAAACTAATTTATTCCTCAATTTTGGCAACTTCATATGTTGCTCAAACAATTAAAATTTTGTTTCCAATAAGAGAAAGGGGCCTTAGTTGTAAACTAATTTGAGATTTTGGCTCTTAAGACTTACGTGGAAGGACAATATATTTAGATTAATCATTATTTATGATATTGTTTTATCAAAATAGTACTATGTGTATAATTTGAAGTGAGGACAATAATAGAAATGAGTATCAAGCGGAGACGAATAACCAAAACCTTTATTTTCTGTTTCCATATTTTAAAGCATAAGAGTACTGACTAAAACATTGAAAGAACCATCATATCTGCTCTTAGGGGTCTTGTTTGTGTTGATTGGATGTAGTTTTTATGCAAACAAACTTCCCCCATATTTTTGAGAAATCTGCTTTTAAGTAGTGGAGTTTTATGATAGAATGTTATGGGTTTTATTGACAGGGAGACTAGTTAGCCTCACATCTATGGCATGTATTCTTAGGTCTTACAGGTCTAATCTTCTTTACTAATTGGTAACCTAGGTGTACCCATTCTTGACAACAACCGGAGGCTGTATTAACAAAATATACCATATTATCCATATGCAGGAGGGAAAAAAACCATCAAACTTTGGTCGAATTCAGTAGGAATCTGAGTAAATTGTGTTTCACAAGTTTCTAATGGCTGCATTGATCCAGGGCTCTGCATTAGCAACTGTCCTGCTTTTTCAATGTAATTAGATTATCTTTAATTAAACCCTCTTGCCAAGTGATTGACTGCTATGATTTTTTAAATGCAATTAAATTATCCTTCTAGTAAATCTCTAGCCAATGTTATGTCCAGTTATACATTTGATGCATCTAATGAGATGTTTTTGACAAATAGAGATGTACAAAGTTGACTACCTTAAGGTAGATCAAACAATCTGTGTTCACACAAATGAAATTGGTTATTTGAGTACTTTTTCTTGATGGTGTGGTGATGATAGTTGTATTATATTTCTATCATTCATATTCAATTTGATTAGGCTTGCTTGTGTCCCTCTTCTTTGTCTTTATTTTCAGTGGTTTTATAGCATTTGTCTACTTAGTGGGATATCTACTTTGGCTGCTAAGTCATCTCCTGAAGTGAAATAGTTGATAGCTACAGCCTTTTGGATCTTGAAGCTCTGGAGTTACACCTTCTAATAGTTGTTAGTGAAAATATTTGTATCTTGAAGCTCTGGACTTACACTTTTCCTTATTATGTACACTGGCAGTACAGGATATGCCTTTCATTGAGAACATGGAGAAGAGGATACAGAATGCTAGCTTGTTATTGGATACAAGCTTGGGTCACTGTTTTGTAGATGCCCTTGAGAATAGGGATGCAAATGCCATATACAATTGCTTGCGTGCATATGCTGCCATTGATAACACTACAAATGCTGAAGAAATTTTTAGATCAACCATAGTTGCACCATTTGTAGAGAAAGTAATTCTTAACAATTCATCAGGGGTAGTCAGTGGGGAATCTGCAGATGAACTTGAGCATGACTATACTAAGATCAAGAAGCACATTGAGCATGATTGTAAATTTTTGTTGGAGATATCTTCTACAGGTAAAATTCCAAATATTTCATGCAGTTCTGCTATCAAAAGGGGAAAAAAAGTAACCTATTTTTTTTGCATACTATCCTCCTAAGATGGATCTACAATTAGTAGCTCTTGTTATAGCTGAACAAAATAACAATTAACTGCTGAAGTTTCATCCTTAATTAGGTCACCTCGACTTATGCTCTTAGTTTGATGCTGCACTGGAACTAATTGGAGTAATAGAAAGATGTTTGATAACTCGATATCTTGAAAGGATTATAAGGTAGTTTTGAACTGGCCTAACAGGCATTTTACTCATAGTTATGCTTTCATGTTAATACTATTATCCAAAACCCTAAAGATATACAGGGTAGTTGGAATTTTTACTTTCTATTGTTACAAAAAGAAAATACTGTATCTTATAGCCAGGAATAAATATATTAATTAAATAATAACCAATTATCAGAGTTCTGTATCAGGATATGGCGGGAGTGCATTTATATTATTGCTTCTCATTTTGTATTATCTGATGCCTAACGACCGTTTAAATTGATGGAAATAAAAGGATACGAGAGGAGACGAGAGGTGATGGAGAGATTAAGTTCTTAGTGTTTGAAATGATTTTGTTAAAGGAAAGGAAATGTATAGGAAGGGAATGGAGAGGTAAGTTCTATTGTTTGTTAGTTTCTTTCCCATCTGTAAGTGGTCGAAAATGGGGGGGAAAGGGGAGTAATCTAATGGATATTTTATACTGCTTAAATTGCCTTTATTTTACGAGGCATATTTCACCTAGAAAACGTGGTTGAAGTTTTAAATTGTTGCTTATGAGTTATGTCTCCCTTCCCTTCTATTCCCTCTATTGCAGAAAAAGTGCTCCATTGTCGCTTTTTATTTTCTCCAAAATAAGAGTTCCATTTTTAATGTCAATAGAAATTTAATGTATTTTTGCCATTTTTACCCTTCTTCTAACTGGTAGTCCAATTTTTAAAAAGCAGTTGTCTTTGTAATATAGTAATAATTTCTATGAAGTAAAAAGAATATACTAGTCATTTTGGTTTGGATTTTACTGATTTTAGGGACTCCTTAATCTGTGTAAAAAGTTACGATAAATTACTTATTCTGAGATGGAGGGAGTATCAATTATCCAAACATGACAAAGTTTCAATCCTTTCCCTTCCTTCTAACTATTCTCCTTTCCTCTCTTTTGCATCCCCTCAATCCTAACATATCTGAAGAGGTACCATATTTATTTATTTTTTGGTTTCTAAGATAATGAAAAGTAAATAATTAGTAACTTTATGATTGCTAAACAGTAATCTCATTTGACATTGTGTGCAGAAAATTCGGGATTACACGTTTTCAGTTTCTTAGCCAATTCTATTCTTAAAGAGGTTCTCACAGCCATACAAAAAGTAAAACCTGGGGTCTTTTCTCCTGGAAGGCCTACTGAGTTTTTGAAGAATTACAAGGCAAGCCTAGATTTTCTAGCTCATTTAGAAGGTACTGAAACAATTTCTTAAGCAGGGCTCTCTCTCAACTGATAATTGTTCTAGCTCTCCACTTTATGCTTCTCTCCTTTCTGTTGTTTTTTTTTTTTTTTTCCATGCAAGGTCATTATCTCTCTCAACATGCGGTTGCCAAATTCCAGTCTGAACCTGTCTATATTGAATTCATGAAGCAATGGAATACTGGAGTCTACTTTTCACTGAGGTACTGAAATGGCAGGTGTAAGAAGTTGACATATGTTATCTGTAATTTGTAAAACAAGTCCTGGTTTGGGTTAGGTAGATCTGGAGGGTGGAGTAAGTGAAAAATAAAGCGATACTCATGTGATTTAATTTGCCTTAGGTTTCAGGAAATAGCTGGGGCCTTGGATTCGGCCCTGATGTTGGGTAGTCTTGTTCCAGTTCAAAGCTCAGTGCAAGATGCGAAGGAATCTGAGAATTTGGTATTGAAGCAAAGCATATCACTTTTGGACTGCTTGAGATCCTGCTGGAAAGATGATGTTCTTGTCCTTTCTTGCTCTGATAAATTTCTTCGATTGAGTCTGCAACTTCTTTCCAGGTTAGCCTATTGTGGAAGAGGAGTTCCAAATTAATGAGAAGGATATGAGTCTTCTTTTGAAATATCAAATGCTTTATATATTCAATGCAGATACTCCAACTGGTTGTCTAGTGGTTTGGCTACTCGCAAATCTGGTAATGTTGGCTCCAGCACTGGATCTGAATGGGCTATTTCCGCTGCCCCAGATAACCTTATTCTTGTATGTATCAATTTTCTTGTTTACGATATATTACATATTTTTGTGTTGAATGAGTTTGGTATAATTAAAAACTTCAAGTTCTTTGCTTTTCATGCTTTTTGATGTAGATATGAGAGGGAGATATGTTTCTGATTTAAAACCAAATAAAACATTGCTGGATATCTTTGTAAAGAGAAGAAAAGGGAAAGGAAAGTATTGGATTGCATTTGCTTAGAACACAACTTTAACTTTTTTGTATTTAGCTTGGACATTCCAGAATGAATGGCACCAAAATCCATTATTGCTTTCTTCCTCTTATATGAGGCTTTCGATGTTATTTTATTTCTTTTAGGTCTATTCTCCTTCTGCCAAGATAGAAATCAATGCAAGATGGTGTGCATTCCATTTGGGCTTATGATGCCTTTGTCAAATATTTTTATGAAATTTTGGTTCATTTGGTTGTATTGGGAGCGGTACTTAAATTTTTTTAATCAGCAATGTCATTATATTTTCTTTATCCTAAAATTTTCAGATTATTTAATCAGCAATGTCATTATATTTTCTTTATCCTAAAATTTTCACATTATTTTCTTTCTTTTATATTTTCGGTTTTTATTAACAATTTATAATATAATTTTCTATTGATATCTGCAGCCTAATGGTTTACAGTTGCAAATCTAATGCTTGTCTGTATGCATCTCTTTTCTTGCTGATCTGCGTGGTGATTATTTCAAATTAAGTTTTCACTGCATGCGGATCCTATATTTGTACCTTTTTCCTCTGAAGTTCACTTTTTGAAATTTCATTCTGAATTTGCAACTATAATGCAGTGTGAAGCCGTTTCTTGCACTGAAAAAAATTGCACACACAGAAGTTGTAATTTCAGAATATGATAATGCATTTATGATGCAGATAATTCATGATTTGGATAGTTTGGCTGCTGAGATCAGTGGTAACTATGTGCAACATGTTATTGAGCTTCTCAAGTCATGCCCTTCAGAAGTACTTGATCTTGTAGAACAAGGTATTTTACAAGGTGTGCAGTCCCTCAGAGATATTCTGCCCCTTGTGATAAATTCAGTGATAGATACACTAGTTGAGAAGTCAGTTGAGGTAAGCTTTATGTTAAATTAATAAAAGAGATACTTCAAATCCTTTTGCAAACCCAACATACTTGCAAGTGGACATATGGTAGTATTTGTATACACAGTTTAGGTGCTCTTCTCATCTGACTAGCAGATTCTTCCCCCCCTCCCCTTTTTGAGCCAAAAGTTTTTATAGGGTGTTTCAGCTCTTTTATTTTATTCATTTAATTTTTTATGAAATCTTTCATGCTGAATTGAGATGAATAAGGAAAAATCTGTTTTGTAAAGCGAAACTCTAAATTTATCTTTTAAAGCAGAATTTTGCTTGACAAATTTTTTAAGTGATTTTTGTTGCATTTTTTTTTTAAACTCACGGGTGTAGTTGGTTTGGAGCTTTTTCCTCATCTGGTTTTTATTTGGGTAGGGGGGGGGGGGGTGTTGGAGGAGGAGACATGTTGAATCCAGTGGAGAGAATATGATGTTTTGTGTTTTGTGAGTGAATTTTTTGAGAACAAAAAATAATTTCGATTGGAGAGCTTTAGGCTCCATTTGATTGGTTTTTTTATTTTTTTTAAACAAAGAACTTTTAGGGTGCAGGTTGATTATTATGGGAGAAAATGTGGGGTCCAAGAACCTTTTGGAAAAATTTGAAAAAATTTCAAGGAAAAAGAAAAAGGGTAATTTACATTGATCGCCCCTGAGGTTTCTTTATATAACAAAGACCTTCTCTCTTGTTTAAAAATTTACATTCACTCCCTTCAGCTATCATATCTACCATCACCAACCTCCCTTGTCATCTAAAATTACATTTACTTTCCTCCATCTATTAAATTTATCTTCATTAATCTCCCTTACACTCTAATTAGATGACAATAATCATTGGAAAATATTATTCTTTCTTTTTTCTTTCCTTTTTCTACCTTTTATAAAAAAAAGAAATTCTACAAGCTAGAAAACTAAATGTAAATATATTTAATAATAAATATATAACATTTTGTTTTTGAGGCTTGCTGATTGTAGTGCGGCTATATTTCATTTTTAACTTTTATTTTTCTACATTCTCTCTAAAATGTTAACAAATTTATGATGATTCAAAGTTTTTGAAGGTACATTGAAGTAATATTTAAGTAATATGCAATGAAATACGAGATATTTAGAAGAAAAAATGCATTTATAAAAATATTTTTTTTTGCATTTTTGTGACTCCCCGAGGAGTCACGCTAATGATTCCCGCCACCACCGATCGGGATCCATGAAACAAGCCCCTGCCACCAACGGTGGGACATGTTATACAAGTCCCCCGCCACCTAGGGCGGGGCAATATGTCAAGGCCTGACACAAGCTCCCGCCGTCGGTGGTAGGGGTATGTATAACATACCCCACCGTTGGTGGCAGGGGCTTGTTTCATGGATCCCCGCCGGCGGTAGCAGGGATCATTAGCGTGACTCCCCGAGTTCTCCTTAGGGAGTCGCAAAAATACCAAAAAAAAAAAATGAAAATGCATTTTTTCCTTTAAATCTCTTGTATTTTGTCGCACATTACTTTAATTGGATGCCGATTTGCTCAAATCTGAAGAATGAATTAGTGAAAGCTAGAGAGAGTTTAGGGAGAGGAGAGAGAGTTTATCATCTCATTAATAATGTTATAATAGGGGACGTAGGTGAGGATAGACAAAATATTTGAGGAGGCTAGTATAAATTCTAAACTGCAGGGGGAGGTAAGTGATGATAAATTTAATAAATGAGGGGAGGTTAATGTAATTTATAGACAATAAGGGAGGTTGGTGATACTAAATACGGTTCTGAGGGGAAGTGAATGTAAATTTCCAAGCAAGAGGTAGCGCCCTTGTTATCCAAGTTGAGCATTAATTCCCAAAACCAGAAAATTTTCGATATGGAACCAATGAAAATGCACCCTCAGATTCTTTCAACTCACCCTTTTGAGAAGAGGCTTCTGGTATGTTTATTGTTTATTCTGTGAATGCTCCATAAGACCACTACAATCTATAGCATCATAAGTAAGGCTTACATTCTTTTCCAGTGCTTTCTTTGTCAAAATTTTAAACTTTCTTTTTATTGGATAAGTTACATTGGTAATCTGCATTTCGCTAAATTGCTGCAGGACTTGAGACAATTGAAGGGAATAACTGCCACATACAGGATGACTAACAAACCTCTTCCTGTTAGGCATTCACCGTATGTATCTGGTGTGCTGCGACCAATAAAGGTACTGACCTTCTTCATACGTTCTGTATCCTCTTCTGTTAATTTCTTCATTGTCTTAATTGCTTACATGGGATCTATGATCTTTGCCCTTTTCTATTTTATAGGTTAGAAGTCCGAGAGTAAAAATATATGAGGTTGTTCTGCTTTGGGGTAAAAGTGGGCCTTGTGAGTTAATTATGTTTTATGACACAATTCGCATTGCATCCATAGCATTTCCAAAAAGTTAATTGATATATCAAGCTGACAAACTCAAATCTAGAACTTGTCATTGAATATCCCTCTTCCCTAGGTACTATAAGCTTGCGATCAGTTGGTACAAGAGTGCAGAAGAAAACTTTGGGGGGGGGGGGAGGGTGTTGATGCAGGACAAATTCACTAAAGCCGCCTACAAAATTGTATTACTTTATGCTAAGTTTTAGATGACGAATTAGTTAGAAAATAGTGAATAAGTTGCAGGAATATCTGCTGGCTAAACTAATCCATAATTGAATTAAGGATTTTAGCAGAAGCTATGTTATAAGCACATTCAGATAAAAGGAAAGTTAATTAAAGAGAATAGACAGATGACTTCTTGCGTTATACCAACGGAGGGAGGGAAGAGGATACACCTAGGACTCAAGGCGTCGCACTTAGGCTTAACTGTGTCAGTCATTCAGGGTTACTGAGAACATTATGTTGAATCTTTGTTGATATTTGTTAAAGCATACCTGATTGAATGGAGATCTGTATTTAGAATCAAAGACCTACTCCTAAACTGATTAGGACTAGACTCTTTAAGAGCTCTAAACCAATGCCATGCAACTCCGATATCATTTGCTGCCTTAGAAGGTATTAGGCAAACAAATTTGAGTCCTTTGAACAGAGCAATCAAGCATTCGGAAACTTGGATAATCAACCTGCCATTAATAACCTTAAAATCTCTGCAGTCTGCATATCTTGCGTAAGTAAATCAAAATATGGAACTTGAACAGGCACTGAACTGTGAGCATATTCTGCCTGACTTGATGCATTTGTCAGCTTGTTTTCTCTAGCTTCATTCTTTATAATGGATACTGCTGTAAAAGACAACAATCATTTCTCTTGTAGTCTCGAACTCTCCCTTGGATGTACCCTAGAGCCAAGAGAAATGATGAACCAGAATAGAAGAGCTGTCGTTCCACCCAGGAGTGAATAGTTTGAAGTAGCCTTATTAGACCATACATCTTTCTTGGTATATCTAGATAATAGGCAGGAAAACGAACTGAAACTTTCTAGAGCTACGAAGTTATGAAATTGGTAGCACTAGATAAAAACATTCCTAGAGTTTAATACGAATAAGAGAAACTTAGTCATGGTCATTTCTGTATATCTGAATGGATTTCTGAAGCTCAGAGGGTGGGCTTTATGTCAATGTGCTTGCACATGCAGACTTGGAGATCTATTGTATTTGGACTTTACTTGCTGATCTCTTTTCTTTGCTATGAACTCATGGTGATGGGTACTTTCAGTTATTGGAAAAATGTGACTTCCGAGACTCATGGACATTGCAAATTTTCTAAAACTGATGCATGTTTGTCTTTTTGTTCATTTCTGTCTTTTTAGTTCATACTGAAGTATCTTTTATTGCCATGAAATTATACTGTGCAGACATGCAGGTTTCTGTGTCGTGTGTTTTACTTATATTCATGATCTGCTTTTTGTATCTCTGGCAATCCTTAGTTATGATGATCAAGCTAAGTACATGTGGAAGACACATGATTGACATCTCTTTTTCCAGACGTTCTTGGATGGTGAGCAAGCTGCTATGTATCTTAAAGATGAGATCAAGAAAGAATTCTTGCAACGTGCGGCTTTTGAGATAACTGGTCGCTACTATGAGTTAGCTGCAGATCTTGTCAGTGTGGTATGGATAAAACAGAAAGCACTACTTTGAGCTAGTTCATTCTTCCTTTAGTTACTGCATTCCATTTTGTCCTAGGAAATCTTAATTTGATTGCAAATCCGTTGAACAGGCCAGAAAAACAGAATCTTCTCTTCAGAAAATACGTTTAGGTGCACAAAGGCGAGCTGGAGCAAGCTCAGATGTCTCGGACCATAATCTGTCTGATACTGACAAGATATGCATGCAATTGTTTCTTGATATTCAGGTTAAGCTGCCATTTTCCTTCAAATCTTTTTTAGCACCTGTTATGTTCTATGAACTTGCTTGTGTTTGCACTCAATAATTCCCATTTTACATTTCACCTTGTACCAGGAGTACGGCCGCAACCTATCTTCCCTTGGGGTTGATGCGGTCAATATCCCAGCATACCACACCTTGTGGCAATGTGTTGCTCCACCAGACATGCAAAATGCTATAAGCTTCTAGTTCAGTGTCCTTTCGTCTTGCTTGTTTTATGAAGTGGATGTCGATTGGTATGACACGGCACTTATCTCTAAGCGGGCTCTGTGACTTGAAAGGAAGGAGAAAACATTGAAGTGCGACGGGGAGAAAGTGAAAAGTTCTTTTCATAACCCTCGTATATGATATTGTCCGAGTCTTATTTGTGAGTGCTAGTTTACTTATATTTTGTCATATTGTCGCTGTAATCCGAGTCTTTGGGTGTATCCTCTTTTGGGTCCATGATCTTAGCTCCACCGTCCACAGTTTTTGTATACATGCCATTTACCTGCAATTTTAATATATGTGACAATAGTGTATTCATTGACTGATCTGGCACATAAAACAAACACTTGCGCAGTGACCTGAGCAAATATCCTTTGTACTTCACCAATGGCTTTAGCATATCCAATTTTGTTCCATAAAATATCGATTCAGATCTGTAAAATTTTTGGGGTCTTATTTTGGAATACTAATTTGTTCAAGCGACAATTTCATAAACTTCCCCTTATCCTGACAATTATAACCGCCGTAGTTTCTAAATATTACTGCGACTAATATTTTACTGGAGCCCCAAGCTAAAAGAAAAAATGAGTTTACTGGCCCAATATATGAAATGTTGAACTTAGCACAGATTCCGTTTTTATTATTATTATTTTTTTGCATTATAAAACTGACAAGAATGTAAACAAAAGTATTAACCTCCTTGAAATAACTGCATAAAATGTAACGACAGAAAATGGGAGCAATTGGTAGAAAAAGTTAGATAGCCCCTAGATTGTTTTTTCCTCTTTATTTTTTGGGGATGGGAGGGTCAGGGGTGGAGTGGACCTCGCTTGTTTTTGGGCTCATGCAAAAACTTCAACTAAACTTTAGAAAAACAAATCTATTACCACTTACAAGATCTCCCACCCAAACTGGGAAGCCATGTGAGAAAAAGTTCCCCTGAACAGAAGGTCAGAACTGTGAAATCCAATGATCAGATTGGAAAATGTGGTTCTTCTTAAAAAAAAAAAAAACTCGATCATCATCAAACATATTCAACTTTATAACACTTCAGTTAAACAATTCGCCCATTTAAGGAGTTAACTGTACAAATCTGAAAGTGCAAATATGCCTTGCCATCCAATTACAATAACCAGTTATAACTGAAATATCAAACCTAGAAAAGATGGAAATACGCGGCACTACTCCCCAAGACAACTAATATACCAATAGCGCTAACCTGCCTTTCCTGCTGCAAGCTCTAATCGCTCAAGAGATTGCGTAACCCAGACCAAAATGGGGTCCCACATTCACTAGCTTGGCGTGTATAAGCAATCGAGAGCCGTAAGGAGAAAAAAGAAAACAAAATCCGTGAAAATTATACGCCCATTTTGCATTTGTTGAAATCTCTCCAATCTCAAATTACAAGCCGCAGGTCTAGATTAGATTTGCCCTCTTCAGAAACCTGATTGCTCTGCAGTAATAAGGCCATATTGATTCCACAAAGTCCAGGTACTTCTCAACCAAAATAACCTCTAGATCTTTCAGCTTCCTTCTGGATACTTGCCTGAAATCCAAATTCTTAATATCAGTCAGAGGCTGCAATAGATGCAACTGAACTTCTTCTTTAAGCTTCCCACCAACAACATAATTGTAAGCAACAAGGTAGTAGGCAGGCAAGTTCCTGAGCACCTTGACAGTCTGCTTGAAGCTGAAAACATATAGTGCGCATATGCCTCTCAACATTTTGATATATAGAGCAACAATAAGAGGTCCCAAAACCCATAGCGGAGTCAACTCTTTCAAAACTTCAGCTCCATACAAGAAATTCACTGCTAGATACCAAGGGATGCTGCAAATGTAAGACAACATTGAGTTATAATTATATATATATCTCCAGCAATCATGCAGGAAATACTTATGTGAAGAAAAATATAATTGGTCAGATGTTCAAAAATGTGTAACTAATGGTAGGTTACCATGAAGCAGGAAACATGCAATTGCCAAGAACAACAAACAAACATACAACCCTTGTGCCTCAGACTAAGGCTTGGAGTTAAGATGCATAAATATTCACATGTAAGCCAGATATACCGAACAGCAATAAGAGATCCCATACAAAAAGAATTTTACTGCTGTACAACATTTTTGCTACTTTTCCTTTAGACTATAAAACTCCTCACAATCTCAAACCAAGAATGGCTGCAGAAAATGCATTCACATCCCTACTTCCTGTGAAAAAGGAAAAGTAAGAATGCTTGTACAAGACAAGACCCGAGTGAAAAACCATCATCCTCTGGTCAGCCATTTTACTTTATCACAAAGAACATATAGCTCTGGTGGAGTTGAAATAGAAACTTGGGTAAAAGTGGATTGCAGGATAGTGCACTAAGTATAAAAAACAAACATTATCTTTCTTTGTTGAAATTGATGTGATTTTCCATGACAAGGTCCGAGAGTGACAGAGGATATGTCCGACTATACTGGTACAAGCATCACTTCATGAAGGATATCTTAGCTTTGGCCAATGAGATTCTATAGGTAAGAAAAGGTTTGCACCAAATGATCTAGTGTCCAGTATGGTTCAGTGAAAGAACAGAACTAACAGGCAATTGAGATATTAGATTATATTTGAAGATTCTTACTCCTCCTAATGCCTAAAAGTTTTTTTTCCTTTTTTCTGGTTGATTGGACATTGTCGATGCAAAAGCTGTTAAGCTATTCAATGGTTAGACAAGAAGCTATAATGCCTTTGGAAGCCCAAAAGCAAGCTATTCCTTCTTGTGCAAAGAAGAAATTCTGGTCTACAGGTGATATCATTGGCGATATGGAGCAGCTACAGTTTAGTTTCTATCATTAGTTAGTTATTTGGGTAAACAATTCAGTTTGCCCTCGAATTATGCTTAAAGTTTGATTTTTGCCCTTCAACTTCAAAAGGGATGATTCTTGACCTTGAACTATTAAGGCATATTAAATCTTGCTCTTTCATCAACTTTCGCCGTTAGGTGGCTAACGTAGAAAATTACGATGCAACACATATGAGTATTTTGAAGATATTTTGGTAATACAACATCTTTTACTCAATTTTTTTTTCTTTTTTCTTTTTAACTTGGAGTGTTAGATCCCTTCATTTATCCTTAAAGAGAAGGAAAGAGAAGAAAAAAGAAAAAAGAAAAATTGAGAATAGTCAACACTATTCTTAACTATACCAAGAGACTACTAGGTTTCTTTTTCTTCTCCTCCTTCCCTTCTTCCGCTCACCTCTTCACCATTGTTAGTTGATTGTTGGGAATAGTGGAAGTGCTTCTACTCCAATCTCATACCATTTATAAAATTTATAATTTTCGAACCAAAGAGGTTATAATGATCATTGGGCAGTAGAGCTTGGAATTAATAATTTCTTACCTATTAACATATTGGAGCAATGAGAGGTCAATGTTGATTGGCAGTGACCAAAGGCAGTAAGATTGTTAGGCACTAGTGCCTAATCTTTTACTTTTTTATGGTTTTATGAGATTATTGATTGGCGGATTGATGTTTGAATTGTTGATTTAAGGGTCAATGTTGAACTATTGATTATGAATTTTGAAAGCTGAGGTTGCTGTCAATCTTTTGTATTTTTGTGATATTGATTTGAAAAATTACTCATTGAGTCAAAATTTTTATTCTTAAGAGGGTTATTTTTTTCATGATCTAGGATTCCAGGAACGAAGGTGGAGAAGGAGAGAATAAAGAGGAAAACAAGGAGGGAAAAATGAAAAAAATAAAGATTATTATTATACTTTATAATTAATAATTAAAATTGATATAAAAAATAATTTTCTTGTGATAACAAAATAGAAAATATGAAAAGTAATGAATTCTTAAAATACACTCAAAATGCTCAAGTGTCTTGAACGAGACTTGTTTCATTAGTTATGTAATAGTAAAACCTAATGAAAGGGCAAAATTTTGTATTTTTTGATAGTTTAAGTTCAAGAATTATCTCTTTTAAAGTTGAAGGGCAAAAATCAAACTTCAAGTAAAGTTCAATGGCAAATTGAATTGTTTACCCTAGTTATTTTGTTTCAGGGTTCATTTAGTTATATTTAGCAAAGGCACAAGGTCCATTTAGATAATTGCTAGAATAGGCTTTTAGTCTTAAAGTCATTATTTAATTACTTTTACCAGTATTTTAGGTTCCTTTTGGATTTCTTATTGTCTTAGGAAAGTAAAGACTATCGTGTCTTTAGGAGGAATTATAGTTTCATTAGGACTTGGTTATTAGGGATGTTTAACATTATAATACCTGTAATAGTTCTTCCTTTTCAACAGTGATTTAATGCACCATTAAGATTGTTTTCATGTATACTTCTTAGGTATTACCCATTTTCTTTCCCCTCTTCCTTCTCTCTCTTTCTTTTCTTCTTCTCTTGCTAGTTGCTGTTCACACGCCACAGAAGCCACTTTTCTGTCCTATATCTTAAACTTTCCCCCCTCTTTGGCCACCAAATAGGACTAGAACTCCCGACTAAATTTCTGTGCAACCAAATATCAGAAATTTAGCAAAGAACATATTTGCAACCACCCTTACCTTGATCCTACATATATCATAGATATGAGGTGTGTTGATTATTTGTCAAATAGTTCATAGTGCATCTAGTCCCTCACAACTTCAATAGCCTGGCCTATATCTATTTCTGTTCCAAACTCGTTCCTCAAAACCAATGGATTCTGACCTTTTAATACTATTGAATCATCATCCAAATTACTACTCATCATAATCTTAACGCACTGGAGTTATGACCCACAAATATCTTACAAACACTTTCTTTCATGAACAATTTATACAAGTATAATTCAGAAAAAATTTAGGAACCAACATTGGCTTCTCCACCTGTTACAAAAAACAACATTTCCTTTTTCCTCCCCCTCAATTGTCCCATATTGTTATTGTTATCTTCTTCACTCTTTGCTTTTCCTTCACACCCATCTTCTTTCTCCATGCAAAAACCTAGGTGATGCAGCACAAACTAACTAAAGCTACCCCAGAAAACTCTAGTTCTGCTCACTAGGATGAATATATAGTGTGTATTTGAATTGGGTTTGGTTTTGAGATTTTCTTTTTTGGGTTTTGCAAAAATGAATTTTTTGTGAAAGGGAAGTGGGACTTAGGTTTCGGACGAAACCCAATCCTAAAAGGAATGTAATAGGATTTTAATGTGGAAGCTAGGAAATCTTTATTTCTAAATCATAACAAATAAAAATAAAAGAATAAGAGAAAAAACTCTTAGCCACACACCAAGAGAGACAAACCCTAAAAGTAACACATAGGCCTCATGGCGTCACACCTTACCCATGATTATCACGTAAACATGTCTACAGAGATTATGTAGACACTTTATTGATTGAACAAAGCAAGCATAAATCATCTACTAAGAACAACTCCTTGTACAGATGAAAGACCAACTCCTAAACTTACTAGAACTATACTTGTAAAATAACATACTACCTTAATCCTGTAATAATAAGGACTATCAAATAAAGAGTTCCTAAAAGCAATAGCTAAGAGACTCCATAAATTACTTCAATTCCATGAGAGATTCAAGTTCAGACAACTGCTATTCCTAGCTATCCATTGAAATACTAGAATTTGCAATACCTGAAGCCAGAACTTAGAATAATTAGAATTATCCAATCCTAGGAGCCTTTCGTGTTCTGTATCACTAGGCCCTACTACCTTGACTTTCAGCTCCTACTGTACATATTGAAAGTGGCAAGTCTTACTAAAAGAGCTCCTTATACTTGCTTATTACAGACCTATTACAGAAGTATTATCATCAGCATTCCAGGGATCTGAAATCTCATGCCAAAACTAAGAAAGCCTGATGTGATGGCAATTTGCAATATCAAAAATAGAGGAACCAATTACACATATGCAAAATTTTACTTTTCAAGTGATGAATGAAGGAGCCTTGGCTACAAAGAACTGCAACCGTCTTGTGGTTTGTAAATTAGAAAAAAAATTTGGATCACAGATAGACGCAACGTATAAATGGGTCATGATGGCAAAAAATGGGTGATAACATTGTTTGATATGATGCCATTGCTCATTGAGTACCAAGAGTTTTAGTGACAGAGATTATTTCCTTTCCATTTCCCCAAGGATTAAAGCGGAAAGAGGTGGGACTGTAGAGTTATTTCCATAGTTATGTTCACTGTATTGCAATAGCAAAGATATTGGTGAAGGCCCTACAGCTTCATAAAAGAATCAGAAGAATAGAGAGGAAGGGAAAAAAAATGTAAAAAGGGGGAAACTGAACACTTTAAAAAAAAAATAAAAGAAAATAAAGGGGTCGTTAATGTCTCATCAGTTGGAATTGTGAATGCCAATCACAACTCATTCTGAACATTTTATAAGAAAATGATTTTTCTAAAGTTATTACTTCTTATGCAAGTAATATTTACAGAAGACCTGGAATTTCATCTCAATGGAGGCAAAATTTGTTCACTATGCTACAAACCATGTTCCAGTACAAGATATTGCATAATTCATGTACTCGTTAGGTTTTCATAGTGTTTTATCTACTGGGGAGCATATAGAAAAAAAAAAGAAAAAAAATGTTAGGAAGGATCAATTTTGAATATGCTAGTTACCCCACCCTCCGCCATGAGTATCTTTATTGGGCCCCACTTATATATATTCAGGCTTTTTGATAATGTTGTTACCTTATAAGCCATTTCAATTGTATTTAAAAAAGAAAGAAAGTTCCATGATATTTTCCACAAATTACATTTAGCTGCAATCTAGCATTTTAAATGAATTTTTTCCCTTTTTGTAAAAAGAACAAACCCATAGTCTAGAACTTAATGTGCAAAATGGCTTTCCTTCATGCTTTTGTGGGAAAACAATAGAGTCAAGGGGACGAGCATTTCTGTTGATGGTCTTCCAACACCAAGTTGACAAGATTGCAATTAACTTAGCTTAAAGGTAGAGAAGAATAAGAAATCAGATTACAGTATTCATTCTATGGGAGAAGATGTTTGAAGTCAATTGATCCAAGAAAAGTGCTTGTCAGCAGCTAGAAACTTTGAAACAATTGGATCAAATCCAGAGTCCAGACCAAAGGAGGGACTCAGAATTATGTCACCAAGCTAGGAGTAGAGAAATTTTTACTTTACCATATTTTCCTTCTTCCACCCTCTCCCGAACTAATTATATATTCAGCTTAGATTCAAATCCTTACTTTTGCTTATCTAGTTAACTAAGTAATCCAATAGAACACCTATATGGAGAGAAAGAAACAGGGGTTATAAACTCAGACACTTACAATATCAGTAAAGGAATCTTCACTGTTGCATCCAGAGCCATAAAATAGCAGCATACTGCCTTTACAATGCCAAACCTCTCTTTCTGCTGTATTGAACTTTGTGTCGTCTCAGCTGTCTCAGTTGAAGATGGTTCTTCAAGAGTTTGATCTATAATTTGGTTTGCAGGTGTCATACGCAATAGCATCAACCAGCTTTTGAATAAATTTTGTATGGCCAGAGGACCAGTTATAGGCTCTGCTTCTGAAGGATAAGAAGCAGGAATACTCTGTGCCTTTGGAGATTCCACTATGGTTGCTTCACTGTCTTGTGGTACATACGACAGCCCAACAGGATTCTTCAAAGATTTTGACCCACTTGGCCTTCCCCCAGACTCATCATTTTGACCAGTGCTTTTGAAGGCCAATAATTTCAGTACTTTTCTCTTAGGCCCAATGACAAAAGGAGCTCGTACCCTAGGGAAAATTTGATTTCATCAGATTCAGATGAAAAAAAGGTAGGTTTCGAACGCAATTTGACCACAAGTAATGACAAACAAATAAAAACTAATGATTGCTAAGAATAATATCTCCAACGTGAAAAAACATGGTGCAGCAACAAATCAGGCAAACATGCCATGCAATTCAGCATTTTCCCCAAGTAATAGCAGCTATATTCTCATACTACTAGTGAATTGCTCAGGTAAAATATTCATTCTGTTACAAGAAATTCAGAGGGGGAAAACTTGAAATGAAAAAAGGTAAAATCATATTGCTAATTGCTTCCAAGAAATGCTAGTCTGCAAGAGAAAGATTTGCTCCCTTATATGATAGAAAACAACCAATATAAAATATGAAATTACCAATTCTTGTTCCACTGCCAACTTGTGGAAGAAACTGATGCAATGACCTTTGACACGCAAGCCCACAAACTAGCAGATAAAAACAACTTTCCTTGACATGCTCATATATGCCAAAAATAAACCACATCTGACCTTAAACAGGATTTGCACTTTAAGGAGATAAACCCATCTTTTGACCCCACAACATGATTTCTGGTTAAAAAATGTTTGAATCTGCTGCCCTGATTCCGGGACAAAAGTTTTGAGCAGAAGAGTTTGGAAGCAGCCTGAAGCAAGAAAAAGAACAGACAATTAGTCGACCATACAGATAAGAACTCTCCAGCACTTATTCTCACAAAAAGTTATACAAGCAGCAGAAAAATGCGGATGCTTAGAATTTCCATCTGTGAGGTAAGGACTAATGTAGCTCCAAGAAATGTCATCATTAGCCGCAAGCTACTGCTTTCAAGCTTAACTTCTTAGTTAATAAAGAGCAAATAACTAGCCGTCATTCAAGCTTAAGACGAGCATCACAAACTCGTGAAAACCCCAAATTATTTATAAACTAGATTCAATTATGACATCTAATAATGAATTGGTGAAAATTAAGTCTTGGACATATATCTACGAACCAAGGTAAAGTAAACACGAGCCTAGCACAATTTCTCACAAACCTTACAGCAATTCATCGTCAAATAACTCAATACTGCTTCCAAAAAAAATGGAACAACCACCAAGAAATTAATCCCAAAAAAAGCGGAGCACGAACAGGAACATTACCTGAGAAAAAGGTGTCTCAATTTTGGTACCCCAATTGACGAAATCACGAGCTGGTTCAGCAATAACAGCATACATTTTTGGCGTCCCGTTTTGTTAGATGAGAGAAAACTGGGAAGAATTTCAAAATCAATACTAGCGCAGGGTTCAAAGACAAAAGTGGAAACAATGAGTCGCACCTTCTATGAGCGATTGGGTCGGACGGAATCCAACAATGATTTGGCGTTGCAAAGTGTGGTATGGAAATTGAGAAAGGAAGGGAGAGAATTGAAAGAGCCTTGTAAACGGAGAGAGATAATAGGAAGAGAGAAAAGGGCCCACAAGAGAGGGGTTACCTCTTCTCTTTTCTTTTCTTTTTCCTTTTTCTTTCAATTGGAAAACTTTTATTTTTTTTTCACTTTTTCATTGTGGTTAATATATTTAGATTGGTTCCCAATACAAGAATCATTATTTTTTCTTACTTTTTTACTCTACTACCCAATTCTCTTCTTACAAATCATTTTACTTTTTTATCTCTAGAATAAGAATTCTCAAAAGAAATTTAATCCAAATATCGAATCAAACTTAAATAAATTTTAATATTCTTTTGCCAAAGAAATTAATTATGATATTCACTTTGATCTTGGATAAATTTGGATTGATTTTGGTCTAATTTATGCATGTATAAAACTCAATTGAATTTGATATTTTTAGTTAGTGTTTTATTGTAATAAATGAATTAAATACTCGAATTACTTAAAACAATAGTGAAAAAATTTTATTGTTTAATTTATTGTGAAATTGCCTAGAGCATGTGTAGATGGCCTAGTTTGAATTGTCTATGCATATGCTTTGTTATTAGTAATTTTTTCTATTTTAGTACCATTAATTTTGATAAATGTTAAATATAGAACAACTTTATTAATACAAGATGATTTTTACATAATGTGATATTTTTGTCCTTCCAACATATGTTCAATTTTTTTTGAAAATACGTGTGCCAAATTTTGACGTCCATCAAATTAGTGGCTTCCCAAAATCTGGTGCGCTACCCAACCCCATTCTTTTTTCTTTTTTAATATTTAATTACTTATTTTGAGTTTCAAATTATATTATAAATTCTATTTATTTTAAATTTTAAAAGTATTTTCATATAAATTCTCGATTTACTAATAGACTAGTATTACATGATGCGGATAACAAATGTTGGTAGTCCATCGATCTTATGAGTTGATTATAATGATTGTAATCGAAATATTTAATTAGTTTTGAATAATTATAATAAAATTTAATTTTAGATCTTAACATAAACTTTTAAAACTAAAATAATAGCTGCAAATTTAAAAGTAAAAACACTTAATAAAATAACATTGATTAACAAGTAAATTATTATTATTTTTTTAAAAATAAAACAAAGAAACAAAAAAAAGGTGTGGCGTCTTGTTTAGGCGTCGCAATGTAGTGGTTGGGCGCACCCGTTTTGTGGGCAATGCTGAAGTTGGGTGCCACACTAGAGAGTGTAGCACCTAGCTTGGCCGTTGTCGATAAAAGGCTGCACCTAAGTTTGGCGCCCTTGATTTTTTACTAATTTTTTTAAAAATAAAAAAAATTGTAAAGGTTAAAATTATTAGAGATTATTATGTACTTGTAAAATCATCATGTATTTAGTAATTTCCTTAATTGTTTTGAAATTATTAATAGAGTGTCATTTTTCTTTTTAAATTGTCAATCAATGGACCAATTTTGCTTGACTGGCAAATAATTTGATAAAAAACAAGTACACATCTAAGTTACAATTTTAATTAATTTAATTTTCCCTCTTTTCTTAACAAGTATATTAAGAAGATTCAATTTTACTCTTTTCTTGTTGTTCAATTTTATTTCACTTATTTCCCCTTTTATGCATTCTTCCCTTTCTCCCTTCTCATGTCGTAATGACCACCAATGCCATCCTCACTAACTTCTAGCTGCAACTGCTTCTATCTCTTCCTTCTTCCTTTACAACCACTACCCTACCACAATCATCCCACCAACTTTCTTCTTCACATCCCTTTGTGGTGCTCCAAAACTTCTACCCCTATCCAAAAGTACTGCAACCAACCATGTAACACATCTTTCACTCTCAGTAACAATGCCTTTCTTGGCTATGCTTCCCGCTCCGTCTCCTCTCTTTCCTCTCTTTCCTCTCTTTCTCCACAAATTGTTGCACTACCTCTCTGCAATCCCCTACACCCGCATCTGAAATCCTCTCTGAAATACCACCCCAACCAAATATGACCACCACAATAGATACAACCATTGCGCTCTTTGTTGCTCTCCTTCTTTTCCCTACCATTTTAGCAGTCTATATTTGGTTTCGTTAAAGGTTTGATTGTTTTGGAAGCCTAGCAATGGATTTTAGACCTTTTCTACTTCTATGTTTGCGACCGAATTTAATTTTTTCTCTTTCTTGCTGTTTTTGTTCTTCTAGTCTCTCGGAAGCTATCAATTCAAATGCCTAAGGGTTCCTAATCCATATTTCAAAAATTCTATGTTGTTCAAAGGAAGCTAGTGAGCGGGAGAAGAGAGGATAGAGATCTGAGGTAGTGAAAAGAGAGGGAGATGATAGGGAGAAGAGAGAAAAGGGAAGAAGACGGGGTCTATAGAAGGGGTAAGAAGAAGAAGGAGACTCTCAAAAGGTTTTTAACAAATACTCAAGTGATCTTCGAGTTATAAAAAGTCTTAAAGGTATGACGATCTAGTGTTTGTCACTAAGAGTGAGATTGGATAGCTGATAAGAATTGAATTGAAATGCTGCCAATTAGGTGAATTTGACGGTGGAAGCACCAAAGATCTCCCAATTAGAAAAGCTCCAAAGCCACAATTTAAGACCTCAAAAAATCCTAGGGAAACTATGGCCCTAGAACCCAAAGAGGATAGAAACAATTGTCTCCTCCAAACACCTTATTAAAACCCTATCTAAAGAGATAGAGCCCCAACTCGACTGATCGAATGCCCCTTTTCCCAAACCAAGCAAAAGCCCTAGAATAACTATGCAACTAAAACCCCGACTTGAGTATGAAGAAAAAGTTGATCCACTAGGCGCCCTTGAATCAATGAATCAAGAATCCTAGTTTGAAGATGCCACAAGGATGGATCAAACCGTTGACAAGTCTAGATAAGAGAAGGC
Source organism: Rauvolfia tetraphylla (assembly GCA_030512225.1). Classification (NCBI taxonomy): domain Eukaryota; kingdom Viridiplantae; phylum Streptophyta; class Magnoliopsida; order Gentianales; family Apocynaceae; genus Rauvolfia; species Rauvolfia tetraphylla. The sequence goes on from JAJQKT010000019.1 coordinate 1,777,843, forward strand.
AAGAAGAGATACACTCTCAAGCTCTCAAGAAAAAAGTTCATTCCATAAAAATTCATAAGGTAAGCTTTTCTTTTTGAAGAGAGTATATATACAAGTGTAACCCTGAAGTAATTAATCCTATTTAATCTAGGATATTTTAGGGTTAAAACCTCTTAGTTACAACTTAAAATATCAAAATAAATCAAGTAAAATGAAGAAACAATTAGAAAAACCAAAACTGGCTTGTGTAGGAACAGGGCCAGATGAGGCGGCCTAGACCTCTGGCGGTAGTCAAGTTAATTTTGATCCAGTTTGAGTTTTTTCACTTCCCAAATCAATTTTCATAACTTTCCACAACAATATTCATTCACAAAATCTCTCTTGTAGCTTCCTCGAGGTCTCCAAAATGCTTGAGTTCTTGGAGCAACAGCTTGATCTCATCATGGATCTTCTTTGCTTGACCCCTTGTTAATGGTCCTCTATAGATAAGTTCTTCATTTGCACCTTGATTCCCATCATCCCCCCTTTTCTTGAGCTGGATTCTTTCACGAATTTGTAGAATCATGAAAGGAAGAGAGATTGCTCTTATTGAAGATGGAACTTATGTGGTTGTCAAGCGACAAGTCTATCTTGTATGTGTTATCGTTGACTTTCTCCAAAACTCTAAAAGGACCATCCCTTGGAGGCTTCAACTTTATGTGAGTGGGAAAATGCTCTTTATGGAAATGAACCCAAACCCAGTCTCCGGGTTGAAAGGTGACCTTTCTGCAGCGTTTGATTCCTTTTGTTAGCCACTTCTTCATTCTTTTGCTCTATCATGCACTTGGTCTTCTTGTAGATCTGTCGGATTGGATTGGCTTTCCTCTTGCCATTTGGGTTTTCCCTAGCATTCAAAGGATTAAGTGATAACTCAAGGGACGTTAGAAGGTTAAAGCCATAAACAACTTGAAAATGAGAGAATACTGTTATGGAGTGGATGCAATGGTTATAGGCGAATTCAATGATTGGAAAGCACTCATCACAACTTTTGAGTTGGCTGTTGATGAAAACTCATAGGAGTTGTGTGAGTGTGCAGTTCACCACCTCAGTTTGGTCTTCTGTTTGAGGATGGAAAGCTATAGAAAATAAGAGATTAGTGCCAAGTTTAGCCCACAAAACTCTCAAAAAATTACTTAGAAATTTAGAATCCCTATTGGAGACTATGCTCCTTGGAATCCCATGCAATCTTATCACCTCTTTGACTAACAAATTTGTAACAAAACAAGCATCATTAGTTTTATGGCATGGAATAAGTGTGCCATCTTAGAAAATTGGTCAACAACCACAAATATTGAATCCTTCCCTTCCTTAGTCCTCGGTAGTTCTACAATAAAATCCACAGATAAATCTTTCCAAGGGACATTGGGAATGGGTATGGAAGTATATAATCATTGGGGCAAGACTTTGGATTTGGCCTTCTTGCAAGGAATGCATTGACAGCAATGCCTTTCCACTCTCTCCTCATTTTTGGCCAATAAAAATGCTCATGTAATATATCCAAAATCTTTGTGGTAGCAAAGTGCTCCATTAAACCACCACTATGTGCCTCTTTCACAAGTAATTCTCTAACGCAAGTCCTCGACGCACATAGTTTTCCCTCCTTGAACAAGAATCCCTTATGCAAGTAGAATTCCATATCTCCCCTTTTCATAGGTAGCAAATATATCATTAAACTCCACATCTTTAGCATACAAGTATTTAAAGTAGAAAGAAATGTATACCTTCTAGAGAGGGCGGCATCAACAACCACATTCTCATTACCTTTCTTGTAGCAAATCACATATGGAAATCCTTCAAGGAACTCCAACCATTTTGCTTGTCTTTTGTTGAGCTTGCTTTGTCTCATCAAATGTTTCAAGCTTTCATGTTCAGCGTGGATTATGAATTCTTTGGCCATAAGGTAATGTTGCCAATGGCTAAGGGCTCTCACAAGGAAATATAGTTCTTTGTCATAACTGGGATAGTCCAAAGATGCCCCTAATAGTTTTTCACTAAAGTAGGCCACGAGGTTTTTTTCTCGAATTAGGACTGCTTTGATTCCTACCCCACTAGTATCACACTCAATCTTCAAAAAGACTTTGAACCATATAATTCTTCAAGCATATCATCCAACCTAGGTATAGGATGTTAGTATTTTACTATGATGTTGTTGACGGCGTGACAATCAACATACATTTTTTCACGGTTCCATCCTTATTTGGCACGAACAACACTGGTACCGCGAACAGGCTAAGACTATCTCTTACATAGCATTTTCCAAGTAGCTTATCTAATTGGTGTTGCAACTCCTTCGTTTCTTTAGGATTGCTCTGATAGGATAGTTGGTTTGATAGGGTAGCCAACAGGCGAAGTCAATTTGATGCTCAATTCCCCTCAACGGTAGGAGTCTTTCATGTAACTTCTCTAGAAACATATCCTCATAAGCTTGGATCACTTCCGGGATAGGCCTAGGCAAAGAATCACAAAGTTCATTAGTAGACAATATAGAACTCTTGCTTAAAAGAAGGATAATGGGTTCATTAGTTTCAATAGCCTAAACCATTTCCTTTTCTTTTATCAAGAATTTCTCTCTTTTCTTTTTGCTCATCTCTTGATTTTCTAACTTTTTGCCTTTTGAACTCTCACACTTTTCTTGAGCTTTTTGTTTGGTTTCACCCCCTTTCTTTTCATTCTTTCCTTTTTCACTCTTTTCTATCTCTAACATCTCTCTCTTTTTCCTCATAATCACTTGATCATCATGGACTTGCTTTGAGTAAGAGGTCTGAGGGTGTATTTCTTCTCTTCAAGGTATACAATATATACTTTCTTTTAGCCATCATGAAGAACCTTGCACTCATATTGCCATGGCCTCCCAAGTAAGAAATGAGCTACTTACATTGGAACTACATCACACATCACCTCATCTTCATATCTTCCAATGGCGAAAGAAATCAAGATTTGCTTGCTCACTTTGACGTCTCCACTTAAGAGCTTATATGGCCTTGAATGCTTGATGGTTGGCAACTTCAAGCACTCTACCATATTACCACTAGCCACATTGGTACAACTCTCTCCGTCAATGATGAGGCTATAATACTTTCCATCTATCTTGCACCTTGTATGGAAAATGTTCTCCCTTTGTAAATGCTCTCCGTCATCCTTTGGTTGTATGTTGAGGGTCCTCATGATCACATTAACCTCCATTCGTTCTTCTCTTGAATACCCTCCTTCCATTTCTTTTTTATCATCTTGAGAATCCTCCACTTCTTTCTTTTCATCTTCGTTTACCATTCATCATTCCTAATTGACATGGTCCTCCTATTTGGACAATTAGTGGCTAGATGCCCCCTTCTTAAGCACTTAAAGCACTTGATTTCCCTATACGTTTGAGCTTTAACCATTCCTCTTCCTGTGTCCTTGGACCATTCTTCTTTAGCCTTCGGAATCTCCTTTGTTGTCATAGCTTTTGTTGGTTCCTCTCTTTTCCATGGCAACTTAAAAGTAGTAGTGTTGGAAGTATTGAAGGAAGTCCTAGCCATGCCTCTTTTCTTGAGTCGTCTTTCCACCTTCATGGCCATGTGCACTAGTTCCTCCATCTCCATATAGTGTTGCAATTCCACCATATTGGCTATTTCCTAGTTAAGCCTACTCATGAACCTAGCCATAGTAGCTTCTCGGTCTTCATTCATAATTGCTGTAATCATGGAAATCTCCATCTCTTTGTAGTATTCATCAACACTCTTCGTGCCTTGCTTGGGGGTTTGAAGCTTTTGGTATAGTTTTCGGTAATAGTGAGAAGGAATAAAATGTTTCCTCATCATCCTTTTAAGCTCTTGTCAAGTCTCTATTGGTGGCTGTCCATTTCTCATTAAGCTGGTGACTAGTTGGTCCCACCAAACAATAGCTTAATTACTAGACTTCATCACCACTAGCTTCACCTTCCTATTTTCAGAGTACTCATGGAAATCAAACACAAACTCAACCCTCTTTTCCTGTGCCGAGTAAGCCTTAGGATTTATGGAACTGCAATATCTTCATTTTAATATTTCCAAGGTCTCTTTCTTCATCCACATCGTTTCTTCTACCTCTTCTACCTAGCCTTTTTTTCTCACCTCCATAATTACCCACATTCCACACATCTTGCCCTCTTGTCTTCCTAGCCCTCTTGGCATCCTCACATTTCCCCTTCCTTGAATTCCCTCTCTTGCTCCTAACCTCCCCCCTAAAGGTAAATGGTAATCTTCATCTCTCTGATGACTCCCAAACTCATCACTTTCATCTCTACAATAAGGTCCTTGGCCTATCGCCCTATGCTCCCTAGCCCTTCCTCCTTGGCCCATCAGACTTGGAGTTCTTATAGCTATCTCCCTTTCTATTTGGGGTAGAGCATCTCCATGCCTAGCTATAGACTCCTCCATTAGGTATGGAATGTCCATGGGCATTTGACCGGCACTAGTAGAAGCATAAGGAGTATTTACATCTTGAGACATGATGTTTAAACCTACAAGAATTGGTTAGTGAAATAAAAATAGGACCTCACAACTTTTCTCATGTATTTACCATCAGCTAAGCATCACTCACCCTTATGTTTACACTTTCGTTGGCTTTTGTAATGATAGGCTCACCAATGCTTTCCTTTTTCTTTGGCTTTCAATCAACTTGAGCCTTCCCAAGTCCTTCCTAAACCAAAGGTAAGCTCATCCAAAAGCAGTACAATCTCAACAACAATTGAAGACAAATTCGTTTAGGAATTTTGCCGAACATCTTGAGTGCACTTTCAAAAAAGTATTCAAGGGAATTCAACAAAATTAGGGGACAAAACACAATCAAGAACAAGCAAGAAACAATCTAGAAACAAGTAGGAGCAACCAAATTCACAAACTAGCTCAAAAGAAAAGCAAGAACAAGTAAGGAAGCTAACCCTAGAAAACTACCCTAAACCAGAAAATTGCAGAAAACTTTCCCACGAATTCAAGCAATAGATGATGTTTAAGGCATCGGCATTCATCTAAGAACCATGGATAATCAACGAGAACAACCAACTACACAAACCCCTCAAGAAAATTCAATTTTCATGCATGAAAATCTAGAAATTCGGCACCAGAAAGTTTGCACTATTGCAATTCATTTTTCAGCCCCATTTTATGATGTTTTTGTAAGGAATGCATTCACAATCAAGAATATAACATGTGAGGATGGTTCCCAGACAAGAAAATTACAAAACTTTGGACTTTCAACAGTTTTTGGGGAACTTTTGTCAGCCCTATTTTGCCACTTCTTTGTTCTTCACTTTATTGAAATGGGTTTCAAGATTTCTCAAGAATGGAGCCAATGCTTTGATACCAATTGAAAAGAATTCGATTGAAATGATGCCAACTAGGTGAATTTGATGGTGGAAGCACCAAGATCCCCCAATTAGAGAAACCCCAAACCCACAATTCAAGACCCTTAAAAACCCTAGGGAAACTATGGCCCTAGAACCCAAAAAGGATAGTAAACATTGTGAATGACCTAAGAGGAGGGGGAGGGGGGAAGTGAATTAGGTCTTTGGCTAATTATCAAAAATCTTTTCCTTTTTTACAAATCCTTTGCCTTAATAAAAGCTTTTCTTTAAATTCACAAACTTCAAGTTTATATGTGATTTGATGGTTAAGACAAGATTATCAAGCTATAAGACCACAACCAATCAATCAACAACTATGAACAAATAATAATAACACAAGTATGTAAACAAGTAAAGTTATAAAGAAATGAACACACGATGTATAGTGGTTCGATCTCTCTAAGATCTACATCCACTACATTGAGTCCACACTCAAGGATTTCAACCAATTCACTATATGATCAATTTAGGCAATTACACAAGAGGCTCACCCAACAAGGGTTTTATACCAACAACCTCCTTTGCAATCCTACAAACAAGGCTCACCCTTCCACAAGGATTTTATATCTAAAGACAACTTAAAGACCAAAAGGATTTTACGTCAGAAGATAACCTTGTATCAATCACAACAATAATATAAAGATAGAGTTTGGATGTTATCAACACTTCTTGGTGGATGAAAACAATTGCTAGCATCACTTCACTTCTTGCCTTTGGAATCTTGAATTTTAACCTTTGAGCACAAGGCAATTTGAGAGCTTTTCAAATAATTTTGATGTCAAACAAGTTAGAGCTTCAAGAATTTCTAAGTTCAAAAATTATGTCGAAAATCTGGAGTTTGTGGCTTTTATATATTTTGAAAAACAGTTAAAATGGTTATAAAACGGCTAGTAAAAGCTAGTTTCAAAAAATTCGGACGACCGAATTTTTCTTGTGTGTCCAAATTCTTCTGAAAAATACTGTTCACTGGTACTGTTCAAAATTCGAACGACCGAATTTTTCTTGTGCGCCTGAATTGCTCTGGAAAATACTGTTCATGTGAACAGTGTTACTGTTTGTAAGACATAGGGGGGGTGAATTAGGTCTTTGGCTAATTATCGAAAATCTTTTCCCTTTTTGCAAATCCTTTCCCTTAATAAAAGCTCTTCTTTAAATTTATAAACTTCAAGTTTATATGTGATTCGATGGTTGAGACAAGATGATCAAACAATAAGACTACAACCAATCAATTAACAACTATGAACTAATAACAATAATACAAGTATGTAAACAAGTAAAGCTATACGAAAATGAACACACGATTTATAGTGGTTCGATCTCTCCAATATCTACATCCACTATCTTGAGTCCACACTCAAGGATTTTAACCAATTCACTAAATGGTCAAGCCAAACAATAACACGAGGCTCACCCTTCAATGTGATTTACCACAACAACCTCTATTCAATCTAATAAACAAGGTTAACCCTTATCACTAAGAGTTTTATGTTACTAGACAACCTAGACCAATCTAATCCAAGGCTCACCCTCACCAATGGGTTTTACACAACAACCTTGATTAATCTAGTCTATGTCTCACCCCCCACAAGGGTTTTAATTCTCTTGACAACCTTGTATCAATCACAACAAAAAATGTAAAGAGAGAATTTGAATGTTACCAACATTTCTTGGTGGATGAATACAACTGCTAGCACCACTTCACTTCTTGCCTTTGGAATCTTGAATTTCAACATTTGAGCACACGGCAATTTGAGAGTTTTTCAAATAATTTTGATGTAAACAAGTTAGAGCTTGAAGGATTTTGAATGTTCAAAAGTACTTTAAAAAATCTGGAGTTTGTGGATTTTATAGATTTGAAAATTTGGCTATAATAGTCATAAAACGGCTAGTTTCAGAAAATTCGGACGACCGAATTTTTGGTCGAAAATTTCGGACGTGACTATTTATTACTATTCAAGACACTGTTCACAATGCAGGGAAAATTCGGACGACCAAATATCCATCCCTCGTCCAAATTTATGTCCGATTGTTTTTGGAAAAATAGTGATACTGTTCATTGTATAGTACTGTTCACTGTACTGTTTAAAAATTCGGACGACCGAATTTTTCGAAGTGCGTCCGAATTTCTCTGAAAAAATAGTCGGTACTGTTCATATGAACAGTGTTACTGTTCACAATGTGGTAAAAATTCGGACGACCGAATTTTTCCAGCTGCGTCCGAGTTTTGCATACGAACTTTTTAAACTTTGTCAAAACATATTAAAATCAATTCAAATAAGTTGGAAAACCTTCTAGTCTAAAAGATAAGTCATCAAAGACCTTTTAAGTGAAAAAACCATTGATGAAAACTTGATAATTAAGGTGAGTTCAAAACGATTGAAACCATTTAAATCAAGTTTTGTGCTCTCAATTTGCAACTCATAGATTCCAAGGCTTAAGAGTGTAGGGTTTACAAAGTTTACCTATTAAGCACATGTAACCTACACTTCATGTCTTCAAAGCCTTCAATCATCTTGAACAAACTCTTCAATCTTCAATCACTTTGACATATTGGAGTTGTTCTTGCATTATGGCTTCAAGGCAATGAGACTCCATACTTCTTAGATCACAAATCCTATCACACAATATATAAACATATTAGTCCTCATCAATATTTGCCATTAATCAAAACTACATGATTTGCTTTTAGGGCTAACAATCTCCCCTTTTTTGATGATGACAAACTTTGATGAAAAATGTGATAGATTAAAACAATGTAGTGCATAGAAGTATTAATGTCATTGACATACAAAAGGTTCAATGTGAGCCTATGACCCAACCAACCTCCATTTACCTCCTTCCTTCCAACAACAAGGATAGAAGATATAACATTTAAGCATTTAGAAAAAGTTCTAAGAGAGGTTTTAAGGTTGTAAAAGTTTAACAATGCTCCCCCTTAGATTGTGCTCATTTTTCTTTGGACTTGAGATGTTATGAATCTGAATTTTGACATATCAAGTCCGAATTGAAAATTAAGGGAAATGAAAGCTGTAAATTTTGTAAATAAGCTTTCCTAAGGTTGTTCAAACATATTAGAAGAGATTAAAGCATTTTGAATCAATTTGAACAACAAAGGAACACTTTTTGACAATGAAATATGGATGCATCCGAATTTTAGAACATGCATCCGAATTTTGAGATTTCAAATCTAAACTGTAATAAATTCAATATAATGAAAGTTTAAAGTTAAATAAAGCTTTCATAAGGTTGTTCAAACATAATGGAAGAGATTAAAACATATTTGAATCAATTTGAACAACAAAAGAGCACTTTTGGCAACAAATATGGATGCATCTGAATTTCTGAAACATGCATCCGAATTTCAAGTCCAAATTTTTGCAACAAGTTTGAAAAGGTGATTTTGCATTTTCAAATGAAATGTTGAAGTACTCAAATATGTATGTCCACATTGGCACTCAGTTTAACTTTGCAAAAGCACAAAATTCATGCATTCAATTGTTTTCTTAAAGTAATTCAAAATCATAGGACAAGTCAAGAACCAAGTTCAAAATTTAAATATCAACTTAACCATATTCCAAACAGAAAACAACTAAAACCTCACATATTATAACACTTTCAATTTAAATTCTAAATGCAGCCAAATATTTTCACAATACACATTCATTTTACATTTCAACCTATAACACATCAGCACATAGCACATTTACAGCAAGCACATAACACATTTTGTAGTCATTCTTTCTCCCCCTTGACATATGCATGGATTTTCAGAAAATTCACACATTTTCTCTTCATGCATGAGGAATTCCAATGCTATTTCACTTTTTCACACATTTTGTCATCACATTTCTTCTCCCCCTTTTGTCATCAATCAAAGATGGGGTAAGAATACTTGGACAACAAAAGTGAAACAAAAGAAGCTCTTATCACAAGGATTTCACATATTCTTGACTCTAGCTTCTAAACCATCACATTTGCCAAGAATCATTGGAGCAAAGGACTTGAAGAATTTGTCCATTTTCTTCATTTCCTTGACATGGTTGTTCAATGTCTCTTGAAACACCATGGCAAATATGGTATCACTTCTAGTGAGATTATCACATTCAACTTATTTTCCTTCAATGGAAAATACATCTTCAAATAGTCTTCTTTTTGTGGGGAGTTGCTCCCCCTGACTCGTGCTTATTTTCTTTTTTTTTTTTATTTTCCTTTCTCTAGCAAGGATTTCCTCTTCATCCTCTTCTTCTTTGTCAATTTCTTCTTCCTTCTCTTCATTATCACTAGCATCTCTTCTATCACCCCTTAGAGGAGTTTCTCTTCTAGTCCTTCATACATTATCATCATCAAGTGTCCAAGGAATTCTCTTTAGTGAGTTATTGGTGTAGACTTCTTCACTCTTTATTAGTAAACCACTAGAAGACAACTGCACTTGGAGATACTTGAAAATTCATGTTAATAACCTTCCATACGGCCATCCCTTATGCTCGGTTCTTCTAGCTGCCATTATATTCTTCAGCACTATATATCCAAAATTCATTTTTCTTTTCTTATGCATGGCTAGCATAATTACACCATACATGTTATCAATAGAAGATTTGTGCCCAAAGCATGCTATAATCAAGGTAGTAAGCAAGTGATGCAAAATTATTTCACTAGCATCAAAAGCTTTTATCCCTCTCTCTTTTATTGTCTTGAGCTTCTATCAATTGTACAGGCATTTTCAATCCTTTTATGTGAGTATAATTTACTTATAAAACAATGTCACTCGGAAGAATAATGCCTAAACCCAACATCCTCAACATCACAAATTCTATTGAGTAATGCATTAACAATATCAAAAATCAACTTGTGATATTCTTGAAGAATACCACTAAATAGTTTTATTTCTAATTTTCTCAAACCCCCCCTTTTTTTTAATAAAAGCTTCAAAAACTAAGGAAGATAACAACATTCATAAAAAGCAAGCAAAATAGTTTAGCTCACATAATTAAAATTATGAGAGTATATTACCCATTTCGGATAGTTTGATGACATCCACCTTGTGGCTTGGATGTGTCTTATGGTTCCTTTTTGTCCAATCATCAAATTCAGTAGCAGCCTCCACTGTGACACATCTATCCAGCCATGACATGCTTTGAGGAACATAAACCTTCCTTGGTTCATTGATTGCTGGCCCTTCTTCTCTTTCGTTGGCTTTTCCATTTCCTTTTCTCATGCCAGGCTTCTTTGTCCTCACTTGGAGCTACAACACTTGAATACACTCATTAGTTATTGAATTTTGAAATCCCTAAGCTTCTTCTAAGATTGGTCAAACCTTTCTTCCGCCAATAGCTTAATAACGATATCATTAATTTGTTCATTAATGTAAACATGCTTTAAATAAATATTACGCTTAGTAGAATGATGTCTAACGAGATGAAGTTTGATCTCTATATGCTTTGTCCTAGTTTGTTGAATTGTATGATGGTCAAATTTATTACATGAGTGTTATCACATAACATAGTCACATATTCGAAATATACACCATAATCACTTAGAGTATCAATTAGGTAATGGAGAATGCGTTTAACAGCAAACAAATGAGACTCTTTATGATAAGATGAAATCTAGCACACAAGCACATGGCAAACATAATATTGGCTTTACTTGCTATCAAATAGAGTTGACTACTCCTATGAAACATTTTTATTTTTGTTAAGCATAGTTGATAAACTTATGGAAGGGCTTATACCTTAACTTGATTCATGAAAGTGCCATCCTTGGTATGCTTGATTTGTAGGCCAAGAAAGAAATTGAGCTTTCGTATCATGCTCATTTCAAATTTACTTGGCATTAACTTGGCAAACACATCACAAAGTTAAGTATTAAAAGCACCAAAAATTGTATCATATATTTGGACAACTTATAGATCATTGTTACAAGAGGTTTTTATGAAAAGAGTAGTATCAACCTTTCATCTTGAAAATCCTTTTGAAAGAAGAAAACCACTCAATTTTTCATACCAAGTTTAGGAGCTTGTTTTAAATCATACAAAGCTTTGCATAATTTAAAAACATGGTTAGGAAACTTTTCATGATCAAAACTGGGTGGTTGTTCCACATAAACCTTTTCCTCAATAGAACCATTTAGAGAAGCATTTTTGACATTCATTTGAAAGAGTTTGAAACCTTTAAAACATGCAAATGCCAAAAGCATTCCAATTGATTTAAATCTGCTAACCGGAGCTAAAGTCTCATCATAATCAATGCCCTCTTCTTCATTGAATCCTTGGGCGACAAGTCTTAACCTTATTTTTGATAACTTCTCCTGATTCCTTGAGTTTATTTCCAAAAAAAATTTAGTTCCAATAATGGAATGATCATGAGATTTAGGAATTTTCAAATTTTGTATCTTTCAAATTGATTTAATTCCTCTTGCATAGTAATAATCCAAAAATCATCACACAATACATCATGAATACTTTTAGGCTCATATGAGATAAAAGAATAAAGTTATTGATAAAGTACCGTCTTATTTTTACTCCTTGAGAGATATCACCAATGATTTTCTCCTTAGGGTGGGCTCTTGGATATCTTAAGTTCTTTGAGAGCTCTTAGTCACCACTAGGTTGGTCATCTTGATTTTGTTCAATCATTTCTTCCTCATTGGTATGATCCTCCAAAGTTGGTGCTTGAAGATGGGTTTGATTGTCATTCATAGATGTACTACATCATCTTCATCTTTTCTTTCCAAGTAAATGTAAGATTCATGAAAACTAACACGAATGGTTTCCTCATCATGTAAGGTTCTTTTTGTTATAAGCTCTATATGCCTTTTTGTTAAAACAATAGTTAAGAGATATACCTATATCCATCTTTCTATCAAATTTAAGTAAGTTATCACAAGTATTCAAGATAAGACATTTATAACCAAACACTTTAAAATATGCAACTTGAGGAGTTATTTAAAAGAGAACTTCAAATGATGTTTTTCTTCAAAATGATCTTAAAAGGATTCTATTCATCATAGCATGTGTTGTTTATGGCTTTGGCTCAAAACATATTTTTGAAGAAGAATTTTTACAAAGCATAGATCTAATCAATTTTTGTAAAGTTCAAAATTTTATTTTAATAACACCATTTTGTTGTGGGGGTTTTTGCAGTTGAAACAATTATATGAAATTCAATTTTCATTACAAATTTTGTAAAAACTTGGTTGTAAAATTCTCCCATTGTCACTTCTAATGGAAATCAATTTTGCACTCAAGAGAGGTTTGAATCTTTTTGAATAGTTTTACAAACTCATGAAACACTTCATTTTTTTGAGTAAAGAAGACTACTAAAGTAAATATTGAGAAATCATAAACTACTACCAAGGCATACTTCATGTCATCAATACTAGAGTTCCTCATGTCCTAAACAATCCATATGAACAAGCTCAAGATGTTTTGAGGTATAAAAGCATTTCATGGTTTGAAAAATTCTTTTGTTTGTTTTCCACATTGACAAGTATCTCAAAGAAAAATTTCTCAAAACACATTTTTAGCAATCCTCCAATTAAATCTTGATAGAAAAGTTTGTTCAATAAATCCATGTTCACATGACCAAATCTTCTATGCTAAGAAAATCATTATCATAAGCCACAAGATATTCAATCTTATCAAGATAAAGTGCACATTGAAGCATTTTGTGAGTAATTGATCAAAATCACAAAATATCATTTCGTTATACAAGTTCGGGTGACCATACAAAATATTTTGTCATACAAAATATGCATCAAACTTCAAGTCCGAACATTTTGTAAAGCTTCGTAAAGATGTTTCATGACATATAATAAATTTCAAGAAGTTATGAGGTGAAAATCATTTTCTTAGGTTTGAAAGAAAATTTTGTTTGTTTTTCATATTGGCGAGAATTACAAGGATGATTTTTTTCTTAAAATGAATATTTGATAATCCTTTAACAAGTAAAAACAATATTCAACAAGTCCATGCTAACAAGATCAAGTTTACTATGCCATAAATAACCATCATTATCATGAGTGGAAAATCATCTAACTTTATAAGCAACAAGTTCATCAAGGCAAGGCACATAACCATTACTAATACAATTTGCAACAAAAATAGTTCTACCATTGACACCATCAAGTATAGTGTAAGAATTACATTTAAATTCAACTTTTCAATCATTGTCACATAATTGACTAATGCTAAGCAAGTTATAGTTCAAATCAGCACTAAACAACATTAGTTTAAAAAGAAGAGAGGAACCTTTACAAACATTGGTTATTCCAAGAATTCTTCCTTTCTTCTACACTTGTATGTCTTGGAGTCTATTGAATGCATAAGAGAGCATAAAATTGGTTTCTTAAGTTTAAAAGTTTGTTGAATGAATTCCTAGTAAATGTGGTTTTGTGTCCTAAAAGTTTTTAAGTAAACTTTAAATGATCAAATGAGTTTGATTGTGGTTTTCAAACTTATATTTGTCTAAATAAGTTATCTATATGTACCAAATGTATTTCAAATACTTGGAAGATTGATTTCAAATGATTTTACAAAGTTTGAACACAATTCCATAAAATTCGGTCGTCCGAATTTGGTAGCAAAAATTTGCTACTGTTCTTCTAGAGAAATTCGGAAGAAGATTCGGACGCATGAGAAAAAATTTGGTCGTTCGAATTTTGGTCTTCAGTATGGTCACTGTTTTTCCAGAGAAATTCGGAAGAAGATTCGAACGAAGCAAGGAAAATTTGGTCGTCCAAAAAATTCGGACGCAGAATTCGATCGTCCGAATTTCCTGAAAATAGCTATTAACTAGCCGTTTTATAGCTGTTTCAACTTATTTTTAAATTCTATAAAAGCTATAAACGTGTAATTTTTTGTAAGTTCTGAATCCTTGAAAATTCTAAGCCTTCTAAAGTCTATTACAAACATTTCTCAAGCTTTCTTATGTCTTGTGCATTCAATTGATCAATCCAAAGACATCAAAGTGTGATGGTGCAACTTTGTGTAAACTCTACCAACAAGTGGTAACATCTACACACTCTTCTTTACTTATTCAATTGTATTGATCTACTAGCTCTAGCAAGGTTATCTTGATAACATAAAACCCTTTAGATAAGGGTGATCCTTGAAGTTGTGATTCAAGGTTGTTTGAGATATAAAACCATAGGTTGGTGAGCCTTGTTTGTAAAATTACTAGAAGAGGTTATAAGTGTAAAACCATAGTGTGGTGAACCTCTCTTGTAATCTGTAAACTTGAGCACATAGTAGAGTTATTGAAATCCTTAAGTGTGGACTTAAGGTAGTGGAGGTAGATCTTGAGGATCGAACCACTATCAATTGCTTGTGTTCTTCTGTCTACATTTATTATATTGCTGTGCCATAAACTGTTTGATCTCTTATTCACTTAATCTGCAATAGGTCTACACATTTATAAAGTTTGAATTTGCAATAATTAGCCAAATACCTAATTCACCCCCTCTTAGGTATTTCAAAATCCTTCATTGGTTGCTTTGACCTTGCTTATGAATGAGGTGTTTTTCTTTATTCTTTAAGTCAATATCATCAATATACCTCTTAGTGGTGCTTGAGTTTGAATAAAAGTGTACCTGCAATAAAGGAGAGGAAGTATCCTTTGGTACCCATACTTTCTTGGGTCCGTGGGGGTTAGTAATAGTTTCCTTAACTCTCCAAATGATTTTTACACCATTCTCTACTTTTCTTTTAACAAAACATTTGGCGAATTTATGTCCATGTTTTCCACAATAAGTACAACAAGTATAATGCATGGAAGTAGAATTAGCTTTAACAAAGAATTTGTTATATTTAGGCACATTGTTTACATAATTGTAACCAAGACCAATTTTAGCAAGAGAAGATCTTTGAGATCCAAGTAGTTTGTCAAGATTGTCTCTTCCATTTGTAAATTTTTCAACACATGATGTAAGATCATTAATTTTCTTTTTCAAAATTTCATGATCACTAAGCATTTTGTACAAAGAGATTTATTTTCAAGAGTTATGTTTTGTAAAGAAACATTTAAAACTTCTTTTTCAATATTTACACAATCAATAGATTCAAGAAGTTTTTTGTTCTCACAAAATAATTTTGACTTTTCATTCAATAATTCATTAATTTTGAGTTTCATTTCCTTATTCTTTTTCGAAGCTTTTTTTTAATTCTCCATACATCTCAACAGGTAATTCACTAGGATCATCAATATCATCATCATAAGAAGTAGAGGTAGATAGAGTAGGTTGTACCTCATCTTCCATTGCCATGAAGCACACATTTGCTCTTTCTTCTTCATGAGTGACTTGAAGTAGCTTCCACATTTCATGAGCGGAATCACATTCCATCACTCTATTGTATTCATTGACAACCAACGCACAGCAAAGAATGTTCATTGCTTGGTAGTTTAATGTCATCTTCCTTGAATCGCTCTCATCATACTCTTCCATGGACTTCGGTTCCCTTGTAACTCCATCGGCTTTCAATCTCAATGGCACATAGGGACCTTTCTCAATAATTTCCACAATTCATAATTAATAGAACAAATGTAAATCTCAATTCTAGACTTCCAAAACATATAATGAGAACCATCAAACAATGGAGGTCTATTAGTGGAGGAACCTTCCATATAAGGCAAATTTGATAAACTAGCCATATAATCTTTACTTCTAGGTTGTTAGACCTTAAAAAGAAGACCTTGCTCTGATTATCAAAAATCTTTTCCTTTTTTGCAAAACTTCAAGTTTATATGTGATTCGATAATTGAGACAAGATGATCAAATAATAAGACTACAACCAATCAATTAACAACTAAGAACTAATAATAATAATACAAGTATGTAAACAAGTAAAGCTATTCGAAAATGAACACACGATTTATAGTGGTTCGATCTCTCCAAGATCTACATCCACTACCTTGAGTCAACACTCAAGGATTTTAACCAATTCACTAAATGGTCAATCCAAACAATAACACAAGAGGCTCACCCTTCAATGGATTTTACCACAACAACCTCGATTCAATCTAATAAACAAGGTTAACCCTTATCACCAAGAGTTTTATGTCACTAGACAACCTAGACCAATCTAATCCAAGGCTCACCCTCACCAATGGGTTTTACACAACAACCTTGATTAATCTAGTCTATGGCTCACCCTCCACAAGGGTTTTAAGTCTCTTGACAACCTTGTATCAATCACAACAAAAAATATAAAGAGAGAATTTGAATGTTACCAACACTTCTTGATGGATGAATACAATTGCTAGCACCACTTCACTTCTTACCTTTGGAATATTGAATTTCAACCTTTGAGCACAAGGTAATTTGAGAGCTTTTCAAATAATTTTGATGTAAAACAAGTTAGAGCTTGAAGGATTTTGAATGTTCAAAAGTACTTTAAAAAATCTGGAGTTTGTGGCTTTTATAGATTTGAAAAATTGGCTTTAACAGTCATAAAACAGCTAGTAACGGCTAGTTTTAGAAAATTCGTACGACCGAATTTTTGGTTGAAAATTTCGGACGTTACTATTCACGGCACTACTCATAATGCTGGGAAAATTCGGACGACCGAATTTCCATCACGCGTACGAATTTCTCTGGAAAAATAGTGATACTGTTCATTTTACAGTACTGTTCATAGTACTGTTTAAAAATTCGGACGATCGAATTTTTCCAAGTGCGTCTGAATTTCTCTGGAAAAATAGTCGATACTGTTCATATGAACTGTGTTACTGTTCAAATAAGTTGGAAAACCTTCTAGCCTAAAAGATAAGTCATCAAAGACCTTTTAAGTGCAAAAACCATTGATGAAAACTTGATAATTAAGGTGAGTTCAAAACGATTGAAACCATTTAAATCAAGTTTTGTGCTCTCAATTTGCAACTCATAGATTCCAAGGCTTAAGAGTGTAGGGTTTACAAAGTTTACCTATTAAGCACACGTAACCTACACTTCATGTCTTCAAAGCCTTCAATCATCTTGAACAAACTCTTCAATCTTCAATCACTTTGACATTTTAGAGTTGTTCTTGCATTATGGCTTCAAGGCAATGAGATTCCATACTTCTTAGATCACAAATCCTATCACACAATATATAAATATATTAGTCCTCATCAATATTTGTCATTAATCAAAATCACATGATTTGCCCTTTGGGCTAACACTGTTCATTGGCACTGTTTAAAATTCGGAGGATCGAATTTATCTGAAAAATAGTCGGTACTGTTCATATGCAGTAGTTACTGTTTAGAGTGCAGGGAAAATTGTGACGGCCGAATTTTCATCCTGCGTCCAAAATTACATCTGAACTTTTCAAACTTTGTCAAAACATGTTCAAATCAATTCAAAAAATGTTGGAAAACGTCTAGCCTCAAAGATAAGTCATTAAAGACCTTTTAAGTACAAATACCATTGATGAAAAACTTGATAATTCATGTAAGTTCAAAACCATTGAAACCATTTAAATCAAGTTTTGTGCTCTCAATTTGTAACTCATAGATTCCATGGCTTAAGAGTGTAGGGTTTACAAAGTTTACCTATTAAGCACACGTAACCTACACTTCATGTCTTCAAAGCCTTCAATCATCTTGAACAAACTCTTCAATCTTCAATCACTTTGACATGTTGGAGTTGTTCTTGCATTATGGCTTCAAGGCAATGAGACTCCATACTTCTTAGATCACAAATCCTATCACACAAATGACATAAAGATTAGTCATCATCAATGTTTGTCATTAATCAAAACTTAATCATGACCTAATGATTTGCCCTTAGGGCTAACAATCTCTCCCTTTTTGATGATGACAAACTTTGATAAATGTGATAGATTTAAGCATTGTAGTACAAAGAAGAATTGATGTCAATGATAAATAATAACCAATTGGATACAATGACATTCAAATGGCTCAATATGAGCCTATGACCCAACCAACCTCCATTAACCTCCTTCATTCCAACAACTACGGTAGAAAATATAACATTTAAGCATTAAGAAAACTTCTAAAAGAGGTATTTAAAGGTCATAAAAGATTAACAATGCTCCCCCTTAGATTGTGCTCATTTTTCAACAAGTTGGGACTTGAGATGTTGTGAATCCGAATTTTGACACATCAAGTCCGAACTGTAAAATAAGTAAAATGAAAGCTGCAAATTTTGAAAATAAGCTTTCCTAAGGTTGTTCAAACATATTAGAACAGATTAAAACATATTTGAATCAATTTTAACGACAAAAGAGCACTTTTTGGCAACAAAATATGGATGCATACGAATTTCAGAACATGCATCCGAAGTTTTTGATCATGCATATGAATTTTGAGATTTCAAGTCCAAACTGAAATAAATTCAATATAATGAATGTTTAAAGTGAAATAAAGCTTTCCTAAGGTTGTTCAAACATCATGGAAGAGATTAAAACATATTTGAATCAATTTGAACAACAGAAAAATATTTTTGGCAAGAAAGTTTGGATGCGTTCAAACTTTTGGTCTGCATCCAAATTTCAAGTCTGAATTTTTTGGCAACAAGTTTAGAAAGATGTTTTTGCATTTGACAATGGCACTCAGTTTAGCTTTGTAAAACCACAAAATTCATGCATTCAATTGTTTTCATGAAGTAATTCAAAATCATAGGTCAAGTCAAGAACCAAGTTCAAGATTTCAATCTCAACTTAACCATACTCCAAAATCTCAGAAAATAACAAAAACCTCACATATTATAACATATTCAATTTAAATTTCAAATGCAGAAATGCAGCCAAATATTTTCACATTACTCTTTACATATTGCACATCAACATATACATAGCACACATTAGCACACATTGTAGCATGATTCTTTCTCCCCCTTGACATACGCATGGATTTTCAGAAAATTCACAATATTTTATATTCATGCATGAGGAATTCCACTTCTATTTCAGACATTTTCACACATTTTGTCATCACATTTTCTTCTCCCCCTTTTGTCATCAATCAGAGATGGGGAAGAGTACTTGGACAACAAACGTGAAACAGAAGAAGCTCTTATCACAAGGATTTCATATATTGAGCTTCAAAACATTATAATGACTAGAAAGGCACAAGTAAATTTCAATGTTAAAGCATAACATGTGCATCAAGGCATAAACTAAAATAAGTAACAAAATAGAGTTTAGGGATAGAAAGGCTTAGTCTTAGATGCGCTTCATGGTCTTCACTTCCAAATTTATTTGTTATGATGGCCATGTTTCCCTTGAACTCTATATGATGGGGTCCTTCATTTGCTGACCCCTTGCCCATATAGTTCGGCCTTGGAAAGTTACCAATTAAGAAGATCTTTAGATCATATTCCTTTGAATCACAGTTTTCTCCTCCCTTGGCTGAAGGAAATTGGTGATGGATTTTTTTGTTTGACTTTGTTAAATTCACCTCTTTCTTCTTGCTAGTTTTCTTGTGCTTTACCTCTTTGTTCTTCATTCTCATGCTCTTCTTCTTCTTCTTGGGATGCTTCACTGCCTTTTCCTTCATCTTTGTCTTCTTCTTTAGCAACAAATGGATAGCCATCTTAATTTTTACTGTTATTACTATCATCCTTATTGCTGTCATCTTTACCCATATTATCTTCTTGATCTTCTTCATTTGACTTTATAGGAACTTGAACCATTTAAAACCACTTGAGAAATATTTCTCAAGTCTCCTTCTATATTCTTGACTCTAGCTTCTAAACCATCAAATTTGCCAAGAATCATTGGTGCAAAGGACTCAAAGAATTTGTCCATCTTCTTCATTTCCTTTACATGGTTGTTAAATGTCTCTTGAAACACTTTGGCAACTATGGTTTCACCTCTAGTTAGCTTATCACCTTCAACTTCTTTTCCTTCAATAGAGGATACCTCTTCAAATAGTCTTCTTTTGTGGAAGGTTGCTCCCCCTCACTAGATAACTTATGCCTCATTTTAGTTTTCCTTTCTCTAGCAAGGATTTCCTCTTCATCCTCTTCTTCTTCATTTTCTTCTTCAGCACTAGCACCTCTTCTATCACCCCTTAGAGGAGTTTCTCATCATCAAGTATCCAAACCATTCTCTTTAGTCAGTTGTTGGTGTAGACTTATTTACTCTTTACTGGTTAACCACTAGAAGACAATTGCACTTGGAAATACTTGAAAACTCTGATTATCAATCTGCCATGTGGTAAAGCCTTAAGTTTGGTTCTTCCAGCTGCCAGCCATTATATTCTTTAGCAATATATATCTAAAATTCATTTTTCTTTTCTTATGCATGGCTAGCATAATTATAGCATACATATTATCAACAGAAGGTTTGTGCCCAAAGTATGATATAATTAAGGTAGTAAGCATGTGATGCAAAATTCTTTCACTAGCATCAAAGGCTTTTATCCCTCTCCCCTTTATAGTCTTGAGGCATCTACCATTTGTAAAGGCATTCTCAATCCTTTCATGTGAGTATAATTTACTTATAAAACAATGTGCCCCAGAAGAATAATGCCTAAACCCAACATCCTCAACATCAAAAATTCTAATGAGAAATGCATTATCAATATCAAAAATCAACTTGTGATACTCTTGAAGAATACCACTGAGTAGTTTTAATACCAATTTGCTCAACTTTTTTTAATATTTGCATAGACTTCATAAACTGAGGAAGATAATAGCATTCATCAAACACAAGCAAACTTGTCTAGCTCACATCATTTAAAAATTAGAGTATATTACCAATTTCAGATAGTTTGATGACATCCACCTTGTGGCTTGGATTTATCTTATGGTTTCTTTTTGTCCAATCATCAATTCAGTAGTAGCCTCCACTGTGACAAATCAATCTAGCCATGACATGCTTTGAGGAACATGAACCTTCCCTGGTTCATTGATCACTGGTCCTCCTTCTCTTTCTTTGACTTTCCCTTTCCTTTTCTCATGTTAGGCTTCTTTGTCCTCACCTGGAGCTACAACACTTGAATACACTCATTAGTTATTGAATTTTCAAATCCATAATCTTCTTCTAAGATTGGTCAAACGTTTCTTCGGCTAATGGCTTAGTAAAAATATCATTAATTTGTTCTGTAGTGCAAACATGCTTTAAATAAATGTTACCCTTAGTGGAATGATCTCTAATGAGATGAAGTTTAATCTCTATATGCTTTGATCTAGTTTGCATTAGTGTTATCACATAACATAGCCACACATTTGAATTACAGACCATAATCACTTAGAGTATCAATAAGGTAATAGAGAATGTGCTTAACAATAATCAAATGAGGCTCTTTAGGACAAGATGAAATCTAGCACACAAGCACGTAACAAACATAATATTCGATCTACTTGCTGTCAAATAGAGTTGACTACTCCTATGAAACCTTTTTATTTTTGTCAAGCATAGTTGATAAACTTATGGAAGTGCTTATACCTTAACCTGATTCATGAAAATGCCATCCTTGGTTTGCTTGATTTGTAGGCCAAGAAAGAAATTTAGTTTTCCTATCATGCTCATTTAAAATTTACTTTGCATCAACTTGGCATACACATTACAAAGTGAAGTATTAGAAGCATCAAAGATTGTATCTTATATTTGGACAAGTTATAGATCATTGTTACAAGAGGTTTTTATGGAAAGAGTAGTGTCAACCTTTCCTCTTGAAAATCCTTTTGAAAGAAGAAAACACTCAATTTTTTATACCAAGTTCTAGGAGCTTGTTTTAAATCATACATAGCTTTGGATAATTTGAAAACATGGTTAGGAAACTTTTCATGATCAAAACCGGGTGATTGTTCCACATAGACCTCTTCCTTAATAGAACCATTTAGAAAAGCACTTTTGACATTCATTTGAAATAACTTAAAACCTTTAAAGCAAGTAAAAGTCAAAAGCATTTGTATGGACTTAAGTCTAACATTCAGAGCAACAGTTTCATCATAATCAATTCCCTCTTCTTGATTGATCCTTGGGTGACAAATCTAGATTTATTTCTTACACCTTCCTCGGATTCATTCAGTTTATTTCTAAAACCATTTAGTTCCAATAATGGAATGATCATGAGATTTAGGAATTTTCAAATTTTGTATCGTTCAAATTGATTTAATTTATCTTGCAAAGTAATAATCCAAAAATCATCACACAATAAATCATTAATAATTTCTCTTGCAAAGTAATGTACCGCCTTATTTTTACTCTTTGGAGATATTACCAATGATTTGCTCCTTTGGCTGGCCTCGTGGATATTTTAAGTTCTTTGGGAGCTCTTGGTCACCTTGATTTTGTTCAATCATTCTTCCTCATTGGTATGATCCTCCAAGGTTGGTGCTTGAAGATGGGTTTGATAGTCATTCAAAGATGTACCTACATCATCTTCATCTTTTCTTTCCAAGTAAATGTAAGATTCATCAAAACTAACATGAATAGTTTCCTCATCATGTAAGGTTCTTTTTGTTATAAACTCTATAAGCCTTGTTGTTAGAGGAATAACCAATGAATATCCTATCATTCAATTTTTCAAGTTATTGCACATATTCAATATAAGGCACTTGCAACCAAATACTTTGAAATAGGCAATACAGGCTAGTAGTATTCAATATAAAGTACTTTGTTACGTATATTCATGTATATTTGATACAACCTGTCATGTATGTTTAAATTCTAGAGTATTCTATCAAATAGAAGTTCAAAAGATATTTTTCAAAAAAAAAATTGGCCTCAAAAGAACTCTATTAAAAAACATAACAAAGCAGTGTTTTCAACTTTGTCCCAAAAATATTTTAGTAAAGAATTTTCTCTAAGTAGAGACTTAACCATTTCTTGTGAGTACGATTTTTCTTTTCAATAACTCCATTTTGAGGTGTTTTGGCGCCAAAAAGTTTGTTAGTAATCCCATTCTCATCACAATGTTTTGTAAAATCTTGATTGTAAAATTCTCTCCCATTGTGACTTCTGATAGAAAATAATTTGTACTCAAGAGAGATTTGGACCCTTTTGAAAACTCTTACAAATTCATGAAAAGAACTTCATCCTTTTGAGCTAGAAAGATCACCCATGTAAATCTAAAGAAATCATCAACAATCACATATGAATACCTCTTACCATCAAGACTAGTGATCCTCATTTGTCCAAAATGTTAGCCCTAAGGGCAAATCATGTAGGTATGATTAATTTTGAATAATGACAAACATTGATGAGAACTAATATACTTGTATGTTAAGTGATAGGATTGATAGATTCAGAAGCATGAAGTCTTATTGCCTTGGAGTCACAATGCAAGAACAACTCAACTATGCCAAAGGTGATTGAAGATTAAAGAGTATGTTCAAGATGATTGAAGGCATTGAAGACTTCGAGTGTAGAGTTCTTATACTAAATAGGTATATTTTTCTGTAAACTCTACACTTGTATGTCTTGGAATCAGTTGAATGCATGAGAGAGCACAAAACTTGTTTTTAAAATAGTTTTCAATAAACTTTGTGATAACAAGTATGTTTTTGAAATCTTAAATGATCTTAAGAAGATTTTGTATGATTAAAATGTTGTGGTAACTGTTTTTGTGTTTACATGTGCCTAAATGATGTGTCCATTCATGCAAAATGTTTTCAGTATTATTAACAATGATTTTCAAAAGATTTGACTAAGTTTGATAAGTTTAGATTCAAGTTTGGTCATCCAAACTTTGGAAATGGTTACTGTGCTTCCAGAAAAGTTCAAACGCAAGTTTGGACGCATGGAGTAAAGTCCGGACATCCAAACTTTCTCTAATAGCATGGTCACTATTTTTCCAGAGAAGTTCGGACGCATGTTCGGACGCATAAGGAAAAGTTCAGACGTCCAAACTTTTCCAGACAGCTTGGCACAGTAAAGTTCGGACACAAGTTTGGACGCATGGCATGAAGTTCGGACGTCCAAACTTCTCTGAAACTAGCCATTTTATAGCTGTTACATTTGAATTTTCACATCTATAAAAGCTATAAACTTCAGATTTTTTGTAACTTTTGAATTCTTGTAAACTCTAAACATTCTAAAGCTTTTAGCAAACATTTCAAGCTCTCTCTTGTCTTGTACTTTCAACTGATCATTCAAGATTCCAAAGACAATAAAGTGTAAAGGTGCAACATTGTGTAAACATCTACCAACAAGTGGTAACATTTACACATTCTTCCTTCTCTATAAACTTTGTTTATTCTACTAGCTCATTGCAAGGTTATCTTGTGACATAAAATCCTTTTGATAAGGGTGATCCATAGACTAGATTAATCAAGATTGTTGTGTAAAACCTGTGAGTGGGTGAGCCTTGGATTAGATTAGTCTTTAGGTTGTCTTTAGATATAAAATCCTTGGGAAAGGGTGAACCTTGTTTGTATAATTACTAAAAGAGGCTGTGAGTGTAAAACTATTGTGTGGTGAGCCTCTTGTGTAATTTATAGACTTGAGCTTATAGTAGATTGTTTGAAATCCTTAAGTGTAGACTTAAGGTAGTGGACGTAGATCATGAATAGATCGAACCACTATAAATTGCTTGTGTTCCTTGTTCTTATATTGCTCTATTGCTTTGCTATTAATTGTCTTACTCTTCTATTGAATCAAGCACATACAATCTGTTTTTTTTTTCTTAGAATTATAAAAGGACTGCATTTACTAGAAATTAGCCAAATACCTAATTCACCCCCTCTTAGGTATTTCAATTGGTATCAGAGCGAGGACTTCTTGTGTGGTTTTACAACCTAGAAGTAAAAGATCTTATTGCTAATATTTCAAACTTACTTTACCTAGAAGGGTCTTCCACAAATAGACCACCTTTGTTTGACGAAACAAACTATACCTTTAGAAAATCTAGAGTTAAGATATACATTTGTTCTATCAATTTTGATTTGTGGAATATTGTTGAAAAAGGTCCTTATGTTCCTATGAAAATGAGAGTTGATGGAGTGACCTTAGAACCAAAGTCTACGGACGAATTTGATGAAAATGATTCAAAGAAAATGACAATGAATTATCAGGCCATGAACATATTAAGTTGTGCTTTAGATATAACTGAATATAATAGAGTTAGTGGTTGTGACATTGCTCATGATATGTGGAGATTACTCCAAATAACTCATGAGGGTACAAACCAAGTTAAAGAATCCAAACTTGCCATGCTTGTTAGAGATTATGAACTTTTTATCATGAAACAAGATGAGAATGTTAGTGATATTTTTACAAGGTTTACTAACATTTTCAATGGTATAAAAGCTTATGGAAAGAGCTACACTATTGGAGAGCAAAACAGGAAGATTTTGGACGCTTTACCAAAATCTTGGCAGCCAAAGACACTCGCTATTGAGGAATCCAAGGACTTAAAAAACTTTTCCGCTTGAAGAGCTTATTGGATCTCTGCTCACACATGAAATTAAGATGAAAAGATTAAATGACAAAGAAGATGAAGAAAATGGAAGAAAAGGAGTTGTACTCAAGACTTCAAATCACTTGAGTGAACAAGAAGAATCTTCAAGTGAAGAAGAAGATGGTAACAGTGGAGAAGATGAAATTGCCATGGCAGTTAGGAAATTCAAGAAATTCTACAGAAACGAGTTCCTCAAGAAAGGAAGAAAGCCAACCAAGAAAATTGGACAACATTCATCCTTCAAACCCCAATGTTTTGAATGCAAGAGCACAGAACATCTTGTTGCTGATTGTCCCAAAGTTCTGAAAAGGGAAAGAGACAGCAAGAACAAAAAGAAATCTGGCAAGAAAGGAAAAGGACTGGCTGGAACGTGGGATCAACAAGAAAGTGAAGATGAAAGTGAAGGAAAGGCCAACATATGTTTTATGGCAATTGATGATGAGGTACAATCTTCTCCCTCTATCTCTAATCTTTATGATGATGTTGATCCTAGTGAATTACTTATAGAATTATATGAAGAATTCAAAAAGGCTTCAAAGAGAAATAAAGAAATGAAATCCAAAGTCAATGATATATCAAGTGAGAATTCAAAATTAAGTGTTGAAAATGGTAAACTTCTTGAAACCATTAATTGTCTTAACATTGAAAAAGAAGTTTTAAATGTAACAAAACATATCTTACATCATGAGATTTTAAATAAATTACTTGGTTATCAAAGATACTCATTTGTAAAACATGGTCTTGGTTTTACTCATGATGGCTATGTCACAAACGATATCAAATGTCTTGCCATTCATGATAACGATGAATTTTTGTGGCATAGAAGATTAGGACATGTAAGCATGGGCTTATTGAATAAACTGTCTACCCAAGAATTAGTTAGAGGATTACCCAAAATGCATTTTGATAAAACACGTCTTTGTGATCCTTGTCAATATGGAAAACAATCAAATATATTTTTTAAACCAAAGAAAATGGTCTCTACTTCAAAACCTCTTGAACTAGTTCACATGGACTTATTTGGACCAATGAGGACCACTAGTCTTGGTGGTAAAAGATATGCTTATGTGATTGTAGTTGATTTTTCAAGATTTACTTGGGTGCTCTTCTTAGCTCAAAAAGATGAAACATTTCATGAATTTGCAAAACATTTCAAAAAGGTTCAAACATCCCTTGAATATAAACTGATTCTATTAGAAGTGACAATGGAAGAGAATTTTGCAATCAAGAGTTTACAAAATTTTGTGATGAATATGGCATTACTCACTGAAATACCTAAGAGGGGGAGGGGGTGAATTAGGTATTTAGCTAATTTTCACAAACAAAAACCTTTTATTAATCTAAGCAAATAGCATATTCTATATATCAAGTTAAATACAGTTGATAGCAAAGCAATTAGGAATGTAAGAGCAAAGAACTCAAGCAATTTATAGTGGTTCGATCGTCAAGATCTACGTCCACTACCTTAAGCCTATGCTTAAGGATTTCAACCAATTTACTATATGCTCAAGGTCACAAATTATATGAGAGGCTCACCACACTATGGTTTTATACTCACAACCTCTTCTAGTAACTTTTACAAGCAAGGCTCACCACACAATGGTTTTATATCTACAAACTACCTTGAATCACAACTTCAAGGATCACCATTAACTAAAGGGTTTTATGTTATCAAGATAACCTTGCAAGAGCTAGTAGAAAAACACAATTTGATAATAAGAAAAGAGTGTGTATATGTTACCACTTGTTGGTAGATGTCTTACACAAAATTGCACCTTCACACTTTGATGTCTTTGGATTGATCAATTGGATGCACAAGATATAAGAGAGCTTAAGAAATGTTTGCTAAAGACTTTTGAATGCTTTGAGTTTTCTTGGATTCAAAAACTTACAAAAGATTTCAAGTTTCTAGCTTTTATAGAATTTAAAAATTAGTTTTAACAGCTATAAAACGGCTAGTAACAGCTAGTTTTAGAAAATTCGATGATCGAATTTTTTGCATCCGAATTTTTCGGACGTTGCTGTTACTCATTCTGGGAAAATTCAGAAGACCGAATTTTTTCACTTCGTCCGAATTTCTCTGGAAAAACAGTAACTATGCTGAAGACAGAAAATTCGGACGACCGAATTTTTCTTCATGCGTCCGAATCTTCGTCCTAATTTCTCTGGAAAAACAGTAATGATCTTTGCTACAAAAATCGGACGACCAAATTTGAAAACATCTTATATGTCTAGATGACTTATTTAGACATATATAAGCTTGAAAACCATAACCAAATTTCTTTGATCATGCAAAGCTTATTCAAAATCTTTTAAGATACAAAATTACATTCATCAAAAAGTTCATTCCAAGTCATTTAAAATTAAGAAACTTATTTTATGCTCTCTTAT
Source organism: Rauvolfia tetraphylla (assembly GCA_030512225.1). NCBI lineage: Eukaryota > Viridiplantae > Streptophyta > Magnoliopsida > Gentianales > Apocynaceae > Rauvolfia > Rauvolfia tetraphylla. Next base: position 1,805,962 of record JAJQKT010000019.1, read on the forward strand.
GCATTCAATAGACTCCAAGACATATAACTGTAGAGTTTCATAGAAATTTACCTATTAGCATATCTATTCTACACTTCAAGTCTTCAATGCCTTGAGTCCATCTTTGAATAACCTTCATAAGACTTCATGGCTTATTGAGGTTGTTCTTGCACTTTGGCTTGAAGGCAATGAGACTCCATACTTCTTAGTTCACAAATCCTATTACACAATAGATAAACATATTAGCCCTCATCAATATTTGTCATTAATCAAAACTACATGATTTACCCTTAGGTCTAACAATCTCCCCTTTTTTGATGATGATAAAATTTGATGCAAAATGTGATGGATTTAAACAATGTATCACAAAGAAGTATTGATGTCAATGACAGAAATGACCAATTTAGCACAATGACATATAGAAGGCTCAATATGAGCCTATGACCCAACCAACCACCATTAACCTTCTTCCTTCCAACAACTGGGATTAAATAAACAATCATTTAAGCATTTTGAAAAGCTTCTAAGCGAGGTTTTAAGGTTGTAAAAGTTTAACAATGCTCCCCCTTAGATTGTGCTTGTTTTTCAACAAGTTTGGACTTGAGATGTTATGAATCCGAATTTTGACATATCAAGTCCAAACTTTAGAATAAGATAATCAAAGGCTTCAAATTCTGTAAATAATATTTCCTAAGTTTGTTCAAATATATTATGAGAGATTAAAACATATTTGAATCAATTTGAACAACAAAGGAGCACATTTTGGCAACAAAATATGGATGCATCCGAATTATTTTGTCCAAATTTTTTGGCAACAAGTTTGAAAAGGTGATTTTGCATTCAAATGTAAATATATATAACCACAAAACTTATGCATCCAAACTTTAAGTCCTAACAAAATAAACCACAACCAAACACAAGTAGTACATTTTGCACACAAACAGTTACAGTCATCCAGTTTTCTCCCCCTTTTGTCATCACTCAAAAAATGGGATCAAAGAAAATGAGACTAAATAATGTAGCATATATAAAAATTTAAATGAAGCTCTCATCATTGAGATTTCATCATTGAGCTTCACTATTACACCAAATGTAGCATAAAAGCAAATAGCATAGATGAGTATTTAAAACATATAAGATAAAGCTTAGTACAAATAAGTAAGTAAAAGCAGTAAAAAGGATGAGAGTTAAGAAATGCTCAGTCTTGTGAAGTTGATGGAGAAGCTTTGCTAAATCCTTTCTTGATAGCCAAATGCTTTACTCTTCCTTTGCTAAAAGATATTGTTGAAGGTGAGACAATGTTTGCCTTTTTGATTTGACTTCCACCTTCTTGAGGCTCACTTCCTGTTACCCCTAAGGGAAAATCATGTAGTTTTGATTAATGACAAATATTGATGAGGACTAATATGCTTGTATGTTGTGTGATAGGTTTTGTGAACTAAGAAGTATGAAGTCTCATTGCCTTGAAGCCAAAGTGCAAGAACAACTTTAGTAAAGGAAAGTGATTGAAGTTTGAAGAAGGTTGTTCTTAGATGATCTAAAGGCATTGAAGACTTGAAGTGTAAAGTGTATATATTTAGTAGGTAAATCTCTATGTAAACTCTACACTTGTATGTCTTGGTTATCATTGAATGCATAAGAGAGCATAAAATGAGTTTTATGATCTTAAAAGGTTTTGAATAAATTTTTTGATGAATGTGGTTTTGTGTCCTAAAAGTTTTTAAGTAAATATTATATGATCAAAGGAATTTGATTTTGGTTTTCAAATTTATAAATGTCTAAATACGTTTTCTATACATACCAAATGTTTTTCAAACTTATTCAAGTTAAATCTCAAAAGATTTTACAAAGTTTGAATATGCTTCCAAAAAATTCGGTCATTCGAATTTTGCAGTAAAAGTTTGCTACTGTTTTTCCAGAGAAATTCAGAAGAAGATTCGGACGCATGAAGAAAAATTTGGTCGTCCGAATTTTGGCCTTCAGCATGGACACTGTTTTTCCAGAGAAATTTGGAGAAAGATTCATACGCAGCAGGAAGAATTCGATCGTCCGAAAATTTCAGATGCAGAATTCGATCGTTCGAATTTTCTGAAAATAGCCGTTAACTAGTTGTTTTATAGCAGTTAAAACTGATTTTCAAATTCTATAAAAGCTATAAACATGTAATCTTTTGTAAGTTTTGAATTCTTGAAAACTCTAAGAATTCTAAAGCTTTTTACAAACATTTCTTAAGCTATCTTATGTCTTGTGCATTCAATTGATCAATCAAAAGACATCAAAGTGTGAAGGTGCAAGTTTGTGTAAAATCTACCGACAAGTGGTAACATCTACACACTCTTATCTTTTTATCGAATTCTATTTTTCTACTAGCTGTTGCAAGGTTATCTTGATAACATAAAACCCTTTAGACAAGGGTGATCCTTGAGGTTGTGATTCAAGGTTGTTTGATATCTAAAACCATTGTGTGTGGTGAGCCTTGTTTGTTAAAGTTACTAGAAGAGGTTGAGAGTGTAAAACCATAGTGTGATGAGCCTCTCTTGTAATTTGTAAACCTGAGCATATAGTAGACTGGTTGAAATCCTTAAGTGTGTAGTATTAAGGTAGTGTACGTAGATCTTGAGGATCGAACCACTATAATTTGCTTGTGTTCTTTAATCTTACTTTCTTGTATTGTTGTGCTATAAATTGCTTATAACTTGACTGATATAATATGTTCTTTACTTAGACGTATAAAAGGTTTTAATTTGCGAAAATTAACCACATACATAATTCACCCCCCCTTAGGTATTTCAATTGGTATCAGAGCTAGAACTTCTTTGTGTGGTTTGACAACCTAGAAGACAAAGATCCTATGGCTAATATTTCAAACCTACCTTACCTAGAAGGATCATCTACAAATAGACCACCGTTGTTTGATGAAACAAATTACACTTTTTGGAAGACTAGAGTTAAAATATATATTTGTTGTATCAATTTTGATTTGTAGAAAATAGTTGAGAAAGGTCCTTATGTCCCAATGAAAATGAGAGCAGATGGAGTAACCTCAGAACCCAAATCCACTGATGAATTTGATGAGCATGATTCAAGAAAAATGACATTAAACTATCAGGCCATGAACATATTAAGTTGTGCATTAGATGTTACTGAATACAATAGAGTTAGTGGGTGTGATTCTGCTCATGATATATGGAGATTACTCCAAATTACACATGAAGGTACTAATCAAGTTAAAGAATCTAAACTTGCTATGTTTGTTAGAGATTATGAGCTGTTTACCATGAAACAAGGTGAAAATATTAGTGATATGTTTAGAAGGTTTACTAAGATTTTTAATGGCTTGAAAGCTTATGGTAAAAGCTATACTATGGGAGAGCAAAACAGGAAGATTTTGGATGCTCTACCAAAATCCTGGCAGCCAAAGACACTTGCTATTGAGGAGTCCAAAGATCTAAAAACTCTTCCTCTTGAAGAGCTTATCGGATCACTACTCACACCTGAAATGAAGATGAAACTGTTGAATGACAAGGAAGATGAAGAAATGGGAAGAAAAGGAGTTGTACTCAATGCTTCAAATCACTTGAGTGAACAAGAACTATCTTCAAATGAAGAAGAAGGAGGAAACAGTGGAGAAGAAGAGATTGCAATGGCAGTGAGGAAGTTCAAGAGATTCTACAAAAAGGAATTTCTCAAGAAAGGAAGAAAGCCCGTCAAGAAGAGTGGACAATCCTCATCCTATAAACCTCAATGCTTTGAATGCAAGAAGAACACTGAGCATCTTATTGCTGATTGTCCCAAAGTGTTAGAGAGGAAAAGAGACAGCAAAAGCAGAAAGAAATCTGCCAAGAAAGGAAAAGGATTAGCTAGAACGTGGGATCAACAAGAAAGCGGGGATGACAGTGAAGGGAAGGCCAACATATGCTTTATGGCCATTGATGATGAGGTACAATCTTCACCTTCTATTTCAAATCTCTGTGATGATGATATTGATTCTAGTGATTTAATTGTAGAATTGTATGAAGAGTTGAAAAAGGCTTCAAAAAGAAACAAAGAAATGAAATTCAAAATCAATGATTTATCAAATGAGAATTCAAAATTATGTGTTGAAAATGATAAACTTCTTGAGACCATTAATTGCCTTACCATTGAAAAAAAAGTTTTGAATACAACCATACAAAACGTGTCTTTTGAAAACAAAAAGCTTTGTACAAGAATTATTTCTCTTGAATCAATGCTAAAAGATCATGAGTCTTTAAAAAGGAAAGTTAATGATCTTGCTTTATGTATTGAGAGATTTACAAATGGAAGAGAAAATTTAAATAAAATACTTGGTTATCAAAGATCTTCATTTGTAAAAACATGGTCTTGGTTTTACACATGATTGTTTTAGTCCAAAACAAAAAAAGTTATTTGTTAAAGAATCTTCTCATTCTAGGTCTCATACTTGTTGCACATATTGTGGTAAGCATGGACACAAGGTTTCTAGATGTTTTACAAAAAGAAAGATAGAAAATGGTGTTAAGACCATTTGGAAAGTCAAAGGAACTATTACTAACCCCCTTGGACCCAAGAAGATATGGGTACAAAAAATTACTCTTTCTAATTTGGTATAGGTACAATTTGCCTCAAGATCAAGTGCCACTAAATGGTTTCTTGACAGTCGTTGCTCAAGGCACATGACTGGAAATGCATCACTTGTTACTGAGCTTCAAGCTACAAGTGAAGGTTTTGTCACATTTGGAGATAAGAAGAAAGGGAAAATGGTTTCTACCTCTAAACCTCTTGAACTAGTTCACATGGATTTATTTGGACCTATGAGGACTACTAGTCTTGGTGGTAAAAGATATGCTTATGTGATTGTTGATGATTTTTCAAGATTTACATGGGTAGTCTTCTTATCAAAAAAAGATGAAACATTTTATGAATTTTCAAAACATTTCAAAAAGGTTCAAATTTCTCTTGATTGCAAACTGATTTCTATTAGAAGTGACAATGAAAGAGAGTTTTGTAACCAAGATTTTACAAAATTTTGTGATGAGTATGGCATCACTCATAATTTTTCAGCTGCCAAAACACCTCAACAAAATAGTGTTCTTGAAAGGAAAAACAGAACTTTACAAGAAATGACTAGATCAATGCTTTGTGAAAACTCCTTACCAAAATATTTTTGGGCTAAAGCTGTAAATACAACTTGCTATGTAATGAATAGAGTTTCACTAAGACCTTTTATAAGAAAACACCTTTTGAACTTCTATTTGATAAAACTCCATCAATTGTCTATTTTAAAGTTTTTTGTTGTAAGTGCTTTATTTTAAACACTAGTGACAATCTTGGTAAGTTTGATAGAAAATCAGATGAAGGCATATTTCTTGGCTATTCATCAAATAAAAAGGCATGTAGAGTCTATAACAAAAGGACATTATGTGTTTAAGAAACTATTCATGAAACTTTTGATGAATCTAACATTTATCTTCAAAGAAGAAATGAAGATGATGCAGGTTCCTCAATGGTTGAAAATCAAACTCAACACCAAGTACTCACATTGGAAGATCATGCCAAAGAAGAAGAAATAATGGAGCAAGAACAAGATGGTCAATCAAGCAATGATCAAGAACTTCAAAAGGATCTCACATATGCAAGAAGTCATTCTAAGGAGCAAATCATTGGTGATGTCTCCCAAGGAGTTAAAACAAGACGATACTTTATTGATAATTTTGCCCTTTTATCTCATATTGAATCGAAAACTATTGATGATGCATTGTGTTATAATTTCTGGATTATTGCTATGGAAGAAGAGTTAAATCAGTTTGAGAGAAATAAAGTTTGGACTCTTATTCCTAGACCTCATGATCATTCTGTTATTGGTACAAAGTGGGTCTTTAGAAATAAGTTAAATGAACTAGGAGAAGTTTTAGAAATAAAGCTAGACTTGTTGCTCAAGGTTTCAACCAAGAAGAAGGCATTGATTATGATGAGACTTTTGATCCAGTGGCCAGATTAGAGTCTAGAAGAATACTTTTGGCATTTGCTTGTTTTAAAGATTTTAAACTATTTCAAATGGATGTCAAAAGTGCTTTTCTAAATGCTTTTATTGAAGAAGAGGTTTATGTAGAACAACCTCCTGGTTTTATTCATGAAAAATTTCCAAATCATGTTTTCAAGTTAACCAAAAGCTCTATATGGTTTGAAACGAGCTCCAAGAGCTTGGTATGGAAGATTAAGTGGTTTTCTTCTTTCAAAAGATTTTACAAAAGGAAAAGTGGACACAACCCTCTTTATAAGAACATCTAATAATAATGATATTTTACTTGTGCAAATTTATGTTGATGATATTATATTTGGTGCTACTATTACTTCTCTTTGTGAAGATTTTTCCAAATCCAATTCATGCAAAATGAATTTGAGATGAGCATGATGGGAGAACTAAATTTCTTCCTTGGGCTGCAAATTAAGCAAACCAAGGATGGAGTCTTCATTAATCAAGCAAAGCATACCAAGGAGCTACTGAAAAGATTTGGAATGGATCAAGCAAAAGGAATAGGTACTCCAATGAGTTCATCAACTAAACTTGACAAAGGTGAGAAAGGTAAAAATATTGATGAGAAATTATATAGAGGTATGATTGGAAGTTTATCTCACAGCTAGTAGACCAGATATTATGTTTATTGTATGCTTGTGTGCTAGATTCCAGTAATGTCCAAAAGAATCTCATCTAATTTCTGTCAAACGTATTTTTCGCTATTTGATTGATACACATGACTATGGCCTTTGGTTTTCAAAAACTTCATCTTTTGAACTTATTGGATACTCTGATGCTGACTATGCTGGATGCAAAGTTGAACATAAAAGTACAAGTGGTCATTGTCAATTTCTTGGTAGTTGTCTTGTATCTTGTTTAGTAAAAAGTAAGCTTGTGTGTTTTTATCTACTGCAGAAGTTGAATATATAGCTGCAGGTAGTTGTTGTGCACAATTGTTATGGATGCAGCATACCTTACTTGATTATAGTCTTAAATTCAATAGTGTGCCTATACTATGTGATAATACTAGTGCTATCAATTTGAGCATAAATCCCATTCAACATTCTAGGACTAAGCATATAGAGATAAAACATCATTTCATTCGTGATCATGTGATTAAGAAAGATATATGCTTAGAATATATAAATACAAATGATCAAATTGCTGACATATTTACAAAGCCTTTGGCTGAGGAAAGGTTCAATCACCTTAGAAGACCTTAGGATTTTCAAGATTCAATGACTAATGTGTGTGTATTGAAGTTTTGATGAAAACAAGAAATTTTCGGATCCAGAATTCGGATGCACTACAGAAAATTCGGTGAGTGAAAGGAAACAGAGACTTTTGATCAAGAATTCGGACGCAGGTTAGAAAATTCGGTCTACCAAAATTTCTGAACTGAAGAAACAAAAAATTTTGATCGAAAATTCGGACGCAGACCTGATAATTCTATCGTCTGAATTTTACAGACGCGACTGTTTAAATGAAAATTAAACAGTCTTCTCAACACTTCAACTTTCGAATTTCACATCCTTTTAAAAGGCTCTCATACCCATTCACATCCGAATCAAAATCCCTTCAAAACCACACATTCTCATCCTGATTTGCATTCACTTTTGAACTTCTAACCCTAAATTCATACCAAGAATCGGAACTTCTCAACAGAAAATATCAATGGTGAGAACAAAGAAGCCAAATGTTGAGAAAGGGAAAGGAAAGGCTAAGGAAAGAGATGGAGACTCAATCCTCAACCAACCAAGAAGAATTTGAATCCCTCAAACATTATGTGGAGTTGACAGGTTTGTCTCGATCAAGGCTACTCATGAATTTGATGAATGGAATAAAAATAGCAGAAAGATTATCCCTGGATATAAGATGGATGTTGATAAATTCTCTAGCATGGATATTGTTCTATCTTGATATATGAATTCTATGCAAACCTAAAAGAGAAAAGAATTGAGGTTGTAGGGGATAATGTGATACAATGGTATTCATTTAGAGTATCCCAAGTTGACATTGAATTTAGTGAAGCATTGATAAACAGAATTTGTGGAGTAGGTGACAATGGAGCTAGATATTATTCACCTTCCATGCATTGCTATGATCGTGAACTCATTACATATGTTAGATTTGAAGAGGCATTTACCAATGGAAGAGGGTTTAGATCTATAAAAGAGAGTGAAATCAAGAACTTGGATGCTAGAGGTAGAGTGTTGCATCATATGGTAACTACTATGATTGTTCCTAATTTTGGACATAAGTCATCAGTTGGAAATATGCATATGGTAATCATGTTAGCCTTGCATGAGCCATAGGAGATTGAACTTTGGTTATATAGCCTTGAAACACATGATTACTGCCAGAAAAATAGTAACCAAGGCATTCCCATTTGGAAGGTTGTTGACAAGAATCTTTAAGCATTTTAAGATTAAACTTCCGGGAGGAGAGTAAGCTTTTAAGAGTGGGAGATTTACACTAATGAAACTCTTAAGAGAATGCAATTAGTTCTTGATGAGGATAATGTATGGAGGACAAAAAGAGAACCCCTACAAAAAGAATAGAAATAGAAGGAAAGATAGAAAATGAAGAGAAGGAAGAAGAAGAGGATGAAGAAGAAACCTTGCTAGAGAAATGAAGACAAAGAGGAAGCATGACACCTCAAGTGAGGGGAGCAACCTCCAACAAAAAGGAAATTGTTTGAAGAAGAAACTGGAATTGGTTCAAGTGGTGAAGGAGTAACTAGAGGTGACACCATAGTGGCCAAAGCATTCCAAGAAGTCTTGAACAATCATGTCAAAGAAATGGAGAAGATGTATAAGTTTTTTGAATCATATGCTCCAATGGTTCTTGGAAAGTTAGATGGAATGGAGAGTAGGGTAAAGTACATTGAAGAAATCCTTATGAGAAATACTCAAAGTGCTGAAGGACCCTCTACGTCTCAAGATGGAAATGAGGAAGAAGGAGATAAAGAAGAAAAGAAAGGAGATGATAATGACAGCAATGATGAAGATGATGATCAAGGTGGAAATGAAGAGACTGTGGCAGAGGAAGAAGAGGAAGAACATGCACATGAAGAGCCACAAATAGGAGGCAGCCAAGTAGCTCAAGCTGAAATAGTCTCTCCATCAACAATCTCTTTCAGTTGCGGAAGAGTGAAGCACTTGGTCATCTAGAAAGGAGTGAGCCGAGCCTCCCCATCAACATCAACATCAACATCACAAGACTAAGCTTTTTTTCCTTCTATTCTATTTACTGCTTGTAAGTTGCTTATCCATATTGATTTTTTATATAATTTTGAACTTGTTAAGTATTTTGCTGCATTTTATATAATAGTGAAGTTCAATGATGAAATCTTAGTGATGAGAGCTTCCTTTATATGCTAAATTGATAGTCTCATTTTCATTGATCCCTCTTTTATGTTTTTTTTGAGTGACGACAAAAGGGGGAGAAAAATGATGATATGATGACTGCAACAATAGTCTTGCAATTTTGTAAAGCAAACTGAGTTGCAATAACTTTGGATTAAAAATTCAGATGCATCCATATTTGTAGCCAAAAAGTGATCTTTTGTTGTTCAAATATGTTTTAATCTCTTCCATTATGTTTGAACAACCTTAGGAAAGCTTTATTTCGCTTTAAACATTCATTATATTGAATTTATTACAATTTGGACTTGAAATCTCAAAATTCATATGCATGAGTTTAAAAATTCGGATGCATGTTCTGAAATTTGGATGCATCCATATTTTGTTACCAAAATGTGCTCCTTGATTGTTCCAATTGATTCAAATATGTTTTAATCTCTTCTAATATGTTTGAACAACCTTAGGAAAGCTTATTTTCAAAATTGCAGCTTTCATTTCTCCAATTTTATTGTTTGAACTTGATGTGTCAGATTCGGATGCTTAGCATCACAAGTCCAAGCTTGTTGAAAAATGAGCACAATCTAAGAGGAAGCATTGTTAAACTGTTACAACCTTTAAAACCTCTCTTAGAAGTTTTCTTAAATGCTATATCTTCTATTCTAGTTAGTTGGAAGGTAGGAGGAAAATGGAGGTTGGTTGGGTCATAGGCTCATATTGAGCCTTTTGTATGTCAATGTGATAAATTGGTTATTTTCTATCATTGACATTAATACTTCTATGTACTTCATTGTTTTAATCTATCACATTTTGCATCAAAGTTTGTCATCATCAAAAAAGGGGGTGATTGTTAGCCCTAAGGGCAAATCATGTAGTTTTGATTAATGACAAATATTGATGAGGACTAATATGCTTGTATGTTGTGTGATAGGTTTTGTAAACTAAGAAGTATGAAGTCTCATTGCATTGAAGCCAAAGTGCAAGAACAACTTCAGTAAAGCAAAGTGATTGAAGTTTGAAGAAGGTTATTCATAGAAGATCTAAAGGCATTGAAAACTTGAAGTGTAGAGTGTATATACTTAGTAGGTAAATCTCTATGTAAACTCTACACTTGTATGTCTTGGTTATCATTGAATGCATAAGAGAGCATAAAATGAGTTTTATGATCTTAAAAGGTTTTGAATAATTTTTTTAATGAATGTGGTTTTGTGTCCTAAAAGTTTTTAAGTAAACTTTATATGATCAAAGGAATTTTATTTTCGTTTTCAAATTTATATATGTCTAATAAGTTTTCTATACATACCAAATGTTTTTTAAACTTATTGAAGTTAAATCTCAAATGAAGTTACAAAGTTTGAATATGCTTCCAAAAAATTAAGTCGTCTGAATTTTGTAGCAAAATTTTGCTACTGTTTTTCTAGAGAAATTCAGAAGAAGATTCGGACGCGTGAAGAAAAATTTGGTCGTCCGAATTTTGGCCTTCAGCATGGACACTGTTTTTCCAGAGAAATTTGGACAAAGATTCATACGCAGCAGGAAGAATTCGATCGTCCGAAAATTTCAGATGCAGAATTTGGTCGTTCGAATTTCCTGAAAATAGCCGTTAACTAGCTATTTTATAGTAGTTAAAACTGATTTTCAAATTCTATAAAAGCTATAAACATGTAATCTTTTGTAAGTTTTGAATTCTTGAAAACTCTATGAATTCTAAAGCTTTTTACAAACATTTCTTAAGCTCTCTTATGTCTTGTGCATTCAATTGATCAATCAAAAGACATCAAAGTGTGAAGGTGCAAGTTTGTGTAAAATCTACCGACAAGTGGTAACATCTACACACTCTTATCTTTTTATCGAATTGTGTTTTTCTACTAGCTGTTGCAAGGTTATCTTGATAACATAAAACCCTTTAGACAAGGGTGATCCTTGAAGTTGTGATTCAAGGTTGTTTGAGATCTAAAACCATTGTGTGTGGTGAGCCTTGTTTGTTAAAGTAACTAGAAGAAGTTGAGAGTGTAAAACCATAGTGTGATGAGCCTCTCTTGTAATTTGTAAACCTGAGCATATAGTAGACTGGTTGAAATCCTTAAGTGTGCAGGCTTAAGGTAGTGTACGTAAATCTTGAGGATCGAACCACTATAATTTGATTGTGTTCTTTGATCTTACTTTCTTGTATTGATGTGCTATAAATTGCTTATAACTTGACTCATATAATATGTTCTTTACTTAGATGTATAAAAGGTTTTAATTTGTGAAAATTAGCCAAATATCTAATTCACCCCCCCTTAGGTTTTTCACTTCCTTCTTCTTGCCTTGCCACATTCTCTTCATTGCCTCCTTGATCATTATCTCCATCATCACTGTTATCATCTTCATCTTCTATCTTGCCTTTCTTATCTTCATCATCCTCATCTTTATCTTCATGCCTAGAGGCTCCTTCACCACTTTGTGTATTCATTATTATAATTTCTTCAATATTCTTCACTCTACTCTCTAATCCATCCAACTTTCCAAGAACCACTAGGGCAAAGGATTCGAAGAACTTATACATCTTCTCCATTTCCTTGACATGATTATTCAAGGCTTCTTGGAATGCCTTAGCTACTATGGTGTCACCTCTAGTTACTTCTTCACTTCTTGGATCAGTCTCAATATTTGGTTGAGGAATTTCTTCAAATAATCTTCTTTTTGTGGGAGGTTGCTTCCCCTCACTTGAGGTATCATGCTTTCTCCTTGTCTTCATCTCTCTAGCAAGAGTTTCTTCTTCATCTTCTTCTTCCTCAGTTTCTTCACCTTCTTTAATCTCTTCTCTTCTTGGAGTGGTATCTCTTTTAGTTCTCCATATATCATCATCAAGAACTAACTGCATTCTCCTAAGAGTTTCATTAGAATAAATCTCCCCACTCTTAAATGCTTGCCCTCTCCCTGGAAGTTTAACTCGAAAATACTTAAAAATTCTTGTCAACATCCTTCCAAATGGGAATGCCTTGGTTACAGTCTTTCTTGCAGTGATCATGTGCTTCAAGGCAATATATCCAAAATTCAACCTCCTATGTTCATGCAGGGCTAACATGATTACCATGTGCGTGTTACCAACAGATGACTTATGCCCAAAGTTTGGAACAATCATAGTAGTAACCATGTGATGCAATACCCTACCTCTAGCATCTAAGTTCCTGATTTTCCTCTCTTTAATGGACCTAAATTCCCTTCCATTAGTAAATGCTTCTTCAAATCTTTCATTTGTGAAGAGTTCACGATTATAACAATGCATGGAAGGTGGGTAATATCTTGCTCCACTATCACCTACTCCACAAATTCTGTTAATCAAAGCATCACTAAATTCAAAGTCCACTTGGGATACTCTAGATGAATACCATTGAATCATATCATCCCATACCAGTTCAGTTCTTTCTTCCTTGAGGTTTGCATAAAATTCATATATGAGGGTGGGATAGATTTCTTCATCAATGAACAATAAGCTACTCCAACCAATATCACCAAAGAATGACAGAACATTATCCATATTTGACAGTTTATCAACATCCACCTTATAACCAGGGATAATTTTTCTGTTATTTTTGTTCCATTCATCAAATTCGTGAGTAGCTTTGATGGAAACAAACCTATTAACTCCAGACAATGTTTGAGGGATTCGAACTTTTCTTGGTTGATTGATGATTGAGTCTCCATCTCCTTCCTTTGCTTTTCCTTTCCCCTTTTCAACATTTGGCCTCTTTGTTCTCATCATGATGTGAATGCGTGAAAACTAGTGAATTTTAGAATAAATCTAGGGCTTGGAATTCAAAAATGAAGACAAATCGAAGTAAATATGGTGAAATCTTTAAGAGATTTTGATTCGGACATGAATAGGTATGTGTGGATTTAAAATGGGAGAGAAATTCGGAAGTTGATATATCAAGGAAACCGTTTGATTCTTATTTAAATCGCTGTATCTGTAAAATTTGGACGGCCGATTTTTTAGGTCTGCGTCCAAATTTTCGATCAAAAGTCTCTGTTTCTTCAGCTCAGAAAAATTCGGTCGACCGAATTTTCTGTAGTGCGTCCGAATTTCCGATCGAAAGTTTCTGTCTTTCTAATTCATAAAATTCGGTCGATCGAATTTTCTATGTTGCTTCCGAATTCTACGTTCGAAACTTTCTATTGTCACAAAACTGCAACAAACACATTAGTAATTGAATTTAGAAATTCCCAAGATCCTTCTTAGGTGATTAAGCCTTTCCTCAACCAAAGGCTTTGTAAAAATATCAGCAATTTGATCATTTGTACTTATATATTCCAAACATATATCCTTTTTAGCCACATGATGCTTAATCTCTATATGCTTTGTTCTAGAATGTTGTATGGGATTTATGCTCAAATTGATAGCACAAGTATTTTCACATAGTATAGGCACACAATTGAATTTAAGACCATAATCAAGTAATGTATGCTGCATCCATAACGATTGTGCACAACAACTACCCGCAGCTATGTATTCAGCTTCAGCAATAGATAATGACACACAAGCTTGCTTTTTACTATACCAAGACACAAGGCAACTACCAAGAAACTGACAATGACCACTTGCACTTTTACTTTCAACCTTGCACCCAACATAATCAGCATCTGAATACCCAACAAGCTCAAAGGATGTAGATTTTGAAAACCAAAGACCATAATCATGAGTATCGATTAAATAACGAAAGATACATTTAACAGAAATTAGATGAGATTCTTTAGGGCAATATTGAAATCTAGCACAGAAGCACACAACAAACATAATATTTGGTCTACTTGCTGTGAGATAGAGTAAACTTCCAATTATATCTCTATAGGATTTCTCATCAACATTTTTACCTTTTTCATCTTTGTCAAGTTTAGTTGATGAGCTCATTGGAGTACCTATTCCTTTTGCCTGATCCATTCCAAATCTTTTCAAGAGCTCCTTGGTATATTTTTCTTGATTTATGAACACTCCATCTTTGGTTTGCTTAATTTGCAGCCCAAGAAAGAAATTCAGTTCTCCCATCATACTTATTTCAAATTCATTTTGCATAGATTTGGCAAATTCCTCACAAAGAAATGTGTTAGTAGCACCAAAGATAATATCATCAACATAAATTTGCACAAGTTAAAATTTCATTATTATTAGATGTTCTTATAAAGAGGATTGTGTCCACTTTTCCTTTTGCATGACCTTTTGACAGAAGAAAAGCACTCAATCTTTCATACCAAGCTCTTGGAAGTTGTTTCAATCCATATAGAGCTTTTGTTAATTTAAACACATGATTTGAAATGTTTCATGAATAAAACCTTTTCTTCAATAAAACCATTTAGAAAAGCACTTTTGACATCCATTTGAAATAATTTGAAACCTTTAAAGCAAGCAAAAGCCAAAAGCATTCTTATAGACTCTAATTTGGCTACTGGAGCAAAAGTCTCATCATAATCAATGCCTTCTTCTTTGTTGAACCCTTGAGTAACAAGTCTACCCTTATTTCTAACAACTTCTCCTAGTTCATTTAATTTATTCCTGAAAACCCATTTTGTACCGATAATGGAATGATCACTAGGTCTTGGAACAAGAGTCCAAACTCTATTTCTTTCAAACTGATTTAACTCTTCTTCCATAGCAATGATCCAAAAATTATCACACAAGTACCGCCTTGTTTTGACTCCTTGCTAGACATCACAAATGATTTGCTCCTTAGGATGGCCCCTTTCGTATGTTAGATCCTTTGGAAGTTCTTAATCATTACTTGGTTGACCATCTTGTTTTTTTCTCCATCATTTCTTCTTCCTTGGCATTTTCTTCCAAAGTAGGTACTTGATGATAAGTTTGATTTTCAACCATTGAGGAACCTGCATCATCTTTACTTCTTCATTGAAGGTAAATGTTAGATTCAGCAAAGGTTACATGTATGGTTTCTTCAACACATAATGTTCTTTTATTATAGATTCGGTATGCCTTTTTATTTGAAGAATAGCCAAGAAATATACCTTCATCAGATTTTCTGTCAAACTTACCAAGATTATCACTAGTGTTTAAGATAAAACACTTACGACCAAAAACTTTAAAACAGACAATTGAAGGAGTTTTATCAAATAAAAGTTCAAAAGGTGTTTTTCTTATGAAAGGTCTTAATAAAACTCTATTCATTACATAGCAAACAGTATTTACAGCTTCAGCCCAAAAGTATTTTGGCAAAGAATTTTCACAAAGCATTGATCTAGCCATCTCTTGTAAGGTTCTCTTTTTCCTCTCAACAACACTATTTTGTTGAGGTGTTTTGGCAGCTGAAAAATTATGAGTAATGTCATATTCATCACAAAATTTTGTAAACTCTTGATTGCAAAATTCTCTTCCATTGTCTCTTCTAATAGAAATCAGTTTATATTCAAGGGATGTTTGAACCTTTTTGAAAAGTTTTGCAAATTCATGAAATATTTCATCTTTTAGAGCTAAGAAGAGCACCCAAGTAAATCTTGAAAAATCATCTACAATCACATAAGCATATCTTTTACCACCAAGACTAGTGGTCCTCATTGGTCCAAATAAGTCCATGTGAACTAGTTCAAGAGGTTTTGAAGTAGAGACCATTTTCTTTGGTTTAAAAAATGTTTTTGATTGTTTTCCATATTGACAAGCATCACAAAGACGTGTTTTATCAAAATGCATTTTGGATAATCCTCTAATTAGTTCTTGGGTAGACAGTTTATTCAATAAGTCCATGCTTACATGTCCTAATCTTCTATGCCACAAAAATCCATCATTATCATGAATGGCAAGACATTTGATATCATTTGTGATCAGTTCATCAAGATATAGCACATATACGTTTCCAACTCTTTTAGCAATAAAGATGGTTTTGCTACTTGCACTATCAAAAATAGTACAAGTATCACATTTAAATTCTACTTTCCATCCATTGTCACATAATTGACTAATGCTAAGTAAATTATACTTTAAACCATCAATAAGCAATACTTGTTTAATAAGAGAAAAGGACCTTTTACCAATGTTACTTGTTCCAAGTCTTTTTCCTTTCTTCTTATCACCAAATGTGACAAAGCCTTCACTTGTTGCTTGAAGCTCACTAACAAATGAGGCAATTCCTGTCATATGTCTTGAGCACCCACTGTCAAGAAACCATTTTGTGGCACTTGATCTTGAATCAAATTGAACCTACACCAAATTAGAAATAGTGATTTTTGGTATCCATATTTTCTTGGGTCCAAGGGGGTTAGTGATATTTCCTTTGACTTTCCAAATGGTCTTAACACCATTTTCTATCTTTCTTTTTACAAAACATTTTGATACCTTGTGTCCATGCTTGCCACAATATGTACAACAAATATGATGCCTAGAATTAGAGTTTCTTTAGCAAAAGTGTTTTTATATTTAGGAACATAGCTATCATGAGTGAAACCAAGACCATGTTTTGTAAATGAAGATCTTTGATAACCAAGTAATTTACTTAAATTTTCTCTTCCATTTGTAAATTTTTCAATGCATGAAGTAAGATCATTAACTTTTCTTTTCAAAATCTCATGATCAATGAGTGAAATACCTAAGAGGGGGTGAATTAGGTATTTGGCTAATTTTCGCAAATTCAAATCTTTTATATGTATAGATCACTTACAGATGATATGAATAAGAGAGAAACAAATTATGGCAAAGCAGTATAAGAAATGTAAACAATTGAACACAAACAATTTATAGTGGTTCGATCCTCAAGATCTACCTCCACTACCTTAAGTATACACTTAAGGATTTCAATAACTCTACTATGTGCTCAAGTTCACATATTACAAGAGAGGCTCACCACACTTTGTTTTACACATACAACCTCTTCTAGTAATTTTTACAAACAAGGCTCACCAACCTATGGTTTTATATCTCAAACAACCTTGAATCACAACTTCAAGGATCACCCTTATCTAAAGGGTTTTAGGTTATCAAGATAACCTTGCTAGAGCTAGTAGATCAACACAATTGAATAAGTAAAGAAGAGTGTGTAGATGTTACCACTTGTTGGTAGAATTTACACAAAGTTGTACCTTCACACTTTGATGTTTTTGGATTGATCAATTGAATGCACAAGACATAAGAGAGCTTAAGAAATGTTTGTAATAGACTTTAGAAAGCTTAGAATATTTAAAGATTCAGAACTTACAAAAGATTGCACGTTTATAGCTTTTATAGAATTTAAATATCAGTTGAAACAGCTATAAAACGGCTAGTTAACGGCTACTTTCAGGAAATTCGGACGACCCGAATTCTGCGTCGAATTTTTTCGGACGACCGAATTTTTTCTCGCTGCGTCCGAATCTTCTTCCGAATTTCTCTGGAAGAACAAAGTGACCATGCTGAAGGCCAAAATCTGGACGACCGAATTTTTTTGGTTGCGATCCGAATCTTCTTCCGAATTTCTCTGGAAGAATAGTAGCAAACTTTTGCTACAAAATTCGGACGACCGAATTTCATGGAATTGTGTTCAAACTTTGTAAAATCATTTGAAATCAATCTTCCAAGTATTTGAAATACATTTGATATATATAGATAACTTATTAACCGAATTTTTCTTCATGCGTCCGAATCTTCTTCCGAATTTTTCTGGAAGAACAGTAGCAAACTTTTACTACCAAATTTGGACGACTGAATTTCATGGAATTGTGTTCAAACTTTGTAAAATCATTTGAAATCAATCTTCCAAGTATTTGAAATACATTTGATATATATAGATAACTTATTTAGACAAATATAAGTTTGAAAACCACAATCAAACTCATTTGATCATTTAAAGTTTACTTAAAAACTTTTAGAACACAAAACCACATTTGCTAAAGATTCATTCAAAGTCTTTTTAAACTTAAGAAACCAATATTATGCTCTCTTATGCATTCAATAGACTCCAAGACATACAAGTGTAGAGTTCACATAGATATTACCTATCATCATACCTACTCTTCACTTCAAGTCTTCAATGCCTTGAGTTTATCTTTGAATACACCTCAAAAGACTCATAGCTTAATGAGGTTATTCTTTGCTCTTCCTCTTGAAGGCAATGAGACTTCAAACTTCTTTCTTTACAAATCCTATCACACAATATAAACATATTAGTTCTCATCAATATTTGTCATGAATCAAAATTACATGATTTTCCCTTAGGGCTTACAATGAGCATTTTTTTAAGAGAAGTAACTTTTATGCAAAGCTCTTTATTTTCGAAAGATGTGTTTTGTATGGTTGTTTTCACATCAACATACTTGGATTTTCAAATTCCCAGCCCTACACACCGCTCAAAACTCACTGCATTTCTGTTAGAAGATCAAAAAGGTGAGAACTAAAAGAGCAAATGTTGAAAAAGGTAAAGGGAAAGCAAAGGTCAGTGAAGAAGGACGAATTCTCAATGAACCAAGGAGAATTAGGGTTCCTCAATCATCATCTGGAGCAGACAAATTCATCTCAATCAAAGCTACATCAGAATTTGAAGAATGGAACAAGAAATCAAGAAAAATCATCCCTGGAAACAAGGTTGATTTTGAAAAGCTCACCAACATGGGTAATGTTCTATCTTTGTTTGGTGATATTCGGTGGAGTAATTTATTGGCTATAGATGAAGAGTATTATCCCTCTCTTGTATATGAATTTTATGCTAATCTAAAAGAAGAAAGAATAGAATATGAGGGAAAAGATGTTAATCAGTGGTATTCCTCTAGAGTCTCACAAATAGATTTTGAATTCAATGATGCATTGGTAAATAGAATTTGTGGAGTGAGTGATGTTGGAGCAAGATATTTTTCTTTGGGACAACACTACTATGAACGAGAACTATTTACAAATGCTTGATTTGAAGAAGCTTTCACCAATGGTAGAGAATTTAGGAGCATTAAGGAAAGGGAAGTTAAGGCTTTAGATACAACCATGATAATTCCTAATTTTGGTCACAAAACATTTGTGGGGAACATTCATATGATAATTATGCTTGCTTTGCATGAGCATAGGAGGTTGAATTTTGGATACATGGCATTGAAGCATATGATTGGTGTTAGAAAGACTGATAACAAGGCTTTACCATATGGAAGACTTCTGACAAGATTCTTCAAACTTTTCGGGTCAAGCTTCCTATTAGAGGACAAGCTTTTAAAAGAGGACAAATCTATACAAATGACTCTCTCAAAAGGATGCAATTGACTCTTGATAATGAGGGAGTATGGAGAACTACAAGGAAGACCCCTCCAAAGAGAGTTGAAGCTGAGGAAAGTGAGGAAATTGAAGAAGAAGAAGAAGAAGAGGCAGAGACATGGGCAAGGGAAATGAAAACTAAGAAAAGGCATGATTCAACAAGTGAGGGGGAGCAGCCTCCCTCCAAAAGAAGACTCCTTGAAGAAGAGCCAACTTCACAATCACATCCTACTGCTGGGGAAGGTATTAGTGCTGAAGAGATTTCAAGAGAAAATAAAATTCAAGAAGCACTAAACAACCACATGAAAGAAATGGAGAAAATGTATAAATTATTTGAAACATTTGCTCCTATGGTGCTTGGAAAACTGGACAGTTTGGAGAATATAGTCAAGCACCTTGAGGAAATACTAATAAGAAATCCTCAAAGTGGTGAAGGACCTTCTAGAACTCAAGAGGAAAAGGATGATGACCACGATGAAGATAACAAAAAAGGTGAAGAAGGCAGTGACAGTGATGATGATGATGATGATGATGATGATGATGATAATCAAGGGAATGGCAATGAGCAGGTCATGGAGTCTCAAGGAGGAGATCAAGGATTGCAGCAAGCTGGAATCAGTCAAGAAGGAGGTCAAACTGCAAGAGCTGAAACAGCAACTCCATCAAATCCAACATTTGGCCATGGAAGAGTCAAGCATGTTGCTGGCAAGAAGAAATCAAGAAAGGACTCTCCATCAATATCCAAAGACTAATCATATCTTCACTCTCATTTCCATTTACTGCTTTTATGTATTCTGAACTTTTATTGGCATGTTTTATGCATATATCTCTGTTTTTGCACTTTTAAGTTTTCTGCACTCTATCACTAGTGTAGTATGGCCTATGTAATAGCTTTAACGGTATGAAGCTCAATGATGAAACCTTAGAGTTGAGAGCTTCCTTTAGTCATTAATAGTCTCATTTTCATTTTCCCATTCTTGAATGATGACAAAAGGGGGAGAAAGAAGAAGAATGAGCTGTGTGCTACAAAATCTGCAAAAATGTGAAATGTGTGTGCTTCTGCAATATATGTTATATGTACAATGTGTGTTTGGCATGTTTTGACTATACAGTTGAAATTTAAACTAGAAAGAATTATAATATGTGAGGATAGAATTTATAAGTTTGGACTTGAAGTTCGGATGCAAACCAAAAAGTTCGGGTTCATCCAAACTGTCTTGCCAAAACTGATTTTTCTGTTGTTCAAACTGTTTGAAAACTGTTTCAAATCCTTCTATCATATTTGAACGACCTTAGGAAGGCTTATTTTCAAATATTACAGCCTTCATCTCACATATTTTAAAGTTTGGACTTAAAATTTAAAAGTTCGGATGCATCCATATTTTGTTGTCAAAATGTGCTCCTTTGTTGTTCAAATTGATTCAAATATGTTTTAATCTCTTTTAATATGTTTGAACAACCTTAGAAAAGCTTATTCTAAAAAATTACAGCTTCCATTTCACTTATTTTATTGTTTGGACTGGATATGTCAGATTTCGGATGCTTAGCATCACAAGTCCAAATTTGTTGAAAAATGAGCACAATCTAAGGGGGAGCATTGTTAAGCTTTTTCAACCTTAAAACCTCTCTTAGAATTTTTCTAAATACTTATATGCTATATTTTCTATCTTTGTTGGAAGGAAGGAGGTAAATGGAGGTTGGTTGGGCCATAGGCTCATATTGAGCCTTTTGTATGTCAATGTGCTAAATGCTTTGTTGTACTGCATTGTTTAAATCCATCACATTTTGCATCAAAGTTTGTCATCATCAAAAAGGGGGAGATTGTTAGCCCTAAGGGCAAATCATGTAGGTATGATTAATTTTGAATAATGGCAAACATTGATAAGAACTAATGTACTTGTATGTTGAGTGATAGGATTGATAGATTGAGAAGCATGAAGTCTTATTGCCTTGGAGTCACAATGCAAGAACAACTCAATTATGCTAAAGGTGATTGAAGATTAAAGAGTATGTTCAAGATGATTGAAGGCATTGAAGACTTAGAGTGCAGAGTTCTTATACTAAATAGGTATATTTTTTTGTAAACTTTACACTTGTATGCCTTGGAATCAGTTGAATGCATGAGAGAGTACAAAACTTGTTTTTAAAATGGTTTTCAATAAACTTTGTGATAACAAGTATGTTTTTGAAATCTCAAATGATCTTAAGAAGATTTTGTATGATTAAAATGTTGTGGTAACAGTTTTTGTGTTTACATGTGCCTAAATGATGTGTCCATTCATGCAAAATGGTTTCAGTATTATTAACAATGATTTTCAAAAGTTTTGACTAAGTTTGATAAGTTTGGATGCATGTTTGGTCGTCCAAACTTTGGAAATGGTTACTGTGCTTCTAGAGAAGTTCGGACGCAAGTTCGTACGCATTGAGTAAAGCTATCTTGCTTGAGTCGTTCTCATCAAGTTCCTCCATAGGCTTTAGTTCCCTTGTAATTCCATCAGCTTTTATTCTCATAGGCACATAGGGACCTTTCTCAATGATACTTCTCAAATCAAAGTTAATAGAACAAATAAAAATTCTAATTCTAGATTTCCAAAATGTATAATTAAAACCATCAAACAAAGGAGGTCTATTTGTAGAGGAACCTTCCACATAAGGCAAATTTGATAAACTAGCCATATAATCTTTACTTCTAGGTTGTTAGACCTTAAAAAAAAGACCTTGCTCTAACACCAATTGAAAGACCTAAGGGGGGGTGAATTAGGTCTTTGGCTAATTATAAAAAATCTTTTCCCTTTTTACAAATCCTTTGCCTTAATAAAAGCTCTTCTTTAAATTCACAAACTTGAAGTTTATACGTGATTTAATGGTTAAGACAAGATTATGAAGCTATAAGACCACAACAAATCAATCAACAACTATGAACAAATAATAATAACACAAGTATGTAAACAAGTAAAGTTATAAAGAAATGAACACACGATGTATAGTGGTTCGATCTCTCTAAGATCTACATCCACTACATTGAGTCCACACTCAAGGATTTCAACCAATTCACTATATGATCAATTTAGGCAATTACACAAGAGGCTCACCCAACAAGGGTTTTATACCAACAACCTCCTTTGCAATCCTACAAACAAGTAAAGCTATAAAGAAATGAACTTGCATCCAAATTTTTCAAACTTTGTCAAAACATATTCAAATCAATTCAAACAAGTTGGAAAACGCTCTAGCCTCAAAGATAAGTCATTAAAGACCTTTTAAGTACAAATACCATTGATGAAAAACTTGATAATTCATGTAAGTTCAAGACCATTGAAACCATATAAATCAAGTTTTGTGCTCTCAATTGCAACTCATAGATTCCAATGCTTAAGAGTGTAGGTTTTATAAAGTTTACCTATTAAGCACATGTAAACTACACTTCGTGTCTTCAAAGCCTTCAATCATCTTGAACAAACTCTTCAATCTTCAATCACTTTGACATATTGGAGTTGTTCTTGCATTTTAGCTTCAAGGCAATGAGACTTCATACTTCTTAATCCAACAATCCTATCACACAAACGACATAAAGATTAGTCCTCATCAATGTTTGTCATTAATCAAAACTTAATCATGACCACATGATTTGCCCTTAGGGCTAACACATTTTTTCCTCCAAACACCTAATTAAAACCCTATCTAAAGAGATAGAACTCCAACTAGAGTGATTGAATGCCCCTTTCCCCAAACCAAGCAAAAACCCTAAAAGAACTATGTAGCTAGACCCCTTACTTAAGCATGAAGAAAAAGTTTATCCACTAGGAGCCCTTGAATAAATGAATCAAGAATTCTAGTTGAAAGATGCCACAATGATGGTTCAAACCCTTGATAAGTCTAGATAAGAGAAGGCACGAAGAGATACACTCTCAAGCTCTCAAGAACAAAGTTCATTTGATAAAAATTTATAAGGTAATTAGCTTCTCTTTGGGCAAGTTTTTGAAGCAAAAACTATTTGAATAAAAGGCAGAATCGAGACAGATACAGAACAAACTAATGATATTAATCATAACAGACATTTTTTTTCTTGGAGATAATTTCATTTTGATTGAGTTATTGATATAAGGAAAAAAAGGAAAACTTAAAAATTAAGGTGGACAAAAATCTTTTTTTTTTTGTTTGTGAAGAGAGTATATATACAAGTGTAGCCCTAAAGTATTTAATATGGGGCATTTTGGGGTTAAAACCTCTTAGTAACAACTTAAAATGTGAAAAAAAGGTCAAGTAAAATAAAGAAAAAATGACAAAAGCTGAAACTGGCCTGTGTTGGAATAGGGCTGGGTGGCGATGCTTCAACCCAATAGTTTAGGTGCACTTGAACTACTATTTGCAGCTAAGGTCACTTTGGTCCGATTTGAGTTTTTTCACTTCCCAAATCAATTTTCATAAATTTCCACAACAATATTCATGCACAAAGTCTCTCTTGTAGTGTCCTTGCGGTCTCCAAAATACTTGAGTTCTTGGAGCAACATCTTGGTCTCATCATGGATCTCTTTGCTTGAGCCCTTGTCAACGGTCCTCTATAGATAACTTCTTCACTTGCATCTTGATTCATATCAGTTTAGTTTTGAGATTTTTGTCTTAAGTGTGATAAAAATTAAATTATTTATGAGAGAAAATGTGGGTTCTATACTTAAAATTTTTCCTTTGATTCTGAAACAGAATGCTTCCCAAGTACAGCTCGTGTTCAATTAAAGATCAAACTGTCAAGCCCTCAAATAACCACTTTACTAAAGAAGAAGAACCCGATGATTCTTCTACAAATTAGAAGTTTTTATGGATTTCATACGCACTTTAGATACTAAATAAATAAATACTTGTTGTATTTTCATGTCTCTCATTTGTACACTCAAAATTTGTTGCATATAAATATCTGACATGCGCAGTGAAACTATTCAAGTCAATTTGAAATTAAATTTCAAGCTTGTGTATGTTGCTCTAAAGGATGACACTGGGAATATGCTCATCCCAAGGCTGCTTATTGCAAGAAAGATTGGCAAAACGACAAGGAGCAAGGCAAAAGCACTTTCATAAAAAGATACAAGAAGCATCAGCTACTAAAAACTCGAGTGTTGCATCATCATTGAATCAAAGTACAATTTCAAAAAAAATCTAGAAATACTATATTTTTCAAAAAATATTTGCGACTTCAAGCAAGAAGACAAAGTTTCAAGTGTTGGCTCTACTTGCAAACCCCTCACATCAAGATTCAACTAAAGATTCAAAAACTTGATTATGCTACTAACCTACAAAAAATATGTTCTCCTTGAAGAAGATAAGGGAGCTGCTAATTAAACACATGTAACATCTACTTCTATTAACTTGACTATCTTGAAAGAGGTAATTTGTGAAATCAAGTCTGGAGAGTTTGATCTGATTAAAGTTGGAGAAGATGGACATTTACTTTTTCCAAAAGAATACTATCAACATCTTGAAGAGTCTCCTATGGATTATGATGTGCCGTCATATGATGAACGATGGACTCTTGTGACTAGCAAAAATAGTTGCAGAAGGAGCAAAAATTAGAGAAATGTTGATAAGAAGTATTGATTAAGAAAATGTGCCAAGAATAAAGAGCTAAAAGGCTAATCCTTCTCTTACATTACCAAATACTTGGCTACCAAAATCACCATCACCCAACACTTTGAGGGATTTTCTACCATAAGGATGTTGGAATATATTTTAAGACCAACTTGGAATTGGAACATTGTAACAATTGTATTAGATAGAGAGACAAAATCTAACAAGTATATATCTTTTTTGATCTTGGGATTTAAGAGTGGGGTTGAGAACAAGAGCAAGAGAAAGAGCTAAATTTCTAACGATTTTTAAGCCTCTAAAATGAATCCTAATAATCTTGGAAAAATACAAATTTTTATTTGATTTAATAACCAATTTCAAATCAAATTAGGATTCATTCTGAATAAAGATTTCATTCAGATTAGAATCTATTGGCCGTAAGGTCAAATCATGTAGTTTAGATTAATGACAAACTAATGTTGGTTAACTTGGATAATGATTGTGTGATAGGATTTTTGGTTAAAGAAGCTAAGTGACTATCTTCATGGAGATAAATTGATAAGGACATCTCAAATGAGCTCAAATACTTGAAGGATGAAGAGTATGTTCAAATAGTTGAAGACTTTGAAGACACTTTAGTGTAGGGATGTACTTGGTTTGTAGGTATAACCTTGTAAACGCTACAATTCTTGCATTTGGAATCTATGCATTACATGTGGTAGCACAAACCTTTCTAACCTTAGTTATGAGCTTAAAAGATTTTGATCACTCTTTGAAATACCACGTGTTTGATAGTGGCTTATTGCTCAAAAACTTTTAAATGACTTATCCACTAGTCCAAAATGATTCAAACTTGTTGTGGTTAACCTTCAAATGATTTGACAAAATTTGAAAAAGTTTGGACAACGAATTTTATCCAAAGAAATTTGAACGTAGAAGTCCAAATTCAATCGACTGAATTGCCTTTAGCAGCCTAATATACGAAAGTTCGGATGACCAATTCGGTCGATTGAATTGCACTGTTACTAGTCGTTATTTGAGGTTGCACTTGAAATTTTAACCATATAAAAGGCTTAAACTCAGATTTTTAGCAACTTTTGCATAAACTGAATATCTTTAAACTCTACTATCTTGAGAATATCAAAGAGTTCTCATTTGTCTTATGCTATATGTGATCATTCAAGATTCCAAAGGCAAAAGTGAATGTGCTAGCATTTGTAATCATCCACCAACATTGTTGGTAAACTCTTTTTGTGTCTCATCTTAACTTTGTTTATTCAAGATTGTCTTAAGGACATAAAACCCATTTAGAGAGGGTGAATCTTGACTCCTGAATTTTAAAAGAGGTTTTGGTATCAAACTCTTGTAGGATGAACCTCTTGTGAACTTGTGTGTATTGTAATTATAGTAGATTTGGTTGAAATCCTTGAGTTTAGACTCAAGGTGGCATATCTATATCTTGAAGAGATTGAGCCACTCTAAATCTTTGTGTTCTTTGCTCTTCTTTCTTTGATTCCCTTTTATTGATCCAACTTCTTTTATCTTGAGAAGTAGTTGACATTTATTACTCTCACATTTAATTGTTATCTTCTCTTCAACAACTTCCTGTCAAAGTTTCTTAAATATTTGGAGGTTGAGTTCCTTTAAAGAGTTTTTAATTAGTCAAAGACTTAATTCAACCCCTCTTAGGTCTTTTAGAATCCTACTCTAAATTTGAACCAAATTAATTAATTGGACAATCCAAACAAATTTGCCCAGTTAATGGAAATACCTAGATCAAAATTCAAAATGCTTTATTAAACTAAATCCAATTGATCTTAGTGCGACCCATTGGGCATTTGTAATGTTGGCTATGACAACATTTGCAACAAAGAATAAGTAGTGTCTAGAAACACATTATTATTCCCAAATTACGAACACATGTTGATTTCACATAATCACTTTATTGATTGTATAATTAATCTTTTTGATCATTGATATCTAAATTGAACACAAGTCGTGAACATATCATAGTTGCAATGTCTAATTTGTGCGTTTCTCAATTTTTGATTACACTTATTTAAAACGACATAGATATATCTACATTGCTTCATCCGTTTGTGACCATGCATTAGTCCTTACTTGATCAAGGGGCCCAAGATATTATTTGTGTATTGTAGAAGGGAAGAATACTATCTTGATTACAAACATACACAACTAGAGCCTTTATGGCACATCTTGTCAGAAATAGCGTTTGGTACTATCTTAGTTTACCACTTGTCACATAGTGAGTCTTATGTACTATCAAGTTAAAAGATCACATATATCACGATCACTAAGAGAATTACGTATGACACTCATTTACTAATCCATGTAATTTCTCATTGTGAGTCGGTCCGGTAGACTGATTCTCTAATAATTTACCCATGTGTTGATTTGATGTCTTATATCCACGACAACTCTTGTTATCAATCTCTACATATAATAAGTCTTAACACATCATTGTTATCTCAATCCATAAGAATGCGTGACTAGGGACATTTAAGAATAGTGTTATAATTATCTTACGATGTTATCACATATGATATTTATTATGTAGAAATAGATAAACACAATAATCAAAATATCCTTTTATTAAATAAAATAATGACACAAGTATGGTCTTAAAGCAAACTGCAATAAAGGATTTGTTGATTTGGATGTAGTCTTGCGTCATGTCATACATGAATATTTAGAAGAATAAAATATCAGAGAGAAAATTGTTGATTGTGGACAAATTATCTCTGAAGATGATGACTTGTTGCTAGGCTCAACACCAATAACATGTCACTATTCACAACTTTGTACTTGAAAGAATGAAGAATAAATAGGATCTTGTTACAGAAAGTGTTCAGAGTAAATATCTTACCCTTGTGGACTTTAAAAGAATTGAGAATTCTAGCTGATGATCAGTAACACCTCATCTTGTAGGCTTTTTACTTGTATTTGTTTTGAGTTAGAACACTAATTATAAGGGAATCAAAATTTATGATACTTTAGTATATAGGAGCAATAAAAATATTTCTTATAAGCCCAAGAATACGCTAATTAGATCCAGCATGTCATTGAAGAACATGACAATAGGCTTCAAATTTTGGAGAGGAGGCAAATTCAGAATCTATTATTGCAAAGAGAAAATGGGTTGCAAAAGGCCGATATAGAATAGAGGTTATTATCATGGAATTGGCTATATCGCTTCAAGATCTACATTTGTTACCTTGAGCCCACACTCAAGGATTTCAATTAAATCAACTATAATCACGATCCACACAAGTACACAAGAGGTTCATCCACGATCCATAACCTCTTTTACAAATGAATAATCAAGGTTCCCCCTTTCCAAAATAGTCTTATTTTCTAGACAACCTTCAATAAACAAAAAGATAAGAGGACAAGGAAAGGGTTTACCAACAAAATTGGTGGATGGTTACAAATGCTAGCACCACTTCACTTTTACTTCTAGAATCTTGAATAATCATATGTAGCACAAGACAAATGATAAATTTTTGGTGTTCTCAAGATATTGGAGTTAAAAGGTATTCAATTTATGCAAAAGTTGTGAAAAATCCAAAGTTTAAGTCATTTATATAGTTTTACAATTCATTTGCAATATTTAAATAACGGCTAGTAATAGTGCAATTAGATCGACCGAATTAGGCTTATTCCGTTCGAATTGGTCGTCCAAACTTTCTGTGCACTAGGATTCCAAGCATAATTCTGTTGACCAAAATTGGACCACTATGTCTGAATTGGTCGTCCAAATTTGTCTAAAAATTCAGCAGCCAATTTTCAATTCAAATATTTGAATTGAAATCTGAACTTTTCTAAACTTTGTCAAATAATTTGAAATTTAACCACAATAAGTTTGAAATCATATTGGACTAAAAGATAAGTCATTTGAAAGCTTTTGAGCACTAAGCCATTATCAAACACTTGGCATTTCAAGAATGATCAAAATTTTTTGAAGCTCATAAGCAAGTTAGAAAACTTTTTGTGCTACCACACGATTGCTTAGATTCCAAATGTAAGGAGTGTAGGGTTTACTTGATATACATATTTAGCAAAAACAAACCTATAGTAAATTGTCTTCAAAGCCTTCAACTTCTTGGACGTACTTTTCATTCTTCAAGCACTTGAGCTTATTTGAGTTATCCATAGCACTATAGCTTTAAGATGATGAGACCACTAAGCTTCCTTAATCAAAATTCCTATCACACAATTAATATACACGTTAGACACCATCAATGTTTGTTATTAATCAAAACTACAAAATTTTTCCTTATGGCTAACAAACTCCAAGTGCAAAAAATGTAGGATTTACATGATATACCTATAAACAACACAATACCCTACACTGTCGGATCCTAACATCCTCTTCAATCTTCAAGCTCTTAAACTCATTTGAGGTGTCCTCTTCACTTTATCTCCAAGGCAATGAGATCGCTAACTTCTTCAATCAGAAAATCCTATCACACAATCATTGTCCATGTTAGCCAACATTAATGTTGTCAATAGTCAAAACTACAAGATTTGCCATTAGGGCCAACGATCTCCCCTTTTTGATGATAGCAAACTTCGATGAAAAATGTGATGGATTTAAACAATGTAGCAGAAAGAAAAATTGATGTTATAAATGATGGATAGACAAATATGTACAACGACAGTAGAATGGGTCATGAGGAGCTTATGACCCAACCAACCTTCATATACCTCATTCCTTCCAAAATAATATAAGATATAGATTTTAAGTATCAACAAAACTTCTTAGGGAGGTTTTAAAGATAGAAAAGGGCTTGTAAAGCTTCCCCTTAGATTGAGCTTATTTTTGAAAAAGTTTGGACTTGAAGGATTATAAGTTCGAATCTGAGTCATATTGAAAATTATGGAAGGTAATGACTACATTTCTTTTTAACAAATGAGCTTTCTCAATGTTGGCCAAGCAAGTTTGAAATGTTTGCACAATTTGGAAAACAAATTGACATATTCTAGTGAAAGTTTTGGACTGAGTTTGAATTGGATTTTATGAGTCCGAATTCAAGATCAAATTTGAATCCAAATTTGAAAAGTTCAACCATTCAAGTTCAAATAAACCTCACAAGTCCAAAAACATCCATGATACAATTTTGCTCTTCTTCAAATTGCCTCCTCTTGAAGGAAAGTTGCTCCTAGGTGACTTATTTCTTCTTTTTGTCTTTCATTTCCTTGCTCGCATCTCTTCTTTATCCTCTTCTTCTTTTTCTTCTTCAATCTCAATTTCTTCACTATATTCTGGCTTTTCTTTCTTTGATGGAGTCTCCTTCTTGGTTTTCTAAGCTCCATCTTCATCAACTGATACTTGCATTCTCTTGAAGGATTCATTGGTTTAGACCGTTCCACTTTTGATTGTCAATCCTCTCTCGGGAAGTTGAACTTGGAAGTGCTTGAAGATCCTTATAAGTAGTCTTCAATATGGAAATTCCTTGTTCTCTATTTTCTCGCGCACATCATGTGTCTCAAGGAAATGTAACCAAAGTTCATCTTCCAATGCTCATGAAGTACAAGCATCACTACCATAAGCATGTTACACACAAAGGACTTATGACCAAAGTTTGGCATGATCAATGTGGTGTAAAACACAACCTCTAGCATCTAATGTCTTAATCTTTCTATCCTTCACAGTTCTAATTCTACCTCCATTTGCAAAATGCCCTTTCAAACCTTTCATAAGTGATGAGGTCATGAAGATAGCAATGTGTCTTGAAGAGTGGTATTTAATCCCTTCATTATCAACACCACAAATTTGGATGACTAAACCATCATTGAATTCAAACTCAATTTGAGATACTCTAGATGAGTACCACTGCACAACCTCATCACCAATATGTTCTGCCTTTTCCTCCTTAAGATTAGCATAGAACTCATATACAAGGGTTGGATAGTAATCACTACCCACAATTAAAAGGCTATTCCAACGAAGAGCACTAATGAGTGATTGCCCATTGTCTATACCAATAAATTTCTCCAAGTATACTTTGTGTCCAAGGATGAATTTTCAATTCATCTTGCCCTAATATTCAAACTCAACCCCAGCCTTGGTTGAGATGAATCTATCAATTCCAAAGGATACTTGAGGTACTCGAATCATCCTTGGTTCATTGATGATCATCCCCCTATCGACTTGCTTCCCTTTGCCCTTTTCTTTGCTAATGCTAGCTCTCTTTGATCTGACCATGTTGATTTTTTGTTAAATGAAGTGGGTTTGAGATGAAATCTAGAGTGTATAGCATGAAAAAAGAGAGGATTTCAAGAGAAAATAATGAAATAAAGATGAAATTTGAGTTTGGATGTATGAAGGTTTGTGGATTTTGAGAGATAAGAGAATTCGGTGAGAGGAATTTGAAAGAATTGAGAGAAACAGTCATTTTATCTTCTTAAAAACCACTAAAATGGCTAGATTAGGACGACTAAATTTTTTGTCATGTTTCCAACCTCCCCAAAACTATCTCAGTGTTAGCAAATTAGTACAACCATATTTTGGGTCATATGTCTAAACTTGCATCCAAATTCTTTTGTGTGGAACTTTTAGATCCAACTTGGACAACCAAATTTCAGGGCATCCATTTGAATATCACATCCTAATTTTACCTATTTTTCCTACACCTTAATACATAAATTAGTAATAGAATTTTGATATTCCCAACCTTTTTCTTAGAAACCAAAACCTTTCCTTAGCCAATGGCATAGTTAAGATGTCAGCAATTTGCTCATTTGTGTAAACATAATCTAAACACACATCGCATTTAGCAATATGATCAGGAATAAAGTGATGTTCAATCTCTATATGCTTAGTTCTAGAATGTTGGAGAGGATTAATTGTTAAGTTTATAGCACTAATGTGATAAAAAAACGGCACACATTTAGATTTTAGACCAAAATCAAGTAAAGTATGCTTTATCCAAAGCACTTGAGCACAACAACTATCGACGGCGATGTATTAGGCCTCGGAGCCAGATAATGAAACAAAAGCTTGTTTCTTGCTATACAAAGAGACAAAACAACTACAAAGAAATTAACAATAACCACTAGTACTTTTACGTTGGACTTTGCATCTGGTATAATCGACATCTGTATAAGCAATAAGTTCAAAACAAGAAGACTTTGTAAACCATAACCCATAGTCATGTATATCAAAAAGATAATGAAGAATACATTTAATAACAATCAAGTGAGATTCTTTTTTATATGATGGAAATCTAGCACATAAGCGCATGACATCATAATATTGGGTCTACTAGCTGTTAGATAGAGTAAACTATCAATCAAACCTCTATATACCTTTTCATCAACATTTTTATCTTTTTCATCTTTATCAAGCTTGGTTGATGAACTCATAAGAGTACCAATTCCTTTAGCTTTATCAATTCCAAACCTCTTTAACAACTCTTTGGTGTATTTTTCTTGATTGATGAATGTTGGCTCTTTTGTTTGCTTGATTTGAAGACCAAGAAAGAAGTTGAGTTCTTCCATCAAGCTCATTTTGAATTCACTTTGCATTATCTTAGTAAATTCATTACAAAGAGATATATTAGTAGAACTAAGACTAATATCATCTGACCTAAGACGGGGGGTGAATTAGGTCTTTGGCTAACTATCAAAATCTTTTCTCGTTTTTACAAATCATTTTCCGTAATAAAAGCTCTTCTTTAAATTCACAAACTTCAAGTTTATATGTGATTTGATGGTTAAGACAAGATGATCAAACAATAAGCTACAACCAATCAATCAACAACAAAGAACTAATAATAATAACGCAAGTATGTAAACGAGTAAAGCTATAAGGAAATGAACACACGATTTGTAGTGGTTCGATCTCTCCAAGATCTACACCCACTACCTTGAGTCAACACTCAAGGATTTTGACCAATTCACTAATTACTAAATCCAAGAAATTACACAAGAAGCTCACCCTTTAATGGGTTTACCACAACAATCTCTTTTCAATCTAATAAACAAGGTTCACCCTTATCACTAAGAGTTTTATGTCACTAGACAACCTAGACCAATCTAATCCTAGGTTTACCCACACACGGGGTTTTACACAACAACCTTGATTAATCTAGTCTATATCTCACCCTCCATAAGGATTTTAAGTCTCTAGACAACCTTGTATCAATCACAACAATAATGTAAAGAGAAAGTTTGGATGTTACCAACACTTCTTGGTGGATGAATACAATAGCTAGCACCACTTCACTTCTTGCCTTTGGAATCTTGAATTTTAACCTTTGAGCACAAGGTAATTTGAGAGCTTTTCAAATAATTTTGATGCAAAACAAGTTAGAGCTTCAAGGATTTCTTAAGTTCAAAAGTTCTTCTAAAAATTTGGAGTTTCTGGCTTTTATAGATTTCAAAAATCAGCTTTAACAGTCATAAAACGGCTAGTAATGGCTAGTTTCAGAAGAATTCGGACGACCGAATTTTTCTTGTACATCCGAATTTTACTGTTTCATGCTATCTGACGTACAAGAAAAATTCAGTGTATCCGAACTTGCGACTGAATTTCTCTGGAAAAATAGTAACCATGCTGGTAGGAAATATTCGGACGATCGAATTTTTTTCCCTTGCATCCGAACTAGCGTCCGAATTTCTCTGGAAGCACATTTAGCCATTTTCAAAGTTTGACGTTCGAACTTGGTGAAATTATTTGAAATTCAACCTCAATAAGTTTGAAAAATATTTTGTATGAATAGATAAGTCATTTAGACACTTTTAAAATCAAAAGCCGTTATCAAAACTCTTTGATCATACAAAGTTTGCTCAAAATCATTTAAGACTCAAAAACACACTTATTGATCAAAAGTTCATTCAAAGTCATTTAAGATTCAAAAACAAGTTTTGTGCTCTCTTATTCATTCACCAGATTCCAAGACACACACAAGTGTAGGGTTTACAAAAGATATACCTATTAAGCACATGTAACCTACACTTCATGTCTTCAAAGCCTTCAATCATCTTGAACAAACTCTTCAATCTTCAATCACTTTGACATATTGGAGTTGTTCTTGCATTTTGGCTTCAAGGCAATGAGACTTCATACTTCTCAATCCAACAATCCTATCACACAAATAACATAAAGATTAGTCCTCGTCAATGTTCTTCATTAATCAAAACTTAATCATAAACCTCATGATTTGCCCTTAGGGCTGACATCATCTGCATAGATTTGTACAAGTAGGAGATCATTATTAAAAGAGATTTTTATAAAAAGTGTTGTGTTAACTTGTCCCCTTGAAAATCCTTTTGAAAGTAAAAATCCGCTTAGTCTTTCATAGGCCATCTTAAGCAGAAAATCAATAGTGATGTCTCCCAAGGAGTTAAAACAAAACGGTTCTTTATTGATAACCCTTTTATCTCATATTGAGGCTAAAAACATTGATGATGCCTTGTGTGATGATTTTTGGATTGTTTCTATGGAAGAAGAACTAAACCAATTTGAACGAAATTAAGTTTAGAATCTTATCCCTAGACCCCACGATCGCCCCGTTATTAGCACAAAACGGGTCTTTAGAAACAAATTAAATGAATCTAGAGAAGTTGTGAGAAATAAAGCTAGACTTGTTGCCTAGGATTAAATCAAGAAGAGAGCATTGATTATGAAGAAACTTTTTCTCTGGTAGCTTGACATGAATCCATAAATATGCTTTTGGCATTTTCTTGTTTTAAAGGTTTTAAACTATTTCAAATGGATGTCAAAACTGTCTTTCTTAATGGTTTTATTGATGAAGAAGTATATGTGGAACAACCTCCCAGTTTTACTCATGAAAAATTTCAAATCATGTTTTCAAACTCTCTAAAGCTTTATATGGTTTGAAACAAGCTCTTAGAGATTGGTGTGAAAGACTAAGTGGATTTTTTTAAACAAGCTCCTAAAGCTTGGTTTGAAAGACTAAGTGGATTTTTACTTTCAAAAGGATTTTCAAGAGTAAAGGTTGACACAATACTTTTTATAAAATCCTCTTGCAACAACGATCTCCCATTGTACAAATCCATTTGGATGATATTATTTTTGGTGCTACTAATGTATCTCTTTATGATGAGTTTACTAAGGTGATGCAAAGTGAATTCAAAATGAGCTTGATGGGAGAACTCAATTTCTTTCTTGGCCTTCAAATCAAGTGAACCAAGGATGGCATATTCATCAATCAAGAAAAATACACCAAAGAGCTATTAAAGAGGTTTGGAATGGATAAAACTAAAGGAATTAGTACAACTACGAGTTCATCAACCAAGCATGAGAAAGATGAGAAAGGTAAAAATGTTGATGAAAAGGTATATAGAGGAATGATTATGAGTTTCCTCTATCTAACTGCTGGTAGACCGATATTATGTTTTTTTTCTATTTGTGTGCTAGATTTCAATAATGTTCAAAAGAATCTCACTTGATTGTCATCAAACACATTCTTCATTATCTTATTAATACACATGACTATGGGCTTTGGTTTACTAAATCTTCTTACTTTGAACTTATAGCTTATACGGATGCCGATTATGCCAGATGCAAAGTCGAGCATAAGAGTAAAATTAGTCATTTTCAATTCCTTGGTAGTTGTCTTGTCTCTTGGTATAGCAAGAAACAAACATGTGTGCCATTATCTACCACTGTGGCCGAATATATCGCCGCCAGTAGTTGTTGTGCTAAAATTCTTTAGATGAAGCACATTTTACTTGACTTTAGTTCATATTTAAAATGTGTGCCTATTTTGTATGATAACACTGGTGCTATAAACTTAACAATAAATCCCATTCAACATTCTAGAACTAAAGATATAAAAATCACACATCACTTTATTCATGATCATATTCCTGAAAGAGATGTATGTTTAGATGATGTTTGTACAAATGAGCAAACTGTTGACATGTTTACTAAGCCATTGGTCAGAAAAGCTTTTGTTATTTAAGAAGAAGCTTAGTAATATCAAAATTCAATTACTAATGTCTGTATTCAAGTGTAGAAGAAATAGGTAAAATTTGGACTAGCTATTCGGACACATGCCCTGAAATTCGATTGTCCAAACTAGTTCACTGAAGATTCTAGATAGAAAATTTCAGACACGTGACCAAAAATTTTGTCTTCTGAATTCACTAAAGATGAGATAGTTCTGGAAGTTCGGGCGTAGATTCAGACGCACAACAGAAAATTTGGTCATTCGAATTGAGCAATTAGTTCTTTTAGAAGGAGTTCAAAAGACTATTCTCTTCATTTCTTTCGAACTCTCTCAACCAAACTCTTTCTTCTCTCAAAATCCGTCAAACCTGCCTACATCCAAACTCAAATTTCACTTATTTTACCATTTTCTCTTGAAATCCTTTATACTTTTGTGCTCTACACCTCATATTTTGCTAAAAATCACTCTATATCATAAAAATACAACATGACGAGGTCAAAGAAAGCAAGCATTGGCAAAGGAAAGAGCAAGGGAAAGCAAGTAGGGAGATTAAGGAACTAGATGTTAGAGGTCATGTTTTGCATCACATGCTCACTACAATGATCATTCCTAACTTCAAACAAAAGTCATCTGTGGGAAATATGCATATGGTGGTCATGCTTGTACTTCATGAGAATAGGAGAATGAATTTTGGTTATATTGCCTCGCGACACATGATGAGGCATTACCATATGGGAGATTTCTTACAAAAATCTTTAAGCATTTCCAAGTCCAACTTCCCGAAAGTGGATTGACTATCAAGAGTGGAAGCATCTACACAAATGAATCCTTCAAAAGAATGCAACTAACTCTCGATGTTGATGGAGTATGGAGAACCAAGTTGAAGAAACCTTCAAGGAAAGAAAAATAAGAAGAAAGTGAAGAAATGGAGAATAAAGAGGAAGACAAAGAAGAAGAAGAGGATGAAGAAGAGGTGCAAGATAGAAAAAGAAAAACCAAAAGAAGACATGAGTCATAAAGTGAGGGAGAGCAACCTCCCTCCAAGAGGTAGTATTTGAAGATGAGCAGGCTCCTCAATCACACTCCAATAAGGAGGATGACTTTGTTGGTGAGAGGATCACTCATGCAGACACCATTTTACCAAAAAATTCGAAGAGGCCCTCAACAACCATGCCAATGAAATAGAGAAGGTGTACAAGTTTTTTTCAACCTTTGCTCCCACGGTACTTGGGAAACTTGATGGTCTAGATGAGAGGGTGAGAAATATTGAAGAAAACTTCTAATGGAGATTGAACTTCCAAGGCTCAAGAAGATGAAAATATGAATGAAGATGAAGAGAAAGAGGAGAACAATGACGAAAAAGAAAAAGAGAGATGATAATGGGAGCAAAAATGAAAAAAGTGATGATAATGATAAGGATAATAATGGAAATGATTTTGAACTAGTGGCTAGAGAAAGAGTATGAAGGTGATAAAAACACACAAAAGAGGATGATAAGTGATGCGAGCCGGACCATAGACCACCAGGATGGGTTAGACGTGTCTGATAGAGAGCTAGCTATGCCAGCTAGGCCCATGACCAGAGCTAGGGGTGAAAGAGCTTCAAGAGGCCTTATTTGCATATGTAGGCCAACAAATAGAGAGGATGGAGCTAGCCAAACCTAGGGGAGGAGAGCTAGTTGGGTCACAACCCAAATTGATCCACTTCTCTCAAATCCTTGGGAATAGATGATCTTGACACTTGAAGACTATGGAGTTTGGCCTAAGTAATATTACTTAAGCCCAAGAGGGAGTCACGCCTAGACTAGACCTTGGGGCACCACTTTCAGCTTTGGGCCGCATGTTTTAATTATCTTGGACTTGCATGTCTTATTAGCCTAGTTCTCTAATTTTTACCCTAGCTATATATAAGCTTTTTTCAGGACAAATTAGGGAGATCATTTTTGAGTTTTTTAGAGTGTGCCGCCAGCCACCAATTGAGAGGTTATCATTCTTCCTGTTCTTGTTACTCAAATAACCACTTTTCACTTATCAATTGAAAACCCAATTGTGGCGTGTGGGTGTTCTTCTTCCTTAATTAAATTTTGATCATCGGGATTGCTTAGGACAAGTTTCTAAGAGATGTTGTAGGGATTTAATTTTGTGTTTCCTCACAATCTTTGTTTAAAAATTTTAGTTTTAATCT
This sequence comes from Rauvolfia tetraphylla, assembly GCA_030512225.1. Lineage (NCBI taxonomy): Eukaryota > Viridiplantae > Streptophyta > Magnoliopsida > Gentianales > Apocynaceae > Rauvolfia > Rauvolfia tetraphylla. Next base: position 1,844,194 of record JAJQKT010000019.1, read on the forward strand.
TTTCTCCAAAGCCGAAGCCAGCCAAACATCAAAACTCCCCAATTGCCTTGGTTACCGACGCCTCCAACTCATTAGCAAGGAATTTTGGAGTTTTGATGTTGGGCTGGCTTCGGTTTTGGAGAAAAGAAGAAAAGTGAATTTTTGAAACAAAGATTGTGAGGAAACACAAAATTAAATTCCTATGACACCTCTTAGAAACTTGTCCTAAGGAATCCCAATGACCAAAATTTAATTGAGGAAGAAGAACACTCACACGCCACAATTGAGGTTTCAGTTAAAAAGTGAAAAGTGATTCTTTGAGTAACAAGAACAACGATGACCTCTTAATTGGTGGCTGGTGGCACACTCTAGAAAACTCAAAAAATGATCTTCCTAATTTGTCCTAGGCATATGCACATAAAAAAGCAAGTGTTTTTGGAGATGGAAAAGGCATCAAAAAGGAAGCTAGTGAGAAAGGAGACTTGATGGAAAAGAATGAGATTACTTCCACCTCCACCATTTCATTTAGTAAAGGAAGAGTGAAATAATTAGTGAAAAAGAAGGGATCTAGAAGGTCTTCTACATTGGCGATGACTCCATAGAGCCAACCACTCCTACAAAGAACGTGCAAGTGATGGTTCGCTTGACATAGAGCTCAAAGAGAACATGGCCATCACTACCACCAATATGGAGTGAAGACCATGAAGAAAATTCAAGACTAATCATCTCTCAACTTTATCTCATTTATCACATTTTTAGCCTAGAACTTCTTTTTGTGACTTTTTGTTGATCTCTGGTCTATGTATTTATTATAGCTTATTTATCTTCATATTTCTATGTATGTTTCTAGCCTATGTAATGTTTTGGTTGAAGCTCAATGATGATACAATTATGTTGAGAGCTTCTCTTTTGATGAGAATCAAGAGGCGCAAAGCTCAAGTGATCAAGTCCCATTGAAGATCTTTGTTGTCCATCACAAGAGCCAAGGCTAAGAGGATGAAAGAGGCCTTGATAGCACACTTGAGAGCATGAGGAATAAACAATCAAAAGATGATGAGGTTTCAAGGGTATATTCTACACAAGATGGATCAACGATGGTAAATTTATTGCAAGCAAGTTGTCCAATCACTTCGGAGTCTATTGTGCAGCCAAATTGATGCCCAAGATGACAAATTGAAGGGCTAAAAAATTCAGCATATGGGCTAGACGAAATTCTCTTAATTTTAGGACTGTTCTAATTAGTTTTTAAGTTTGTTTGGACTGAGAACTTATATTTATTAAAGCCCATATCTAGTCTTTTATTTTAATCCTTAATTGGATTTAATTAGCTGAAATAGCTACAAATCCAAGCCCATTAAGGGTTTGTGATTTAGATGCCTGCTCCAAATCCAAAACCAACTAGGTTAGAGTTTTGGGATATCTATTTATATTAGGATCTTTTCTGAAATTTCAGAAAATTATTGTGTCATTGATGCTTTTGTGAGAATACATACTCATTTTGGTTCTTGAAAGAACTTCTTGAACTTATCAAGTTATTCAACTTGTGGCATTCATTCCTTTGAATTATACCTTAAGTTTTTGTCTTTATTGATAATGGGTTGAAGGTTCTTTGTTTGTAGCTTTAGTTCTTGGATTGAATATCCGACGGGTTAAGGGTTCTTGAAGACTTTTTCACACATCCTTGGGCATTTGTAGAATTTTGTTATTGGTGTCTAGGGTTTTATACCTAGGGTTCGCATCATCTTTTGTTTTAACTCACTATGCCCACCTTATTTGTTTGCTGACAAAATGTGAAGTGAGTATGCAAAATGTGATATGAGTATATGAGTATGTGTATGTTGCAAAATGAGGTTAAATTATTTGCTAACTTGGTTAGTTTGTTTTTATAAACCATGCGTAATGAGTATGTTTGAATTTGTACTTGTCAATGTTGTTGAATTTGTTTGTATTTCAAATGTTTGAAATGTTGAATTATGGTTGAGTATTGCAAAATATATGAAATGTGTTGAATTGCAAAGTTTGATTGAGTGCAAATGTGAATACAAATGTGGTCAAATATATATCATGGCTGTTTTTGCACTGATGAGGTTTATTTGAAGATGAAAAGTTCAATCTTTGAAATTTGGAACCAAAATTTGGACTTGAAATTCGAATGCACATTGTCCAATTAGCAATTAGTCCAATTTTCTCACCAAAAAGTGTTTATTTGTTGTCCAAACTGTACAAAATCTCTTTCAAACTTTCCTATCATGATTGGACAGCCTTAGGAAAGTTTATTTACCAAAAGGACAACCATAACCTTATGCAATTTGCAATTCAGACTTGGGAATTCAAAATTCATACTTTCCTATCATGATTGGACAGCCTTAGGAAAGTTTATTTACCAAAAGGACAACCATAACCTTATGTAATTTGCAATTCAGACTTGGGAATTCAAAATTCATACTTACAACATTTCAAGTCCAAACTTGTTGAAAAATGAGCACAATTTAAAGGGAGGCTTATTAACCCTTTTCTATCTTTTGAAACCTCTCTTAGAAGTATTCTTGGTGCTTAAATGCTATATCTTCTGTGTTGATGGAAGAGAGGAGGAATATAGAGGTTGGTTGGGTCATAGTTGCAACCTTATGTAATTTGCAATTCAGACTTGGGAATTCAAAATTCAAACTTACAACATTTCAAGTCCAAACTTGTTGAAAAATGAGCACAATTTAAGGGGGTCCTTATTAACCCTTTTGTATATTTTAAAACCTCCCTTAGAAGTATTCTTGATGCTTAAATGCTATATCTTCTATGTTGATGGAAAGAAGGAGAAAAATGGAGGTTGGTTGGGTCGTAGGCTCATCGTGAGCAATTCTATCATCATTGTGCTTATTTGTTTATCAATTATTTATGACATGAATGCTTCTCTATGCTGCATTGTTTGAAACCATTACATTTTACATCAAAGATTGTCATCATTAAAAAGGGGGAGATTGTTAGCCCTAAGAGAAAATCTTGTAGTTTTGATTAATAACAAATACTGGTGAGGTCTAACTTGTATGATACTTGTGTGATAGGATTTTTGGTTAAAGAAGTTAAGCGGTCTCATTACCTTAAAGCTATAGTGCTAAGGAAAAACTCAAATGAGCCCAAGTGATAATAGAATGAAGAGTATGTCAAAGAAGTTGAAGGCTTTGAAGACACTTTGGTGTAGGTTTGCTCTTGCTCAATAAGTGTATCTTGTAAACCCTATACTCCTTCCATTTGGAATCTAAGCAATCTATGTGGTAGCACATAAATGTTTCTAACTAGGTTATGAGTTTTAAAAGATATGGATCATTCTTGAAAGATCAAGTGTTTGATAACGGCTTAGTGCTCAAAAGCTTTTAAATGGCTTAACTTTTTGCCCAAAATGATTTCAAACTTATTGAGATTAAATTTCAAATGATTTGATGAAGTTTGGAAAAGTTCAAACTCTTATTCAGATGTCCAACTTGAAACCTTGGCCACTGAATTTCTAAAATTATTCAAGCACAGAGGTCCAAATCCAGATGATCAAATTTACTTGTGCAGCATAGTAAACGGAGAAGTTCAAATGACCAACTCGGACGAAGTCAACCTGATTATGCCAACTGAATGTCATTGTTACTAGCCATTTCTAGCTATTTTTTGACTATTGTATTTGAATTTTTTAGTTTTATAAAAGACTAGAAACTCATATTTTGAAGGAGGTTGTTGAACATTACATGCTATTATCTTGAGAACATCAAAGATCAAAAGAAAGTTTTCATTGTTCATGCGCTTCATGTGACTATTCAAGGAATCTGAAAGGCCTAAGAGGGGGTGAATTAGGTCTTTGGCTAATTTTTGAAAATGGTTTCCTTTTATGAACTTAGTTTGGACAGATTATATTCACTTGTTTCAATGAGAGAATAATGAACTCAATGACAAAGCAATAAACAATTGAAGAGCAATGAACACAAGCAATTTATAGTGGTTTGATCTCTTCAAGATCTACATCTACTACCTTGAGTCTACACTCAAGCATTTCAACCAATCTACTATATGCTGAAATTCAATCAATTACACAAGAGGCTCACCACACAATGTTTTTACTCCAACAACCTCTTTTGCAATTCTACAAACAAGGTTCACACTACCAAAGGATTTTATATCTCCAACAATCTCTTTTGGAATGTTAGGATTTCTCAAGTGTTCAAAAATTAAAAAAAAGCTAAAGTTTATAGCTTTTATAGATTCTGTTAGCCCTAAGGGCAAATCATGTAGTTATGATTAGTTTTGATTAATGACAAACATTGATGAGGACTAATATGCTTGTATGTTGTGTGATAGGATTTGTGGATTAAGAAGTTTGAAGTCTCATTGCCTTGAAGCTAAAATGCAAGAACAACTCCAATATATCAAAGTGATTGAAGATTGAAGAGTTTGTTCAAGATATTAGAAGGCTTTGAAGACATGAAGTGTAGGTTGCATGTGCTTAATAGGTAAACTTTGTAAACCCTACACTCTTAAGCCTTGGAATCTATGAGTTGCAATTGAGAGCACAAAACTTGATTTAAATGGTTTCAATGGTTTTGAAGTTACATAAATTATCAAGTTTTCATAAATGGTTTTGGTACATAAAAGGTCTTTAATGACTTATCTTTAAGGCTAGAATGTTTTCCAACTTGTTTGAATTGATTTGAATATGTTTTGACAAAGTTTGAAAAAATCGGATGCAAGATTCGGACGCAGTCCAAAAATTCGGTCGTCCGAATTTTGTAGCAAAAGTTTGCTACTATTCTTCCAGAGAAATTCGGAAGAAGATTCGGACGCAGCCAAAAAATTCGGTCATCCGAATTTTGGCCTTCAGCATGGTCACTGTTCTTCCAGAGAAATTCGGAAGAAGATTCGGACGCAGCAGAAAAAATTCGGTCGTCCGAAAAATTCGGACGCAGAATTCGGTCATCTGAATTTTCTGAAACTAGCCGTTACTAGCCGTTTTATGAACGTTTGAACTGATTTTTGAATTCTATAAAAGCCATAAACTCCAGATTTTTTAGTAGAACTTTGAACATTAAAAATCCTTGAAGCTCTAACTTGTTTTACATCAAAATTATATCAAAAGCTCTCAAATTGCCTTGTGCTCAAAGATTGAAATTCAAGATTCCAAAGGCAAGAAGTGAAGTTGTACTATCAATTGTATTCATCCACCAAGAAGTGTTGGTAACATCTAAACTCTATCTTTATATTATTGTTGTGATTGATACAAGGTTGTCAAGAGACATAAAACCCTTGTGGAGGGTGAGCCATAGACTAGATTAATCAAGGTTGTTTGTGTAAAACCCATTGGTGAGGGTGAGCCTTGGATTAGATTGGTCTAGGTTGTCTAGTGATATAAAACTCTTAGTGATAAGAGTGAACCTTGTTTATTATATTGAAAAGAGGTTGTTGTGGTAAAACCCATTGAAGGGTGAGCCTCTTGTGTAATTGCTTGGATTAAGCATATAGTGAATTGGTTGAAATCCTTGAGTGTGGACTCAAGGTAGTGGATGTAGATCTTGGAAAGATCGAACCACTATAAATCGTGTGTTCACTTGTTTATAGCTTTACTTGTTAACATACTTGTGTTAATATTGTCTCAACCATTAAATCACATATAAACTTAGAGCTTGTGAATTAAAGAAAAGCTTTTATTACGGCAAAGGATTTGCAAAAAGGAAAAAGATTTTTGATAATTAGCCAAAGACCTAATTCACCCCCCCTCTTAGGTCTTTCAATTGGTATCAGAGCAAGGTCTTCTTTTTAAGGTCTAACAACCTAGAAGTAAAGATCATATGGCTAGTTTATCAAATTTGCCTTATATGGAAGGTTCCTCTACAAATAAACCTCCTTTGTTTGATGGTTCTAATTTTACATTTTGGAAATCTAGAATTAGAATTTTTATTTGTTCTATTAACTTTGATTTGTGGAGTATCATTGAGAAAGGTCCCTATGTGCCTATGAGAATAAAAGCTGATGGAATTACAAGGGAACCAAAGTCTATGGACGAATTTGATGAGGGTGACTCAAAGAAGATGACATTGAATTACCAAGCCATGAATATCTTGAGTTGTGCATTGGAAATGAATGTGTACAATCGTGTGAGTGAATGCGACACCGTTCATGATATGCGGAAACTACTTCAAGCCACTCATGAAGAAGAAAGAGTCGATGTATGCTTTATGGCAATAAATGATGAGGTACAATCCACTCCTTCTACCTCTACTTATAGTGATGATGATGTTTATGATGTAGATGATCCTAGTGAACTACTTGTTGAAATGTATGAAGAATTAAAAAAGGCTTCAAAAAGGAATAAGGAAATGAAAACCAAAATTAATGATTTATTGATTGAGAATTCAAAATTATTTTGTGAAAATAAAAAGCTTCTTGATTCTATTGAATGCTTGAATATTGAAAAGGAAGTTTTAAATGTCTCTTTACAAAACATGTCCCTTGAAAATAAGATTCTTTGTGAAAAGATTTTGTCTCTTGAAAGAATGCTTGTTGATCATGAGACTTTGAAAAATAAGGTTGATGAACTTACATTATGTATAGAAAAATTTACAAAAGGAAGGGACAATCTTGATAAAATTTTTGGAGCTCAAAGATCTCCTCCTGTCAAAAATGGTCTTGGTTATAATTATATAAATAATGTGCCTAAATATAACAATTTCTTTGTTAGAGCTACTTCTACTTCCATGCATCATACTTGTTGTACTTATTGTGGAAAACATGGACATAAAGTCACCAAATGCTATGTTAAAAGAAAAGTAGAGAATGGTGTAAAAACCATTTGGAGAGTTAAGGGAATTATTCCTAACCCTCACGGACCCAAGAAAGTATGGGTACCAAAGGATACTTCCTCTCCTTTATTGCAGGTACACTTTAATTCAAACTCAAGCACCACTAAGCAGTACATTGATGATGTTGGCTTAAAGAATAACAGACAACATCTCATTCATAATCAAGGTCAAAGCAACCGATGAAGGATTTGTTTTTGAAACAAGAAGAAAGGAAGAATTCTTGGAGTAACCAATGTTGGTAAATGTTCCTCTCTTTAAACAAATGTTGCTTATTGCTGATTTGAACTGTAACTTGCTTAGCATTAGTCAATTGTGTGACAATGAATAAGAAGTTAAATGCCAACATGTAAAATTTCAGTTGAGAATCCTTTTTGTTTAGCTTTGAAATTTTGCCAACCATAACTTGTCAATTGCTTTTGTGAAGTTGATTATGTAACATTGATGATGTGGAATTGAATTCATGGTTGATATGTTCTTAAAATTGATTATATGTCATGATAAAATGATTAAATTAGCTATGATTGAATATCTATGCATTTGCTTGGACAAAAACATCTTTATGAAACTTCACAAAATGTTCGGACTTGAAGTTTGGATGTAGACCATAAGTTCGGACGCTGAACTTGTTTGACAATATGACATTTTGTGATTTTGATCAATTACTTGCAAAATGTTTTATTATGTGTTTTATCTTGATAAGCTTGAATGTCTTGTAGCTTATGATAATGATGGATTCTCTTGGCATAGAAAATTAGGTCACGTAAGAATGGATTTGTTGAACAAATTTTTCTCTCAAGATCTAGTTGGAGGATTGCTAAAAATATTTGTTGAGAAAATTATCTTTGAGATACTTGTCAATAGGGAAAACAAGCAAAAGAATATTTCAAACCCATGAAAATGTTTTTCGACCTCAAAACATCTTGAGCTTGTTCATATAAATTGATTTGGACTTATGAGGAACTCTAGCATTGAGGACTTAAAGTATGCATTACTAGTAGTTGATGATTTCTCAATATTCACTTTAGCATTATTCTTTGCTCACAAAGATAAAGTGTTTCATAAGATTTTAAAACTATTCAAAAATATTCAAACCTCCCTTAAGTGCAAATTGATTTTCATTAGAAGTGACAATGGGAGAATTTTGCAACCAAGTCTTTACAAAATTTGCTTTGGAAATTGAATTTCATATAATTGTTTCAATTGCAAAAATCCCACAACTAAATGGTGTTATTGAAAGGAAAACTTGAACTTTACAAAAATTGGTTATGTCTATGCTTTGTGAAGATTCTTCTTCAAAAATATTTTTGGGCCAAAGCCGTAAACACCACATGCTATGATAAATAGGATTCTTTTAAGATCATTTTGAAGAAAAACATCTTTTGAATTCTCTTTTATAGAATGCCTCAAATTGCATATTTTAAAGTGTTTGGTTATAAATGTTTTACTTTGGATATTTGTGATAACTTACTTAAATTTAATAGAAAGCCGGGTATAAGCATATCTCTGAACTATTCTTCTAACAAAAGGCCTATAGAGTTTATAATGAAAAGAACCTTATATGTTGAGGAAATCATTCATGTTTATTTTGATGAATCTTACATTTACTTGGGAAAGAAAAGATGAAGATGATGTAGGTACATCTATGAATGACTATCAAATCCATCTTCAAGCACCAACTTTGGAGGATCATATCAAATCCATCTTCAAGCACCAACTTTGGAGGATCATACCAATGAGGAAAAGATGATTAAGCAAGAACAAGATGACCAACTTAGTGGTGACCAAAAGCTCTCAAGGAACTTAAGATATCCAAGAGGCCACCCTAAGGAGCAAATCATTGGTGATATCTCCCAAGGAGTAAAAATAAGGCAGTACTTTATCAATAACTTTATTCTTTTATCGCATATGAGCCTAAAAGTATTGATGATGCATTGTGTGATGATTTTTAGATTATTGATATGCAAGAGGAATTAAATAGATTTGAAAGGTACAAAATTTTGGATATTCCTAAATCTCATGATCATTCCATTATTGGAACTAAATGGTTTTTAGAAATAAACTTATTGAATCCGGAGAAGTTGCTAGAAACAAGGCTAGACTTATTGCCTAAGGATTCAATCAAGAAGAATGAATTAATTATGATGAAACCTTCATTCCGAATGAAGACGTGAGTCCATAAGAATGCTTTTGACTTGTACTTGCTTTAAGTTATTTCAAATGAATGTCAAAAGTGATTTTCTAAATGGTTTTATTGAGGAAGTGATTTATGTGGAATAATCACCCGGTTTTGCTCATGAAAAGTTTCCTACCATATTTTCAAACTATCCAAAGTCTTTTATGGTTTAAAACCAGCTCCTAGAATTTAGTATGAAAGATTGAGTAGTTTCCTTCTTTCAAAAGGATTTTCAAGAGGAAAACTGAAACTACTCTTTTTATAAAATCCTCATGCAACAATGATCTATAACTTGTCCAAATATATGATACAATTTTTTGATGCTTCTAATACTTCACTTTGTGATGTGTTTTCCAAGTTGATGCAAAGTAAATTAGAAATGAGCATGATAGGAAAACTCAATTTCTTTCTTGGCCTACAAATCAACCAAACCAAGAATGGTACTTTCATGAATCATGTTAAGGTATAAGCACTTTCATAAGTTTATCAACTATACATGACAAGAATAAAATGGTTTCATAGGAGTAGTCAACTCTATTTGACTGCAAGTAGAGCTAATATTATGTTTGCAATGTGTTTGTGTGCTAGATTTCATCTTGTCATAAAGAGTTTCGTTTGATTGCTATTAAACACATTCACTATTATCTTATTGATACTCTAAGTTATTATGATCTATGTTTCAAATATGTGGCTATGTTATGTGATAATACTAATGCAACAAATTTGATCATCATACTATTCAATAAACTAGGACAAAGCATATAGAGATCAAACTTCATTTCATTAGAGATCACTCTACTAAGGGTAATACTTGTTTAAAGCATGCTTTCACTAATGAACAAATTAATGATATCATTACTAAGCCATTGGCCGAAGAAGGTTTGACCAATCTTAGAAGAAGCTTAGAAATTTCAAAATTCAATAACTAATGAGTGTATTCAGGTGTTGCAGCTCCAGGTGAGGACACTAAAGCCAAGCATGGGAAAAGGAAAGGGAAAAGCCGAAGAAAGAGAAGAAGGATCAGTGATCAATGAACTAAGGAAAGTTCATGTTTTGCAAAGCATGTCATGGCTGGATAGATTTGTCACAGTGGATGGTGCTACTGAACTTGATGACTAGACAAAAAGGAACCATAAGATATATCCAAGTCACAAGGTGGATGTCATCAAACTATTCGAAATGGGTAATATATTCTCATTTTTAGATGATGTGAGCTGGACTAGTTTGCTTGTGTTTGATGAATGCTATTCCCTTCCTTAGTTTATGAAGTTTATGCAAATATTAAGGAAGAAAGAGTTAAGCAAGTTGGTAATAAAAGCTATTTAGTAGTATTCTTCAAAAATATCACAAGTTAATTTTTGAGATTGATAATGCACTGCTCAATAGAATTTGTGATGTTGAGGATGTTTCTTTAGGCATTATTCTTCTGGCGAACATTGTTTTATAAGTAAGTTATACTCGCATGAAAGGATTGAGAATGCCTGTACAAATGGTAGACAATTTAGGTCCATTAGCAAGGATTATGCATCACATGATTACCACCATGATCATCCGTAATTTTGGACATAAATCATCCGTTAGAAATATGCATATGGTGATTATGCTTGCCTTACTTGTGCATAAACTTTGGATTCATGGCATTGAAGCATATGATTAGTGCAAGAAAAACAGCCAACAAAGCCTTACCTTATGGGAGATTATTAACAAGGATCTTCAAATACTTCCAAGTCAAACTTCCCGTAAGAGGACAAACTTTCAAGAGTGGAGAAATCTACACTAATGATTCTCTTAATAGTATGCAGTTAGTTCTTGATGAGAATGGAATATATAGAACAAAAGTAGAAACTCATTTAAGAAGAGAAGAGGTTGAAGAAAGTGAAGAGGTTGAGGAAGAAGAAGATGAAGAAGAAATATTGGCAAGGGAAATGAAGACAAATAGGAGGCATGACTCATCTAGTGAGGGGGAGCAACCTTTCACAAAAGAAGACTGTTTGAAGAAGTGCTCTCTATTGAAGGAAAAGAAGTTGAAGATGATAATCTCACTATAGGTGATACAACAGTTGCCAATGCATTTCAAGAGACATTGAATAGCCATGTAGAGGAAATGAAGAAGATGGACAAATTCTTCATGTCTTTTGCTCTGATAATTCTTGGCAAATTTGATGGTTTAGAAGCTAGAGTCAAAAATATGGAAGAAGACTTGAGAAAGATTTCTCAAGTGGTTTAAATGGTGAAAGTTCCTATAAAGCCAAATGAAGAAGATCAAGAAGATAATATGGGTGAAGATGGCAGCAACAAGGACGATAGTAATGACAGTGAAAATTGAGATGGCTATCAATTTGTTGCCAAAGAAGGAGACAAGATGAAGGAAAAGGCAGTGAAGCACCCCAATAAGGAGAAGAACATGAGAATGAAGAGCAACGAACAAGCAAGAAGACGGAGGTGAAGGAAGTTCAACAAAGTCAAATCACAAATCCATCACCAATTTCCTTTAGCCAAGAGATCAAGGGAATCATGGCCATCATAACAAACAGATTTGGAAGTGAAGACCATGAAGATCATCCAAGACTAAGCCTTTCTATCCCTAAACTCTATTTTGATGCTTATTTTAGTTTATTCCTTGATGCACATGTTATGCTTTAATATTGAAATTTACTTGTGCCTTTCTAGTCATTATAATGATTTGAAGCTCAATATGTGAAATCTCTGTGATAAGAGTTTCTTTTGTTTCACTTTTGTTGTCCAAGTACTCTCACCCCAAGTTTAAATTGCTGATAAAAAGGGAGAGAAGAAGTCAATTTATTATTGTTGAGATGCTACATAATGATTATTGATGTTAGGATGATAATTATTTGACTAGAACTATACTGTTTATAAGAGTTGGTCAATACATTACTAATTTGCCAAATGAGGTTTAGTCCATATACTGCTTATATGTGATACATGCTGTTTCACTTTCATTAACCCCATCTTTGATTGATGACAAAAGGGGGAGAAGAAATGTGATGACAAAATGTGTGAAAATGAGAAATAGCAGTGGAATTCCTCAAGCATGAATAGCAAATGTGTGAATTTTTGAAATATCCATGCATATGTAAAAGGGGGAGAAAGAATATTGACTGCAAGATGTGCTATGTGCTATGTGCTTGTTGTAAATGTGCTATGTATGTGTGCTATAAGTTGAAATGTAAAATGAATGTGTACTGTGAAAATATTTGGCTGCATTTGAAATTTAAATTGAATATGTTATACTATGTGAGGTTTTGAGATTTTGAATATGGTTAAGTTAAGATTTTGAAATCTTGATACTAGTTCTTGACTTAACTTATGATTTTAGTTTACCTCATAAAAACAATTGAATGCTTGAGTTTTGTGGTTTTGCAAAGCTAAAGAGTGCTATTGTGGCTATACATATTTGAGTACTTCTATAGTTCATTTAAGAATGCAAAATCACCTTTTCAAACTTGCTATCAAAAGTTTGGACTTGAAGTTCGGATGCAAACCAAAAGTTCGGATGCATCCAAACTTTCTTGCCAAAAATGTTTTTCTATTGTTCAAATTGTTTGAAAACTATCTTAATCCTTCCTATCATATTTGAACAATCTTAGAAAAGCTTATTTTCAAAAATAGAAGTTGTTATCTCACATATTTTATAGTTTGGAATTGAAAGCTCAAAATTCGGATGCATGATTTAAAAAATTCGGATGCATGTTTCGAAATTCGGATGCGTGCATATTTTGTTGCCAAAACATGCTCTTTTTGTTGTTCAAATTGATCCAAATATGTTTTAATCTCTTCCATTATGTTTGAACAACCTTAGGAACACTTTATTTCACTTCAAACATTCATTATATTGAATTTATTGCAGTTTGGACTTAAGATCAAAAAAAATTCGGATGCAAGGTTTAAAAATTCGGATGCATCCATATTTTGTTGCCAAAATGTGCTCTTTTGTTGTTCAAATTGATTCAAACATGTTTCAATCTCTTCTACTATGTTTGAACAATCTTAGGAAAGCTTATTTTCAAAAATTGAAGCTTTCATTTCACTTATTTTATAGTTCGGACTTGATATGTCAAAATTCGGATGCATAGTATCTCAAGTCCAAACTTGTTGAAAAATGAGCACAATCTAAGGGGGAGCATTGTTAAACTTTTACAACCTTTAAAACCTCTCTTAGAAGTTTTCTTAATGCTTAAATACTATATCTTCTATCCTAGTAGTTGGAAGGAAGGAGGCAAATGGAGGTTGGTTGGGTCATAGGCTCATATTGAGCCTTTTGTATGTCAATGTGCTAAATTGGTTATATTCTATCATTGACATTAATACTTCTTTGTACTACATTGTTTAAATCCATCACATTTTGCATCAAAGTTTGTCATCATCAAAAAGGGGGAGAATGTTAGCCCTAAGGGCAAATCATGTAGTTATGATTAGTTTTGATTAATGACAAACATTGATGAGGACTAATATGCTTGTATGTTGTGTGATAGGATTTGTGGATTAAGAAGTTTGAAGTCTCATTGCCTTGAAGCTAAAATGCAAGAACAACTCCAATATATCAAAGTGATTGAAGATTGAAGAGTTTGTTCAAGATATTAGAAGGCTTTGAAGACATGAAGTGTAGGTTGCATGTGCTTAATAGGTAAACTTTGTAAACCCTACACTCTTAAGCCTTGGAATCTATGAGTTGCAATTGAGAGCACAAAACTTGATTTAAATGGTTTCAATGGTTTTGATGTTACATAAATTATCAAGTTTTCATAAATGGTTTTGGTACATAAAAGGTCTTTAATGACTTATCTTTAAGGCTAGAATGTTTTCCAACTTGTTTGAATTGATTTGAATATGTTTTGACAAAGTTTGAAAAAATCGGATGCAAGATTCGGACGCAGTCCAAAAATTCGGTCGTCCGAATTTTGTAGCAAAAGTTTGCTACTATTCTTCCAGAGAAATTTGGAAGAAGATTCGGACGCAGCCAAAAAATTCGGTCATCCGAATTTTGGCCTTCAGCATGGTCACTGTTCTTCCAGAGAAATTCGGAAAAAGATTCGGACGCAGCAGAAAAAATTCGGTCGTCCGAAAAATTCGGACGCAGAATTCGGTCATCCGAATTTTCTGAAACTAGCCGTTACTAGCCGTTTTATGAACGTTTGAACTGATTTTTGAATTCTATAAAAGCCATAAACTCCAGATTTTTTAGTAGAACTTTGAACATTAAAAATCCTTGAAGCTCTAACTTGTTTTACATCAAAATTATATCAAAAGCTCTCAAATTGCCTTGTGCTCAAAGATTGAAATTCAAGATTCCAAAGGCAAGAAGTGAAGTTGTACTATCAATTGTATTCATCCACCAAGAAGTGTTGGTAACATCTAAACTCTATCTTTATATTATTGTTGTGATTGATACAAGGTTGTCAAGAGACATAAAACCCTTGTGGAGGGTGAGCCATAGACTAGATTAATCAAGGTTGTTTGTGTAAAACCCATTGGTGAGGGTGAGCCTTGGATTAGATTGGTCTAGGTTGTCTAGTGATATAAAACTCTTAGTGATAAGAGTGAACCTTGTTTATTATATTGAAAAGAGGTTGTTGTGGTAAAACCCATTGAAGGGTGAGCCTCTTGTGTAATTGCTTGGATTAAGCATATAGTGAATTGGTTGAAATCCTTGAGTGTGGACTCAAGGTAGTGGATGTAGATCTTGGAAAGATCGAACCACTATTAATCGTGTGTTCACTTGTTTATAGCTTTACTTGTTAACATACTTGTGTTAATATTGTCTCAACCATTAAATCACATATAAACTTAGAGCTTGTGAATTAAAGAAAAGCTTTTATTACGGCAAAGGATTTGCAAAAAGGAAAAAGATTTTTGATAATTAGCCAAAGACCTAATTCACCCCCCCTCTTAGGTCTTTCAGATTCTGAAAAGCTGTTTTAACAGTCATAAAATAATTTGTAATGGCTAGTTTCTGAAGAGTTCGAACGATCGAACTTGATTCTCTGCATCCGAAGTGTCGTCCGAACATTACTGTGACATACTGTTTGGGAAAGTTCGGACGACCGAAGTTTGCCCCTGGCATCCGAACTTACGTTCGAATTTCTCAGGAAAAACAATAGTCATGTCACATTTTGGACGTCCAAACTTGCGTCCGAACTGTTCAAACTTTGTCAACATATTTGAAAATCAACCTCAATAAGTTTGAAATCATTATTGTTAGCCCTAAGGGAAAATTATGTAGTTTTGATTAATGACAAATATTGATGAGGACTAAAATGTTTGATTATTGTGTGATAGGTTCTGTAAACTGAGAAGTATAAAGTTTCATTGCTTTGAATGAAGCAAAAGTTCAAGAACAACTTCAGTTAAGCAAGTATTTGAAGTTTGAAGAATGTTGTTCTAAAGATGATCAAAAAGCATTGAAGACTTGAAGTGTATAGTACATTTAACTTTTAGGTAAATCTCTATGTAAACTCTACACTTGCATGTCTTGGTTATCATTGAATGCATAAGAGACTTATGATTTTAAAAGGCTTTGAATGAATCTTTTTATAAGATATGTTAGTAAACTTCATATGTTCTTGTTTTTCAAGCTTATATATGGTTAAATAAGTTTTCTATACATATCAAATGTTTTTCAAACTCATTGAAGTTATATCTCAAATGATTTTACAAAGTTTGAAAATGCTTCCAAAAAATTCGGTCGTCCGAATTTTGTAGCAAAAGTTTGCTACTATTCTTCCAGAAAAATTTGGAAGAAGATTTGGACGCAGCCAAAAAATTCGGTCGTCTGAATTTTTGGCCTTCAGCATGGTCACTGTTCTTCCAGAGAAATTCGGAAGAAGATTCGGAAGCAGCAAAAAATTCGGTCGTCCGAATTTTTGTTCTCAACATGGTTACTATTCATCCAGAGAAATTCGGACGAAGATTCGGACGCAGCCAAGAAATTCGGTCGTCCGAATTTTCTAAAACTAGCCGTTTCTAGCCGTTTTATGAACGTTTTAACATATTTTCAAATTCTATAAAAGCTATAAACATGCAAATTTTTGTATCTCTTGAAATCTTGAAAACTCCAAGCATTCAAAAGCATTTAGCAAACATTTCTTAAGCTCTCTTATGTCTTGTGCATTCAATTGATCAACCCAAAAGACATCAAAGTGTGAAGGTGCAAAATTATGTAATATCTACCATCAAGTGGTAACTTCTACACATTCTCATTTATTTATCAAATTGTGTATTTCTACTAGCTCTAGCAAGGTTATCTTGATAACATAAAATCCTTTAGATAAGGGTGATCCTTGAAAGTGTGATTCAAGGTTGTTTAAGATATAAAACCATTGTTTGTGGTGAGCCTTGTATTGTAAACATTACTAGAAGAGGTTGTGAGTGTAAAACCATAGTTTGGTGAACCTCTCTTGTAATTTGTAAACCTAAGCAATTAGTAGATTTGTTGAAATCCTTAAGTGTGAGCTTAAGGTAGTGGATGTAGATCTTGAGGATCGAACCACTATAAATTGTTTGAGTTCTTTGCTATTGCTTTCATTACTGCCTTGCTATCAATTATCTATAATTAGCTTACATAACTTGTTCTTGGTCTAAACGCATAAAAGGTTTAAGTTTGCGAAAATTATCCAAATACCTAATTCACCCCCCTCTTAGGTATTTCAATTGGTATCAGAGCTAGAACTTCTGTGTTTGGTTTAACAACCTAGAAGACAAAGATCCAATGGCTAATATGTCAAACCTACCTTACCTAGAAGGATCTTCCACAAATAGACCACCTTTGTTTAATGGAACAAATTACACTTTCTGGAAATCTAGAGTTAAAATTTATATTTGTTCTATTAATTTTGATTTGTGGAACATAATTGAGAAAGGTCCTTATGTCCCAATGAAAATGAGTGCTGATGGAATAATCTCAGTACCCAAGTCCACAGATGAATTTGATGAGCATGATTCTAAGAAAATGACTTTAAATTATCAAGCTATGAATATATTAAGTTGTGCTTTAGATGTTACTGAATACAATAGAGTTAGTGGATGTGATTCTGCTCATGACATGTGGAGATTACTTCAAATTACACATGAAGGAACTAATCAAGTTAAAGAATCTAAACTTGCCATGATAGTTAGAGATTATGAACTGTTTACCATGAAACAAGGTGAAAATATTAGTGATATGTTTACAAGATTTACTAACATTTTCAATGGCTTAAAAGCTTATGGTAAAAGCTATACTATGGGAGAGCAAAACAGAAAGATTTTAGATGCTCTACCAAAATCCTGGCAGTCTAAAACACTTGCCATTGAGGAATCCAAGGATTTGAAGACTCTTCCACTTGAAGAGCTCATTGGATCTCTACTGACTCATGAAATGAAGATGAAACGGCTAAATGACAAGGAGGATGAAGAAAAGGGAAGAAAAGGAGTTGTAGTCAAGTCTTCAAATCACTTGAGTGAACAAGAACAGTCTTTAAGTGAAGACGAAGGAGGAAACAGTGGAGAAGAAGAGATTGCGATGGCAGTAAGGAAGTTTAAAAGATTCTACAAAAAGGAGTTTCTCAAGAAAGGAAGAAAACCAATCAAGAAGAGTGGACAATCCTCATCCTATAAACCTCAATGTTTTGAATGTAAAAGCACAGAGCATCTTGTTGCTGACTGTCCTAAAGCTTTGGAAAAAGAAAGAGAAAGCAAAAACAAAAAGAAATCTATCAAGAAAGGAAAAGGATTAGCTGGAACATGGGATCAACAAGAAAGTGGGGATGAAAGTGAAGGAAAGGCCAACATATGCTTTATGGCCATTGATGATGAGGTACAATCTTCACCCTCTATTTCAAATGTATATGACGATGATATTGATTCCAGTGATCTTATTGTTGAGTTATATGAAGAATTAAAAAGGCTTCAAAAAGAAATAAAGAAATGAAACTCAAAATAAATGATTTATCTAATGAAAATTCAAAATTATGTGTTGAAAATGGAAAACTTCTTGAAACCATTAGTTGCATTGCTTTTGAAAAAGAAGTTTTGAATACAACTATACAAAACATATCTTTTGAAAACAAAAAGCTTTGCACTAGAATTATTTCTCTTGAATCAATGATAAAAGATCATGAGCTTCTAAAAAGGAAAGTTAATGATCTAACTTTATGCATTGAGAGATTTACAAATCGAAGGGAAAATTTGAATAAATTACTTGGCTATCAAAGATCTTCATTTATAAAACATGGTCTTGGTTTTACTCATGATTATTCTGCTCCAAAACAGAAAAATCTTTTACTAAAGAATCTTATCATTCTATATCACATATTTGCTGCACTTATTGTGGTAAACATGGACACAAGGTGTCTAGATGTTTTATCAAAAGAAAAATAGAAAGTGGTGTTAAAACCATTTGGAAAGTCAAAGAAACTTTTACTAACCCCCTTGGACCCAAGAAAATATGGGTACCAAAAATCACCCTTTCAAATTTGGTATAGGTACAATTTGCCTCAAGATCAAGTGCCACAAAATGGTTCCTTGACAGTGGATGCTCAAGGCATATGACTGGAAATGCATCACTTGTTAGTGAACTTCAAACTACAAGTGAAGGTTTTGTCACATTTGGAGATAAGAAGAAAGGGAAAATACTTGGAATAGGTAACATTGGTAAAGGTTCTTTCCCTCTTATCAAGAAAGTATTACTTATTGAAGATTTAAAGTATAATTTACTGAGTATTAGTCAATTATGTGATAATGGATGCAAAGTAGAGTTTAAATGTGATACTTGTACTACTCTTGACAATGCAAGTAGCAAAACTATCTTTGTTGCTAAAAGAGTTGGTAATGTATATGTGTTGTATCTTGATGAGCTTATTACAAATGATATTAAATGTCTTGCCATTCATGACAATGATGGATTTTTATGGCATAGAAGATTAGGACATGTAAGTATGGATTTATTAAACAAACTTTCTACACAAGAGCTGGTGAGAGGATTACCTAAATTGCATTTTGATAAAACTCGCCTCTGTGATGCTTGTCAATATGGAAAACAATCAAAAACATCTTTTAAACCAAAGAAAATGGTTTCTACCTCAAAACCTCTTGAACTAATTCATATGGATTTATTTGGACCTATGAGGACTACTAGTCTTGGTGGTAAAAGCTATGCTTATGTGATTGTTGATGATTTTTCAAGATTTACATGGGTAATCTTCTAAGCACAAAAAGATGAAACATTTTATGAATTTTCAAAACTCTTCAAAAAGGTTCAAACCTCTCTTGATTGCAAACTGATTTCTATTAAAAGTGATAATGGAAGAGAATTTTGTAACCAAGACTTTACAAAATTTTGTGATGAATATGGTATTACTCACAATTTTTCAGCTGCCAAAACACGTCAAAAAATAGTGTTGTTGAAAGGAAAAACAGAACCTTACAAGAAATGGCTAGATTAATGCTTTGTAAAAACTCACTACCAAAGTATTTTTGGGTTGAAGCTGTTAATACAGCTTGTTATATCATGAACAGAGTTTTACTAAGACCTTTTATAAGAAAAACACCTTTTGAACTCTTATTTGACAAAACTCCATCAATTGTCTATTTCAAAGTTTTTGGTTGTAAATGCTTCATTTTAAACACTAGCAACTATCTTGGTAAGTTTGATAGAAAATCAGATGAAGGAATTTTTCTTGGTTATTCATCAAATAAAAAGGCATATAGAGTCTATAATAAAAGAACATTGTGTGTTGAAGAAACAATTCATGTAACCTTTGATGAATCTAACATTTATCTTCAAAGAAGAAATGAAGATGACATAGGCACATCAATGGTTGAAAATCATACTCAACACCAAGCACCCACAATGGAAGATCATGCCAAAGAAGAAGAAATAATGGAGCAAGAACAAGAAGGTCAATCAAGCAATGATCAAGAACTTCCAAAGGATATCACATATGCAAAAGGTCATCCTAAGGAGCAAATCATTGGTGATGTCTCCCAAGGGGTAAAAACAAGGCGGTACTTTATTGATAACTTTGCTCTTTTATCTCATATTGAACCAAAAAATATTGATGATGCATTGTGTGATAATTTCTGGATTATTGCTATGGAAGAAGAGCTAAATCAATTTGAAAGAAATAAAGTTTGGTCTCTTGTTCCTAGACCTCATGATCATTCTGTTATTGGTACAAAATGGGTTTTTAGAAATAAGTTAAATGAACTAGGAGAAGTAGTTAGAAATAAAACTAGACTTGTTGCTCAAGGTTTCAACCAAGAAGAAGGCATTGACTATGATGAGACCTTTGTTCCAGTAGCCAGATTAGAATCTATAAGAATACTTTTGGCATTTGCTTGCTTTAAAGGTTTTAAACTTTTTCAAATGGATGTTAAAAGTGCTTTCCTAAATGGTTTTATTGAAGAAGAGGTTTATGTAGAACAACCTCCTGGTTTTATCCATGAAAAATTTCCAAATTATGTGTATAAGCTAACCAAAGCTCTATATGGACTGAAACAAGCTCCAAGATCTTGGTATGAAAGATTAAGTGGTTTTATTCTCTCAAAAGGTTATACTAAAGGAAAAGTAGACACAACTCTTTTTATTAAAACATCTTCTAAAAATGATATTTTGCTTGTACAAATCTATGTTGATGATATCATTTTTGGTTCTACTAATATTTCTCTTTGTGAAGAGTTTGCTAAAACTATGCAATATGAATTTGAGATGAGCATGATGGGAGAACTAAGTTTCTTCCTTGGACTACAAATTAAGCAAACCAAGGATGGAGTCTTCATCAATCAAGAAAAATATACTAAGGAGCTATTGAAAAGGTTTGGAATGGATCAAGCAAAAGGAATAAGTACTCCTATGAGTTCATCAACTAAACTTGACAAAGATGAGAAAGGTAAAAGTATTGATGAGAAATTGTATAGAGGTATGATTGGAAGTTTACTCTATCTCACTGCTAGTAGACCAGATATTATGTATGTTGTTTGCTTGTGTGCTAGATTCCAATCATGTCCTAAAGAATCTCATCTAATTTCCGTCAAACGAATATTTCGTTATTTGATTGATACACATGACTATGGTCTTTGTTTTTCTAAAACTTCATCTTTTGAACTTATTGGATATTCTGATGCTGACTATGCTGGATGCAAAGTTGAGCGTAAAAGTACAAGTGGTCATTGTCAATTTCTTGGTAGTTGTCTAGTGTCTTGGTTTAGTAAAATGTAGGCTTGTGTATCTTTATCCACAGCAGAAGCTGAATACATAGCTGCAGGAAGTTGTTGTGCACAATTATTATGGATGCAGCATACTTTACTTGATTATGGTCTTAAATTTAAGTGTGTGCCTATACTATGTGATAATACTAGTGCTATCAATTTGAGCATTAATCCCATTCAACACTCTAGGACCAAGCATATAGAGATAAAACATCATTTCATTCGTGATCATGTGATTAAGAAAGATATATGCTTAGAACATGCAAATACAAATGATCAAATTGCTGACATATTTACAAAGCCTTTGGCTGAGGAAAGGTTTAATCACCTAAGAAGACTCTTAGGAATTTCAAAATTCAATGACTAATGTGTGTATTAATGTTGTGATGAAAACAGAGATTTATTGATCAAAAATTCGGACGCATGACAGAAAATTCGGTCGATTTATTGATCAAAAATTCGGACGCATGACAGAAAATTCGGTCGACCGAATTTTCTGAACAAAAGAGACAGAAACTTTCGACGGAAAATTCGGACGCAGACCTAAAATTTGGTCGTCCGAATTTTGTGGATGCATCCCTTTAAATGAAAATCGAATGGTTTCTTCCAAACATTACAACTCCCGAATTTTACATCCTTTCAAAACCTCTCATACCCATTCACGTCTGAATCAAAATCTCTTCAAATCCACACACTCTCATCCCGATTTTCCTTCATTTTTAAACTTCTAAGCCCTAATTTCATACAGAAAACAAATCCTTCTCAAGAGAAAACATCATGGTGAGAACAAAGAAGCCCAATGTTGAGAAAGGAAAAGGAAAGGCTAAGGAAGGAGATGGAGACCCAATCCTCAATCAACCAAGAAGGATTCGCATTCCTCAAACACAATCTGGGGTTGACAGGTTTATCTCTATCAAATCTACTCATGAATTTGATGAATGGAATAAGAATAGTAGAAAGATTATTCCTGGATATAAGGTGGATGCTGATAAACTATCTAGTATGGATATGGTTCTGTCCTGTTTCAATGATGTTGGATGGAGTAGTTTGTTGTTTATTAATGAAGATTTTTATCCTACTTTGGTATATGAATTCTATGCAAACCTAAAGGAAGAAAGAACTGAGATTGTTGGGGATGATAGGATACAATGGTATTCAACTAGAGTATCCCAAGTTGATATTGAATTAAGTCAAGCCCTGATTAATAGAATTTGTGGGGTAAGTGACAGTGGGGCTAAATATTATGCACCCTCAATGCATTGCTATGATCGTCAACTCTTTACATATGATAGATTTGAACAAGCATTTACAAATGGAAGAGAGTTTAGATCTATAAAAGAGAGGGAAATCAAGAATTTGGATGCTAGAGGTAGAGTATTGCATCATATGGTAACTACTATGATTGTTCCTAACTTTGGACATAAATCATCAGTAGGTAATATGCATATGGTATTAATGTTGGCCTTGCATGAACAGAGGAATTTGAACTTTGGACATATAGCCTTAAGACACATGATTACTGCTAGAAAAACAGTAACCAAGGCATTCTCTTTTGGAAGGCTGTTAACAAAGATCTTTTAACATTTTAAGATTAAACTTCCAGGAAGAGTACAAGCCTTTAAAAGTGGAGAAATATACACTGATGAATCCCTTAAGAGAATGCAGCTTATCCTTGATGATGATGGAGTATGGAAAACAAAAAGAGGATCCTCTCCAAAAAGATTAGGAAGAAAAGAAAGGACAGAAAGTGTAGAAGAGGAAAAGGAGGAGGATGAAGATGAGGAAGATGAGGAAGAGACCCTTGCAAGAGAAATGAAGACAAAAAGAAAGCATGACACTTCAAGTGAGGGGGAGCAACCACCAACAAAAAGAAGAGTAGTTGAAGAATAAATTGAAGTTGAGTCAAGTGGTGAAGGAATAACTAGAGGTGACACCAAAATAGCCAAAGCATTCCAAGAAGCCTTGAACAATCAAGTCAAGGAAATGGAGAAGATGTATAAGTTCTTTGAATCATTTGCTCCAATGGTTCTAGGAAAATTAGATGGACTAGAGAGTAGAGTGAAACACATTGAGGAAATCCTAATGAGAAATACTCAAAGTGGTGAAGGACCCTCTAGGCCTCAAGATAGAAATGAGGAAGATGATGATAAAGAGGAAGATAAGAAGGACAAAGATGATGACAGTGATGATGGGGATGATCAAGGAGGAAATGATGAGACAGTGGCAGAACAAGAAGAAGAAGAAGAACATGTACAAGAAGAACCACAAGAGGCAGGAAGCCAAGTATCTCAAGCTGAAATTGTCTCACCATCACACATTTCATTCAGCCAAGGAAGAGTGAAGCACTTGGCCATCAAGAAAGGGATTAGCAGAGCCTCTTCATCAACATCACAAGACTAAACATCTCTTCCATTCTATTTACTGCTTTAAGTCATTTGAATTTTTAGTTATGCATCTAATGTTATAATCTTCTTCAGTATTTTTCTTGCATCTTATGTAATAGTGAAGCTCAATGATGAAATCTCAGTGATGAGAGCTTCCTTATGTGTTAAATTGTTAATCTCATTTTCATTGACCCCATCTTTGACTGATGACAAAAGGGGGAGAAGAAATGAGGATGACAAAATGTGTGAAAAACTGCTGTATGGGATGAGATAATGAATTTTTAATTTTCTCTATATGAATTGATAATGAATTTTCTGTATATGAATTTTCTGTATGCATGTTTTATGAGTCTTATGTCTCAATCCTATAGATGTTTTCTATGTGTTTTCTGTAAATGAATAACTTGTTCTTGAATCGTTACTCTATGAAAACTCTATGAAAACATTTGAATGCATGAGCTATAACTTGTTGCCAAAAAGTATTCTATTGTTTGTTCAAACTGATCTAAATCTGTTTTAATCTCTCTATTATGTTTGAACAACCTTAGGCATTCATTATATTGAATTTATTATAGTTTTTGACTTACGATTTAAAAATTCGGATGCATGCATATTTTGCTATCAAAAAGTGCTCTATTGTTGTTCAAATTGATTTAAACTTGTTTTAATCTCTTCCACTAAGTTTGAACAACCTTAGGAAAGCTTATTTTCAAAAATTGAAGCTTTCATTTAACCTATTTTAAAATTCGGACTTGATATGCCAAAATTCAGATGCATAGCATCTCAAGTCCAAATTTGTTGAAAAATGAGCACAATCTAAGGGGGAGCAATGTTAACCTTTTCTTATCTTTAATACCTTTCTTATAAGTTTTCTTATTGCTTAAATGCTATATCTTCTATCCTAGTAGTTGGAAGGAAGGAGGTTAATGGAGGTTGGTTGGGTCATAGGCTCATATTGAGCCTTTTGTATGTCAATGTGCTAAATTGGTTATTTTCTATCATTGACATTAATACTTCTATGTACTACATTGTTTTAATCTATCACATTTTGCATCAAAGTTTGTCATCATCAAAGTTTGTCATTATTTTCTAAAAGTTAAATGTACTCTACACTTCAAGTCTTCAATGCTCTTTGATCATCTTTAGAACAACATTCTTCAAACTTCAAATACTTGCTTAACTAAAGTTGTTCTTGAACTTTTGCTTCAAAGCAATGAGACTTCATACTTCTCAGTTTACATAACCTATCACACAATAATCAAACATTTTAGTCCTCATCAATATTTGTCATTAATCAAAACTACATAATTTGCCCTTAGGGCTAACAATCTCCCCCTTTTTGATGATGACAAACTTTGATGCAAAATGTGATAGATTAAAACAATGTAGTACATAGAAGTATTAATGTCAATGATAGAAAATAACCAATTTAGCACATTGACATACAAAAGGCTCAATATGAGCCTATGACCCAACCAACCTCCATTAACCTCCTTCCTTCCAACTACTAGGATAGAAGATATAGCATTTAAGCATTTAGATAAAGTTCTAAGAGAGGTTTTAAGGTTGTAAAAGTTTAACAATGCTCCCCCTTAGATTGTGCTCATTTTCAACCAATTTGGACTAGGATTATTATGCATCCGAATTTTTGACATATCAAGTCCAAACTTTAAAATAGGATAAATGAAAGCTCCAAATTTTGTAAATAAGCTTTCCTAAGGTTGTTCAAACATATTAGAAGAGATTAAAACATATTTGAATCAATTTGAACAACAAATGAGCACATTTTGGTAACACAATATGGATGCATCCGAATTTTATATCATGCATCCGAATTTTGAATCCCATGCATCCGAATTTTGAATCACATGCGTCCGAATTTTTAATCTCATGTCTAAACTGCAACAGATTCAATATAATTGAAATTGTGAAATGATATAAAGGTTTCATAAGATTGTTCAAACGTAGTGGAATAGACTAATACAGATTTGAATCAATTTGAACAATAAAAGAATACATTTTGAATACATCCAATTCTTAAAACCTTGCATCCGAATTGTAATGCATAAAAAAATTCATATTGATGCAACATTCAGTAGTATTAAAGATTAAGTTCACATAAGATTAAGTCACATAAGATCAAGTTTTCACATGTATTGCATCATATTGCATCATAAAAAATTCATATTGATGCAACATTCAGTAGTATTAAAGATTAAGTTCACATAAGATCTAAGTTCACATAAGATTAAGTCACATAAGATCAAGTTTCCACATGTATTGCATCATATTGCATCATATTTTCTCCCCCTTTTGTCATCATCAAATAAAAGGGATCAATGAAAATGAGATGTTCAAGTTAGCATATAAAAGAAGCTCTCATCACTGGGATTTCAACATTGAGCTTCACTATTACATAAACAATATTTAACAAGTTCAGAATAGAAAATGCAGCAAAATGCTTAGAAAACTGAACAAAATACAGTAAAGAGATTAGAAGAGAAGGCTTAGTCTTGTGATGATGAGGTTTATGGGGAGGCTCGGCTCACTCCTTTCTTGACTGCCAAGTGCTTGACTCTTCCTTGACTGAAAGAGATTGTTGCTGGAGATACAATTGCAGCTTGAGCTACTTGGCTTCCCTGCCACTGGTAGATCTTCATGAGGTCGTTCTTGTTTTTTTTCTTCTCACTGTGGTCTTATCATTTCCACCCTGATCATCCTCTTCATTACTGCTATCCTCATTATCTTCTTTCTCTGCTTCTTTATTTCTTTCCTCCTCCTTTCCATCTTGAGGCTTAGAGGTTCCTTCACCACTTTGAGTGTTTCTCATAAGGATATCTTCAATGTGTTTTACTGCTTTTTCCAGTCCATCCAATTTTCCAAGAACCATTGGAGCAAATGACTCAAAGAACTTATACATTTTCTCCATTTCCTTGACATGATTGTTCAAGGCTTCTTGGAATGTCTTGGCTATAATGGTGTCCCCTCTAGATACTCCTTTACTACTAGACCTAATTCCAGTTTCTTCTTCAAATAATCTCCTTTTTGTTGAAGGTTGCTCCCCCTCACTTGAGATGTCATGCTTTCTTTTTGTTTTCATTTCCCTAGCAAGGGTTTCCTCTTCATCCTCTTCTTCTTCTTCCTCTTCACTTTCTATAATTTTCGCTCTTTCTATTCTTTTCGGAGGAGTTTCTCTTTTTGTCCTCCATACATTATCCTCATCATGAACTAATTGCATTCTCTTAAGAGTTTCATTTGTATAAATTTCACCACTCTTAAAGGCTTGCCCTCTTCCAAGAAGTTTGATCTTAAAATGCTTGAAGATTCTGGTTAATAATCTTCCAAATGGGAATGCCTTGGTTACTGTTTTTCTGGCTGTAATCATATGTTTCAAGGCTATATACCCAAAATTCATTCTTCTATTCTCATGCAGGGCTAACATGATTACCATATGCATATTTCCAACTGATGACTTGTGTCCAAAATTAGGAACAATCATTGTGGTCACCATGTGATGTAAAACTCTACTCTAGCATCCAAATTCTTAATTTCCCTTTCCTTTATGGCCCTAAACTCTCTTCCATTTGTAAATGCATTTTCAAATCTAACATGTGTGAAGAGTTCACGATCATAGCAATGCATGGATGCTGAATAATATCTAGCTCCCTCGTCACCTACTCCACAAATTCTATTTATCAATCCTTCATTGAATTCAATGTCCATTTGTGATATTCTAGATGAATACCATTGTATCACATTATCCCCTATCATCTCAATTCTATCCTCTTTCAAATTTGCATAGAATTCATATATCAAAGTAGGATAAAATTCCTCATCAATGAAGAGCAAACTACTCCAACCAATATCATTGAAATGAGATAGGACAATATCCATATTTGACAGTTTATCAATATCCACCTTATATCCAAGAATGATTTTTCTATTATTCTTATTCCATTCATCAAATTCATGAGTAGATTTGATAGAGATAAACCTGTCAACTCCAGATTGTGTTTGAGGAATGCGAATCCTTCTTGGTTGATTGAGGATTGGGTCTCCATCTCCTTCCTTAGCCTTTCCTTTTCCTTTCTCAACATTGGGCTTCTTTGTTCTCACCATGATGTTTTTTCTTGAGAAGGATTTGTTTTCTGTATGAAATTAGGGCTTAGGAGTTTAAAAATGAAGGAAAATCGGAATGAGAGTGTGGGATTTTGAAGGGATTTTGATTCGAATGTGAATGGGTATGAGAGATTTTAAAAAAGATGTGAAATTCGGAAATAGTAGTGTTGAAGAGATTGTTTCAACTTCATTTAAGAGTCTCGTCAGTAAAGTCGATCGACCGATTTTTTAGTGCTGCGTCCGAATTTTCGAGCGAAAGTTTCTGTTTCTTGATTCAGAAAAATTCGTCGACCGAATTTTTCGAATCGAAGAAACAGAACTTTCGCTCGAAAATCTGACGCAGACTGAAAAATCGATCGATCAATCTTTACTGGACGAGACGCATCAATTTTTCTCGACCTGCGTCCAATTCTTTATCAAAAGTCTCTGTTTCTCGACACTCCGAAAAATTCGATCGATCGAATCTTCGCGAGTGCATCCGAATTTTGAATCAAAAATTTCTTGCATTCATCATGACTTCAATACACACATTAGTCATTGAATCTTGATATTCCTAAGAGTCTTCTTAGGTGATTGAACCTTTCCTCAGCCAAAGGCTTTGTAAATATGTCAGCAATTTGATCATTTGTATTTATATATTCTAAGCATATATCTTTCTTAATCAAATGGTCACGAATGAAATGATGTTTTATCTCTATATGCTTAGTCCTAGAATGTTGAATGGGATTTATGCTCAAGTTAATGGCACTAGTATTATCACATAATATGGGCACACAATTGAATTTAAGACCATAATAAAGTAAAGTATGCTGCATCCATAACAATTGTGCACAACAACTTCCTGCAGCTATGTATTCAGCTTCTGCAGTTGATAAAGACACACAAGCTTGCTTTTTACTAAACCAAGATACAAGAAAACTACCAAGAAATTGACAATGCCCACTTGTGCTTTTACGTTCAACTTTACAACCAGCATAATCCGCATCAGAATATCCAATAAGTTCAAAAGATGAAGTTTTCGAAAACCACACTTTGGTTTTACACATACACTTTGGTTTTACACATACAACCTCTTCTTGTAATTTTTACAAACAAGGCTCACCAACCTATGGTTTTATATCTCAAACAACCTTGAATCACAACTTCAAGGATTACCCTTATCTAAAGGGTTTTATGTTATCAAGATAACCTTGCTAGAGCTAGTAGATCAACACAATTGAATAAGTAAAGAAGAGTGTGTAGATGTTACCACTTGTTGGTAGAATTTACACAAAGTTGTTCCTTCACACTTTGATGTCTTTGGATTGATCAATTGAATGCACAAGACACAAGAGAGCTTGAGAAATGTTTGTAATAGACTTTAGAAAGCTTAGAATATTCAAGGATTCAGAACTTACAAAAGATTGCACGTTTATAGCTTTTATAGAATTTGAAAATCAGTTGAAACAGCTATAAAACGGCTAGTTAACGGCTACTTTCAGAAAATTCGGACGACTGAATTTCTTGGCTGCGTCTGAATCTTCGTCCGAATTTCTCTGGATGAATAGTAACCATGCTGAGAACAAAAATTCGGACGACCAAATTTTTTACTGCGTCCGAATCTTCTTCCGAATTTCTCTGGAAGAACAATGACCATGCTGAAGGCCAAAAATTCGGACGACCGAATTTTTTGGCTGCGTCCGAATCTTCTTCCGAATTTCTCTGGAAGAATAGTTGCAAACTTTTGCTACAAAATTCGGACAACCGAATTTTTTGGAAGCATTTTCAAACTTTGTAAAATCATTTGAGATATAACTTCAATGAGTTGAAAAACATTTGATATGTATAGAAAACTTATTTAACCATATATAAGCTTGAAAAACAAGAACATATGAAGTTTACTAACATATCTTATAAAAATATTCATTCAAAGCCTTTTAAAATCATAAGATTATTTTTATGCTCTCTTATGCATTCAATGATAACCAAGACATGCAAGTGTAGAGTTTGCATCGAGATTTACCTAAAAGTTAAATGTACTCTACACTTCAAGTCTTCAATGCTCTTTGATCATCTTTAGAACAACATTCTTCAAACTTCAAATACTTGTTTAACTGAAGTTGTTCTTGACCTTTTGCTTCAAAGCAATGAGACTTCATACTTCTCAGTTTACAGAACCTATCACACAATAATCAAACATTTTAGTCCTCATCAATATTTGTCATTAATCAAAACTACATAATTTGCCCTTAGGGCTAACAGAGATAAAACGTTACCCATATTGGAGAGTCATTCCAAGTTTACCTTGTATCCAGGAATAATTTTTCTAATTTTCTTGCTCCATTCTTCAAATTCAGAGGCAGCCTTGATGGAGATGAATCTGTCCATTCCCGATGATGTTTGAGGAACTCTGATTCTTCTTGGTTTGCTTTTGATCAATCCACCAGCTCCTTCCTTTGCTTTCCCCTTTCCTTTTTTCAACATTTGCCCTCTTAGTTCTCACCATGATGTTTTTATTTGTAAGAGAGTGATTTGTAGGATGTGTTTAGGGCTTTGAACTCAAAAATTCAAGCGATTTGATGTGAAGATGGTGAAATTTTGGAGAGATTTGTGTTTGGACGCAAGAGGGTGATGTGGGTTTTGAGAGAGGAGAGAGTTTGAAAGTTAAAATGTGGGAAAATAACCTTTCGAATTCATTTAAAATCGTTGTAACCGCTCAGTTCGGCCGATCAAATTTTTAGGTCTGTGTCCAAACTTCTCTGTTTCTTCAGTTTTAGAAAATTCGAAAGACCGAATTTTCTATCAGGCGTTCGAATCTTTCTGTCCAGAATTTTCTGGAGAAAGTTTGGACACCCGAATTTCTCTCAATGCATCTGAATTATGCATTTGAATATTCTCTGTTTCTACCATACTTCAACGCACGCATTAGTAATTTAACTTTGAGATACCCAAAAGCCTTCTTAGGTAACTGAACCTTTCCTTAGTAATATATCAGCAATTTGATCATGTGTGTTCACATAGTCATAGCATATATCTCCTTTAGCTACATGATCATGAATAAAATGATGTTTAATCTCTATATGCTTAATCCTAGAATGTTGAATGGGATTTATGCTTAAATTGATAGCACTTGTATTATCACGTAGTATAGGAACACAATTGAATTCTAGACCATAATCAAGTAAAGTGTGCTTCATCCATAGCACTTGAGCACAACAACTACCGGCGATAATATATTCAGCCTCAAAAGTAGATAAGGATACACATGCTTGTTTTTCACTATACCAAGATACTAGACAACTACCAAGAAATTCACAGTGACCACCAGTGCTTTTACGTTCAACTTTGCATCCAGCATAATCAGCATTTGAATATCCAACAAGGTTAAAAGATGAAGATTTTGAAAAACCAAAGGCCGCCATAGTCATGTGTATTGATCAAATAACGAAAGATTCGTTTGACAGAAATTAAGTGAGACTCTTTAGGACAAGATTGAAATCTAGCACATAAGTGCAGAGAAAACATAATATCTTGTATACTTGCGGTGAAATAAAGTAAACTACCAATCATACCTCTAAATGCCATTTTATCAACATTTTTATCTTTCTTATTTTTATCAAGTTTAGTTGATGAGCTCATTGGAATGCTTATCCCTTGTGCTTGATCCATTCCAATTCTCTTCAATAGCTCTTTGTTATACTTTGCTTGAGTTATGAAGACTCCATCCTTAGTTTGCACCTTGTTTTAACTCCTTGGGAGACATCACCAATGATTTGCTCCTTAGGGTGGCCTCTTGCATATCTTAAATATTTTGGAAGCTCTTGATCACTACTAGTTTGGCCATCTTGTTCTTGCTCTATTATTTCTTCTTCTTTGGCATGTTCATCCAAAATTGGTGCTTGAAGATGAGTTTGATTATCAATCATTGAGGTACCTACAGTATCTTCATTTCTTCTTTCAAGGTAAATGTTAGATTCATCAAAGGTCACATGGATGGTTTTCTCAACACGTAATGATATTTTGTTATAAACTCTATAGGCATTTTTATTTGATGAATAACCAAGAAATATACCTTCATCAGATTTTCTATTAAATTTTCCAAGGTTATCACGAGTATTCAAGATAAAGCACTTACAGCCAAATACCTTAAAATAAGCAATTGAAGAAGTTTTATCAAATAGAAGCTCGAAAGGTATTTTTCATAGAAAAGGTCTTAAAAGAACTCTATTCATTACATAGCAAGCAATGTTTATAGCTTCAGCCCAAAAATATTTTGAAAGAGAGTTTTCACAAAGCATTGATCTATTCATCTCTTGTAAAGTTCTATTTTTCCTTTCAACAACACCATTTTGTTGGGGTATTTTGGCAACTGAAAAATTATGTGTAATACCATTTTTATCACAAAATTTTGTAAAGTCTTGATTACAAAATTCTCTCCCATTGTCACTCATAACAGAGATCAATTTGCATTCAAGGGAGTTTTGGAGAACTTTTTGAAAAGTTTTACAAATTCATGAAAAACTTCATCTTTTTGAGCTAGAAAGATCACCCATGTAAATATGGAAAAATCATCAATAATCACATATACATGCCTCTTACCACCAAGACTAGTGATTCTCATTGGTCCAAACAAGTCCATATGAACAGGTTCAAGAGGTTTTGATGTAGAAACCATTTTCTTTGGTTCAAAAGATGTTTTTGATTATTTTCCATATTGACAAGCATCACAAAGGCGAGTTTATCAAAATGCATTTTAGGTAATCCTCTTATCAATTCTTGTGTGGAAAGTTTGTTTAACAAGTCCACGCTCACATGACCTAATCTCCTATGCCATAAGCATCCATCATTATCATGAATGGCAAGACATTTAATATCATTTACCACAAGTTAATCAAGATATAACACATATACATTTTCAACTCTATTTGCAAAAAAAAAAAAAAAAGTTTTGCTACTTACACTATCAAGGATAGCACAAGTGTCACATTTAAATTTAACTTTACAACCATTATGACATAATTGGCTAATACTAAGTAGATTATACTTCAAACCATCAATAAGTAATACTTGCTTAATGAGAGGGAAAGAACCTTTACCAATATTACCAATTCCAAGTATTCTTCCCTTCTTCTTATCACCAAATGTGATAAAACCTTCACTTGTTGCTTGAAGTTCACTAACAAGTGAGGCATTTCTCATCATGTGTCTTGAGTAGCCACTGTCAAGAAACCACTTAGTGGTGCTTGATCCTAGAGCAAATGAACCTACACCAAATTTGAGAAAGTGACTTTTGGTACCAACTTTTTCTTGAGTCCAAGGGGGGTAGTGATGATTCCTTTAACTCTCCAAATAGTTTTAACACCATTTTCTGTTAGCCCTAAGGGCAAATTATGTAGTTTTGATTAATGACAAATATTGATGAGGACTAAAATGTTTGATTATTGTGTGATAGGTTCTGTAAATTGAGAAGTATGAAGTCTCATTGCTTTGAAGCAAAAGTTCAAGAACAACTTCATTTAAGCAAGTATTTGAAGTTTGAAGAATGTTGTTCTAAAGATGATCAAAAGGCATTGAAGACTTGAAGTGTAGAGTGCATTTAACTTTTAGGTAAATTTCTATGTAAACTCTACACTTGCATGTCTTGGTTATCATTGAATGCATAAGAGAGCATAAAAATAATCTTATGATCTTAAAAGTCTTTGAATGAATCTTTTTATAAGATATGTTTGTAAACTTCATATGTTCATGTTTTTCAAGCTTTAAATATAGTTAAATAAGTTTTCTATATATATCAAATGTTTTTCAAACTCATTGAAGTTATATCTCAAATGATTTTAAAAAGTTTGAAAATGCTTTCAAAAAATTCGGACGTCCGAATTTTGTAGCAAAAGTTTGCTACTATTCTTCCAGAGAAATTCGGAAGAAGATTCGGACGCAGCCAAAAAATTCGGTCGTCCGAATTTTTGGCCTTCAGCATGGTCACTGTTCTTCCAGAGAAATTCGGAAGAAGATTCGGACGCAGTAAAAAAATTCGGTCGTCCGAATTTTTGTTCTTAGCATGGTTACTATTCATCCAGAGAAATTCGGACGAAGATTCGGACGCAGCCAAGAAATTCGGCCGTCCGAATTTTCTGAAACTAGCCGTTACTAGCCGTTTTATGAACGTTTTAACAGATTTTCAAATTCTATAAAAGCTATAAACATGCAAATTTTTGTAACTCTTGAAATCTTGAAAACTCCAAGCATTCAAAAGCATTTAGCAAACATTTCTTAAGCTCTCTTATGTCTTGTGCATTCAATTGATCAATCCAAAGACATCAAAGTGTGAAGGTGCAAATTTGTGTAATATCTACCATCAAGTGGTAACTTCTACACACTCTTCTTTACTTATTCAATTGTGTTGATCTACTAGCTCTAGCAAGGTTATCTTGATAACATAAAACCCTTTAGATAAGGGTGATCCTTGAAAGTGTGATTCAAGTTTGTTTAAGATATAAAACCATTGTTTGTGGTGAGCCTTGTATTGTAGACATTACTAGAAGAGGTTGTGAGTGTAAAACCATAGTTTGGTGAACCTCTCTTGTAATTTGTAAACCTGAGCAATTAGTAGATTTGTTGAAATCCTTAAGTGTGAGCTTAAGGTAGTGGACGTAGATCTTGAGGATCGAACCACTATAAATTGTTTGAGTTCTTTGCTATTGCTTTCATTACTGCCTTGCTATCAATTATCTATAATTAGCTTATATAACTTGTTCTTGGTCTAAACGCATAAAAGGTTTAAGTTTGCGAAAATTATCCAAATACCTAATTCACCCCCCTCCTCTTAGGTATTTCAATTGGTATCAGAGCTAGAACTTCTGTGTGTGGTTTAACAACCTAGAAGACAAAGATCCTATGGCTAATATGTCAAACCTACCTTACCTAGAAGGATCTTCCACAAATAGACCACCTTTGTTTAATGGAACAAATTACACTTTCTAGAAATCTAGAGTTAAAATTTATATTTGTTCTATTAATTTTGATTTGTGGAACATAATTGAGAAAGGTCCTTGTGTCCCAATGAAAATGAGTGCTGATGGAATAATCTCAGTACCCAAATCCACTAATGAATTTGATGAGCATGATTCTAAGAAAATGACTTTAAATTATCAAGCCATGAATATATTAAGTTGTGCTTTAGATGTAACTGAATACAATAGAGTTAGTGGATGTGATTCTGCTCATGACATGTGGAGATTACTTCAAATTACACATGAAGGTACTAATCAAGTTAAAGAATCTAAACTTGCCATGCTAGTTAGAGATTATGAACTGTTTACCATGAAACAAGGTGAAAATATTAGTGATATGTTTACAAGATTTACTAACATTTTCAATGGCTTAAAAGCTTATGGTAAAAGCTATACTATGGGAGAGCAAAACAGAAAGATTTTAGATGCTCTACCAAAATCCTGGCAGCCTAAAACACTTGCCATTGAGGAATCCAAGGATTTGAAGACTCTTCCACTTGAAGAGCTCATTGGATCTCTACTGACTCATGAAATGAAGATGAAACGGCTAAATGACAAGGAGGATGAAGAAAAGGGAAGAAAAGGAGTAGTGCTTAATGCCTCAAACAACTTGAGTGAACAAGAACAATCTTCAAGTGAAGAAGAAGGAGGAAACAGTGGAGAAGAAGAAATTGCAATGGCAGTGAAGAAGTTCAAGAGATTCTACAAAAAGGAATTTCTCAAGAAAGGAAGAAAGCCAGTCAAGAAGAGTGGACAATCTTCATCATATAAACCTCAATGCTTTGAATGCAAGAGTACTGAGCATCTTATTGCTGACTGTCCCAGAGTGTTGGAAAGGGAAAGAGAAAGCAAAAACAGAAAGAAATCTGCCAAGAAAGGAAAAGGACTAGCTGGAACATGGGATCAACAGGAAAGTGAGGATGAAAGTGAAGGAAAGGCCAACATATGCTTCATGGCCATTGATGATGAGGTACAATCTTCACCCTCTATCTCAAATGTATATGATGATGATATTGATTCCAGTGATCTTATTGTTGAGTTATATGAAGAATTAAAAAAGGCTTCAAAAAGAAATAAGGAAATGAAACTCAAAATAAATGATTTATCTAATGAGAATTCAAAATTATGTTTGAAAATGGAAAACTTCTTGAAACCATTAGTTGCATTGCTATTGAAAAAGAAGTTTTGAATACAACTATACAAAACATATCTTTTGAAAACAAAAAGCTTTGCACTAGAATTATTTCTCTTGAGTCAATGATAAAAGATCATGAGCTTCTAAAAAGGAGAGTTAATAATCTAACTTTATGCATTGAGAGATTTACAAATGGAAGGGAAAATTTGAATAATTTACTTGGCTATCAAAGACCTTCATTTGTAAAAGATGGTCTTGGTTTTACTCATGATTATTCTTCTCCAAAACAGTGAAAATCTTTTGTTAAAGAATCTTATCATTCTAGATCACATATTTGCTGCACTTATTGTGGTAAACATGGACACAAGGTTTCTAGATGTTTTGTCAAAAGAAAAGTAGAAAGTGGTGTTAAAACCATTTGGAAAGTCAAAGAAACTTTTACTAACCCCCTTGGACCCAAGAAAATATGGGTACCAAAAATCACCCTTTCAAATTTGATATAGGTACAATTTGCCTTAAGATCAAGTGCCACAAAATGGTTCCTTGACAGTGGATGCTCAAGGCACATGACTGGAAATGCATCACTTGTTAGTGAACTTCAGACTACAAGTGAAGGTTTTGTCACATTTGGAGATAAGAAGAAAGGGAAAATACTTGGAATAGGTAACATTGGTAAAGGTTCTTTCCCTCTTATCAAGAAAGTATTACTTATTGAAGATTTAAAGTATAATTTACTGAGTATTAGTCAATTATGTGATAATGGATGCAAAGTAGAGTTTAAATGTGATACTTGTACTATTCTTGACAATGCAAGTAACAAAACTATCTTTGTTGCTAAAAGAGTTGGTAATGTATATGTGTTGTATCTTGATGAGCTTATTACAAATGATATTAAATGTCTTGCCATTCATGACAATGATGGATTTTTATGGCATAGAAGATTAGGACATGTAAGCATGGATTTATTAAACAAACTTTCTACACAAGAGCTAGTGAGAGGATTACCTAAATTGCATTTTGATAAAACTCGCCTCTGTGATGCTTGTCAATATGGAAAACAATCAAAAACATCTTTTAAACCAAAGAAAATGGTTTCTACCTCAAAACCTCTTGAACTGATTCATATGGATTTATTTGGACCTATGAGGACTACTAGTCTTGGTGGTAAAAGCTATGCTTATGTGATTGTTGATGATTTTTCAAGATTTACATAGGTAATCTTCTTAGCACAAAAAGATGAAACATTTCATGAATTTTCAAAACTCTTCAAAAAGGTTCAAACCTCTCTTGATTGCAAACTGATTTCTATTAGAAGTGATAATGGAAGAGAATTTTGTAACCAAGACTTTACAAAATTTTGTGATGAATATGGTATTACTCACAATTTTTCAGCTGCCAAAACACCTCAACAAAATGGTGTTGTTGAAAGGAAAAACAGAACCTTACAAGAAATGGCTAGATCAATGCTTTGTGAAAACTCATTACCAAAGTACTTTTGGGCTAAAGTCATAATACAGCTTGTTATATCATGAACAGAGTTTTACTAAGACCTTTTATAAGAAAAACACCTTTTGAACTCTTATTTGACAAAACTCCATCAATTGTCTATTTCAAAGTTTTTGGTTGTAAATGCTTCATTTTAAACACTAGCAACTATCTTGGTAAGTTTGATAGAAAATCAGATGAAGGAATTTTTCTTGGTTATTCATCAAATAAAAAAGGCATATAGAGTCTATAATAAAAGAACATTGTGTGTTGAAGAAACTATTCATGTAACCTTTGATGAATCTAACATTTATCTTCAAAGAGGAAATGAAGATGACACAGGCACATCGATGGTTGAAAATCATACTCAACACCAAGCACCCACAATGGAAGATCATGCCAAAGAAGAAGAAATAATGGAGCAAGAACAAGATGGTCAATCAAGCAATAATCAAGAACTTCCAAAGGATATCACATATGCAAAAGGTTATCCTAAGGAGCAAATCATTGGTGATGTCTCCCAAGGGGTAAAAACAAGGCGGTACTTTATTGATAACTTCGTTCTTTTATCTCATATTGAACCAAAAAATATTGATGATGCATTGTGTGATAATTTCTGGATTATTGCTATGGAAGAAGAGCTAAATTAATTTGAAAGAAATAAAGTTTGGTCTCTTGTTCCTAGACCTCATGATCATTCTGTTATTGGTACAAAATGGGTTTTTAGAAATAAGTTAAATGAACTAGGAGAAGTAGTTAGAAATAAAGCTAGACTTGTTGCTCAAGGTTTCAACCAAGAAGAAGGTATTGACTATGATGAGACCTTTGCTACAGTAGCCAGATTAGAATCCATAAGAATACTTTTGGCATTTGCTTGCTTTAAAGGTTTTAAACTTTTTCAAATGGATGTTAAAAGTGCTTTCCTAAATGGTTTTATTGAAGAAGAGGTTTATGTAGAACAACCTCCTGGTTTTATCCATGAAAAATTTCCAAATTATGTGTATAAGCTAACCAAAGCTCTATATGGACTGAAACAAGCTCCAAGATCTTGGTATGAAAGATTAAGTGGTTTTATTCTCTCAAAAGGTTTTACTAAAGGAAAAGTAGACACAACTCTTTTTATTAAAACATCTTCTAAAAATGATATTTTGCTTGTACAAATCTATGTTGATGATATCATTTTTGGTTCTACTAATATTTCTCTTTGTGAAGAGTTTGCTAAAACTATGCAATATGAATTTGAGATGAGCATGATGGGAGAACTAAGTTTCTTCCTTGGACTACAAATTAAGCAAACCAAGGATGGAGTCTTCATCAATCAAGAAAAATATACTAAGGAGCTATTGAAAAGGTTTGGAATGGATCAAGCAAAAGGAATAAGTACTCCTATGAGTTCATCAACTAAACTTGACAAAGATGAGAAAGGTAAAAGTATTGATGAGAAATTGTATAGAGGTATGATTGGAAGTTTACTCTATCTCACTGCTAGTAGACCAGATATTATGTATGTTGTTTGCTTGTGTGCTAGATTCCAATCATGTCCTAAAGAATCTCATCTAATTTCCGTCAAACGAATATTTCGTTATTTGATTGATACACATGACTATGGTCTTTGGTTTTCTAAAACTTCATCTTTTGAACTTATTGGATATTCTGATGCTGACTATGCTGGATGCAAAGTTGAGCGTAAAAGTACAAGTGGTCATTGTCAATTTCTTGGTAGTTGTCTAGTGTCTTGGTTTAGTAAAAAGCAGGCTTGTGTATCTTTATCCACAGCTGAAGCTGAATACATAGCTGCAGGAAGTTGTTGTGCACAATAATTATGGATGCAACATACTTTACTTGATTATGGTCTTAAATTTAAGTATGTTCCGATACTATGTGATAATACTAGTGCTATCAATTTGAGCATTAATCCCATTCAACATTCTAGGACCAAGCATATAGAGATAAAACATCATTTCATTCGTGATCATGTGATTAAGAAAGATATATGCTTAGAACATGTAAATACAAATGATCAAATTGCTGACATATTTACAAAGCCTTTGGCTGAGGAAAGGTTTAATCACCTAAGAAGACTCTTAGGAATTTCAAAATTCAATGACTAATGTGTGTATTAATGTTGTGATGAAAACAGAGATTTATTGATCAAAAAATTCGGACGCAGGACAGAAAATTCGGTCGACCGAATTTTATGAACCAAAGAGACAGAAACTTTCGACCGAAAATTCGGATGCAGACCTAAAATTCGGTCGTCCGAATTTTACGGATGCATCCCTTTAAATGAAAATCGAACGGTTTCTTCCAAACATTACAACTTCCGAATTTTAAATCCTTTCAAAACCTCTCATACCCATTCACGTCCGAATCAAAATCTCTTCAAATTCACACACTCTCATCTCGATTTGCGTTCATTTTTAAACTTCTAAGCCCTAATTTCATACAGAAAACAAACCCTTCTCAAGAGAAAACATCATGGTGAGAACAAAGAAGCCCAATGTTGAGAAAGGAAAAGGAAAGGCTAAGGAAGGAGATGGAGATCCAATCCTCAATCAACCAAGAAGGATTCGCATTCCTCAAACACAATCTGGGGTTGACAGGTTTATCTCTATCAAATCTACTCATGAATTTGATGAATGGAATAAGAATAGTAGAAAGATTATTCCTGGATATAAGGTAGATGTTGATAAACTATCTAGTATGGATATGGTTTTGTCCTATTTCAATAATGTTGGATGGAGTAGTTTGTTGTTTATTAATGAAGATTTTTATCCTACTTTGGTATATGAATTCTATGCAAACCTAAATGAAGAAAGAACTGAGATTGTTGGGGATGATAGGATACAATGGTATTCAACTAGAGTATCCCAAGTTGACATTGAATTAAGTGAAGACCTGATTAACAGAATTTGTGGGGTAAGTGACAGTGGGGCTAAATATTATGCACCCTCAATGCATTGCTATGATCGTCAACTCTTTACATATGATAGATTTGAAAAAGCATTTACAAATGGAAGAGAGTTTAGATCTATAAAAGAGAGGGAAATCAAGAATTTGGATGCTAGAGGTAGAGTATTGCATCATATGGTAACTACTATGATTGTTCCTAACTTTGGACATAAATCATCAGTAGGTAATATGCATATGGTATTAATGTTGACCCTGCATGAACAGAGGAAATTCAACTTTGGATATATAGCCTTAAGACACATGATTACTGCTAGAAAAACAGTAACCAAGGCATTCCCTTTTGGAAGACTGTTAACAAAGATCTTTAAGCATTTTAAGATTAAACTTCCAGGAAGAGGACAAGCCTTTAAAAGTGGAGAAATATACACTGATGAATCCCTTAAGAGAATGCAGATTATCCTTGATGATGATGGAGTATGGAAAATAAAAAGAGGATCCTCTCCAAAAAGATTAGGAAGAAAGGAAAGGACAGAAAGTGTAGAAGAGGAAAAGGAGGAGAATGAAGATGAGGAAGAGACCCTTGCAAGAGAAATGAAGACAAAAAGAAAGCATGACACTTCAAGTAAGGGGGAGCAACCACCAACAAAAAGAAGAGTAGTTGAAGAAGAAACTGAAGTAGAGTCAAGTGGTGAAGGAATAACTAGAGGTGACACCATAATAGCCAAAGCATTCCAAGAAGCCTTGAACAATCAAGTCAAGGAAATGGAGAAGATGTATAAGTTCTTTGAATCATTTGCTCCAATGGTTCTAGGAAAATTAGATGGACTAGAGAGTAGAGTGAAACACATTGAGGAAATCCTAATGAGAAATACTCAAAGTGGTGAAGGACCCTCTAGGCCTCAAGATAGAAATGAGGAAGATGATGATAAAGAGGAAGATAAGAAGGACAAAGATAATGACAGTGATGATGGGGATGACCAAGGAGGAGATGATGAGACAGTGGCAGAACAAGAAGAAGAAGAAGAACATGTACATGAAGAACCACAAAAGGCAGGAAGCCAAGTAGCTCAAGCTGAAATTGTCTCACCATCACACATTTCATTCAGCCAAGGAAGAGTGAAGCACTTGGCCATCAAGAAAGGGATTAGCAGAGCCTCTTCATCAATATCACAAGACTAAGCATCTCTTCCATTCTATTTACTGCTTTAAGTTATTTAAATTTTTAGTTATGCATCTAATGTTATAATCTTCTTCAGTATTTTTCTTGCATCTTATGTAATAGTGAAGCTCAATGATGAAATCTCAGTGATGAGAGCTTCCTTTATGTGTTAAATTGTTAATCTCATTTTCATTGACCCCATCTTTGACTGATGACAAAAGGGGGAGAAAAAATGAGGATGACAAAATGTGTGAAAAACTGCTCTATGGGATGAGATAATGAATTTTTTTGCATATGATTTTTTTTTTGTATGCATGTTTTATGAGTCTTATGTCTCAATCCTATAGATGTTTCTGTGTGTTTTCTGTAAATGAATAACTTGCTCTTGAATTTTTACTCTATGAAAACTCTATGAAAACATTTGAATGCATGAATGCATGAGCTATT
Organism: Rauvolfia tetraphylla; assembly: GCA_030512225.1. Taxonomy (NCBI): domain Eukaryota; kingdom Viridiplantae; phylum Streptophyta; class Magnoliopsida; order Gentianales; family Apocynaceae; genus Rauvolfia; species Rauvolfia tetraphylla. The sequence goes on from JAJQKT010000019.1 coordinate 1,886,011, forward strand.
GTTGTTCAAATTGATCTAAATCTGTTTTAATCTCTTCTATTATGTTTGAACAACCTTAGGCATTCATTATATTGAATTTATTACAGTTTGGACTTAAGATTTAAAAAATTCGGATATCAAAAAAATTCGGATGCATGTTCTGAAATTCGGATGCATGCATATTTTGTTGCCAAAATGTGCTCTATTGTTGTTCAAATTGATTCAAACTGGTTTTAATCTCTTCTTCTATATTTGAACAACCTTAGGAAAGCTTATTTTCAAAAATTTAAGCTTTCATTTAACCTATTTTAAAATTCGGACTTGATATGTCAAAATTCGGATGCATAGTATCTCAAGTCCAAACTTGTTGAAAAATGAGCACAATCTAAGGGGGAGCATTGTCAAACTTTTACAACCTTTAAAACCTCTCTTAGAAGTTTTCTTAATGCTTAAATGCTATATCTTCTATCCTAGTAGTTGGAAGGAAGGAGGTTAATGGAGGTTGGTTGGGTCATAGGCTCATATTGAGCCATTTGTATGTCAATGTGTTAAATTGGTTATTTTCTATCATTGACATTAATACTTCTATGTACTACATTGTTTTAATCTATCACATTTTGCATCAAAGTTTGTCATCATCAAAAAGGGGAGATTGTTAGCCCTAAGGGCAAATTATGTAGTTTTGATTAATGACAAATATTGATGAGGACTAAAATGTTTGATTATTGTGTGATAGGTTCTGTAAATTGAGAAGTATGAAGTCTCATTGCTTTGAAGCAAAAGTTCAAGAACAACTTCATTTAAGCAAGTATTTGAAGTTTGAAGAATGTTGTTCTAAAGATGATCAAAAGGCATTGAAGACTTGAAGTGTAGAGTGCATTTAACTTTTAGGTAAATTTCTATGTAAACTCTACACTTGCATGTCTTGGTTATCATTGTATGCATAAGAGAGCATAAAAATAATCTTATGATCTTAAAAGTCTTTGAATGAATGTTTTTATAAGATATGTTTGTAAACTTCATATGTTCATGTTTTTCAAGCTTTAAATAAAGTTAAATAAGTTTTCTATATATATCAAATGTTTTTCAAACTCATTGAAGTTATATCTCAAATGATTTTACAAAGTTTGAAAATGCTTTCAAAAAATTCGATCGTCTGAATTTTTTAGCAAAAGTTTGCTACTATTCTTCCAGAGAAATTCGGAAGAAGATTCGGACGCAGCAAAAAAATTCGGTCGTCTGAATTTTTGTTCTCAGCATGGTTACTATTCATCCAGAGAAATTCGGACGAAGATTCGGACGCAGCCAAGAAATTCGGTCGTCCGAATTTTCTGAAACTAGCCGTTACTAGCCGTTTTATGGACGTTTTAACAGATTTTCAAATTCTATAAAAGCTATAAACATGCAAATTTTTGTAACTCTTGAAATCTTGAAAACTCCAAGCATTCAAAAGCATTTAGCAAACATTTCTTAAGCTCTCTTATGTCTTATGCATTCAATTGATCAATCCAAAGACATCAAAGTGTGAAGGTGCAAATTTGTGTAATATCTACCATCAAGTGGTAACTTCTACACACTCTTCTTTACCTATTCAATTTTGTTGATCTACTAGCTCTAGCAAGGTTATCTTGATAACATAAAACCCTTTAGATAAGGGTGATCCTTGAAAGTGTTATTCAAGTTTGTTTAAGATATAAAACCATTGTTTGTGGTGAGCCTTGTATTGTAGACATTACTAGAAGAGGTTGTGAGTGTAAAACCATAGTTTGGTGAACCTCTCTTGTAATTTGTAAACCTGAGCAATTAGTAGATTTGTTGAAATCCTTAAGTGTGAGCTTAAGGTAGTGGACGTAGATCTTGAGGATCGAACCACTATAAATTGTTTGAGTTCTTTGCTATTGCTTTCATTACTGCCTTGCTATCAATTATCTATAATTAGCTTATATAACTTGTTCTTGGTCTAAACGCATAAAAGGTTTAAGTTTGCGAAAATTATCCAAATACCTAATTCACCCCCCTCTTAGGTATTTCATTTTCTATTTTTATTTTTCACATCACATTTTGAAACTTTGTGTCCATGTCCATCACAATACTTGCGACATATATGAGGCATTGAAATAGAAGTGGCTTTAGCTAAAAATGTTTTATATTTTGGCACATTGTTTTCATGAATATAGCCAAGACCATTTTCATGCTAGAAGATCTTTGAGATCCAAGTAGTTTGTTTAGATTCTCTTTTCCATTTGTAAATTTTTCAATGCATAATATAAGGTCATCAACTTTCTTTCTCAATATTTCATGATCACTAAGCATTGTTTCTAGAGAAATGATTTTTGTGCAAAGATCTTTACTTTCTAGAGATATGTTTTTTAAAGCTAAATTTAAAATTCCTTTTCAATGTTTAAACAATTAATAGATTCAAGTTTTCCATTTTTTAAACATAACTTTGAATTCTCATTCAATAACTCATTAATTTTGGTTTTTATTTCCTTATTCCTTTTTGAGGATTTTTTCAATTCTCCATACATCTCAACAAGTAAAACACTAGGATCAATATCATCATCACAACAAGTGGAAATTGAAGGAGTAGATTGTACCTCATCATCTATTGCCATGAAGCATATGTTGGTTTTTCCCTCACTGTCATCTTCACTTTCTTGTTGGTCCCAAGTGCCAGCAAGTCCATTTTCCTTCTTGATAGATTTCTTTTTTATTTTGATGTCTCTTTCCTTTTCCAAAGCTTTAGGACAATCGGCAACAAGATGTTCGAGCTTTTGCATTCAAAGTATTGGGGTTTGAATATTGATGACTGTCCACTTTTCTTGAGTGGTCTTCTACCTTTCTTGAGAAATTCCTTTTTATAGAATCTCTTGAATTTTCTTACTACCATAGCCATCTCCTCATCTTCACTATTTCCATCTTCGTCACTTGATGATTTTTCTTGTTCACTAAGATGATTGGAAGTTTTAAGTACAACTCCCTTTCTTCCTTTCTCTTCATCTTCAATATCATTCAATCTCTTGATCTTCATCTCATGTGTAAGTAGTGATCCGATGAGCTCTTCAAGTGGAAGAGTTTTCAAGTCTTTTGATTCCTCAATAGCAAGAGTCTTCGGTTGCCAAGACTTAGGTAGAGCATCCAATATCTTACTATTTTGTTCTCCAATTGTGTAGTTCTTCCCATAGGCTTTTAGACCATTGGAAATATTAGTAAATCTTGTGAACATATCACTGATATTCTCACCTTGCTTTATAGTGAATAGCTCATAATCTCTTACTAGCATAGCAAGCTTTGATTCCATTACTTGGTTTGTTCCTTCATGTGTTACTTGAAGTAGTCTCCACATATCATGAGCAGTTTCGCATCCACTAACTCAATTGTATTCCTTCACATCTAATGCACAACGTAAAATGTTCATGGCTTGGTAATTCAATGTCATTTTCTTCGAATCACTCTCATCAAATTCATCTATAGGCTTTGGTTCTATAGTAACTCCATCAGCTCTCATTTTCATTGGTATATAAGGGCCTTTCTCAACAATATTTCACAAAACAAAGTTAATGGAACAAATCTGTATCTTAACTCTAGATATCCCAAATGTGTAATTTGTTCCATCAAACAAAGGTGGTCAATTTGTGGAAGATCCTTCCAAATAAGGTAAGTTTGAAACATTAGCCATAAGATCTTAACTTCTAGGTTGTAAAACCAAACAAAGAAGCCCTTGCTCTGATACCAATTGAAAGACCTAAGAGGGGGTGGTGAATTAATTCTTTGGCTAATTTTTGAAAACTATTTCCTTTTATGAACTTCGTTTGGAAAGATTATATTCACTTGTTTCACTGAGAGAATAATGACCTCAATGGCGAAGTGATAAACAATTGAAGAGAAAGGAACACAAGCAATTTATAGTGGTTCGATCTCTTCAAGATCTACATCCACTACCTTGAGTCTACACTCAATGATTTCCTTCAATCTACTATATGCTCAAATTCAATCAATTAAACAAGAGGCTCACCACACAATGGTTTTACTCCAACAACCTCTTTTGCAATTCTACAAAAAAGGTTTACCCAACCAAAAGATTTTATATCTACAAATAACCTTGAATCAATATCTCAAGGATCACCCTTACCTAAAGGATTATATCTTACAAGATTACCTTGTATTGAGAAAATAGATAACAAGATTAAATAGAGAATGGAAGAGATATTACCACTGCTTGGTAGATGATTACACAATTTAGCACTATTTCACCTTGTTGTCTTTGGAATCTTGAATGATCACTTGCAAGCACAACACAAAAGAGAGCTTTGATGTTTTCAAATGATTTTGGAATGTTATAATTTCTCAAATGTTCAAAAATTACAAAAAATTTGAAGTTTATAACTTTTATATAATTTGAAAATCGGTTTTAGCGGTTATAAAACGGCTAGTTTCTGAGGAGTTTGACAACCGAACTTGATCCTCTGCGTCCGAACTATCGTCCAAACATTACTGTGATATACTGTATGGGAAATTTCTGACGATTGAACTTTACTCCTTGCATCCGACCTTACGTCCGAATTTCTCTGGAAAAATAGTAGTCATGTCAAAGTTTGGATATCTGAACTTGCATCCAAACTGTTCAAACTTTGTCAAAACATTTGAAAATCAACCTCAATAAGTTTGAAATCATTTTTTACTAAAAGATAAGTCATTTAAAATCTTTTGAACTAAAAGACAATTACCAAAGCACTTGATCATTCAAAGTTTACTTAAAACCATTTAAGATTCAAAAACAACACTTGGTAATACAAAGTTTATTCAAAGATATTTAAGATTCAAAAAAACGTTTTGTGCTCTCTTATGCATTTAATAGAATCCAAGACAAACAAGTGTAGGGTTTACAAGAATATACCTATTAAGCAGGTGTAAACCTATACTAGAGTCTTTGAAGCCTTCAATTCATAGGACACTTGAGTTGTCCTTAGCACTTTCAGCTCCAAGCCAATAAGAAATCTTTGCTTCTCAATCCAAAAATCGCATCACATAAATAGCAAATGAATTAGTCCTCATCAATGTTTGTCATTTATCAAAACTAATCAAAAACTACATGATTTGCCCTTAGGGCTAACAGAATCCAAAAGCAAAAGTGAAGGGATGCTAGCATTGTTGAATATCTACTATCTTGTTTGGTAATTTCTATTCTTATCTCAATTTTTTTTAATCAAGGTTGTATTGGTATATTCAGAATGTTTTAATCTCTTCTACTATATTTGAACAACCTTAGGAAAGCTTTATTTTACTTTAAATATTCATTATGTTGGATTTGTTGCTGTTTGGACGAAGAGTCCTAAGTTCAAATATTTTGTGAAACAATGAGCACAATCTAAGGGGGAGCATTGTTAAACTTTTACAGCCTTTAAAACCTCTCTTAGAATCTTTTCTTAATGCTTAAATGTTATATATCCTGTCCTTGTTGTTGGAAGAAAGGAGGTAAATGGATGATGGTTAGGCCATAGGCTCATATTGACCCTTTTGTATGTCAATGTACTGATTGGTTATTATCTATTATTGACATCAATACTTCTTTGTTCTACATTGTTTAAATCCATCACATTTTGCATCAAAGTTTGTCATCATCCAAAAAGAGGGAGATTGTTATAGCCCTACAGGCAAATCATGAAGTTATGATTAGTTTTAATTAATGACAAACATTGTTGAGGACTAATTTTTATATCATTTGTGTGATAGGATTGTTGGATTAAGAAGTAAGGAGTTCTTATTGCCTTGGAGGTAAAAGTGCTAACGAAAACTCAAGTGTGATCAAGGATCAAGAATGTAGAGCATGTCCTAATGGTTGAGGGATTTAAAGACTCTAGTGTAGATTTAAACTTGCTGAATAAGTATATAATTTGTAAACTCTACACTAGTTTGTCTTGGAATCTGTTGAATGCATAAGAAAGCACAAAACTTGTTTTTGAATCTTAAATGGCTTTAAATGAACTTTTAAATAACAAGTATGCTTTTGAATTCTAAATAATTTTGAGTCAACTTTGAATGATCAAAGTGTTTTGGTAACAGTTTTTGAGTTTAAAAGTGTTTAAATGACTCGTCTCTTTATACAAACTGATTTCAAACTTATTGAAGTTGATTTCAAAATAATTTGACAAAGTTTGAACAGTTCGGATGCAAGTTCAGACGTCCAAACTTTGAAAATAGCTATTGTACTTCAAGAGAAATTCGGACGCAAGTTCGAATGTAAGGGTGAAAGTTTGGTCGTCCAAATTTTCCATGCAAATATGGTTATTTTTTTTTTCAGAGAAATTCAGACGCAAGTTCGAATGCACTGGGCAACATTCGGTCGTTTGAATTTTCCCAGACATCATGTAATAGTAATGTTCAAACGACAGTTCAGACTCAGAGGATCAAGTTCGGTCGTCCGAACTCCTCAGAAACTAGCCGTTACTAGCCGCTTTATGATTGTTAAAATCGATTTTTAAAATCTATGAAAGCCATAAACTTCAGAATTTTTTGTAACTTTTGAATATCAAATAAATATTAACACTCTAATTTTATTGAATACATCGAAGCTCTATTTTGTCTTGTACTTACTGAAAGACCTAAGAGGGGGGTGAATTAGGTCTTAGGCTAATTATCGAAATCTTTTCCCTTTTTACAAATCCTTTGCCTTAATAAAAGCTCTTCTTTAATTCCACAAGCTTCAAGTTTATATGTGATGTGATGGTTAAGATAATATCATCAAACTACAACCAATCAATCAACAACAATCAATAAGTTATAATAACATGAGCATGTAAATAAATAAAGCTATAAGAAAATGAACACACGATTTATAGTGGTTCGATCTCTCCAAGATCTACATCCACTACCTTGAGTCTACACTCAAGGATTTCAACCAATCCACTATAAGCTCAAGTTCAACAATTACATAAGAGGCTAACCACACTATGGTTTTACACTCACAACCTCTTCTAGTAATGTTTACAATACAAGGCTCACCACAAACAATGGTTTTATATCTTAAACAACCTTGAATCACACTTTCAAGGATCACCCTTATCTAAAGGATTTTATGTTATCAAGATAACCTTGCTAGAGCTAGTAGAAATACACAATTTGATAAATAAATGAGAATGTGTAGAAGTTACCACTTGATGGTAGATATTACACAATTTTGCACCTTCACACTTTGATGTCTTTGGGTTGGTCAATTCAATGTACAAGACATAAGAGAGCTTAAGAAATGTTTGCTAAATGCTTTTGAATGCTTGGAGTTTTCAAGATTTCAAGAGTTACAAAAATTTGCATGTTTATAGCTTTTATAGAATTTGAAAATCTGTTAAAACGTTCATAAAACGGCTAGAAACGGCTAGTTTCAGAAAATTTGGACGACCGAATTTCTTGGCTGCGTCCGAATCTCTCTGGATCAATAGTAACCATGCTGAGAACAAAAATTCGGACGACCGAATTTTTTTGCTGCGTCCGAATCTTCTTCCGAATTTCTCTGGAAGAACAGTGACCATGCTGAAGGCCAAAAATTCGGACGACCGAATTTTTTGGCTGCGTCCGAATCTTCTTCCGAATTTCTCTGGAAGAATAGTAGCAAACTTTTGCTACAAAATTCGGACGACCGAATTTTTTGGAAGCATTTTCAAACTTTGTAAAATCATTTGAGATATAACTTCAATGAGTTTGAAAAACATTTGATATGTATAGAAAACTTATTTAACCATATATAAGCTTGAAAAACAAGAACATATGAAGTTTACTAACATATCTTATAAAAAGATTCATTCAAAGCCTTTTAAGATCATAAGACTATTTTTATGCTCTCTTATGCATTCAATGATAACCAAGACATGCAAGTGTAGAGTTTACATAGAAATTTACCTAAAAGTTAAATGTACTCTACACTTCAAGTCTTCAATGCTTTTTGATCATCTTTAGAACAACATTCTTCAAACTTCAAATACTTGCTTAACTGAAGTTGTTCTTGAACTTTTGCTTCAAAGCAATGAGACTTCATAGTTCTCAGTTTACAGAACCTATCACACAATAATCAAACATTTTAGTCCTCATCAATATTTGTCATTAATCAAAACTACATAATTTGCCCTTTGGGCTAACAATCTCCCCCTTTTTGATGATGACAAACTTTGATGCAAAATGTGATAGATTAAAACAATGTAGTATATAGAAGTATTAATGTCAATGATAGAAAATAACCAATTTAGCACATTGACATACAAAAGGCTCAATATGAGCCTATGACCCAACCAACCTCCATTTTCCTCCTTCCTTCCAACAATTAGGATAGAAGATATAGCATTTAATCATTTAGAAAAAGTTCTAAGAGAGGTTTTAAGGTTGTAAAAGTTTAACAATGCTCCCCCTTAGATTGTGCTCATTTTTCAACAAGTTTGGACTTGAGATGCTATGCATCCGAATTTTGACATATCAAGTCCGAATTGTAAAATAAGTGAAATGAAGGCTTCAATTTTTGAAAATAAGCTTTCCTAAGGTTGTTCAAACATAGTGGAAGAGATTAAAACAAGTTTGAATCAATTTGAACAACAATAGAGCACATTTTGACAATGAAATATGGATGCATCCGAATTTCTGAAACTTGCATCCGAATTTTTAATCATGCATCCGAATTCTGAATCATGCATCCGAATTTTAAGATTTCAAATCCAAAATGTAAAATATGTGAGATAACAACTTTAATTTTTAAAAATAAGCTTTTCTAAGATTGTTCAAATACGATAGAAAGGATTAAAACAGTTTCCAAACAATTTGAACAACAGAAAAGACATTTTTGACAAGAAGATCTTGATGCGTCCGAATTTTTGGTCTGCATCCGAATTTCAAGTCCAAATTTTTTGGAAACAAGTTGAAAAGGTGATTTTGCATTTTCTATAGAATTACTCAAATATGTATAGCTACAATAGCACTCAGTTTATCTTTGCAAAACCACAAAACTCATGTATTTAATTGTTTTCATGATGTAATGTAAAGTCATAGGTCAAGTCAAGAACCATGATAAAAACTTCACAATCCCAACTTAACCATTTTCAAAATCTCAGAAAACAATCATTTTAAATTTCAAATGCAACCAATTAGTTTCACAGTACACATTCATAGCATATTCACATTACACATCACAATTACATCAAGCAATTGCAGTACAACAAACACATAGCATATTTTGTTCTTTCTCCCCCTTGACATATACATGGATTTTCAGAAAATTCACACATTTTCTATTCATGCATGAGGAATTCCACTGCTATTTCACATTTTCACACATTTTGTCATCCCATTTCTTCTCCCCCTTTTGTCATCACTCAAAGATGGGGTTAATGAAAATGAGACAACATGTATCACATATAAGCAGTATATTGATCAACTCTCATTTGGCAATTTAGCAATGTATTGACCAACTCTTATAAAAAGTATAGTTCTAGTCAAATAATTATCATCCTAACAGCAATAATCATTATGTAGCATCTTAACAATAATAAATCGACTTCTTCTCTCCCTTTTTATCAGCAATTAAACTTGGGGTGAGAGTACTTAGACAACAAAAGTGAAACAAAAGAAGATCTTATCACAGAGATTTCACATATTGAGCTTCAAATCATTATAATGACTAGAAAGGCACAAGTAAATTTCAATATTAAAGCATAACATGTGCATCAAGGAATAAACTAAAATAAACATCAAAATAGAGTTTAGGGATAGAAAGGCTTAGTCTTGGATGCGTTTCATGGTCTTCACTTCCAAATTTGTTTGTTATGATGGCCATGTCTCCCTTGAGCTCTATATGATGGGGTCCTTCATTTGTTGACTCCTTACTCGTGTAGTTCTGCTTTGGAAAGCTACCAATTTGAGAGGGTCTTTGGATCTTCTTTCTTTGAACCACATTTTCCTCCCTTGGCTGAAGGATATTGGTGATGGATTTGTGCTTTGACTTTGTTAAACTTCCTTCACCTCCTTCTTCTTACTTGTTCTCTTGGGCTTTATAGGAACTTGCACCATTTAAAACCACTTGAGAAATCTTTCTCAAGTCTTCTTCCATATTCTTGACTCTAGCTTCTAAACCATCAAATTTGCCAAGAATTATCAGAGCAAAAAGACTTGAAGAATTTGTCCATCTTCTTCATTTCCTCTATATGGTTGTCCAATATTTCTTGAAACACTTTGGCAACTGTGGTATCACCTCTAGTGAGATTTTCATCTTCAACTTCTTTTCCTTCAATAGAGAGTACCTCTTCAAATAGACTTCTTTTTGTGGAGTTGCTCCCCCTCACTAGATGACTCATGCCTCATTTTAGGTTTCCTTTCTCCAGCAAGGATTTCCTTTTTATCCTCTTCTTCTTCCTCATTTTCTTCTTCCTTCTTTTCTTCATCATCGCTAGCATCTCTTCTATTACCCTTAGAGGATTTTCTCTTCTAGCCATTCATACATTATCATCATTAAGTATCCAAGGAATTTTGTTTAGTGAGTTGTTGGTGTAGACTTCTTCAGTCTTTATTGGTAAACCACTACAAAGCAATTTTCACTTGGAAATACTTGAAAATTCCTGTCAATGACTTTCCATACGACAATGGCTTATGCTCGGTTCTTCTAGCTGCCATTATATTCTTTAGCACTATATATATATCCAAAATTCAATTTTCTTTTCTTATGCATGGCTAGCATAATTACAGCATACACATTATCAACAGAAGACTTGTGCTCAAAGTATGCTATAATCAAGGTAGTAAGCATTTGATGCAAAATTCTTTTACTAGCATCAAAAAGCTTTTTATCTCTCTCTCCTTTCTAGTCTTGAGGCTTCTACCATTTATATAGGCATTCTCAGTTCTTTCATGTGAGTATAACTCACTTATAAAACAATGTCCTCAGAAGAATAATGCCTAAACTTAACATCCTCAACATCACAAATTCTATTGAGCAATGCATTGTCAATCTCAAAAATCAACTTGTGATATTCTTAAAGAATACCACTAAATAGTTTTATTACCAACTTGCTCAACTCTTTCTTCCTTAATATTTGCATAAACATCATAGACTAAGGAAGGTAATAGCATTCATCAAACATAGGCAAACCAGTCCAGCTCACATCATTTAAAAATGAGAGTATATTACCCATTTCGGATAGTTTGATGACATCCACCTTGTGGCTTGGATTTTTCTTATGGTTCCTTTTTGTCACTGTGACAAATCTATCCAGCCATGACATGCTTTGAGGAACATGAACCTTCCTTGTTTCATTGATCACTGGTCCTTCTTCTCACATCTTTTGCTTTCCCTTTCCTTTTCTCATGCTAGGCTTCTTTGTCCTCACTTGGAGCTACAACACTTGAATACATTCATTAGTTATTGAATTTTGAAATTCCTAAGCTTCTTCTAAGATTGGTCAAACCTTTCTTCGACCAATGGCTTAGTAACAATATCATTAATTTGTTTATTAATGCAAACATGCTTTAAACAAGTATTACCTTTAGTAGAGTGATCTCTAATGAGATGAAGTTTGATCTCTATATGCTTTATCATAGTTTGTTGAATAGTATGATGATCAAATTTATTGCATTAATGTTATCACATAACATAGCCACACATTTGAAATAGACCATAATGACTTGGAGTATCAATAAGTTAATAGAGAATGTATTTAACAACAATCAAATGAAACTCTTTAGGACAAGATGAAATCTAGCACACAAGCACATGGCAAACATAATATAGGCTCTACTTGCTGTCAAATGTAGTTGACTACTCCTATGACACCGTTTTATTCTTGTCAATAAACTTATAGAAGTGCCTATTCCTTAACTTGATTCATGAAAGTGACATCCTTGGTTTTCTTGATTTGTAGGCCAAGAAAGAAATAGAGTTTTCCTATCATGCTCATTTCAAATTTACTTTGCATTAACTTGGCAAACACATCACAAAGTGAAGTATTAAAAGCACCAAAAAAGAATTGTATCATATATTTGGACAACTTATAGATCATTGTTACAAGAGGTTTTTTTTTATGAAAATAGTAGTGTCAACCTTTCCTCTTGAAATTCCTTTTGAAAGAAGAAAAACACTCAATTTTTTTTTTATACAAAGCTCTAGGAGCTTGTTTTAAATCATACAAAGCTTTGGATAATTTGAAAATATGGTTAGGAAACTTTTCATGAGCAAAATCGGGTGATTGTTCCATTTAAACCACTTCCTCAATAGAACCATTTAGAAAAGCACTTTTGACATTCATTTGAAATAACTTAGAGTAAGTACAAGTCAAAAGCATTCTTATGGACTCAAGTCTAGCATTCGGAACAAAGGTTTCATATCATAATCAATTTCCTCTTCTTGATTGAATCCTTAGGCAACAAGTCTAACCTTGTTTCTAACAAATTCTCCGGTTTCAATAAGTTTATTTCTAAAAACCATTTAGTTCCAATAATGGAATGATCATGAGATTTAGGAATATCCAAAAGTTTGTATCTTTCAAATTTATTTAATTCCTCTTGCATAGAAATAATCCAAAAATCATCACACAAGGCATCATCAATACTTTTAGGCTCATATGCAATAAAAGAATAAAGTTATTGATAAAATACCGCCTTATTTTTACTCCTTGAGAAATATCACCAATGATTTGCTCCTTAGGGTGGCCTCTTGGATATCTTAAGTTCTTTGAGAGCTTTTGGTCACCACTAGGTTGGTTATCTTGTTCTTGCTTAATCATCTCTTCCTCATTGGTATGATTCTCCAAAGTTGGTGCTTGAAGATGGGTTTGATAGTCATTCATTGATGTACCTACATCATCTTCATCTCTTCTTTCCAAGCAAATGTAAGATTCATCAAAACAAACATGAATGGTTTCCTCATCATGTAAGGTTCTTTTTTATTGTAAATTCTATATGCCTTTTCGTAAGAAGAATAGCTAAGATATATCAATATCCATTTTTCTACCAAATTTAAGTAAGTTGTCACAATAATTTAAGATAAGACATTTATAACCAAACATTTTAAAATATGCAACTTGAGGCATTCTATAAAAAAGAAATCAGAAGATGTTTTTCTTCAAAATGATCTTAAAAGAATTCTATTTATCATATCATGTGGTGTTTAAGGCTTTGGCCCAAAAATATTTTTGAAGAAGAATTTTCACAAAGCATAGACCTAGCCAATTTCTGCAAAGTTTAAAATTTTCTTTCAATAACACCATTTTATTGTGAAGTTTTTGCAGTTGAAACAATTATATGAAATTCAATTTTCAAAGCAAATTTTGTAAAAACTTTGTTGTAAAATTCTCCCATTGACACTTGTAATAGAGATCAATTGCACTCAAGGGAGGTTTGATCTTTTTGAGTAGTTTTTCAAACTTATTTAACACTTCATCTTTTTGAGCAAAGAAGAATGCTAAAGTGAATATTGAGAAATCATCAACTACTAGTAAGGCATACTTCAAGTCATCAATACTAGAGTTCCTCATAAGTCCAAATCAATCCATATGAACATGCTCAAGATGTTTTGAGGTCTAAAATCATTTTCTTGGGTTTGAAAGATTCTTTTGTTTGTTTTCCATATGGACAAGTATCTCATAGACAATTTTCTCAAAACACATTTTTAGCAATCCTCTAACTAAATCTTGATAGAAAAGTTTGTTCAACAAATCCATGTTCACATGACCAAATCTTTTATGCCAAGAAAATCATTATCATAAGCAACAAGAGATTTAAGCTTATCAAGATAAAACACATATTCAAAAATTTGTAAGTGATTGATCAAAATCACAAAATATCATTTTGTCATATAAGTTCGGGCGATCGAACTTATGGTCTACGTCCAAACTTCATGTCCAAACATTTTGTAAAGTTTCATAAATATGTTTTTGGCCAAGCAAATGCATAGATATTCAATCATAGCTATATTAATCATTTTATCATGACATATAATCAATTTCAAGAACATATCTACCATGAATTCAATCTCATATCATCAATGTTACCGAATCAACTTCATAAAAGCAACTGACAAGTTATGGTTGGCAAATTTTCAAAGCTAAACAAAATGGATTCTCAACTGAAACTTTGCATGTTAGAATTTTAACTTCTTATTCATTGTCACACAATTGACTAATGCTAATCAAGTTATAGTTCAAATCAGCAATAAGCCACATTTGTTTAAAAAGAAGAAAGAAACCTGAAAGACCTAAGAGGGGGGGTGAATTAGGTCTTTGGCTAATTATCGAAATCTTTTCCCCTTTTTGCAAATCCTTTGTCTTAATAAAAGCTCTTCTTTAAATTCACAAACTTCAAGTTATATGTGATTTGATGATTAATACAAGATTATCAAACTATAAGACCATAACCAATCAATCAACAACTAAACATAAATAATAATCACAAGTATGTAAACAAGTAAAGCAATAAGAAAATGAACACACGATTTATAGTGGTTCGATCTCTCCAAGATCTACATCCACTACCTTGAGTCCACACTCAAGGATTTCAACCAATCCACTATATGCTCAAATTCAACAATTACATAAGAGGCTCACCACACAATGGTTTTACACTCACAACCTCTTTTAGTAATTATACAAACAAGATTCACCCTTCCACAAGGGTTTTATATCTAAAGACAACCTAAAGACCAATATAATCAAAGGCTCACCCACAAACGGGTTTTACACCACAACCTTGATTAATCTAGTCTATGGCTCACCCTAACACAAAAGGGTTTTATGTCACAAGATAACCTTGCAATGAGCTAGTAGAAAAACAGAATTAAAATGAAGAATGGAGTTTGGATATTACCAACACTTCTTGGTAGATAATTACAATTGATAGCACCACTTCACCTTTGCCTTTGGAATCTTGAATGTACACCTTTGAGCACAAGGTAATTTGAGAGCTTTTCAATTTGATTTGATGTAAAATAAGTTAGAGCATGTGGGATTTGTTAAGTTCAAAGTTCTGCTAAAAAATCTGGAGTTTATGGCTTTTATAGAATTCAAAAATCAGTTCAAACGGCTATACAACGGCTAGAAACGGCTAGTTTCAGAAAATTCGAATGACCGAATTCTGCGTCTGAATCTTCTTCAGAAGTTTTTCTGCTGCGTCCGAATCTTCTTCCGAATTTCTCTGGAAGAATATTAGCAAACTTTTGCTACAAAATTCGGACGACCGAATTTTTGGACTGCGTCCGAATCTTGCATCCGAATTTTTCAAACTTTGTCAAAACATGTTCAAATCAATTCAAACTAGTTGGAAAACATTCTAGCCTTAAAGATAAGTCATTAAAGATCTTTTATGTGCAAAAACCATTTATGAAAACTTGATAATTTAGGAAAGTTCAAAACCATTGAAACCATTTAAATCAAGTTTTGTGCTCTCAATTGCAACTCATAGATTCCAAGGCTTAAGAGTGTAGGGTTTACAATATTTACCTATTAACCACATGTCACCTACACTTCATGTCTTCAAAGCCTTCATTAATCTTGAACAAACTCTTCAATCTTTAATCACTTTGACATATTTGAGTTGTTCATGCATTGCTAGCTCCAAGGCAATGAGACTTCATACTTCTTAATCCAACAATCCTATCACACAAATGACATGCATATTAGTCCTCATCAATATTTGTCTTTAATCAAAACTACATGATTTGTCCTTAGGGATAACAATCTCCCCCTTTTTGATGATGACAAACTTTGATGCAAAATGTGATGGATTTAAACAATGTAGTACAAAGAAGTATTAATGTCAATGATAGAAAATAATCAATTTAGCACATTGACATGCAAAAGGCTCAATATGAGCCTATGACCCAACCAACCTCCATTTGCCTCCTTCCTTCCAACTACTAGGATAGAAGATATAGTATTTAATCATTACGACAACTTCTAAGAGAGGTATTAAAGGTCAGAAAAGATTAATATTGCTCCCCCTTAGATTGTGCTCATTTTTCAACAAGTTTGGACTTGAGATGCTATGCATCCGAATTTTGACATATCAAGTCCGAATTGTAAAATAAGTTAAATGAAACCTTCAATTTTTGAAAATAAGCTTTCCTAAGGTTGTTCAAACATAGTGGAAGAGATTAAAACAAGTTTGAATCATTTTGAACAACAATAGAGCACATTTTGGCAACAAAATATGGATGCATCCGAATTTTGACATTCCAAGTCCAAATTGTAATAAATTAAATATAATGAATGTTTAATGTGAAATAAATCTTTCCTAAGGTTGTTCAAACATAATGGAAGAGAATAAAACATATTTGAATCAATTTGAACAACAAAAGAGCATGTTTTGGCAACAAAATATGCATGCATCCGAATTTCTGAAACATGCATCCGAATTTTTAAATAATGCATCCTAATTTTGAGCTTTCAATTCCAAACTATAAAATATGTGAGATAACAACTTCTATTTTTGAAAATAAGCTTTTCTAAGATTGTTAAAATATGATAGGAAGGATTAAAACAGCTTTCAAACAATTTGAACAACAGAAAAGACATTTTTGACAAGAAGATCTTGATGCGTCTGAATTTTTGGTCTACATCCGAATTTCAAGTCCAAATTTTTGGAAACAAGTTGAAAAGGTTATTTTGCATTTTCAAAAGAACTATAGAAGTACTCAAATATGTATAGCTACAATAGCACTCATTTTAGCTTTGCAAAACCACAAAACTAATGCATTCAATTGTAGGTCAAGTCAAGAACCAAGTTCAAGATTTTAATCTCAACTTAACCATATTCCAAAAACTCAGAAAATAACCAAAAGCTCACATAGTATAACATAGTCGATTTAAATTTCAATTGCAGCCATATATTTTCACAAAACACATTCATTTTACATTTCAACCTATAGCACATATACATAGCACATTTACAACAAGCACATAGCATATAGCACATCTTGCAATCAACATTCTTTCTTCCCCTTGACATATGCATGGATTTTCAGAAAATTCACACATTTTCTATTCATGCATGAGGAATCCCACTGCTATTTCACATTTTCACACATTTTGTCATCCCATTTCTTCTCCCCCTTTTGTCATCACTCAAAGATGGGGTTAATGAAAATGAGACAACATGTATCACATATAAGCAGTATATTAATCAACTCTCATTTGGCAATTTAGCAATGTATTGAC
This sequence comes from Rauvolfia tetraphylla, assembly GCA_030512225.1. NCBI lineage: Eukaryota > Viridiplantae > Streptophyta > Magnoliopsida > Gentianales > Apocynaceae > Rauvolfia > Rauvolfia tetraphylla. Next base: position 1,903,164 of record JAJQKT010000019.1, read on the forward strand.
CAACTCTCATAAACAGTATAGTTCTAGTCAAATAATTATCATCCTAACAGCAATAATCATTATGTAGCATCTCAACAATAATAAATCGACTTCTTCTCTCCCTTTTTATCAGTAATTAAACTTGGGGTGAGAGTACTTAGACAACAAAAAAAGCTCTTATCACAGAGATTTCACATATTGAGCTTCAAATCATTATAATGACTAGAAAGGCACAAATAAATTTCAATATTAAAGCATAACATGTGCATCAAGGAATAAACTAAAATAAGCATCAAAATAGAGTTTAGGGATAGAAAGGCTTAGTCTTGGATGCGCTTCATGGTCTTCACTTCCAAATTTGTTTGTTATGATGGCCATGTCTCCCTTGAGCTCTATATGATGGGGTCCTTCATTTGTTGACTCCTTGCCCGTGTAGTTCGACTTTGGAAAGTTACTAATCGAGAGGATCTTTGGATCTTCTTCCTTTGAACCACATTTTCCTTCTCTCTTGGCTGAAGGAGATTGGTGATGGATTTGTGATTTGACTTTGTGAAACTCCCTTCACTTTCTTCTTCTTGCTTGTTCTCTTGAGCATTACCTCTTTGTTCTTCATTCTCAAGCTCTTCTTTCTCTTGGAGTGCTTCACTGCCTTTTCCTTTCATCGTAGTTTTCTTCTTTAGCTCTAAAGGAACTAGCACCATTTAAAAATCACTTGAGAAATCTTTCTCAAGTCTTCTTCCATATTCTTGAGTCTAGCTTCTAAACCATCAAATTTGCCAAGAATCATTAGAGCAACAGACTCGAAGAATTTGTCCATCTTCTTCATTTCCTCTATATGGTTGTCCAATATTTCTTGAAACACCTTGGCAACTATGGTATCACCTCTAGTGAGATTTTTATCTTCAACTTCTTTTCCTTCAATAGAAAGTACCTCTTCAAATAGTCTTCTTTTGTGGGGTTGCTCCCCCTCACTAAATGAGTCATGCCTCCTCTTTGTCTTCATTTCCCTTGCCAATATTTCTTCTTCATCTTCTTCTTCCTCAACCTCTTCAGTTTCTTCAACCTCTTCTCTTCTTAAAAGAGTTTCTACTTTTGTTCTCCATATTCCATTCTCATCAAGAACTAACTGCATACTATTAAGAGAATCATTTGTGTAGATTTCTCCACTCTTGAAAGTTTGTCCTCTTATGGGAAGTTTGACTTGGAAGTATTTGAAGATCCTTGTTAATAATCTCCCATAAGGTAAGGCTTTGTTGGCTGTTTTTCTTGCACTAATCATATGTTTCAATGCCATGAATCCAAAGTTTATACTCAAGTAAGGCAAGCATAATTACCATATGCATATTTCCAACGGATGATTTATGTCCAAAATTAGGGATGATCATGGTGGTAATCATGTGATTCATAACCCTTCCTAATCAACCTAAATTGTCTACCATTTGTACAGGCATTCTCAATCCTTTCATGTGAGTATAACTTACTTATAAAACAATGTTCCCCGGAAGAATAATGCCTAAAGCCAACATCCTCAACATCACAAATTCTATTGAGCAGTGCATTATCAATCTCAAAAATTAACTTGTGATATTCTTGAAGAATACTACTGAATAGCTTAATTACCAATTTGCTCAACTTTGTCTTCCTTAATATTTGCATAAACTTCGTAAAACTAAGGAAGGTAATAGCATTCATCAAACACAAGAAAACTAGTTCAGCTCACATCATTGAAAGATGAAAGTATATTACCCATTTCAGATAGTTTGATGATATCCACCTTGTAACTTGGATTTATCATATAGTTCCTTTTTGTCCAATTATCAAAGTTCAGTAGCAGCCTCCACTTTGACAAATCTATCCAGCCATGACATGCTTTGCAAAACATGAACCTTCCTTGGTTCATTGATCACTAATCCTTCTTCTCTTTCTTTGGCTTTTCTCTTTCCTTTTCCCATGCTAGGCATCTTTGTCCTCACCTGAAGCTACAACACTTGAATACACTTATTAGTTATTGGATTTTGAATTCTCTAAGCTACTTCCAAGATTGGTCAAACCTTTCTTCGGCTAATGGCATAGTAAGAATATCATTAATTTGTTCATTAGTGCAATCATGCTTTAAACAAATATTACCCTTAGTAGAATGATCTCTAATGAGATGAAGTTTGATCTCTATATGCTTTATCCTAGTTTGTTGAATAATATGATTGTCAAATTTGTTGCATTAGTATTATCGCATAACATAGCCACATATTTGAAACATAGATCATAATCACTTAGAGTATCAATAAGGTAATAGTGAATGTGTTTAATAGCAATCAAATGAAACTCTTTATGACAAGATGAAATCTAGCACACAAACACATTGCAAACATAATATTGGCTCTACTTGCAGTCAAATAGAGTTGACTACTCCTATGAAACCATTTTATTCTTGTCATGCATAGTTGATAAACTTATGGAAGTGCTTATACCTTAACATGATTCATGAAAGTGCCATTCTTGGTTTGCTTGATTTGTAGGCCAAGAAAGAAATTGAGTTTTCCTATCATGCTCATTTCTAATTTACTTTGCATCAACTTGGAAAACACATCACAAAGTGAAGTATTGGAAGCACCAAAAGTTATAAAATCCTCAATGTTGCATGAGGATTTTATAAAAATGGTAGTTTCAGTTTTCCTCTTGAAAATCCTTTTGAAAGAAGGAAACTACTCAAGGAAACTAGGGGCTGGTTTTAAACCATTCAAAACTTAGGATAGTTTGAAATATGGTTAGGAAACTTTTCATGAGCAAAACCGGGTGATTTTTTCACATAAACCACTTCCTTAATAAAATCATTTACAAAAGCACTTTTGACATTCATTTGAAATAACTTAAAGCAAGTACAAGTCAAAAGCATTTTTATGGACTCAAGTCTAGGATTCGGAACAAAGGTTTCATATCATAATCAATTTCCTCTTCTTGAATGAATCCTTAGGCAACAAGTCTAACCTTGTTTCTAACAACTTCTCCGGATTCAATAAGTTTATTTCTAAAAACCATTTAGTTCCAATAATAGAATAATCATGAGATTTAGGAATATCCAAAATATTTTATCTTTCAAATTCCTCTTGCATAGCAATAATCCAAAAATCATCACACAAGGCATCATCAATACTTTTAGGCTCATATGAAATAAAAGAATAAAGTTATTGATAAAATACCGCCTTATTTTTATTCATTGGGAGATATCACCAATGATTTGCTCCTTAGGGTGGCCTCTTGGATATCTTAAGTTCTTTGGGAGCTCTTGGTCACCACTAGGTTGGTCATCTTGATTTTGTTCAATTATTTCTTCCTCATTGGTATGATCCTCCAAAGTTGGTGCTTGAAGATGGGTTTGATAGTCATTCATCGATGTACCTACATCATCTTCATTTCTTCTTTCCAAATAAATGTAAGATTCATCAAAAGAAACATGAATGGTTTCCTCATCATGTAAGGTTCTTTTCATTATAAAATCTATATGCCTTTTAGTTAGAAGAATAGCTAAGAGATATACCAATATTCGATTTTCTATCAAATTTAAGTAAGTTATCACAAGAATTTAAGATAAGACATTTATAACCAAACATTTTAAAATGTGCAATTTGAGGCATTCTATAAAAGAGAATTCAAAAGATGTTTTTCTTCAAAATGATCTTAAGAGAATTCTATTTATCATAGCATGTGATGTTTACGACTTTGGATCAAAAATATTTTTGAAGAAGGATTTTCACAAAGCATGGACCTAGCCAATTTTTACAAAATTCAAAATTTTCTTTCAATAACACAATTTTATTGTGAAGTTTTTGCAGTTGAAACAATTATATGAAATTCAATTTTCAAAGCAAATTTTGTAAAGAATTTGTTGTAAAATTCTCCCATTGACACTTGTAATAAAAATCAATTGCACTCAGGGGAGGTTTGAACCTTTTTCAGTAGTTTTTTTTTAAAAAAAACTTATGAAACACTTCATCTTTTTGAGCAAAGAAGAATGCTAAAGTGAATATTGAGAAATCATCAACTACTAGTAAAACATACTTCAAGTCATCAATACTAGAGTTCCTTATAAGTCCAGATCAATCCATATGAACATGCTCAAGATGGTTTGAGGTCTAAATGAATTTTCATGTGTTTGAAAGATTCTTTTTTTTGTTTTCCATATGGACAAGTATCTCAAAAACAATTTTCTCAAAACACATTTTTAGCAATCCTCTAACTAAACCTTGATAGGAAAGTTTGTTCAACAAATCCATGTTCACGTGACCAAATCTTCTATGCCAAGAAAATCATTATCAAAAGCAACAAGACATTCAAGCTTATTAAGATAATGCACACATTGAAATATTTTGTGAGTGATTGATCAAAATCACAAAATATCATTTTGTCATACAAGTTTGGGCAACCGAACTTATGGTCTACATCCAAATTTTTTGTAAAGTTTTGAGAAGATGATTTTGGCAAACCAAATGCATAGATATTCAATCATAGATATTTTAATCATCTTATCATGACATATAGTCAACTTCAAGATCATATCAATAATGAATTCAATTCCACATTATCAATGTTATCTAATCAATTTCATAGAAGCAATTGACAAGTCATGGTTGGCAAATTTTCAAATCTTAACAACAAAGAATGCTCAACTGAAACTTCACATGTTGGCATTTAACTTCTTATCCATTGTCACACAATTGGCTAATACTAAGCAAGTTAAAGTTTAAATCAGCAATAAGCCACATTTGTTTAAAAAGAAGAGAGGAACCTTTACCAACATTGGTTACTCCAAGAATTCTTCCTTTCTTCTTGTCTCAAAAACAAATTCTTCATCGGTTGCTTTGACCTTGATTATGAATGAGATGTTTTCTGTTATTCTTTAAGCCAACATCATCAATGTACAGCTTAGTGGTGCTTGAGTTTGAATTAAAGTGTACCTGCAATAGAGGAGAGGAAGTATCCTTTGGTACCCATACTTTCTTGGGTCCGTGAGGGTTAGTAATAATTCTCTTAACTCTCCAAATGGTTTTTACACCATTCTCTACTTTTCTTTTAACATAACATTTGGTGACTTTATGTCCATGTTTTCCACAATAAGTACAACAAGTATGATGCATGGAAGTAGAAGTAGCTCTAACAAAAAATTTGTTATATTTAGGCACATTGTTTACATAATTATAGCTAAGACCATTTTTAAAAAGAGGAGATCTTTGAGCTCCATGAATTTTATCAAGATTGTCCCTTCCTTTTGTAAATTTTTCTATACATAATGTAAGCTCATCAACCTTCTTTTTCAAAGTCTCATGATCAACAAGCATTCTTTCAACAGACAAAATCTTTTCACAAAGAATCTTATTTTCAAGGGACATGTTTTGTAAAGAGACATTTAAAACTTCTTTTTCAATATTCAAACAATCAATAGATTCAAGAAGCTTTTTGTTTTCACAATATAATTTTGAATTTTCATTCAATAAATCATTAATTTTGAATTTCATTTCCTTATTTCTTTTTGAAGCATTTTTTAATTCTTCATACATTTCAACAAGTAGTTCACTAGGATCATCTACATCATCAACATCATCATCACAACAAGTAGAGGTAGAAGGAGTGGATTGTACCTCATCATTTATTGACATAAAACACATATTGGCTCTTTCCTCATGTGTTGCTTGAAGAAGTCTCCACATGTCGTGAGCGGTGTCACATTCACTCACTCTATTGTATTCATTCACGTCCAATGCACAACTCAAGATATTCATTGCTTGGTAGTTTAAGGTTATCTTTCTTGAGTCGTTCTCATCAATTTCCTCCATAAACTTTTGTTCCCTTGTAATTCCATAAGCTTTTATTCTCATAGGAACATAGGGACCTTTCTCAATGATACTCCACAAATCAAAGTTAATAGAACAAATAAAAATTCTAATTCTAGATTTCCAAAATGTAAAATTAGAACCATCAAACAAAGGAGGTCTATTTGTAGAGGAACCTTCCATATAAGGCAAATTTGATAAACTAGCCATAGAATCTTTACTTCTAGGTTGTTAGACCTTAAAAAGAAGACCTTGCTCTGATACCAATTGAAAGACCTAAGAGGGGGGTGAATTAGGTCTTTGGCTAATTATCGAAATCTTTTCCCCTTTTTGCAAATCCTTTGTCTTAATAAAAGCTCTTCTTTAAATTCACAAACTTCAAGCTATATGTGATTTGATGATTAATACAAGATTATCAAACTATAAGACCATAACCAATCAATCAACAACTAAACATAAATAATAATCACAAGTATGTAAACAAGTAAAGCAATAAGAAAATGAACACACGATTTATAGTGGTTCGATCTCTCCAAGATCTACATCCACTACCTTGAGTCCACGCTCAAGGATTTCAACCAATCCACTATATGCTCAAATTCAACAATTACATAAGAGGCTCACCACACAATGGTTTTACACTCACAACCTCTTTTAGTAATTATACAAACAAGGTTCACCCTTCCACAAGGGTTTTATATCTAAAGACAACCTAAAGACCAATATAATCAAAGGCTCACCCACAAACGGGTTTTACACCACAACCTTGATTAATCTAGTCTATGGCTCACCCTAACACAAAAGGGTTTTATGTCACAAGATAACCTTGCAATGAGCTAGTAGAAAAACAGAATTAAAATGAAGAATGGAGTTTGGATATTACCAACACTTCTTAGTAGATAATTACAATTGCTAGCACCACTTCACCTTTGCCTTTGGAATCTTGAATGTACACCTTTGAGCACAAGGTAATTTGAGAGCTTTTCAATTTGATTTGATGTAAAATAAGTTAGAGCATGTGGGATTTGTTAAGTTCAAAGTTCTGCTAAAAAATCTGGAGTTTATGGCTTTTATAGAATTCAAAAATCAGTTCAAACGGCTATACAACTGCTAGAAACGGCTAGTTTCAGAAAATTCGGATGACCGAATTCTGCGTCCGAATTTTTCGGACGACCGAATTTTTTCTGCTGCATCCGAATCTTCTTCCGAATTTCTTTGGAAGAACAGTGACCATGCTGAAGGCCAAAATTCGGACGACCGAATTTTTTGGCTGCGTCCGAATCTTCTTCCGAATTTTTCTGGAAGAATAGTAGCAAACTTTTGCTACAAAATTCGGACGACCGAATTTTTGGACTGCGTCCGAATCTTGCATCCGAATTTTTCAAACTTTGTCAAAACATGTTCAAATCAATTCAAACTAGTTGGAAAACATTCTAGCCTTAAAGATAAGTCATTAAAGATCTTTTATGTGCAAAAACCATTTATGAAAACTTGATAATTTAGGAAAGTTCAAAACCATTGAAACCATTTAAATCAAGTTTTGTGCTCTCAATTGCAACTCATAGATTCCAAGGCTTAAGAGTGTAGGGTTTACAATATTTACCTATTAACCACATGTCACCTACACTTCATGTCTTCAAAGCCTTCATTAATCTTGAACAAACTCTTCAATCTTTAATCACTTTGACATATTTGAGTTGTTCATGCATTGCTAGCTCCAAGGCAATGAGACTTCATACTTCTTAATCCAACAATCCTATCACACAAATGACATGCATATTAGTCCTCATCAATATTTATCATTAATCAAAACTACATGATTTGTCCTTAGGGCTAACAAAACCTTTACCAACATTGGTTACTCCAAGAATTCTTCCTTTCTTCTTGTCTCAAAAACAAATCCTTCATTGTTTGTCTTGACTTTGATTATGAATGTGATGTTTTTTGTTATTCTTTAAGCTAACATCATCCATATACCCCTTTAGTAGTGCTTGAGTTTGAATTGAAGTGTACCTGCAATAAGGAGAAGAAGTATCCTTTGGTACCCATACTTTCTTGGGTCCATGGGGGTTAGTAATAATTCCTTTAACTCTCCAAATAGTTTTAACACCATTTTCTATTTTTCTTTTAACGAAGCACCTAATGGCTTTGTGTCCATGTTTTCCACAATATGTACAACAAGTATGAGGCATTGAACTAGAAGTAGATTTAACAAAAAAATTTTTATATATAGGCACATTGTTTACATAATTATAGCCAAGACTATTTTTAAAAAGAGGAGATCTTTGAGCTCCAAGAATTCTATCAAGATTGTCCCTTCCTTTTGTAAATTTTTCTATACATAATGTAAGCTCATTAACCTTCTTTTTCAAAGTCTCATGATCAACAAGCATTCTTTCAACAGACAAAATCTTTTCACAAAGAATCTTATTTTCAAGGGACATGTTTTGTAAAGAGACATTTAAAACTTCTTTTTCAATATTCAAACAATCAATAGATTCAAGAAGCTTTTTGTTTTCACAATATAATTTTGAATTTTCATTCAATAAATCATTAATTTTGAATTTCATTTCCTTATTTCTTTTTTAAGGAATTTTTAATTCTTCATACATTTCAACAAGTAGTTCACTAGGATCATCTACATCATCAACATCATCATCACAACAAGTAGAGGTAGAAGGAGTGGATTGTACCTCATCATTTATTGCCATGAAACACATATTGGCTCTTTCCTCGTGTGTTGCTTGTAGAAGTCTCCACATATCGTGAGCGGTGTCACATTCACTCACTCTATTGTATTCATTCACATCCAATGCACAACTCAAGATGTTCATTGCTTGGTAGTTTAAGGTTATCTTTCTTGAGTCGTTCTCATCAAGTTCCTCCATAAACTTTTGTTCCCTTGTAATTCCATCAGCTTTTATTCTCATAGGAACATAGGGACCTTTCTCAATGATATTCCACAAATCAAAGTTAATAGAACAAATAAAAATTCTAATTCTAGATTTCCAAAATGTAAAATTAGAACCATCAAACAAAGGAGGTCTATTTGTAGAGGGACCTTCCATATAAGGCAAATTTGATAAACTAGCCATAGAATCTTTACTTCTAGGTTGTTAGACCTTAAAAAGAAGACCTTGCTCTGATACCAATTGAAAGACCTAAGAGGAGGGGGGGGGTGAATTAGGTCTTAGGCTAATTATCGAAATTTTTTCCCTTTTTACAAATCCTTTGCCTTAATAAAAGCTCTTCTTTAATTCCACAAGCTTCAAGTTTATATGAGATGTGATGGTTAAGATAATATCATCAAACTACAACCAATCAATCAACAACAATCAATAAGTAATAATAACATGAGCATGTAAATAAATAAAGCTATAAGAAAATGAACACACAATTTATAGTGGTTCGATCTCTCCAAGATCTACATCCACTACCTTGAGTCTACACTCAAGGATTTCAACCAATCCACTATAAGCTCAAGTTCAACAATTACATAAGAGGCTAACCACACTATGGTTTTACACTCACAACCTCTTCTAGTAATGTTTACAATACAAGGCTCACCACAAACAATGGTTTTATATCTTAAACAACCTTGAATCACACTTTCAAGGATCACCCTTATCTAAAGGATTTTATGTTATCAAGATAACCTTGCTAGAGCTAGTAGAAATACACAATTTGATAAATAAATGAGAATGTGTAGAAGTTACCACTTGATGGTAGATATTACACAATTTTGCACCTTCACACTTTGATGTCTTTGGGTTGATCAATTGAATGCACAAGACATAAGAGAGCTTAAGAAATGTTTGCTAAATGCTTTTGAATGCTTGGAGTTTTCAAGATTTCAAGAGTTACAAAAATTTGCATGTTTATAGCTTTTATAGAATTTGAAAATCTGTTAAAACGTTCATAAAACGGCTAGAAACGGCTAGTTTCAGAAAATTCGGACGACCAAATTTCTTGGCTGCGTCCGAATCTTCGTCCGAATTTCTCTGGATGAATAGTAACCATGCTGAGAACAAAAATTCGGACGACCGAATTTTTTTGCTGCGTCCGAATCTTCTTCCGAATTTCTCTGGAAGAACAGTGACCATGCTGAAGGCCAAAAGTTCGGACGACCGAATTTTTTGGCTGCGTCCGAATCTTCTTCCGAATTTCTCTGGAAGAATAGTAGCAAACTTTTGCTACAAAATTCGGACGACCGAATTTTTTGGAAGCATTTTCAAACTTTGTAAAATCATTTGAGATATAACTTCAATGAGTTTGAAAAACATTTGATATATATAGAAAACTTATTTAACCATATATAAGCTTGAAAAACAAGAACATATGAAGTTTACTAACATATCTTATAAAAAGATTCATTCAAAGCCTTTTAAGATCATAAGACTATTTTTATGCTCTCTTATGCATTCAATGATAACCAAGACATGCAAGTGTAGAGTTTACATAGAAATTTATCTAAAAGTTAAATGTACTCTACACTTCAAGTCTTCAATGCTTTTTGATCATCTTTAGAACAACATTCTTCAAACTTCAAATACTTGCTTAACTGAAGTTGTTCTTGAACTTTTGCTTCAAAGCAATGAGACTTCATACTTCTCAGTTTACAGAACCTATCACACAATAATCGAACATTTTAGTCCTCATCAATATTTGTCATTAATCAAAACTACATAATTTGCCCTTAGGGGTAACACTTACAAATGATCAGTTAAGATTCCAAAGACAACAAAGTGAAGTGGTGCTATATCGTGTAAACATCTACCAAGAAGTGGTAACATCTCATCCATTGTCTATTTAATCTTGTTTTCTACTTGCTCATTACAAGGTTTTCTTGTAAACATAAAATCCTTTAGGTAAGGGTGATTCATGTGATATTGAAAGGAGGTAGTTCTCATTGAAACAAGTCAATATAATATGTCCAAACTCAATTAATAAAAAGGAGGTAGTTTTTAAAAATTAGCCAAAGACCTAATTTAACCCCCCTCTTAGGTCTTTCAATTGGTATCAGAGCAAGGGCTTCTTTGTGTGGTTTTACAACCTAGAAGTTAAGATCTTATGGCTAATGTTTCAAACTTACCTTATTTGGAAGGATCTTCCACAAATAGACAACTTTTGTTTGATGGAACAAACTATACATTTTGAAAATCTAGAGTTAAGATATATATTTGTTCTATTAACTTTGATTTGTGAAATATTGTTGAGAAAGGTCCTTACATACCAATGAAAATGAGAGCTGATGGAGTTACTTTAGAGCCAAAGCCTATAGATGAATTTGATGAGAATGATTCAAAGAAAATGACATTAAATTACCAAGCCATGAACATTCTAAGTTGTGCAGTAGATGTAACTGAATATAATCGAGTTAGTGGATGTGACACCGCCCATGATATGTGAAGATTATTTCAAGTAACACATGAAGGAACAAACCAAGAAAGGAGTCAATGTTTGCTATGTAAGTAAAAGATTATGAGCTATTCACCATGAAGCAAGGTGAGGATTTACTAACATTTCCAGTGGTCTAAAAGCTTATGGGAAGAACTACACAATTGGAGAGCAAAACAGAAAGATACTGAATGCTCTACCAAAATCTTGGCAACCCAAGACTCTAGCTACTGAGGAATCAAAAGATTTGAAAACTCTTCCACTTGAAGAGCTCATTGGATCACTGCTTACACATGAGATGAAGGTTAAAAGATTGAATGATATTGAAGATGAAGAAAAGGGAAGAAAGGGAGTTGTGCTCAAAACTTCCATTCATCTTAGTGAACAAGAAAATTTATCAAGTGAAGAAGATGGAAACAATGATGATGAGGAGATAGCTATGGCAGAAAGAAAATTCAAGAGATTCTATAAAAAGGAATTTCTCAAGAAAGGAAGAAGGCCAATCAAGAAAAGTGGACAGTTATCATCTTTCAAACCTCAATGCTTCGAATGCAAAAGTACCGAACATCTTGTTGCCGATTGTCCTAAGTATTGGAAAAGGCAAGAGACAACAAACTCAAAAAGAAATCTATCAAGAAGGGAAAGGGACTAGCTGGCACTTGGGATCAACAAGAAAGTGAACATGATAGTGAAGGAAAAGCCAACCTATGCTTTATGGCGATTGATGATGAGGTACAACCTACTCCTTCAATTTTCACTTTTTGTGATGATGATATTGATCCTAGTGATTTACTTGTTGAGATGTATGGAGAATTGAAAAAGGCTTCAAAAAGGAATAAGGAAATGAAAACTAAAATTAATGAGTTATTAAATGAGAATTCAAAGTTATGTTTTGAACATGGAAAACTTCTTGAGTCTATTAATTCCCTAAACATTGAAAAGGAAATTTTAAATGTAACTATACAAAACATATCTCTTGAAAATAAAGATCTTTGCACAAAAATCATTTCTCTAGAAACTATGCTCAGTGATCGTGAGATATTGAAAAAAGAAAGTTAATGATCTTACATTATGCTTTGAAAAATTTAAAAATGGAAGAGAAAATTGAAACAAACTACTTGGTTATCAATGATCCTCTTATGTAAAAAATGGTCTTGGTTACATTCATGAAAATAATGTTTCAAAATATAAAAACTTCTTAGCTAAAGTAACCTCAATTTCAATGCATCATACTTGTTGTACGTATTGTGATAGGCATGGACACAAAGTTTCTAAATGTTGTGTGAAAAGAAAAATAGAAAATGGTGTTAAAACCATTTGGAGAGTCAAAGGAATTTTCACTAACCCCCTTAGACCCAAGAAAATGTGGGTACCAAAAGTCATTTTCTCAAAATTGGTGTAGGTTCATTTTGTTCCAAGATCAAGTACCGCTAAGTAGTTTCTTGACAGTGGCTGCTCTAGACACATGATGGGAAATGTCTCACTTGTTAGTGAAATGCAAGCAACAAGCTTTTCATGAATTTGCAAAACTTTTCAAAAAGGTTCAAATCTCCCTTGAGTGCAAATTGATTTCCATTTGAAGTGATAATGGAAGAGAATTTTGTAATCAAGACTTTACAAAAATGTTGTGATGAATATAGTATTACTCATAATTTTTCAGTGGCCAAAACACCCTAACAAAATGGTGTTGTTGAAAGGAAAAATAGAACTTTACAAGAGATGGTTAGATCAATGCTTTGTGAAAACTCTTTGCCAAAATATTTTTGGGCTGAAGCAGTAAATACTGTTTGTTATGTAATGAATAGAGTTCTTTTAAGACCTTTTCTCCTAAAAACACCTTTTGAACTTCTATTTGACAAAACTCCCTCAAAAGTTTATTTTTAGGTATTTAGTTGTAAGTGCTTTATCTTAAATACTAATGACAATCTTAGAAAATTTGATCAAAAATCAGATGAAGGCATATTTCTTGGTTATTCAGCAAATAAAAAGGCCTATAGAGTTTATAACAAAAGAACATTATGTGTTAAGGAAACCATTCATGTGACCTTTGATGAATCTAACATTTATCTTGAAAGAAGAAATAAAGATGATGTAGGTTCCTCGATGATGGATAATCAAACATATTATCAAGCACCTACTTTGGAAGAACACGCCAAAGAAGAAAAAATAATAGAGCAAGAACAAGATGGCCAACCTAGCAATAACCAAGAGCTTCCAAAGGATCTAAGATATGCAAGAGGTCACCCTAAGGAACAAATCATTGGTGATGTCTCTCAAAGAGTAAAAACAAGGCGGTATTTTATTGATAACTTTGCTCTTCTATCTCATATTGAGCCTAAAAACATTGATGATGTCTTGGGTGATGATTTTTGGATTATTGCTATGAAAGAGGAACTAAATCAATTTGAAAAAAATAAAGTTTGGGCTCTTGTCCCAAGACCTCATGATCACTCCATTATTGGTACAAAATGGATTTTTAGAAATAAATTAAATGAATTAGGAGAAGTTGTTAGAAATAAGGCTAGGCTTGTTGGTCCAGGATTAAATCAAAAAGAAAGCGTTGATTATGATGAAACTTTTGCTCCGGTAGCAAGACTTGAATCCATAAGAATACTTCTATCTTTTACTTGTTTTAAAGGTTTTAAACTATTTCAAATGGACGTCAAAAGTGCATTTCTAAATGGTTTTATTGAGGAAGAGGTTTATGTGGAACAACCACCCAGTTTTATTCATGAAAAGTTTCCTAATCATGTTTTCAAGCTAACTAAGGATTTATATGGATTGAAACAAGCTCCTAGAGCTTGGTATGAAACACTAAGTGGATTTCTTCTTTCAAAAGGATTTTCTAAAGGAAAAGTGGACACAACAATGTTTATAAAACCTCTAGCAATAATGATATTTTACTTGTGCAAATTTATGTCGATGACATTATTTTTTGCACTACTAATACATCACTTTGTGAAGAGTTTGCCAAATCAATGCAAAATGAATTTGAAATGAGTATGATGGGAGAACTAAATTGCTTTCTTGTGCTACAAATCAAGCAAACTAAGGATGGATTCTTCATAAATGAAACAAAGTATACCAAGGAGCTATTGAAAAGATTTGGAATGGATCAAGCAAAAGGATAGGCACTCCAATAAGTTCATCAACTAAACTTGATAAAGATGAAAAAGGTAGAAATGTTGATGAAAAGACATATAGAGGTATGATTGGAAGTTTACTCTATCTCACAGCAAGTAGACCAGATATTGTGTTTGTTGCGTGCTTATGTTCTAGATTCCAATCTTGTCCTAAAGAGTCTTATTTAATTTCTATTAAACATATCTTTCCTTAGTTGATTGAGACACATGATTATGGTCTTTGGATTTCAAAATCTTCATCTTTTGATCTTATTGGATATTCAAATGTTGACTTTGCCAAATGTAAAGTTGAGCGTAAAAGCACTAGTGGTCATTGTCAATTTCTCGATAATTATCTTGTATCTTGGTATAGAAAAAACAAGCATGTGTGTCTTTATCTACCACTGAGGCTGAATATATTGCCGCCGGTAGTTGTTGTGCTCAAGTACTATGGATGAAGCACACTCTACTTGATTATGGTCTAGAATTCAATTGTGTGCCTGTACTATGTGATAATACCAGTGCTATCAATTTAAGTATAAATCCCATTCAACACTCTAGGACTAAGCATATAGAGATTAAACATCATTTTATTCATGATCACGTAGCTAAAAGAGATATATGCTTGGAATATGTGAATACAAATGATCAAATTGCTGATATTCCAAACCTTTAGTTGAGGGAAGGTTTAGTTACCTAAGAAGGCTTTTAAGTTTCTTAAAATTCAATTACTAATGTGTGTGTTGAAGTATGGTAGAAATAGGGAATATTCGAATGCATAATTTGGATGCACTGAGAGAAATTCGGACGTCCAAACTTTCTCCAGAAAATTTTGGACAGATAGATTCGGACGCATGACAAAAAATTTGATCGTCCGAATTTTCTAAAACTGAAGAAACAGAGAAGTTCGGACGGATGCAGACCTGAAATTTGGTCATCCGAACTGAGCAATTACAACAATTTAAATGAATTCGAACGGTCATATTTCATATCTATAACCTTCAAACTTTCTCTCAAAACCCACATAACCCTCTTGCGTCCAAACACAAATTCCTCTAAAGTTTCACAACCTTCACATCAAATCGATTAAATTTTTGAGTTCTAAGCCCTAAACATTTCCTACAAATCACTCTCTTACAAACAAAAATGGTGAGAACTAAGATAGCAAGTGTTGAAAAAGGAAAGGGGAAGCAAATGAAGGAGATGGTGGACTGATTATGAATGAGCCAAGGAGAATTAGAGTTCCTTAATCATCATCAGGATTGGACAGATTAGAGTTCACCTCTCTCAAGGCAGCCTCTGAATTTGAAGATTGGAATAAGGAAAGCAAAAAAATCATTCCTGGATACAAGGTGAACTTGGAAAGGCTCTCTAGCATGGGTAATGTGTTATCTCTTTTTGGTGATATTGGTTTGAGTAATTCGTTAGTAGTTGATGAGGAATTTTACCCTGCACTTATTTATGAGTTTTATGCAAATCTCAAGGAAGAAAGAATAGAACATGAGGGGAAAATAATGTAGTGCAATGGTATTCTTCTAGAGTATCCCAAGTAGATTTTAAGTGCAATGATGCATTGGTCAACAGAATTTGTGGAGTAGATGATAATGGGACAAAGTATTACTCACCTGGACAGCATTGTTATATACATGAACTCTTCACAAATGAAATATTTGAAGAGGCATTCACTATGGCAGAGAATTTAGGTCTATTAGGGAAAGGGAAATTAAGGCGTTTGATGCTAGAGGAAGAGTAATACATCACATGATTACCACTATGATTATCCCTAATTTTGGACATAAGTCATCTGTTGGTAATATGCATATGGTGGTTATGCTGGCCTTACATGAGCATTGAAGATTGAATTTTGGATTTATGTCCTTAAGCACATGATTAGTGCAAGAAAAACTGTCAACAAATCTTTACCATATGGGAGGCTGTTAACAAGAATTTTCAAACATTTTCAAGTTAAACTTCCAGTGAGAGGACAAGCATTTAAGAGTGGAGAGATATATACTAATGACTCTCTTAGAAGGATGCAATTAGTTCTTTATGAGGGTGGCATATGTAGAACTAAAAGAGAAACTCCTTCAAAAAGAGAAGAGGTTGAAGAAAGTGAGGAGGTTGAGGAGGAAGAGGATGAGGAAGAAAAACTTGCTAGAGAGATGAAAACAAAAAGAAGACATGACACTTCGAGTGAGGAGGAGCAACCACCCTCAAAAAGAAGACTTTTTGAAGAAATCCCAACTCCTCAATCTCAACCAAATGTTGGAGAAAATGCTAATGGTGAAAGGATTACTAGAGGTGTCACCATAGTGGCTAAAGCATTCCAAGAAACCTTGAATAATCATATCAAGGAAATGGAGAAATGGTACAAGTTCTTCGAATCTTTTGCTCCAATGGTTCTTGGAAAACTAGATGGATTAGAAAATAGAGTGAAGCGCATTGAGGAAATTTTGATGAGAAATACACAAAGTGGTGAAGGACCCTTTAGGCCTCAAGATAGAGATGATAAGAATGATGAAGGAGATAAGAAAGAGGATGAGGGTGATGACAGTGATGATAGAAATGATAGGGGGATGATGATCAAGGAGGCAACAATGAGTTTGTGGCAAGACAAGGAGAAGGAAATGAAGCTGTACAAGAAGAGCCACAAGAAAAAGGAAGCCAAATTGAAAAAGCAGAAATCGTCTCACCATCAACTATCTCCTTCAGCCAAGAAAGGGTGAAGCATTTGGCAATCAAGAAAGGATTCAGCAAAGCCTCTCCATCAACATCACAAGACTGAGCATCTCTTAAACCTTATCTTTTTAATGTTTTTTAATTACTTATTTGTACTTAGTATAACTTATGTGTTTTAATTTCCAACTAGGCTTATGAAATTTCTATGCTTTTCCTTAATTTCTGCAATTTATGTAATAGTTTTGCTTATGAAGCTCAATGATGAAACCTTAGTGTTGAGAGCTTCCTTTATTAATGATACTTTGGCCCTAGTTGAATGTGCTAAACTGTTAGTCTCATTTTCAATAACCCCAACTTTGAGTGATGACAAAAGGGGGAGAAAGAATGAGGACTGCAAAATGATGTGCTATGTGCTTAAATATGCTATATGTTGTGTGCCAAAATGATATGGTATGTGCTGTAATAAACTGTAAAATCTGTAATGTACTATGTGTGTGTGCTATATGTTGTACAATGAGTGAGTTATGTGAAAAAATTTGACTACATTTGGAATTTAAATTGAATATGTTATAATTTGTGAGATTTTGGTTGTTTTTATAAGATTTTGGAATTTTGTTAAGTTGAGATTGAAATCTTGATCTTGGTTCTTGACTTGCCCTATGATTTTGAATTACTTTATAAAAATAATTGAATGCATGAGTGTTGTGGTTTTGCAAAGCTAAACTAACTGTCATTGTGGACATACATATTTGAGTATTTTTACAATTCATCTGAAAATGCAAAATCATCTTTCTCAAACTTGTTGCAAAATTCCAACTTGAAATTCAGATGTAGACCAAAAGTTCGGATGCATAAAAATTTTCTTGCCAAAAATGTTTATTTCTTCTTAAAATTTTTTGAAAATTGTCTCAATCCTTCCTATCATATTCGAACAACCTTAGAAAAGTATATTTTCAAAAATTACAGCTTTCATCTCACATATTTTACAGTTTGGATTTGAAATCTTCATCCATATTTTGTTACCAAAAAGTGCTCTTTTGTTGTTTAAATTGATTCACAATATTTTAATCTCTTCTACTATATTTGAACAACCTTATGAAATCTTTATTTCACTTTAAACATTCATTATGTTGGATTTATTGTAGTTTGGACGAAGAGTCCTTAGTTGAAATATTTTTTGATAAATGAGCACAATCTAAGGGGGAGCATTGTTAAACTTTTACAACCTTTAAAACCTCTCTTAGAATCGTTTCTGAATGCTTAAATGCTATATATCATATCCTTGTTGTTGGAAGGAAGGAGGTAAATGGAGGATGGTTGGCCATAGGCTCATATTGAGCCTTTTGTATGTCAATGTACTGAATTGGTTATTACCTATCATTGACATCAATACTTCTTTCTTCTACATTTTTTAAATCCATCACATTTTGCATCAAATTTTGTCATCATCAAAAAAGGTGGAGATTGTTAGCACCACTGAACCTTGTTGTCTTTGGAATCTTGAATGATCACTTGTAAGCACAAGACAAAAGACAGTTTTGATGTTTTCAAATGATTTTGGAATGTTAGGATTTCTCAATTATTCAAAAATTACAAAAAATCTGAAGTTTATAGCTTTTATAGATTTTTAAAATCGATTTTAACAGCCATAAAATGGCTAGTAACGGCTTGTTTCTGAGGAGTTCGGACGACCGAACTTAATCCTCTGTGGCCGAACTGTCGTCCAAACATTACTACAACATACTGTTTGGGAAATTTCATACGATCGAACTTTGCACCTGGCATTCGAACTTGGGTCCAATTTTCTTTGGAAAAACAGTAGTCATGTCACAGTTTGAACGTCCGAACTTGCGCCTGAACTGTTCAAACTTTGTCAAAACATTTGAAAATCAACCTCAATAAGTTTGAAATCATTTTGTACGGAAAGATAAGTCATTTAAAATCTTTTGAACTGAAAGACCGTTATGAAAGCACTTGATCATTCAAAGTTTACTTAAAACAATTTAAGATTCAAAAACAACACTTGGTAATGCGAAGCTTATTCAAAGCCATTTAAGATTCAAAAACAAGTTTGTGCTCTAGTATGTATTCAATAGATTCCAAGACAAACAAGTGTAGGGTTTACAAGAATATACCTATTAAGCAAGTGTAAACCTATACTAGAGTCTTTGAAGCCTTCAATTCATAGGACACTTGAGTTGTCCTTAGCACTTTCAGCTCCAAGGCAATAAGAAATCTTTGCTTCTCAATCCAAAAATCATATCACACAAATAGCATATGAATTAGTCCTCATCAATGTTTGTCATTTATAAAAACTAATCAAAAACTACATGATTTTCTTAACGCATAAATGTTATATATCCTATCCTTGTTGTTGGAAGGAATGAGGTAAATGGAGGATGGTTCGGCCATAGGCTCATATTGAGCCTTTTGTATGTCAATGTACTGAATCAGCTATTATCTATCATTGACATCAATACTTCTTTGTTCTGCATTATTTAAATCCTTCATATTTTGCATCAAATCAAAAAAGGGAGAGGTTGTTAGCCCTAAGGGCAAATCATGAAGTTATGATTAGTTTTAATTAACGACAAACATTGGTGAGGACTAATTTTTATATCATTTGTATGATAGGATTGTTGGATTAAGAAGTAAGGAGTTCTTATTGCCCTATGGGTTGAAGGCTTTAAAGACTCTAGTATAGGTTTACACTTGCTAAATAGGTATATCATTTGTAAATCCTACACTTGTTTGTCTTGGAATCTATTGAATGCATAAGAGAGCCCAAAACTTGTTTTTGAATCTTAAATGGCTTTAAATGAACTTTTAAATAACAAGTATGCTTTTGAATCCTAAATGATTTTGAGTCAACTTTGAATGATCAAAGTGTTTTGGTAACAGTTTTTGAGTTTAAAAGTGTTCAAATGACTCATCTCTTTATACAAAATGATTTCAAACTTATTGAAGTTGATTTCCAAATAATTTGACAAAGTTTGAACAGTTTGGATACAAGTTTGGATCTCCAAACTTTGAAAATAGTTATTGTATTTACAAAGAAATTCAGACACAAGTTCGGATGCAAGGGTGAAAGTTTGGTCGTCCGAATTTTCCCTACAAACATGGTTACTATTTTTCTAGAGAAATTCGGTCACAAGTTCGGATGCACTGGGCAAAGTTCGGTCGCTTGAATTTTCGCAGACAACATGTAACAGTAATGTTTGAACGATAGTTGGGATGCAGAGATCAAGTTTGGTCGTCCGAACTCCTCAGAAACTAGTCGTTCTAGCCGTTTTATTACTGTTAAAACTGATTTTAAAAATCTATAAAAGCCATAAACTTTAGATTTTTTGTAACTTTTGAATATCAAAGAAATCTTAACACTCTAATATTATTTGAAAAAAGAAAAGCTCTCTTTTGTCTTGTGCTTACAAGTGATCATTTAAGATTTCAAAGACAACAAAAAGTGATCATTTAAGATTCCAAAGACTACAAAATGAAGTGGTGCTATATTGTGTAAACATCTACCAAGAAGTGGTAACATCTCATCCATTCCCTATTTAATCTTGTTTTCTACTTTCTCATTACATGATTTTCTTGTAAACATAAAATCCTTTAGGTAAGGATGATCCTTGAGATATTGATTCAAGGTTGTTGGTGGATATAAAATCCTTTGATAGGGTGAACCTTGTGTGTAGAATTACAAAAGAGGTTGTTAGTGTAAAACCATTGTGTGGTGAGCCTCTTATGTAATTGTTGAACTTAAGCATCTAGTAGATTGATTGAAATCCTTGAGTGTAGACTCAAGGTAGTGGACGTGGATTTTGAAGAGATTTAACCACTATAAATTTTTTGTGTTCGTTGCTCGTAAATTATTTATTACTTTGTTATTGATTTTATCATTCTCTCATTGAAACAAGTGATTATAATATGTCGAAACTCAATTAATAAAAAGGAGATAGTTTTCGAAAATTAGCCAAAGACCTAATTCATCCCCTCTCCCCCCCCCCCCAGCCCCTCTTAGGTCTTTCAAAAACAACTAAAAATGACTAGTAACAATGACATTCAGTGACGGAATCGGGCTTACTAATTTCAATTTGGTTATCCGAACTTCTCTGTTTATTATGCTACCCAAGTAAATTCGATTGTCCAAATTTGGACCTTTGCATTCGAATTGTTCGTCCGAATTTCTCTTGAAATTTAGCAACTAGAAACTAGTGCATTCATATTCGAATTTGGATGTTCGAATTGAAATCTGAAATTTTTCAAACTTTGTAAAATCATTTGAAACTTAACCACAAGAAGTTTAAAATAATTTTAGACTAAAAGATAAGTCATTGAAAAGTTTTTGAACTATAAGTCGTTATCAAATACGTTGTTGTTCAAAGAATCATGAAAAACTTCTAAACTCATCAACAAATTTTAGGATAGATCAAAATGGTTTGCGTTTACAAAGATATGCCTATGAATAACACAACACCCTATTGGATCTTCGAAGGCTTCAAAACATTTGACATCCTCTTCAACGTTCAAGCTTTTAAGCTCATTTAAGATGTCCTTTGCACTTTAACTCCAAGGCAATGAGATCATTTTGCTTCTTCAATCCAAAATTCCTATCACACAACAATTACTCAATACTAAATTTCTTTCTCAATTAATGATCGTAGAGTACCAATCTTACACTAATGGCTAGGGTTTCTAGGTTTGATACCATAACCTCTTTCCAAGCAATAAACAAGACTCACCCACACTTCAAATAGGTTTTATATTACTTGACAACCTTGTATGAACATATAAAAGAGAGAAAAGTTTTACCACACTTGCTGTGTAAGTTTAACAACCTTTGAAACACCTTCTCTCTTATCCCCCATTTTATGAAGAATTCTCACAATGAATCTTATGAAATGTTTGAGAATGATAGAGAATGAATGTATAGCTTGTAAGCACTTTAGAATAGCAAAAGGTACTCAAAAATTGAGTGAGAATTCTTATATAATTGTGTTAAAACGTTTAAAAATGACTATATAACGACTACATTTCGTATAGGACTTAATAGTCTTAGTTACAATCTAGTCGAACCCTTGTCCACAGCTGAAATTTCAAAGTTTTAAACTCAAGTATGAAAGTGAAATATTCAAATTTAGTTACTAGAACAAGAAGCCTAGGTCAACCAAACCTTCAACTTAGGTCAACCTAACTTTAAACTCATCAACCTAATACTAGTTAAGATTACTTCTGTATCCTTTAAACATTTAAAAGCTCATTTTCATCAAATCAAAACTTATGAGAACATTTGAACAAGCTTGAAAGACAATAATGGTTTTGAAATCAATTATTCATTTTCAAAATTAATTTCATGCTTCAAAGTAGGAATCTAATCAAGGGCTATAGGGGTTTACAAGAAATAATATCTTAACGTCCTAAAACTCTCATCACTAAGTTTTCAAGAATCGTCATGGCATGACAATATCTTAAGACATTAATAATCTTCCTATCCAAAAGTCCAATTACACTTAATATAAACACACATTAGTCTTCATCATAATCGAAACAAGGATATGCTCTTTGGCTAATAGAGAGAAAAATGAATTAGAGAGGTATTCAACTTCTCTGAAAATGAGATGTAACTTTATTGCATCAAAATTTGTGTCACTGCATTTAACACCTCCCTAACAATAATAATAACCCTATTATCACGTTCTCCCTAATAGTAGAAGATTGCAACAGATATTAGCTTACAAAACCTCTAGGTTTTGCTTACCTTACAAATGGTAATTGCAGATAATCCTAGATAATCGATCCAAACGAGTATGCATAATGATATAGTACATATTATCTATTGAGAATCAAGAGCATTAATTTAGTAGTGAAGGAAGCTTAAATGATGATTCATTGGAGGGTAAGAATCTCCAGTGGATTCAAGCGAAAGATAGGAAGGATTAAGTTCATGTATTATTTTTTAGGAAGCAAGTGAGGTGTCTATCAAAACCTTTTGAGTTCGGTTCTCATAGGAAATTTTTGGAATTTCAAAGAGAAAAGAACTGAAGAGACCATTTACCCTCCAAAATGTGGTCTTATATTCTGCACATGTATGGGTTGGCTAGTCTTTGTTGTTTGCTCTATTTTAGCATTCAAATTATTTTTTGTACTTGAAATATTTAAGAGGGGGTGAATTAGGTATTTGGCTCTTTTTTCGCAAACAAAGTCCTTTTATAATTCCAAGCTAAAACAAATTGTGTGAGCTTGATTCAATAAGAGAATTAAACAATTAATAGCAAAGCTGTTAAACAATGTAAGAGCAATGAACACAAATAATTTATATTTGTTCGATCTCTTAAAGATCTAAGTCCATTTCCTTAAGCCTACACTTAAGGATTTCAAACAATCTACTATATGCTCAAGTTCAAAAATTACATAAGAGGCTCACCACGCAATGGTTTTACACTCACAACCTCTTTAGCAATTCTATATACAAGGCTCAACCTACCAAAGGAATTTATATCTACAAACAACCTTGAATCACAATTTCAAGGATCACCCTTATCTAAAGGATTTTATGTTATTAAGATAACCTTGCAATGAGCTAGTAGAAACACAATTTAATAAAGAGAAGAGAATGTGTAGATGTTACCACTTGTTGGTACATGATTACACAATGTTTTACCCTCAAACTTTGTTGTCTTTGGAATCTTGAATCATCAATTGAAAGCACAAGACAAAAGAGAGCTTAAAATGTTTGCTAAAGGCTTTAGAATGTTTAGAGTTCTCAAGGATTCAAAAGTTGCAAAAGATTTCAAGTTTATAACTTTTATAGAATTTGAAAATTAGTTTTCACAGGTATAAAAGGGCTAGTAACGGCTAGTTTCAGAAAATTCGGACGACTGAATTTTGCGTCCTAATTTTTCGGACGTTGCTGTTGCATATTCTGGAAAAATTCGAACGACCGAATTTTTTCCCTGCATCCGAATCTTCTTTCGAATTTCTCTTGAAAAATAGTAACCATGCTGAAGACAAAAATTCGGATGACCGAATTTTTCTTCATGCATCTGAATCTTCGTCCGAATTTCTCTGGAAAAACAGTAACCAATTTTTGCTACAAAAATCGGACGACCGAATTTTTTGGAAGCACTTTTTGAAACTTTGTAAAATCATTTGAGATTTAACTTCAATAAGTTTGAAAACATTTTGTATGTATAGATAAATTATTTGGACATATATAAGCTTGAAAACAATAATCAAATTTCTTTAGTCATGCAAAGTTTACTCAAAATCTTTTAAGATACAAAACCACAGTCATCAAAAAGTTCATTCCAAGCCATTTAAGATTAAGAAACTAATTTTATGCTCTCTTATGCATTCAATAGATTCCAAGACACACAAGTGTAGAGATTACATAGAGATTTACCTATTTAGCATATATACTCTACACTTCAAGTCTTCAATGCCTTTAGATCATCTTTGGACAACCTTCTTCAAACTTCAATCACTTTGGCTTATTGAAGTTGTTCTTGCACTTTGGCTTGAAAGCAATGAGACTTCATACTTCTTAGTTCACCAATCCTATCACACAATATATAAGCATATTAGTTCTCATCAATATTTGTCATTAATCAAAAACTACATGATTTGCCCTTAGGGCTAACAATCTCCCCCTTTTTGATGATGACAAACTTTGATACAAAATGTGATGGATTTAAATAATGTAAAACAAATAAGTATAGATGTCAATCATATATATTAACCAATTTGGCACATGACATTCAAAGGGCTCAATATGAGCCTATTACCCAAGCAACCTCTATTTACCTCCTTCTTTCCAACTAGTAGGATAGAAGATACAACATTTAAGCATTTAGAAAGGATTCTAAGAGAGGTTTTAAGGTTGTAAAAGTTTAACAATGCTCCCCCATAGTTTGTTCTCATTTTTCAACACATTTAGACTAGAGATACTATGCATCCGAATTTTAACATAGCAAGTCCAAACTTTAAAATAAGATAAATAAAAGCTCCAAATTCTGTAAATAAGCTTTCCTAAGATTGCTCAAACATATTACGAGAGATTAAATCATATTTGAATTAATTTGAACAACAAAAGAGCACATTTTGGAAACAAAATATGGATGCATCCAAATTTTTTGTCCAAATTTTTAGCAACAAGTTTGAAAAGGTGATTTTGCATTCAAATGCAATATTGAAGTACTCAAATATGTATGACCAAAAAAGTGCTCAGTTTAAATTTGCAAAACCACAAAACTCATGCATCCATTTGTTTAAAATCACAAGGCAAGAATCAACCACTTAAAACAACCAAGATTTTAAAGTTTCAAACTTTAAAGAAAAATTACAATTATAGCATAATACATTTAGCAAATTATAGTAGCATAATGCATTTTGGACAGTTAATACATTTTGCACAGTCTTTTTCCTCCCCCTTTTGTCATCACTAAAAATGGGGTCAATGAAAATGAGACTAACAATTTTGCACATATAATAGTTAAAAAAAGCTCTCATCACTGAGATTTCATCATTGAGCTTCACTATTACATAAAATGTAGCAAAATACTTAACAAGTTCATAACACATAACACATAAAAAGACTTAATACAAATAAGCAACTTAAGAAAAAACAGTAAAAAAGTAAGATGGAAAGAATGCTTAGTCTTGTGATGTTGATGGAGAGGCTCTGCTAACTCCCTTCTTGATTGCCAAATGCTTCACTCTTCCTTGGCTGAAGGATATGGGTGAAGGTGAGATGATGTTTTCTTTTTCAATTTGACTTCCTCCTTCTTGAGGCTTACTTCTTTCTTCTTGGTGCTCTTTATGAACTGGTTCACTATCTTCTTCTTCTTCTCTTGCCACATTCTCTTCATTTCCTCCTTGATTATCATCCCCATTATCACTGTCATCATCTTCATCTCCTTTCTTTCCTTCCTTATCTCCATCATCCTCATCTCTATCTTGATGCCTAGAGGGTCCTTCACCACTTTGTTCATTCCTCATCAGAATTTCTTCAATATGCCTCACTCTACTGTCTAATCCATCTAGTTTTCCAAGAACCATTGGAGCAAAGGATTCGAAAAACTCATACATTTTCTCCATTTCCTTGATATGATTATTCAAGGCTTCTTGGAATGCTTTAGCTACTATGGTGTCACCCCTAGTTATTCCCTCACTTCTAGAATCAATTCCAACATTTGGTTGAGTGACATCTTCAAATAATCTTCTTTTTGAGGGAGGTTGCTCCCCCTCACTTGAAGTCTCATGTTTTCTCTTAGTTTTCGTCTCTCTTGCAAGAGTTTTTTCTTCATCTTCTTCTTCCTCAGTTTCTTCACTTTCTTTACTCTCCTCTCTTCTTGGAGGGGTTTCTCTTTTGGTTCTCCATATGCCATCATCATCAAGAACTAGCTGCATTCTCTTAAGAGTTTCATCAGTATAAATCTCCCCTCTCTTAAATGCTTGTCCACTTCCTGGGAGTTTAACCCAAAAATGCTTAAAAATCCTTGTCAACATCCTTCCAAATAGGAATGCCTTGGTTACAGTTTTCCTTGCAGTAATCATGTGCTTTAAAGCTATGTATCCAAAATTCAATCTCCTCTGTTCATGCAAGGCTAACATGATTACCATGTGCATGTTACCAACAGATGACTTATGTCCAAAATTAGGAACAATCATAGTAGTAACCATATGATGCAATACTCTACCTCTAGCATCTAAGCTCTTAATTTTCCTCTCTTTAATGGACCTAAATTCTTTGCCATTTGTGAATGCCTCTACAAATCTTACATTTGTGAAGAGTTCACGATTATAACAATGCATGGAAGGTGAGTAATATCTTGCCCCACTATCACCTACTCCACAAATTCTATTAATTAAGACATCACTGAATTCAAAATCCACTTGGGATACTCAAGATGAATACCACTAAATCACATCATCTCCTACAAGCTTAGTTCTTTCTTCTTTTAGGATTGCATAGAATTCATATATGAGTGTAGGATAGAATTCTTCATCAATGAATAACAGGCTACTCCAAACAATATCACTAAAACATGATAGAACAATATTCATAGTAGATAGTTTATCAACATTCACCTTATACCCAGGGATAATTTTTCTGATATTTTTGTTCCATTCATCAAATTCATGAGCAGCCTTGATTGAAACAAACCTGTCAATCCTAGACAAACCTTGAGGAATTCGAACTTTTCTTGGTTCGTTGATGATTAAGCCTCCATCACCTTCTTTGGCTTTTCCTTTCCCCCTTTCAACATATGGCTTCTTTGTCCTCACCATGATGTTGTTGCTTGAAAAACAGTGTTTTTTAGAATGTATCTAGGGCTTGGAATTCAAAAATGAAGGCAAATCGAAGTAAAAATGGTGAAATCTTTGAGAAATTTTGATTCGGACGCGAATGGGTATGAATGGCTTTGAAATGGAAGAGAAATTTGGAAGTTGAAATGTTAAGGAAACTGTTTGATTTTCATTTAAATCGTTGCATCCTCAAAATTCAGACGACTAATTTTTTAGGTATGTGTCCGAATTTTTGATCTAAATTCTCTGTTTCTTCAGCTCAAAAAATTCTGTCAACCGAATTTTCTGTAGTGTGTCTGAATTTCCGATCGAAAATTTCTTGTTTTCACCAAACTTCAACACACACATTAGTAATTGAATTTTGAGATTCCTAAGAGTCTTTTTAGGTGATTAAACCTTTCCTCAGCCAAAGGCTTTGTAAATATATCAGCAATTTGATCATTTGTATTTATATATTCTAAACATATATCTTTCTTGATCACATGATCACGAATGAAATAATGTTTAATTTCTATATGCTTAATCCTAGAATGTTGAATGGGATTTATGCTTAAGTTGATAGCACTTGTATTATCACATAGTATAGGCACACAATTGAATTTAAGACTGTAATCAAGTAAGGTATACTGCATCCAAAATAATTGAGTACAACAACTACCCGCAACTATGTATTCAGCTTCAGCAGTAGACAAAGATACACAAACTTGTTTTTTACTATACCAAGACACAAGACAACTACCACGAAATTGACAATGACCACTTGTACTTTTTCGTTCAACTTTGCATCCAATATAATCAGCATCCGAATATCCAATAAGATCTAAAGATAAAGATTTTGAAAACCAAAGACCATAGTCATGTGTATCAATCAAATAACGAAAAATATGTTTGACAGAAATTAAATGAGATTCAATCTAGCACTTAAGCACACAGCAAACATAATATTAGGTCTACTTGTTGTAAGATAGAATAAACTTCCAATCATACCTCTATAAGATTTCTCATCAACTTTTTTACCTTTTTATCTTTTTTAAGTTTAGTTGATGAACTCATTGGAGTACCTATCCCTTTTGCTTGATCCATTCCAAATCTTTTCAAGAGCTCCTTGGTATACTTTGCTTGATTGATGAAAACTCCTTCCTTGGTTTGCTTAATTTGCAGCCCAAGAAAGAAATTCAGTTATCCCATCATGCTCATTTCAAATTCATGTTGCATAGATTTGGCAAAGTCTTCACAAAGAGATATGTTAGTAGCACCAAAAATAATATCATCAACATAAATTTGCACAAATAAAATATCATTATTAGTATATGTTTTTATAAAAAGAGTTGTGTCTACTTTTCATTTTGCAAAATCTTTTGCAAGAAGAATCCACTTAATCATTCATACCAAGCTCTTGGGGCTTGTTTTAATCCATAGAGAGCTTTGGTTAACTTAAAGACATGATTTGGAAATTTTTCATGAACAAAACCAGGAGGTTGTTCTACATAAATATCTTCTTCAATAAAACCATTTAGAAAAGCACTTTTGACATCCATTTGAAATAGTTTAAAACCATTAAAACAAGAAAAAGCCAAAAGTATTCTTATAGATTCCAATCTGGCTACTGGAGCAAAAGTTTCATCATAATCAATGTCTTCTTCTTGGTTGAAGCCTTGAGCAACAAGTCTAGCATTATTTCTAACAACTTCTCCTAATTCATTTATTTCTAAAAATCCATTTTGTACCAATAATAGAATGATCATGAGGTCTTGGCACAAGAGTCCAAACTTTGTTTCTTTCAAACTGATTTAACTCTTCTTCCATAGCAATGATCCATAAATTATCACACAATGCATCATCAATATTTTTAGGTTCAATGTGAGATAAAAGAGCAAAGTTATCAATAAAGTACCGCCTTGTTATAACTCCTTGGGAGACATCACCAATGATTTGCTCCTTAGGATGGCCTCTTGAATACGTTAGATCCTTTGGAAACTCTTGATCATTGCTTGGTTGACCATCTTGTTCTTGCTCCATTATTTCTTCTTCCTTGGCACGTTCTTCCAATGTGGGTTCTTGATGATGAGTTTCAATTTCAATCATTGAGGAACCTGCATCATCTTCATTTCTTCTTGGAAGATAAATGTTAGATTCAACAAAAGTTACATGTATGGTTTCTTCAACACCTAATGTTCTTTTGTCATATACTCTATATGCCTTTTTATTTGATGAATAGCCAAGAAATACTCCTTCATCTGGTTTTTTAACAAATTTTCCCAGATTATCACTGGTATTTAAAATAAAACATTTACAACCACACTTTAAAATAAACAATTGAAGGAGTTCTATTAAATAGAAGTTCAAAGGGTGTTTTTCTTATAAAAGGTCTTAATAAAACTCTATTCATTACATAGCAAGCAGTATTTATAGCTTCAGTCCAAAAGTATTTTGGCAAGAAATTTTCACAAAGCATTGATCTAACCATCTCTTGTAAATTTCTATTTTTCCTCTCAAGAACACCATTTTGTTGAGGTGTTTTAGCTGCTAAGAAATTGTGAGTAATATCATATTCATCACAATATTTTATAAAACCTTGATTGCAAAATTCTCTTCCATTGTCACTTCTAATAGAAATCAGTTTAAATTCAAGAGATGTTTGAACCTTTTTGAAAAGTTTTGCAAATTCATGAAATGTTTCATCCTGTTCAGCTAAGAAGAGTACCCAAGTAAATCTTGAAAAATCATCTACAATCACATAAGCATATCTTTTACCACAAAGACTAGTGGTCCTCATTGGTCCAAATAAGTCCATGTGAACTAGATCAAGAGGTTTTGAAGTAGAGACCATTTTCTTTGGTTTAAAAGATGTTTTTGATTGCTTTCCATATTGACAAGCATCACAAAAACAGGTTTTATCAAAATGCATTTTGGGTAATCCTCTAACTAGCTCTTGTGTAGAATGTTTATTCAATAAATCCATGCTTACATGTCCTAATCTTCTATGCCACAAAAATCCATCATTATCATGAATGGCAAGACATTTGATACCATTTGTGATCAGCTCATCAAGATATAACACATATACGTTTCCAACTCTTTTAGCAACAAAGATGGTTTTGCTACTTGCACTATCAAGAATAGTACAAGTATCACATTTGAATTCTACTTTACATCCATTGTCACATAATTGACTAATGCTAAGTAAATTATACTTTAAACCATCAATGAGCAATACTTTTTTAATAAGTGGAAAGGAACCTTTACTAATGTTACCTATTCCAAGTATTTTTCCTTTCTTCTTATCACCAAATGTGACAAGCCTTCACTTGTTGCTTGAAGCTCACTAACAAGTGAGGCATTTCCAGTCATATGTCTCGAACACCCACTGTCAAGGAACCATTTTGTGGCACTTGATCTAGAAGCGAATTGAACCTACACCAAATTGGAAAGAGTGATTTTTGGTACCCATATTTTCTTGGGTCCAAGGGGGTTAGTGAAAGTTACTTTGACTTTCCAAATAGTCTTAATACCATTTTCTATCTTTCTTTTTACAAATCATTTAGAAACCTTGTGTCCATGCTTGCAACAATATGTGCAACAAATATGAGACCTAGAATTAAAAGTTTCTTTAGCAAAAGAGTTTTTATACTTTGGAATATAGCTATCATGAGTAAAACCAAGACCATGTTTTGCAAATGAAGATCTTTGATAACCAAGTAATTTATTTAAATTTTCTCTTCCATTTGTGAATTTTTCAATACATGATGTAAGATCATTAACTTTCCTTTTTAAAATCTCATGATCACTAAGCATTTTTTCAAGAGAAATAACTTTTATGCAAAGCTCTTTATTTTCAGAAGATATGTTTTGTAAAGTTGCATTTTCAAAAACTCTTTATTGAGCAGAGATCCAATAAGCTCTTCAAGCGGAAGATTTTTAAATCCTTGGACTCCTCAATAACAAGTGTCTTTGGCTGCCAAGATTTTGGTAGAGCATCCAAAATCTTCCTGTTTTGCTCTCCAATAGTATAGCACTTTCCATAAGCTTTTAAGCCATTGAAAATGTTAGTAAACCTTGTAAACATATCACTAACATTTTTACCTTATTTCAAGGTAAAAAGTTCATAGTCTCTAACAAGCATGGCAAGTTTAGATTCTTTAACTTGGTTTGTACCATCATGAGTTATTTGGAGTAATCTTCACATAGCGACAGTTGAAAGGCTGTAACTTTTTCGGCCACTGCTTCCGGCCACTGCCGCCGTCTCAACTGTGTCATCTCTTTCCCCCCTTCTCTCCGTTCATAACGGTTTATTTGCCTCTCAACTCCATCAGCTCGGGTGAACAATTGTTCGAACAACTCGACAGTTGAAAGGCTGCAACCTTTTCTGCCACTGCTTCCGGCCACTACCGCCATCTCAACTGTGTCATCTCTTTCTCCCCTTCTTGCCGTTCGCAGCGGTTTATCTGCCTCTCGACTCTTTTAGCTCGGGTGAACAATTGTTCCAGCAATGAGGAGATTTCAGTTTAGGTGTGAAACTTCCCATGTGGTAAGAGTGAACGAGATGTTGGACAAACATCCTGCCCGTCAAATCTATCTGGATGCTCTGGCCTCAACAGGCTTCCACGGCCTAACAGAGCTCCAATTGACAAACTTAATGACAGACGTGGTTGAGACAATTATCAAGAGGTACGACGCAAAAGGACAGGCATTTGTGCTCGACGATGACCACTCCTTCAAAATATCAGAAAAGGATGTTCACAGAGTTTACGGCATTCCTAGGGGAACAAGCCCAATTGTTTAGCCAACCAGCGGAAACGCAGAGAAAAGAGAAGCCACTGCAATTGCAGAGAGCCTTGGATTGCAGCCTTCATCGAAGGGCTATGTTGATGTGGATGAGCTAGAGGATAGACTGTTGGAATATCGGGGTGACAGCCGCTCATTTGCAAGGTTGTATGTTCTGCTGGCTATTAGCACAATGCTAGCCCCGCAGAACTCAATGAAGATAAACATGGCGTATTACGGGAAATATATGAAGGATGTATATACTATCGCAAGTTATAACTGGGCGGGGCATGTTCGTGATTTCCTGCACGAAGGGGTAGCTGCATTTCGCGTAAAAAACAAGAACACGGGTAGATGGCCAGAAGGGAACATGCACCTTTTGCTGGTATGTGAACAATTGTTCTCATTAGTTTGTACAATGATTTGGTTTTTTTTCCTATATTTTGAGCTTGAACAATTGTCCAGCTGGATATGAAGAATCATGCTAAACTGATTTCTGCTTTTTAGTAACGAAGAGTTATTATCCCTGTTAGTCAAGTACATCTGTCTTTGCTCGTGAACAATTGTTCTTGTCATTGCTTTATTGTGAGTAGTTTTGCAGATTTCTGTGAACAGCTGTGGTTTTATGTTGCTCGTGAACAATTGTTCACCTACGTTGTGTTGGTAGTGAACAATTGTTCTGCGCAGCGCGGGTTCTCATGAACAATTGTTCATTAGTTTTTTATTCAGTTTGAACAGTTTTGCAATTCAGTGTGTTTTGGACAAGTGTTCTGTTTTTCATAGATAATTGTTGAACTGAACAAATGCAGGTTCAGTATGTAGAAGTCGTGGGTGGAAGAGTCAAGGAAAGTTACCCTGTTCGGGGTGGGATGTTGACAGGGTTGCAGAGGTTTGTACTGCCAATCCCTTTGCTTCAGTTCCGGGAGAAATTCCAGATATGTCAGGTTTTGAAGCCAAATGCTTGAAGGAACGAGAAGGGCTAGAGGCTAAGAAACGCAAATACCAGAGAAAGTTGGAAAAGATCAACAAGCAGCTTGAGGAGCTTGACGAAGAGGGCTAGCTGATTGGAGTTGCATACGGCCATCTGATTCCCCAGCGGTTTAAACGGGGCGAGGCAAGCTCGAAGAGTCAACAACCTAGTGCAGAGGTGAACCCCGATCCTTATCCAGATCATAGCCCCTCCATTGAGCCGAATGAGGCCCAACAGTATGATCTGATAGCGAGAGAAAGGGTTATGGATGACATGAGAGTCCTTGAGATCGCCCAGGCCTATGCTGAAGGTATGTAAGAACAATTGTTCTCAAACTGTGGTGTTACGTAAGAATAATTGTTCACGAACAACATCCATTCATGAATAGTCATTGATTATTACGATAATTGATAGATTTTAAATACTGTGCAGATGAGGACCAACCCATTGACACGAAACCCGTGCCTAAGGAATGTGATCTCGACGCCTTAGCCACCGAAGCACTCGGTACTGAAGAAACAAATCAGGGTGAACCAGTCCAGCCTCAAACGCATTCGGAACGAGTGCCCGAAACACGAGGTCAACCCTATTTCCTTTAACTTAAATGTAGCAGCTTACCTTGTGAACAATTGTTCGGATCAACTTGTAACAATTGTTCATGATTGGTGCATGATCTTTGTGGACAGAGGGTTATAGCTCTTTGGGTTTCTTTCTTGTGCTGGAAGCCCAGACTGACCAGGGACAATGTCCCGTCCCAATAACTGTACTGCCAACTCCTAGATCAACCAAGAAGAGACGGCTAATAAAGGCAAGCGCAAAGGTCAGGTCACCCTATGTTGTCCCAAAAGATGCACCGCAATCGCTGGCAGAACATGAGGAAACCCTGGTTGACTATAGCCTATTGATCAACCCACCAGATGGGAGAGAGTAAGATGTTATACTTATTTACGTTGAAGTGAACAATTGTTCATGTTGTTTAAGGTACCGGGGCTGAACATTTATTGTCCCTGTGCAGTGCAATGATCATGCTGGACGACGGGGTTCAACTGCTTACTCGGCTTGATCTTGAGGATAACCGACCCCGTGGATTCTTGTACGCTTCCGTTGTTGATGCCTTTGCACATTTCATGAATAGAGAGCAGATTAAACGCTGGGATTTTAACAGGTTTTGTTTCACCACAACCTTAGCGGTGAGTCTGTGGCTCATGTACAAGTTTTCAGTTGGAGGTTAAGCACCATGAACAATTGTTCATTAGTTCCTGCCCGTGTGTTTTTGTTGATTAACATTTGTTTTCGGTATAGGCATGGGCCATTCAGGACGTGGAAAAAAATGCTACGCACACTGCGAATGCTATGGCATTCAAAGTGCAGGACCTGCTCACCGGGTGGAACTATGTCAAGCCACACAACTTGTTTAGTCCCGGCAAGCCTAGATTTGTAAGCTGCCCATTCCTGTTATCCAGAAAATGAACAATTGTTCGTGACTGGAAGAACAATTGTTCTTTGAGATCTAACTTAATTTGTTTCATTTTTTTTCCCGTGCGATGCAGTTCTTTTTCCCCGTATGTCGTGCGGCGCATTTTTTCCTCTTTGCTGTCGATTTGCCTGGCAGGAAGTTTTTATGCCTAAATAGCCTGACTTGCACAGAAGTCTTTGACGACATCTATCGAGTTGTTGGGGACGTTGTGATAAGGTACCTTATCGCCTGGTTCAATCAAAGTAGCGGTTCCCATGTCGACTTTGGAGAGTTTAGTTGGGAAGTCTCAACTGTTCCAATTCAGCCCGATGCATGCAGCTGTGGCATGTTCGTTATATGGATGATGGAAACGTGGGCCGGACATATACCGCAGGAGTGTTTTGCCGTTTGGGTGAAACCAGACTACATCTATAGCGGGAGAAGAAAGGTCGTTGCACAATTTCTGCTTCAAAAGGAGAACGCCGTTCTGGATCACGTGTTGTCATCTGCCATAATCTGGAAAGGGGATACTGTTAAGGGGAAAGGGAGAAAGAGGGTTCATTAAAATTTGTGAAAGAGAACAATTGTTACTTGTAGATATCTTTTATTTTATTTTTTATAAACATTTCTCAGTGGATCAATATAACACTTAGATGCTTCATTCCAAAAGGCATTGAGCTGAGTCTCCAACAAAACTTCTTCCACGTATAAACTAACAAAAGGGGCAGGGGTGAACAATTGTCCATTAGCGATTGTTCTCCTATAACAATTGTTCTTGCACAATTGTTGTCAAAAAATACCCCGTGGATCCTGTTTGCCAAATTCCTGTATTATAACACCACACGATTTGTTCGTCACAACGTCAGCCGCAAGTCTAAAGTGTTCATATCTACGAAACTGTTGAGTGCTATGGCGTCACACTGCCTTCGTAACTGCGCCTTCTTTCGTTGTCTGACATGTTCCATGATGCTCTTCAGTCGCTTCCGTGATTGGTTGGGATTCTCTCTCAGTTTAACAGTCTTTGTCGAAAATAACTGTCCATCAGAACTCGACGGCAGGATAAAGGCTGGGCAAATGTTTCAGAACAATTGTTACTAGTTCATCATATCGAACACTAACTATTGTTCAGTGATATATAGCGAAGGAAAAAAAGTACGGATGCGCTACCTGGCTGAGTTCCAACATTTCTTTCCGGAGAGGAGAGCATCAGCTTAACACGTTCACAGATCCTATTCAGCTCATCGTCTACAACGTCATACACGTCATCGTTTATGCAAACGCTTGTTGCCAAAAAAACCATCCTACTAGTCATATGACGATATCGCTCGCCATATGCAGAGGGCTTATCCCTGAAATTGCTTGGATCTGGGAACTGCAAGCCACTTTTTGCATTCTTAGTCCACTCCGCAGAATGTATTGCTCCGGGAGAGTTCTCATTTTGTTGTTCCCTAGAGATCCGAATACGTCCAGAACCTTTAGAGCATGCCGATAGAGGATTCCTACTGCCCCGAACATGCGGCATGAACAGTCCACGGCGGGTATGGCTGAGTCCACACGGACGCAACGCTCATCCAGTTTCCCACCACCCGATGCTTCATGGTGTTTTAATACACTGTACGTTACCTTTCATTCACCTTCTGAAGAAACAACCTCTATCATATACTAAAAAATTTGTCGGTACTAGTCTTGAAACATGGCAAACACGTTGGGTGTATATACCTCTGCAGCTCTACGAGCCAATGGACTGCACGCAAAACCCTTCAGGTTAGGAAGCCTGCAATATTCGTAACAGCAACAGTTACTTGACAGCCAAAACCTTGGACATTAAAAACTCACAATAGAACAATTGTTCCGATGGACTGAACAATTGTTCACGTCCATAGGAGCGTACGACAAATTTAGTGGGAACAATTGTTACGCCACCTATCAAGCGCATGGAAATTTTGCAATTTCTCGTTCTCGCGTTGGCTATCAACTGTAATAGGTTGTGATCTGATTGGAGGTAACCCCTGATGATGGCATTGCATGATTCCCCAAGCTGGGTAGTTGCCATTCCAGCGGTGAAATGCTCCTTAACCCAAGCAGCAGACCACTGCCTACGCAAAACATGGATCCGTTCTAGCCATTTGTGCGGCCCATTAGGGAAGCACTGCTTAATAATTTGGTCCCACACAACGTCAAACTCCTCATCGTCATCAACATCGTACATTAAATAGTGGAACTTATCCGAGAACTGGGGGGTATACATTTGTGACAAATTTTTCTGGGCATTCTGGTTTATGTTCCATGTGCAAAGGGCATGAAATGTTAATGGTAAAACTGATCTAATTGCAGCAACCATATCAGCGTCTTGATACGTGAATATGGTTTGAGGGGCCTTTCCGGACATGCACCTCAAGAATGTCCTCCGAATATGCAACTTTGATGATGGTGGTTGAAACCAACAAATAGATCTGCATGAACAAACACTTACTGTCATGGAAGAACAATTGTTCAAGACTTCATTAACAATTGTTCAAGTACTATTGGAGGCAAAACAGAGAATTGAACAATTGTTCAATTATTCTGGCATTACCTGCGGGGCGATAGTTTTTGTTCATACGATAGGTTGTATCGAACGTGATTGAATCACCAAAAAGTGCGTAATCCAACTTCATTCTTCCGTCTGCCCAGAATATATTGGCAATTCTCTCCTCACTATCAACCTCGATATCATAATAAAATGATGGACTGTGATATGCCTCATAACGAAAATATTCTTGCAGTGCCGTGGCTTCCCCAGCAGCCATTGCCCTTTGTCGCCTCCTAACGAGATGGTTCTTAAGATCTATGGCAAGGAAACCAAGCCCTTCTTTGCCCCCCCGCACCTAATGCCATAACTTTGAATGAAGATCTCAACCGAATACCAGCCTTTTCATTCTGTTCCGCCACTAAACCTTGGACATTGCTAACATTCTGATTAGATCTCAATAGGTAAGAGTATTCTGTTTGGTGTAGCTCGTGATTATGACTTGTAATCCAATCAATGATTACGTAAACACCCTCCTCTCATCAAATCGTAGTCGTATGTATGCACCACAACCCGTTCTCTCCTCGCTTCTTGAACGCTCAACCGAATGCCGTGGTTGGATGTGTCGGCTGACTGTTTTGTTGTTCTTTGCTCCAACTAAGCTGCTTCCCTTCCGGAATCCTTCTTTGTTGCATGCGTATTTGGCGTAGTGCACTTTATTTGTTTTCGCTCGCCTCCTCTCATACATGATTCTTGTGGCGAATCCCTTCTGATAAGCATAGCTATTGTAGAATTCATGGGCATCCTCCAAAGTTTTAAACTTCATCCTCTTCATTTCTTCCATATTTTCTGCACCATCATAAAAATCTTAAGCCACCGATCAAAAATATTCTGGTAGAAAATTTGTTCAGTCATGTATGAATAAGTGTTCAGTTCAAACTGAACAATTGTTCCATACATTGTGAACTTTTGTTTAGTCAACTGTCAACAACTGTTCACAACAATCATTCTCCAGCGCACTTTTTTTTTCTTTGGAGGGTCGTTCTCATTACCTTTCTCCTCAATATTGGTGGTCGCAGTATCAACGCAACTATCTGCTGCCTACATGCTTCTCGCATCGGAATCTTCGCGTGCGGGCTACAATGCAACACTGGACCATTAGTTACAGTTGCGCCAAGTTTTTGGAAAAAACCTCACTTCATTTGGCCGCAGGCCTGTAATAGAGGAGGAATGCAGGCCAACAACGAAGGAGGCAATGCAAAAAAAAATTTTTTAAAAAAGACAAAAACAAGGAAAACAAGGAAAATGATTGAAATACATTACCTTAGTTGTGGGTGTTATTGTACTGGCCATTGGAGAAGCTTGTCGCGAGAAAGGGAAAGAGAAGAAGAACGACGGAAGAGAGAAAGAGAAGGAGAACGATAGAAAGTGAAATAGAAAAGATAGAAGCTTCTTCTTCTTCCCCAAGCTACGTTTGATGGCTGACATTTTTGCAGCTTTAAGGTTTGACAAGACAGGTTGGGGCGGAGTTTTTGAATTTTGTCAAATTTTGAGTTTTTTTTATTTTTTTTATTTCGGTTGCCAATCTTGCCCTTGGTGTTCCCTGGCAGTTGGATCAGAGGCAGTGAGATCCAACGGCCAGGATGGAGTCCTGCACGTGCTGCATAAATTGAGTTCAGGACCGGAACTTGACGCGTGGCTCGGCCCCCAGGATTCTCTTTTTCTCTTTTAGTATTCGTGTAATCTTATTTATTTAATATTATGTTATTATTAATATTATTTAATTTACTATTTATAATCATACTTACTTTACTGTTATTATTTTTAGTTTATTATCGTAATTATAATTTAATACTTTAATTATTAATATACTTTGTTTATTAATATCATATTTATTATTATTATTATGTTTTTATTGTATTCAGCATTATTAGAATCTTTAAGTCTATTAGCGTTATTGATTATTATTAGTTTATTATTGATATGATTAGTTATTATTTTTATTTATTTATTAGTATTGTTATTATCATTTTATTGATGTTAGATATTATTAGTAATGTTATTACTATTTTATTGTAATTATTGTTATTATTTTTATGTAAATATTAGTAATTTTAATTATTACTTTATTATTATGTGTATTAATGACACATTATTATTAATTAGTATTATTATTATAATTGTTAGTGTACTTTAAAGTCATTTATATTTTTAACATTATTTGTTTTATTGTTTACCATTATTATGTTATATTATTGTTAATTATTATAATTACAATTATTATTATTATTAATTTTTTATACCACAACATTTACTCTTTTGAGCTGGGCAAAAGAACACATACCCTTGTGCCTAGTTCTCTAAACATAGTGAGGCTTTAAAGAATTTAAAGGAAGGTGTTGCTTCGGAGAAGAGGAAGAAAGCAAAAGAAAAGGGGTGTTGATGGAGAAAATAGCCCAAGTTGCCAAAGTGAGAAGGGAAAAATAGGTAGGAAAGGTAAGAAAGGGGAAGAGAATGTGAAAGGAAGTGAGTAGAGTGAGGTTTCAAAGAAGAGAAGAAGAAGAAGAAAGAGAGTGAAGAAGGAAGAGGAGAGTAGTGAGAACCCTTGTGGTGATGAAGGAGACATCCAAGAGGGGAATCATGAAGTAGGAGTTGAGGAGGAGAAGCTAGGAGAGCACCCATGTAGTAGCGATCAAGAAATCAAGGAGGGTGATCCCATGAGGGAGGAAAAGGAGAAGGAGCTTTTGTTGGTTGAAACAATTCAGAGTAGTGAAGGAGAGCTCCAAAGATGAGGTGCCAAAGATTGAAAATTTCGAACTAGTGGAGGAGAGCTCCAAGGAAGGGAAATTGGTGAAGTTAGAAGATGAAGAATGTTGTAAAGAAAAGAGGGCCTTCTCTCCTATGACAAAACATGATATGAAACCTAGGTATAAAAAGCTAGAACCCATCAGTAAACTTTCACAAACCAGCAAATATGTCTGAAAAAGGTTTCAAAAACCCTTAACTCGTTGGATATTCGGTCCAAGAACTAAAGATATAAACAAAGAACCTTAAATTTGTTATCAATAAAGACAAGAACTTAAGGTATAATTCAAAAGAATGAATGCCACAAGTTGAATAACTTGATAAGTTCAAGAAGTTCTTTCAAGAACCAAAGAGAGTATGTATTCTCACTAAAAAATATCAATGAAATAATGTTTTGAAATTTCAAAAAATATCCTATATAAATAGATATCCCAAAATCCTAACCTAATTAGTTTTGGATTTGGAGTAGGTGGCTAAATCACAAGTCCTTAATGGGCTTGGACTTGCAGCTATTTTCAGTTAATTAAATATAATTAGAGATTAAAATAAGAATAAATATGAGCTTTAATAAATAAAAGTTTCCAGTCCAAACAAACTTAAAAGCTAATTAAAATTGAAAGACCTAAGAGGGGGTGAATTAGGTGTTTCGCTAATTTTCAAACTCTTTTCCCGTTTTTCAAATCATTTGCATTAATAAAAACTCTTTTTCAAGTTCACAAACTCCAAGTTTATAGTTGATTTAAAAGGAATGGTTGAGACAAGATGATCAAACAATAAATCCACAACCAATCAATCAATCATCAACTAGAAACAAATAATAATAACACAAGTATGTAAACAAGTAAAGCTATAAAAAATGAACACACGATTTATAGTAGTACGATCTCTCCAGGATTTACATTTACTACTTTGAGTCCACACACAAGGATTTCAACCAATTCACAAAATGCTTAAAACAAGCAATTACACAAGAGGCTCACCATTCAATAGGTTTTACCACAACAAACTCTTTTCAATCCAATAAACAAGGTTCACCCTTATCACAAAAGATTTTATGTCACTAGAGTACCTAGACCAATATAATCCAAGGCTCGCCCTCACCAATGGATTTTACACAACAACCTTGATTAATCTAGTCAATGGCGCACCTCCACAAGGGTTTTAAGTATCTTGACAAGCTTGTATGTTACCAACACTTCTTGGTGGATAAATACAATAGATAACACCACTTAATTTCTTGCCTTTGAAATCTTGAATTTCAACCTTTGAGTACAAGACAATTTGAGAGCTTTTCAAATGATTTTGATATAAAACAAGTTTAAGCTTGTAGGAATTCAAAAGTTCAAAGCTCTATTTGAAAATGTGAAGTTTGGGGCTTAAATAGAGTTTAAAGATCAATTTAAACGTTCAAAAATAGCTACTAACAGTAAAATTTAAAAGTACTGTTCACACAAACAGTGGCACTATTCATCAAATTCGGTCAACCAAATTTGACCTCTGCTTTCGAATTTCATATCCAAATTTCTCTAGAAATTACTGTTCACAAAAACATGTTACTGTTCACTGCTGCTGTTCAAATTCGGTGACAGAATTTTCCCTTTTGCGTCTAAATTTCTCTGGGAAAACAATAATTATTGTTCACTGAAATAGTAGTACTGTTCACGGTGCAGGGAAAATTCGGTCAACCAAATTTTCATCATGCATCTGAACTTGCTTCTAAATTTACCAAACTTTGTAAAAATATATTCAAATCAATTCAAACAAGTTGGAAAACATTCTAGCCTTAAATATAACTCATTCAAGACCTTTTAACTGCAAAAACCATTGATAAAAACTTGATAATTCAAGTGAATTTAAAACTTGTGAAAATTTAAAACGAAGTTTTTGTGCTCTCAAATGTTATCCAGACATCAAGTACAGTAACTTTAAAAATATTCTAGCATCAAGGATAAATCATTGAAATCCTTTTAGATGCAAAAGCCGTTAATGAAAAATTTTATAGTTCAAGTTCAAAACTTAATTCATATGCTCTCAAATGCAATTCATAGATTCCAAGACTTAAGAGTGCAGGGTTTACAAATTTTACCTATTAAGCACATGTAACCTACACTTCATGTTTTCAAAGCCTTCAATCATCTTGAACAAACTCTTCAATCTTCAATCACTTTGGCATACTTGAGTTGTTCTTACATTTTAGCTTCAAGGCAATGAGATTTATATACTTCTCAATCCAAAAATCGTATCACACAATAATCAAACACATTATTCCATATCAAAGTAATCAACAATACTCTCTTAGGACTATGCAATGATCAATGTTTGTCATTACTCAAAACAACAAGATTTGCCCTTAGGGCTAACAAAAACACTCCTAAATGTTAGCCCTAAGGGCAAATCATGTAGTTTTGATTAATGACAAATATTGATGAGGACTAATATGCATGTCATTTGTGTGATAGGATTGTTTGATTAAGAAGTATGAAGTCTCATTGCCTTGAAGCTAAAATGCAAGAACAACTCCAATATGTCAAAGTGATTGAAGATTGAAGAGTTTGTTCAAGACTAATGAAGGCTTTGAAGACATGAAGTGTAGATGACATGTGGTTAATAGGTAAATATTGTAAACCCTACACTCTTAAGTCTTGGAATCTATGAGTTGCAATTGAGAGCACAAAACTTGATTTAAATGGTTTCAATGGTTTTGAACTTACCTAAATTATCAAGTTTTCATAAATGGTTTTTGCACATAAAAGATCTTTAATGACTTATCTTTGAGGCTAGAATATTTTTCAACTTGTTTGAATTGATTTAAACATGTTTTGACAAAGTTTGAAAAATTCGGATGCAAATTCGGTCTTCCGAAATTTTTCTGCACTGTGAACAGTAACACTATTCACGTGAACAGTTACACTATTCACGTAAACAGTATCTACTATTCTTCCAGAGAAATTCGGAAAAGATTCGGACGCATGGAGAAAAATTCGGTCGTCCGAATTTTGTGAATAGTGCATGAACAGTGACTACTGTTTACATGAACAGTGCCGACTGTTTTTCCAGAGAAATTCGGACGAAGATTCGGACGAAGCTGGAAAATTCGGTCGTCCGAATTTTTGTGACCGGTGCATGAACAGTGCATGAACAGTATTTTCTGAAAATAGCCGTTACTAGCCGTTTTATGGCTGTTTAAACTGATTTTTGAATTCTATAAAAGCCATAAACTCTAGATTTTTTAGCAGGACTTTGAACTTAACAAATCTTACATTATCCAACTTGTTTTACATCAAATTGAATTGAAAAGCTCTCAAATTGCCTTGTGCTCAAAGGTGTACATTCAAGATTCCAAAGGCAAAGTGTAAAGGTGCAACATTGTGTAAAATCTACCTACAAGTGGTAACATCTACACATTCTTATCTCCTTATTAAATTGTGTTATTTTCTACTAGCTCATTTGCAAGGTTATCTTGTGACATAAAACCCTTTTGTGTTAGGGTGAGCCATAGACTAGATTAATCAAGGTTGTAGTGTAAAACCCGTGTGAGGGTAAGCCTTGGATTAGATTAGTCTTGAGGTTGTCTTTAGATATAAAACCCTTGTGGAAGGGTGAACATTGTTTGTATAATTACTAGAAGAGGTTGTGAGTGTAAAACCATAGTGTGGTTAGCCTCTTATGTAATTGTTGAACTTGAGCTTATAGTGGATTGGTTGAAATCCTTGAGTGTGGACTCAAGGTAGTGGATGTAGATCTTGGAGAGATCGAACCACTATAAATCGTGTGTTCATTGTCTTATAGCTTTATTTATTTACTTGCTCATGTTATTATTACTTATTGATTGTTGTTGATTGATTGGTTGTAGTTTGATGATATTATCTTAACCATCACATCACATATAAACTTGAAGCGAAGCTTGTGGAATTAAAGAAGAGCTTTTATTAAGGC
Source organism: Rauvolfia tetraphylla (assembly GCA_030512225.1). Classification (NCBI taxonomy): domain Eukaryota; kingdom Viridiplantae; phylum Streptophyta; class Magnoliopsida; order Gentianales; family Apocynaceae; genus Rauvolfia; species Rauvolfia tetraphylla. The sequence continues at coordinate 1,946,914 of JAJQKT010000019.1, forward strand.
AAAGGATTTGTAAAAAGGGAAAATATTTCGATAATTAGCCAAAGACCTAATTCACCCCCCCTCTTAGGTCTTTCACTAAAAATAAGGAAATTTCGTCCAGCCCTTATGCTAAATTTTTTAGCCCTTCAATTTGTCTTCTTGGACATCAATTTGGTGGCCCAATAGACTTCCAAGTGGTTGGACAGCTTGCTTGCAATAAATTTACCATCATTGATCCTCCTTGTAGAATACCCTTGAAAGCTCATCATTTTTTGGGTGCTTATTCCTCATGCTTTCAAGCAATGCTATCCTGGCTTCTTTTATTCTCTTAGCCTTAGCTCTTGTGATTGGACCCACGGAGATCTTCAACGGGTCTTGATCACTCAATTTTGACGCTTCTTGATTCTCATCATTCTCTCCCTCCTCGTAAGGATTCATCCTTGAATTAGCTCTATATCAAAGAGAGATAAATCAGAAATATTGAATGTAGAACTAACATTACCATACTCACTTGGAAGGTCAATTTTGTAAGCATTGTCATTAATCTTTTCAATTACTTGAAACAATCCATCACCTCATGGATGCAACTTGGACTTCCTTTTTTGTGGAAATTTTTCATTCCTCATATGACCCCAAACCCATTCACCAGGTTCAAGTAACACTTGCTTTCGCCCTATATTGTGATGGTCAGTATATTGCTTGGTCCTTTGTTCAATTTGTAGCCTCACTTTTTTATGCAAAGAACGAATAACTTCAGCTTTATTCTTACCATTCAAGCTAGCTCCTTCCTCAACTGGCAAAGGCTTTAAATCTAGGGGAGTTAATGGATTCAAACAATAAACATTTTCAAACGATGAATAATTAGTGGTTGAATGTACATTCCTATTATATGCAAACTCCACATAAGGTAGGCTTTCTACCCAATTAGTCAAATTCCTTTGAATAATTGCACGCAAAAAAGTAGTTAAAGTTCGATTTACTACCTCAGTTTGGCCATCATTTTGAAGGTGACAAGATGTAGAGAATAGCAATTTAGTTCCCAACTTACCCCACAAAGTTTTCTAAAAGTAGCTCAAGAACTTAACATCTCCATCACTTACAATACTCTTAGGTATGCAGTGTAGCTTCACAACTTCTTTGAAAAATAAATCAGCTACATGAGATGCATTGTCAGTTTTCTTGCATGGTATGAAATGTGCCATTTTAGAAAACCTATCAACAACATCAAAAATAGAATCCTTTCCACTTTGTGATCTAGGTAATCCTAGAACAAAATCCATGGAAATATCAGTCCAAGGTTCGGAAGGGTTAGGTAATGGTGAATACAAACCATGTGGCATAAACTTAGATTTACCTTTTTGCAAGTAATACACTTATTACATAGCCTTTCAACATCTTGTTTCATATGTGGCCAGAAAAAGTGTTCTCTCAACACATTTAAAGTCTTCTTAATGGAGAAATGCCCCATCAAACCACCCATATGTGCTTTTTTTACTAAAAGTTCTCTTATGAATGTTTGAGGTATGCATAACTTATTCTCTCTAAAAAAGTATCCCTCATGTCTATAATACTTCCCAAATGATGAATGCACACATGCTCCATATATGTTAGCAAAATCATGATCAACCACATACAATTTTTTAATATGTTCAAAACCAAGTAATTTGGAGTCTAACTCAGCAATAAGAACATATCTTTGAGATAAAGCATAAGCAACAATGTTATCCTTAGCATGTTTATACTTGATAATAAGGAAAGAACTCAATTAATTCAACCCAACTTGCATGGCATCAATTGAGATTTGTTTGTCCCTTCAAGAACTTCAAGCTTTCACGATCAGTATCAACAACAAATTCTGTTGGCCTTAGATAATGTTGCCAAATTTCGAATGATCTGATTAAGGCACATAACTATTTATCATAGGTTGGATACTTTAGAGTAGCCCCATTTAGTTTTTTCACTAAAATAGGCTATTGGCCTTCCTTCTTGCACAAGTACAGGACCTATAACTATTCCACTAGCAACACATTCAATCTCAAAAGTTTTAGTAAAATTAGGTAATGCAAGTAAAGGAGCAGAACACAACTTTTCTTTCAATTCATTAAAAGTATCGTCTTGCTCTTTTCCCCAATTAAAACCTACATTCTTCTTAATATGTTTAGTCACAGATGTATCATTTGTATAGAAGTTCTTAATAAGCCTTCTATAAAAGCTAGCTATCCACGGAAACTTCTTACCTCACTAACATTAGCCGGTTGCGGCAATTTTTTATCGCCTTTGCCTTCACTTGATCAACTTGTATGCCATTAGCGTTGACAATATAACCAAGAAGATTTACCTCATTAGTTCAGAAGGCACACTTTTGTAAGTTAGCATATAATTTCTCCCTTCTAAGTACCACTAGAATAGCCCTTAAATGAGAAGCATGTTCCTCCAAATTCTAACTATAGATTAAGATGTCATCAAAATAAACAATAACAAATTTCCTAATGAAATGATGCAACACATGGTTTATTAAATGCATGAAAGTACTCGGTGCATTTTTTAAATGAAAAGGCATTACTAATCACACATATAAACATGTGTAGTTTTGAATGCAGTCTTCCATTCATCTCTTTCACGAATTCTTATTTGAAGATAACTAGATTTTGGATCAATTTTGGAGAATAAATTTTCCCCATGTAGCTCATCAAGAATATCATCAAATCTAGGTATAGGAAAGCGGTACTTTACCATGATCTTATTGATGGCTCTACAATCCACACACATTCTCCAAGAATTGTCCTTCTTAGGTACTAGAATGATTGGAACAGCACTTGGACTCATGCTTTCTGTTGCAAGGCCTTTTTCCAAGAGTTCATCAACTTGTCTTTGTATCTCCTTCATTTCTTCCAGATTGCATCAATAAGCTGGTTTGTTTGGAATTGGTTCTCCAGGAATGAGGTCTATTTGATTTTCAATTCCTCTCAAAGGTGGTAATCCTTTCGGTAGTTCTTCTAGAAATATATCATAGAATTCCTACAAAAGAGTACAAACAATGCTAGGCAAAGAAGATTTAGTTTCATTAATAGCAAAAAAAACTTCCCTACACCAAAGTATGTACAAAGGATGCCCTAAACTCAACTTTCATACAATCTCTTTTGCAATCACTATAAACTCAGCTTCTTCTCTTTTTTTTTCACTCTCTTCTCTCTTTTCTCTTTTTCTCTTGGCCTCTCTTTTTCTTTTGAATTGTTTTCAATTTTCTCTCCTTTTTTCTCCTAACAGCCTCTTTTTCATAGTATTCTTGGATCCTTTTCTGATCCTCATTCACTTGTTTTTGGGATAAGAGTGAGGGGGTTATAGATATTCCATTGAATACAAATGAATAATTATTGCTATATCCATCATGAGTAATCCTTTGATCATATTGCAATGGTCTGACCAACAAAATATGACTTGCTTATGTGGGCACTACATCACAGAGAGTCTGGAACTTGTATCTCCCAATAGATAATGCAACCACAACTTGCTTGTTGACCTTTACTACCCCACTATCATTCAACCATTGCAGCTCGTAGGGTTTAGGATGCTGAAGAGTTGGTAGCTTCAAACTTTGTCAAGAACATAACATCGAGTATGCAAAATAGTTTCCCTTTGTACGTTATTGTCATCCTCCTTTGCTTGCAAGTTTAATGATCTTCTAGCCACTAAGGCATCTCCAATAGCCCCACATTCTTCTTCTCTCCGTTCGTCTTCTTCACTTTCCTTCATTAAAGGCAGCATCTTCTCATCTCTATTTTCTTTGGTTACAATGTTGTCATCATCCCTAATCACCATGACTCTTTTATTTGGACATTGAGAAGATATGTGACCTATTCCCAAACACTTAAAACATTTTAGATCTCTTTTTCTTTGGGTTTGAGAATTGGTACCTTTATCTTGACTAGAAGCAAGCCCTTTTGCTCAAACATCTTTCTTTGTTTTAGAAGCTGTCTTTTCTTCCTTTAGGCTCCAATTGTTCTTCCAAGATGAGGAAGAACTCGAACCATTCCCAAATTTAGACCAACACCAGCAATTGAAGATCCCTTCCTCTTGAGTTGTCTTTCCATCTTAATGGCCATATGTATCAATCCTCCAATTTCACATAATGGTGAAGCTCCACTATGTCTGCAATTTCTCAGTTGAGCATATTCAAAAATCTGGCCATAGTAGCTTCTCTTTCTTCCTCAACATTAGCCCTAATCATTGCAATCTCCATCTCCTTGTGGTATTCCTCCATACTTTTAGACCCTTGAGTTAATCCTTGCAATTTTTTATACAAATCTTTGAAGTAATAGTTAGGGATAAACCTCTTTCTCATGATTATTTTCATTTCCTCCCAAGTAGAGATAGACCAATCTCTATTTCTACACCTACTAATCAACAATTGATCCACCAAATGAGTGCATAATCAATGAATTCAACAATAGCTAATTTTAACTTTTTCTCCACCAAATGATTATGGCACTCAAACACTATCTCCACCTTTCGTTCCCACTCAAGATATAAATTTGGATCACTCTTGCCTTGGAATGGTGGAATTTTCATGTTTATGCTCCCCAAATTTCTATCTACTCGATCTCCCCTTCTTTTCGTAACAAGCCTCGGTCAGTCATAGTTAGTTCTTTCTCCTTTGGGTTCATAGCCGGTTTCTTCTTCTTGTTGTTCCTTGGATTCTTCTCCTTCATGTTCAACTCATGCAACTCTCCTTCCAACTCATGGCATATTAGGAGTTGCAATGGGGGAACCTTTCAGCTTGCTCGCTAAGATTTGCTCATGGCTATTCAATTGATCTTTAATATTATCCATCATCGTGTGTAGCCTTCTGAATTCATGTTGCATGGCCTACATGGCAAAAGAGTCTTGTGCACTAGAAGAACTTTCCAAGTTTTCCTTGAAAGCCATCATGTATTCTGCAATTTTAAAGATTAGTGGAAAATAATCCTCGCTTTTCTCTTGCGTATCTCTCAATTTTATGCTTTTTCTCGTAATGATCTAACAATCAACCTTTCATCACTCAACAAACTCTCCTTTGGTTCTTTGAGAACTAATCGATGAAATCAAGTTGTCAAGTTTGTAGCAATTTAGCAACCGAATGATCTAGATCAAATTGAATTTACTGAAAGAAATCAAAATTTTGTCAATTATAATTCCTACTTACTGAAAATAATGGGAGAAATCATAATTGGAAACAACTATTTTTACTTTCCTAAAGAAAATAGGAAATTCTAATGGGAATAGACTTTGATTTCTTAAAAATATTACGAGAAAAAAAATCTTATGAAAGTAGATCTTGGAAGTATATTTTGATTTCTTAAAAGAGTTAGGAGATCTAAAAGGCAATATGAAATAGACTTCCTAATAGAATTAGGATAATCTTTAGGAGTGGTACCCTATCCTTCTAACTCTAGGAATCTTCTTTCCTTTTCTTCTCCAACTGATCTTCTTTCTTTGGTCTTCTTTTTTTTTTTGGACCTTTTTCTTTTTTTAAAAACACAATGCAAGACCTAGAAAATTCTAGTGTTAAAGGTCCATAATTTGTTTTTTGGTTAGAACAAAAGCATTATGACTTTTTTCTTTTGTAACTCACAAAGGGCACAACTTTGACACCAAGAACACAAACAAAAGAATAGAACTTTTGAGGAGGTAGGCTGACTAGAGAGGGACACGTACAACAATAAGATCAACAACGAAAATCAAAGAAAGAAAAACAAAAGATAGTAAAAACCTGATTTACAGCCTTGCTCATATACCAAGATGATGCGAACCCTAGGTATAAAAATTAGAACCCAATAGCATATTTCCACAAATAACGAAGGATGTGTGAAAAATGTTTCAAGAACCCTTAACACATTGTATATTCGATCCAAGAAATAAAGGTATAAATAAAGAACCTTAAACCTATTTTCAATAAAGACAAGAACTTCAGGTATAATTCAAAAGAATAAATGCCACAAGTTGAATAAATTGATAAGTTCAAGAAGGTCTTTCAAGAACCAACGAAAGCATGTATTCTCACTAAAATATCAATGACATAATGTTATAAAATTTCAGAAAATATCCTAGATAAATAGATATCCCAAAACCTCAACCTAATTGGTTTTGGATATGTAGTAGGTGACTGAATCACAAGTCCTTAATAGGCTTGGACTTCTAGCTATTTTTAGCTAATTAAATGCAATTATAGATTAAAATAAAATACTAAATATAGGCTTTAATAAATAAAAGTTCCCAACCCAAACAAATTTAAAAACTAATTAAAACACTCCTAAAAATAAGGGAATTTTGTCCAACCCTTATGCTTAATTTTTGAGCCCTTTAATTTGTCATCTTAGACATCAATTTGGTGGCCCAATAGACTCCCAAGTGGTTGGATAGATTGCTTGCAATAAATTAACCATCGTTGATCCTCTTTGTGCAGAATATAACCTTGAAAGCTCATCATCTTTTGGTTTTTTATTCCTCGCGCTTTCAAGAAATGCTTCAAGGCCTCTTTCATTTTCTTAGCCTTAGCACTTGTTATTGGACCAGTGGAGATCTTCAATGGGGTCTTGTTCAATTGATCTTGGCACTTCTTCATTCTCATCTCAACCATCCATTAATGCCACAAGCCTTTCATTATGGTCAAATATTTTTTATGGTTTTCAAAAAATAAACACCAAATGTGCAGAAGTGTAAGCAAGAATGGAGGCAAACCAACAACAAATTAGGCTATAAATCAAGCTTACGCCTCTGAAGATCACCAAGAACAAGATTTGACAATGAATCACCGTAAAGAAAGAGGGTATGACATTCATGGAGTAACTAAGGAATATAACGAAAATTGCCACTTAAAGTGTGAAGCCATTTTGAGAGCAAGAAAGGTGAAGGTGCAAGCTAGACCAAGATATTGAAGCATTTTAGAGCCTAAAAGGTGCCAAAAACATGCCAAAAGGGTTGGGGAAGGTTTCATGCAGACATGAAAAAATAGCCCTTGGAAATGGAGTTAGAAGTTACAAGGGCCTTCAGTTTCAGTGTAGTTTTGGTGACTGTATAGTTGTCAAATAAAGAAGTATCCTTCTACAAGTCTATAAGGATTGTATGAGGTTTCCAAAGTTGTAAAGATCATTCCAAACCGAACTTATTTGGACCTTCAAATAAGTGCATAAACTTAGTGAACCTAGACTCTATTCCAGAATTGACACTTTTTAGTAAAATGGTCATAAATTGAGTTATAGGAATCCAATTGGAGTGATTTGAGATTCTTTGGAAAGATTAGATCTGGATCTACAATTTTTATGCAGATATCAAGGGCTAATTATATGGTTTCCTTGCTTTGAAATAGATAGAAAATTTACTAATAAGCACAATCAAGCCGTTTCTTTGAAAAAGCCTTGCAACCATGAGATATTGGTTGCAAGTGGTGTCACTTGGTGCATGGTACAGAATTGAAAATTTTTATTTTTTAACTATTTTATGCATTTGGACCAACAGTTTAGTTCATTTTTTATGTAGTTTGATGGGTCCAATCCGCATTTGACTTAGCACTATTTAGCTTAGGGTTTGGCATTGTTAGCCCTAAGGGTAAATCATGTTGTTTTGAGTAATGACAAACATTGATCATTGCATAGCCCTAAGAGAATAATGTTAATTACTTTGATATGGATTAATGTGTTTGATTATTGTGTGAAAGGATTTTTGGATTGAGAAGTATACAAGTCTTATTACCTTGAAGCTACAATGCAAGAACAACTCAAGTATGCCGAAGTGATTGAAGATTGAGGAGCTTGTTCAAAATAATTGAAGGCTTTGAAGACATGTAGTGTATGTTACATGTACGTATTAGGTAAACTTTGTAAACCCTACACTCTAAAGCCTTAGAATCTAAAATTTGCATGTGAGAGCGTAAGACTTTGACTTGAAGAGACTTTCATTTTGTGTTGAAGTACAAAGTCTTTCATTAACGGCTTTTGCATCTAAAATGTTTCAATAACTTATCTTTAATGATAGAATGTTTTCAAACTTATTATGATTGATTTTAAGTCTTTCTAAGCTAAGTTTGAAAGATTCAGACTCAAATTTAGAAGTCCAAAATTTACCTCATGAAAATTAAATTTCCAGAGAAATTCGAACAACCAATTCGGATGATAGTGTCCAAATTTAATCGATCAAATTGTGCTATCGCAGAAATTCCAAAGAAATTGAGACAACCTGTTAGGACGAGAATATCCAAATTCTATTGATTGAATTTGTGCTATAGTGGAAAACCTAGAGAAATTCGGATGCATAGCTCCAAATTTGGTCGACCAAATTTCACTGTTACTACCCGTTTCTAATCGTTTTTCAAACGTTTGAATTGATTTTTAAATCTATTTAAACCCCAAACTACAGATTTTTTCAAAGAACTTTGAATTCTTGAAATCCCACATTCTCTGACAAGTTTTGTATCAAATTTATTTGTGTTAGCCCTAAGGGCAAATCATGTAGTTATGATTAGTTTTGAATAATGGCAAACATTGATGAGGACTAATGTGCTTGTATGTTGAGTGATAGGATTGATAGATTGAGAAGCATGAAGTCTTATTGCCTTGAAGTCACATTGCAAGAACAACTCAACTATGCCAAAAGTGATTGAAGATTGAAGAGTATGTTCAAGATGATTGAAGGCATTGAAGACTTAGAGTGAAAGTTCTGATGCTAAATAGGTATATTTTTCTGTAAACTCTACACTTGTATGTCTTGGAATCAGTTGAATGCATGAGAGAGCACAAAACTTCTTTTTGAAATAATTTTCAACAAACTTTGTGATAACAAGTATGTTTTTGAAATCTCAAATGATCTTAAGAAGATTTGGTGTGATCAAAATGTTTTTGTAATGGTTTTTGTGTCCATTCATGCAAAACGTTTTCAATGTTATTAACAATGATTTTCAAAAGATTTGACAAAATTTGAAAAGTTTGGATGCAAGTTTGGTCGTCCAAACTTTGGAAATGGTTACTATGATTCCAGAAAAGTTCGGACTCAAGTTCGGACGCATGGAGTAAAGTTTTGACGTCCAAACTTTCTCTGATAGCATGGTCACTGTTTTCTAGAGAATTTTGGATGCAAGTTTGGATGCATAAGGAAAAGTTTGGACATCCAAAATTTTCAAGACAGCTTGGCACAGTAAAGTTCGGACGCAAGTTCGGGCGCATGGCAGAAAGTTCGGGCGTCAGAACTTCTCTGAAACTATCCATTTTATAGCTATTGAATTTGATTTTTCAAATCTATAAAAGCTATAAACTTCAGATTTTTTGCAAGTTTTGAATTTTTGTGAACTCTAAACATTCCAAAGCCTTTAGCAAACATTTTAAGCTCTCTTTTGTCTTGTGCTTTCAATTGATCATTCAAGATTCCAAAGACAACAAAGTGTGAAGGTGCGACATTGTGTAAACATCTACCAACAAGCGGTAACATCTACACATTCTTCTTTCTCTATTAAACTGTGTTTTCTCTATTAGCTCATTGCAAGGTTATCTAGTGACATAAAATCCTTTTGATAAGGGTGAGTCATAGACTAGATTAATCAAGGTTGTGGTGTAAAACCTATGTGTGAGTGAGCCTTGGATTAGATTGGTCTTTAGGTTGTCTTTAGATATAAAACCCTTGTGGAAGGGTGAACCTTGTTTGTATAATTACTAAAAGAGGTTGTGAGTGTAAAATCATTGTGTGGTGGGGGCTCTTATGTAATTATAGACTTGAGCTTATAATAGATTGTTTGAAATCCTTGAGTGTAGGCTTAAGGTAGCGGACGTAGATCTTGAAGGGATCGAACCACTATAAATTGCTTGTGTTCTTTGTTTTTATATTGTTCTACTGGTTTACTATTGTAAGACCATAGAGGGGGGGTGAATTAGGTCTTAGGCTAATTGTCGAAATCTTTTCCCTTTTTACAAATACTTTGCCTTAATAAAAGCTCTTCTTTAATTCCACAAGCTTCAAGTTTATATGTGATGTGATGGTTAAGATAATATCATCAAACTACAACCAATCAATCAACAACAATCAATAAGTAATAATAACATGATCATGTAAATAAATAAAGCTATAAGAAAATGAACACACGATTTATAGTGGTTCGATCTCTCCAAGATCTACATCCACTACCTTGAGTCCACACTCAAGGATTTCAACCAATCCACTATAAGCTCAAGTTCAACAATTACATAAGAGGCTAACCACACTATGGTTTTACACTCACAACCTCTTCTAGTAATTATACAAACAAAGTTCACCCTTCCACAAGGGTTTTATATCTAAAGACAACCTCAAGACTAATCTAATCCAAGGCTTACCCTCACACGGGTTTTACACTACAACCTTGATTAATCTAGTCTATGGCTCACCCTAACACAAAAGGGTTTTATGTCACAAGATAACCTTGCAAATGAGCTAGTAGAAAATAACACAATTTAATAAGGAGATAAGAATGTGTAGATGTTACCACTTGTAGGTAGATTTTTACACAATGTTGCACCTTTACACTTTGCCTTTGGAATCTTGAATGTACACCTTTGAGCACAAGGCAATTTAAGAGCTTTTCAATTTAATTTGATGTAAAACAAGTTAGAGAATGTGGGATTTGTTTAGTTCAAAGTTCTACTAAAAAATCTGGAGTTTATGGCTTTTATAGAATTCAAAAATCAGTTTAAACAGCCATAAAACGGCTAGTAACGGCTATTTTCAGAAAATACTGTTCATGTACTATTCATGCACCGGTCACAAAAATTCGGACGACCGAATTTTCCAGCTTCGTCCGAATCTTCGTCCGAATTTCTCTGGAAAAACAGTCGGCACTGTTCATGTGAACAGTAGTCACTGTTCATGCACTATTCACAAAATTCGGACGACCGAATTGTCCAGCTTCGTCCGAATCTTCGTCCGAATTTCTCTGGAAAAACAGTAAACGGTTCAAATGAATAGTGTACTGTTCACGTGAATAGTGTTACTATTCATGCGTTGTTCGCTGTTCATCGTGTTACTATTCATGCGTTGTTCACTGTTCACAGTGTTACTATTCATGCGTTGTTCACTGTTCACAGTGCAGAAAAAATTCTTCACAAAATTCGGACGACCGAATTTCTTCTGCATGCGTCCGAATCTTCTTCCGAATTTTTAAAACTTTGTCAAAACATATCCAAATCATTTCAAACAAGTTGGAAAACATTCTAGCCTTAAAGATAAGTCATTGAAGACCTTTTATGTGCAAAAACCATTTATGAAAACTTGATAATTTAGGTAAGTTCAAAACCATTGAAACCATTTAAATCAAGTTTTGTGCTCTCAATTGCAACTCATAGATTCCAAGACTTAAGAGTGTAGGTTTACAATATTTATCTATTAACCACATGTCACCTACACTTCATGTCTTCAAAGCCTTCATTAATCTTGAACAAACTCTTCAATCTTTAATCACTTTGACATATTTGAGTTGTTCATGCATTGCTAGCTCCAAGGCAATGAGACTTCATACTTCTTAATCCAACAATCCTATCACACAAATGACATGCATATTAGTCCTCATCAATATTTGTCATTAATCAAAACTACATGATTTGCCCTTAGGGCTAACAATCTCCCCCTTTTTGATGATGACAAACTTTGATGCAAAATGTGATGGATTTAAACAATGTATTACAAAGAAGTAATGATGTCAATGATAGAAGATAACCAATTTAGCACATTTACATTCAAATGGCTCAATATGAGCCTATGACCCAACCAACCTCCATTTGCCTCCTTCCTTCCAACAACTAGGATAGAAGATATAGCATTTAATCATTACGACAACTTCTAAGAGAGGTATTAAAGGTCAGAAAAGATTAATATTGCTCCCCCTTAGATTGTGCTCATTTTTCAACAAGTTTGGACTTGAGATGCTATGCATCCGAATTTTGACATATCAAGTCCGAATTGTAAAATAAGTGAAATGAAAGCTTCAATTTTTGAAAATAAGCTTTCCTAAGGTTGTTCAAACATAGTGAAAGAGATTAAAACAAGTTTGAATCATTTTGAACAACAATAGAGCACATTTTGGCAACAAAATTTGGATGCATCCGAATTTCGGAACATGCATCCGAATTTTTTAAACCTTGCATCCGAATTTTTTGATCTTAAGTCCAAACTGCAATAAATTCAATATAATGAATGTTTGAAGTGAAATAAAGTGTTCCTAAGGTTGTTCAAACATAATGGAAGAGATTAAAACATATTTGGATCAATTTGAACAACAAAAGAGCATGTTTTGGCAACAAAATATGCATGCATCCGAATTTCGAAACATGCATCCGAATTTTTTAAATCATGCATCCGAATTTTTGAGCTTTCAATTCCAAACTATAAAATATGTGAGATAACAACTTCTATTTTTGAAAATAAGCTTTTCTAAGATTGTTCAAATATGATAGGAAGGATTAAAACAGTTTTCAAACAATTTGAACAACGAAAAAGACATTTTTGACAAGAAGTTCTTGATGCGTCCGAATTTTTGGTCTCGCATCCGAATTTCAAGTCCAAATTTTTTGGAAACAAGTTGAAAAGGTGATTTTGCATTTTCAAAAGAACTATAGAAGTACTCAAATATGTATAGCTACAATAGCACTCAGTTTATCTTTGCAAAACCACAAAGCTCATGTATTTAATTGTTTTCATGATGTAATGTAAAGTCATAGGTCAAGTCAAGAACCATGATAAAAACTTCACAATCCCAACTTAACCATTTTCAAAATCTCAGAAAACAATCATTTTAAATTTCAAATGCAACCAATTAGTTTCACAGTACACACATTCATAGCACATTTCAACTTATAGCACACATGCATAGCACATTTACAACAAGCACATAGCACATAGCATATCTTGTAGTCAATATTCTTTCTCCCCCTTTTACATATGCATGGATTTTTCAAAAATTTACACATTTGCTATTCATGCTTGAGGAATTCCACTGCTATTTCTCATTTTTACACATTTTGTCATCACATTTCTTCTCCCCCTTTTGTCATCAATCAAAGATGGGGTTAATGAAAGTGAGACAGCATGTATCACATATAAGCAGTATATGGACTAAACCTCATTTGGCAATTTAGTAATATATTAGCCAATTCTCATAGACTGTATATTGGCAATATTCAGCAATTCTCTAGTCAAATAATTATTATCCTAATAGCAATAAGCATTATGTAGTATCTTCAATAATAATACAATAAGCAATATATTATCAACTTCTTCTCCCCCTTTTTAGCAATGATTAAACTTGGGGTAAGAATACTTGGACAGAAAAAAGTGAAACAAAAGAAGCTCTTATCATAAGGATTTCATGCATTGAGCTTCAAATCATTATAATGACTAGATAGGCACAAGTAAATTTCAATATTAAAGCATAACATGTGCATCAAGGAATAAACTAAAATAAGCATCAAAATAGAGTTTAGGGATAGAAAGACTTAGTCTTGGATGCGTTTCATGGTCTTCACTTCCAAATTTATTTGTTATGATGGCCATGTCTCCCTTGAACTCTATATGATGGGGTCCTTCATTGAGCTTCAATTTCGCTCGGGAAAAGGCCTTCATTTGTTGACTCCTTGCTCATGTAGTTACGCTTTTGGAAAGCTACCAATTTGAGAGGGTCTTTGGATCTTCTTTCTTTGAACCATATTTTTCCTCTCTTGGCTGAAGGATATTGGTGATGGATTTGTGCTTTGACTTTGTTAAACTTTCTTCACCTCCTTCTTCTTGCTTGTTCTCTTGGGCTTTATAGGAACTTGCACCATTTAAAACCACTTGAGAAATCTTTCTCAAGTCTTCTTCCATATTCTTGACTCTAGCTTCTAAACCATCAAATTTGCCAAGAATTATCAGAGCAAAAAGACTTGAAGAATTTGTCCATCTTCTTCATTTCCTCTATATGGTTGTCCAATATTTCTTGAAACACCTTGGCAACTATGGTATCACCTCTAGTGAGATTTTCATCTTCAACTTCTTTTCCTTCAATAGAGAGTACCTCTTCAAATAGTCTTCTTTTTGTGGGGTTGCTCCCCCTCACTAAATGAGTCATGCCTCCTATTTGTCTTCATTTCCCTTGCCAATATTTCTTCTTCATCTTCTTATTCTTCATCATTTTCTTCTTCCTTCTTTTTCATTACTTTCTTCCTCCTTTTCTTCATCATTGCTAGCATCTCTTCTATCACCCCTTAGAGGAGTTTTTCTTCTAGCCCTTCATACATTTTCATCATCAAGTATTCAAGGAATTCTCTTTAGTGAATTGTTGGTGTAGACTTCTTCACTCTTTATTGGTCAACTACTACAAGACAATTGCACTTGGAGATACTTGAAAACCTTGGTAAACAATTTGCTATGTGGCAAAGCCTTACGTTCGGTTCTTCTAGCTGCCATTATATTCTTTAGCACTATATATCCAAAATTCATTTTTCTTTTCTTATGCATGGCTAGCATAATTACAGCATACATATTATCAACATAAGATTTGTTCCCAAAGTATGCAATAATCAAGGTAGTAAGAATGTGATGCAAAATTCTTTCACTAGCATAAAAAAACTTTTATCTCTCTCTCCTTTTTAGTCTTGAGGCTTCTTATCATTTATATATAGGCATTCTCAATTCTTTCATGTGAGTATAACTCACTTATAAAACAATGTCCCCCGGAAGAATAATGCCTAAACCCAACATCCTCAACATCACAAATTCTATTGAGAAATGCATTATCAATCTCAAAAATCAACTTGTGATATTCTTGAAGAAAACCACTGCATAGCTTTATTATCAACTTGCTCAACTCTTTCTTCCTTAATATTTGCTTAAACTTCATAAACTAAGGAAGGTAATAGCATTCATCAAACATAAGCAAACTAGTCCATCTCACATCATTTAAAAATGAGAGTATATTACCCATTTCGGATAGTTTGATGACATCCACCTTGTGGCTTGGATTTGTCTTATGGTTCCTTTTTGTCCAATCATCAAATTTAGTAGCAGCCTCCACTGTGACAAATCTATCCAGCCATGACATGCTTTGAGGAACATGAACCTTCCTTGGTTCATTGATCACTAGTCCTCCTTCTCACATCTTTTGCTTTCCCTTTCCTTTTCTCATGCTAGCCTTCTTTGTCCTCACCTGGACACTTGAATACACTCATTAGTTATTGAATTTTGAAATCCCTAAGCTTCTTCTAAGATTGGACAAACCTTTATTCGGCCAATGGCTTAGTAATGATATCATTAATTTGTTCATTAGTGAAAACATGCTTCAAACAAGTATTACCCTTAGTAGAGTGATCTCTATATGCTTTGTCCTAGTTTGTTGAATAGTATGATGATCAAATTTATTGCATTACTGTTATCACATAACATAGGCACACATTTGAAATATAGACCATAATCACTTAGAGTATCAATAAGGTAATAGAGAATGTGTTTAATAGCAATCAAATGAAACTCTTTAGGACAAGATGAAATCTAGCACACAAGCACATGACAAACATAATATTGGCTCTTCTTGCTGTCAAATAGAGTTGACTACTCCTATGAAACCATTTTATTCTTGTCAAGCATAGTTGATAAACTTATGGATGCTTATACCTTAACTTGATTCATAAAAGTGCCATCCTTGGCTTGCTTGATTTGTAGGCCAAGAAAGAAATTGAGTTTTCCTATCATGCTTATTTCAATTTTACTTTGCATCAACTTGGAAAACACATCACAAAGTGAAGTATTAGAAGCACAAAAATTGTATCATGTATTCGGACAAGTTATAGATCATTGTTGCATGAGGATTTTATAAAAGGTTAGTTTCAATTTTCCTCTTGAAAATCTTTTGAAAGAAGGAAACTACTCAAGGAAACTAGGGGCTGGTTTTAAACCATTCAAAAATTAGGATAGTTTGAAAATATGGTTAGGAAACTTTTCATGAGCAAAATCGGGTGATTGTTTCACATAAACCACTTCCTCAATAGAACCATTTAGAAAAGCACTTTTGACATTCATTTGAAATAACTTAAAGCAAGTACAAGTCAAAAGCATTCTTATGGACTCAAGTCTAGCATTCGGAACAAAGGTTTCATATCATAATCAATTTCCTCTTCTTGATTGAATCCTTAGGCAATAAGTCTAACCTTGTTTCTAACAACTTCTCCGGATTCAATAAGTTTATTTCTAAAAACCATTTAGTTCCAATAATAGAATGATTATGAGATTTAGGAATATCCAAAATATTGTATCTTTCAAATTTATTTAATTCCTCTTGCATAGCAATAATCCAAAAATCATCACACAAGGCATCATCAATACTTTTAGGCTCATATGAAATAAAAGAATAAAGTTATTGATAAAATACCGCCTTATTTTTACTCCTTGGGAGATATCACCAATGATTTGCTCCTTAGGGTGGCCTTTGTGGACATCATAAGTTCTTTGAAAGCTCTTGGTCACCACTAGGTTGGTCATCTTGATTTTGTTCTATCATTTCTTCCTCATTGGTATGATTCTCCAAAGTTGGTGCTTGAAGATGAGTTTGATATTCATTCATAGATGTACCTACATCATCTTCATCTCTTCTTTCCAAGAAAATGTAAGATTTATCAAAACAAACATGAATGGTTTCCTCATCATGTAATGTTCTTTTTGTTATAAAATTCTATATGCCTTTTCGTTAGAAGAATAGCTAAGAGATATACTTATATCCGGCTTTCTATCAAATTTAAGTAAGTTATTACAAATATTCAAAATAAGACATTTATAACCAAACACTTTAAAATATGCAATTTGAGGCATTCTATAACAGAGAATTCAAAAGATGTTTTTCTTCAAAATGATCTTAAAGAAATTCTATTTATCATAGCATGTGGTGTTTACTTGCTTTGGCCCAAAAAATATTTTTTGAAGAAGAATTTTCACAAAGCATAGACCTAGCCAATTTTTGCAAAGTTCAAAATTTTCTTTCAATAACACCATTTTATTGTGGAGTTTTTGCAGTTGAAACAATTATATGAAATTCAATTTTCAAAGCAAATTTTGTAAAGACTTTGTTTGTAAAAATTCTCCCATTGTCACTTCTAATGGAAATCAATTTGTACTCAAGGGAGGTTTAAACCTTTTTGAATAGTTTTTCAAACTTATGAAAAACTTCATCTTTTTGAGCAAAGAATAATGCTAAAATGAATATTTAGAAATCCTCAACTACTACTAAGGCATACTTCAAGTCATTAATACTAGAATACCTTATAAATCCAAATCAATCCATATGAACATGTTCAAGATGTTTTGAGGTATAAAAGCATTTTCATGGGTTTGAAAAATTCTCTAGTTCGTTTTCCATATTGACAAGTATTTCAATGACAATTTTCTCAAAGCAATCCTCCAACTAAAACTTGAGATGGAAAGTTTGTTCAACAAATCCATGCTCACGCGACCAAAACTTCTATGCCAAGAAAATCCATCATTATCATAGTAACAAGACATTCAAGTTTATTATGCCGTAAATAACCATCATTATCATGAGTGGAAAATCATTTCTTTATAAGCAACAAGTTCATCAAGGCAAGGTACTAATACAATTTGCAACAAAAATAGTTCTACCATTTACTCCGTCAAGTATAGTGCAAGTATTTACATTCTACTTTTCACACTGTCACATAATTAACTAATGTTAAGCAAGTTATATTTCAAATTATCACTAAGCAACATTTATTTAAAAAGAAGAGAGGAAGCTTTACCAACATTGGTTACTCCAAGAATTACTCCAAAAATTCTTCTTGTCTCAAAACAAATCCTTCATTGGTTGCTTTGACCTTGCTTATGAATGAGGTGTTTTCCTTTACTCTTTAATCCAACATCATCAATGTACAGCTTGGTGGTGCTTGAGTTTGAATTAAAGTGTACCTGCAATAAAGGAGAGGAAGTATCCTTTGGTACCCATACTTTCTTGGGTCCGTGGGGGTTAGTAATAATTCCCTTAACTCTCCAAATGGTTTTTACACCATTCTCTACTTTTCTTTTAACATAACATTTGGTAACTTTATGTCCATGTTTTCCACAATAAGTACAACAAGTATGATGCATGGAAGTAGAAACAGCTCTAACAAAGAAGTTTTTATACTTAGGCACATTGTTTACGTAATTATAGCCAAGACCATTTTTAACAAGACAAGATCTTTGAGTTCCAAGAATTTTATCAAGATTGTCCCTTCCTTTTTGTAAACTTTTCTTTACATGATGTAAGTTCATCAACCTTCTTTTTCAAAGTCTCATGATCAACAAGCATTCTTTCAAGAGACAAAATCTTTTCACAAAGAATCTTATTTTCAAGGGACATATTTTGTAAAGAGACATTTAAAACTTCTTTTTCAATATTCAAGCATTCAATAGAATCAAGGAGCTTTTTTATTTTCACAAAACAATTTTGAATTCTCATTCAATAAATCATTAATTTTGGTTTTCATTTCCTTATTCCTTTTTGAAGCCTCGCTTTAATTCTCCATACATCTCAACAAGTAATTCACTAGGATCATCAATATCATCAACATCATCATCACAAAAAGTAGAGGTAGAAGGAGTGGATTGTACCTCATCATTTATTGACATAAAACACATATTGGCTCTTTCCTCATGTGTTGCTTGAAGAAGTCTCCACATGTCGTGAGCGGTGTCACATTCACTCACTCTATTGTATTCATTCACGTCCCAATGCACAACTCAAGATATTCATTGCTTGGTAGTTTAAGGTTATCTTTCTTGAGTCGTTCTCATCAATTTCCTCCATAGACTTTTGTTCCCTTGTAATTCCATCAGCTTTTATTCTCATAGGAACATAGGGACCTTTCTCAATGATACTCCACAAATCAAAGTTAATAGAACAAATAAAAATTCTAATTCTAGATTTCCAAAATGTAAAATTAGAACCATCAAACAAAAGAGGTCTATTTGTAGAGGAACCTTCCATATAAGGCAAATTTGATAAACTAGCCATAGAATCTTTACTTCTAGGTTGTTAGACCTTAAAAAAGAAGACCTTGCTCTGATACCAATTGTAAGACCTAAGAGGGGGGGTGAATTAGGTCTTAGGCTAATTGTCGAAATCTTTTCCCTTTTTACAAATACTTTGCCTTAATAAAAGCTCTTCTTTAATTCCACAAGCTTCAAGTTTATATGTGATGTGATGGTTAAGATAATATCATCAAACTACAACCAATCAATCAACAACAATCAATAAGTAATAATAACATGATCATGTAAATAAATAAAGCTATAAGAAAATGAACACACGATTTATAGTGGTTCGATCTCTCCAAGATCTACATCCACTACCTTGAGTCCACACTCAAGGATTTCAACCAATCCACTATAAGCTCAAGTTCAACAATTACATAAGAGGCTAACCACACTATGGTTTTACACTCACAACCTCTTCTAGTAATTATACAAACAAAGTTCACCCTTCCACAAGGGTTTTATATCTAAAGACAACCTCAAGACTAATCTAATCCAAGGCTTACCCTCACACGGGTTTTACACTACAACCTTGATTAATCTAGTCTATGGCTCACCCTAACACAAAAGGGTTTTATGTCACAAGATAACCTTGCAAATGAGCTAGTAGAAAATAACACAATTTAATAAGGAGATAAGAATGTGTAGATGTTACCACTTGTAGGTAGATTTTTACACAATGTTGCACCTTTACACTTTGCCTTTGGAATCTTGAATGTACACCTTTGAGCACAAGGCAATTTAAGAGCTTTTCAATTTAATTTGATGTAAAACAAGTTAGAGAATGTGGGATTTGTTTAGTTCAAAGTTCTACTAAAAAATCTGGAGTTTATGGCTTTTATAGAATTCAAAAATCAGTTTAAACAGCCATAAAACGGCTAGTAACGGCTATTTTCAGAAAATACTGTTCATGCACTATTCATGCACCGGTCACAAAAATTCGGACGACCGAATTTTCCAGCTTCGTCCGAATCTTCGTCCGAATTTCTCTGGAAAAACAGTCGGCACTGTTCATGTGAACAGTAGTCACTGTTCATGCACTATTCACAAAATTCGGACGACCGAATTGTCCAGCTTCGTCCGAATCTTCGTCCGAATTTCTCTGGAAAAACAGTAAACGGTTCAAATGAATAGTGTACTGTTCACGTGAATAGTGTTACTATTCATGCGTTGTTCACTGTTCACAGTGTTACTATTCATGCGATGTTCACTGTTCACAGTGTTACTATTCATGCGTTGTTCACTGTTCACAGTGCAGAAAAAACTCTTCACAAAATTCGGACGACCGAATTTCTTCTACATGCGTCCGAATCTTCTTCCGAATTTTTAAAACTTTGTCAAAACATATCCAAATCATTTCAAACAAGTTGGAAAACATTCTAGCCTTAAAGATAAGTCATTGAAGACCTTTTATGTGCAAAAACCATTTATGAAAACTTGATAATTTAGGTAAGTTCAAAACCATTGAAACCATTTAAATCAAGTTTTATGCTCTCAATTGCAACTCATAGATTCCAAGACTTAAGAGTGTAGGTTTACAATATTTACCTATTAACCACATGTCACCTACACTTCATGTCTTCAAAGCCTTCATTAATCTTGAACAAACTCTTCAATCTTTAATCACTTTGACATATTTGAGTTGTTCATGCATTGCTAGCTCCAAGGCAATGAGACTTCATACTTCTTAATCCAACAATCCTATCACACAAATGACATGCATATTAGTCCTCATCAATATTTGTCATTAATCAAAACTACATGATTTGCCCTTAGGGCTAACAACTATTAATTGCCTTACTCTTCTATTGAACCAAGCACATACAATCTATTTTTTTGCTTAGAATTATAAAAGGACTGTATTTGCGAAAAATTTGGCCAAATACCTAATTCACCCCCCTTAGGTATTTTAATTGATATCAGAGCAAGGACTTCTTGTGTGGTTTTACAACCTAGAAGTTAAAGAAACTTTTAATTCTAGGTCTTATATTTGTTGCACATATTGTGGCAAGCATGGACACAAGGTTTCTAAATGTTTTGTAAAAAGAAAGATAGAAAATGGTGTAAGACTATTTGGAAAGTCAAAGAATCTTTCACTAACCCACTTGGACCCAAGAAAATATGGGAACCAAAAATCACTCTTTGTAATTTGATGTAGGTTCAATTTGCTTCTAGATCAAGTGCCACAAAATGGTTCCTTGACAGTGGGTGTTCAAAACATATGACTGGAAATGCCTCACTTGTTAGTGAGCTTTAAGCAACAAGTGAAGGCTTTGTCACATTTGGTGATAAGAAGAAAAGGAAAAATACTTGGAATAGGTAACATTGCTTATTGATGGTTTAAAGTATAATTTACTTAGCATTAGTCAATTATGTGACAATGGATGTAAAGTAGAATTCAAATGTGATACTTGCACTATTCTTGATAGTGCAAGTAGCAAAACCATCTCTGTTGCTAAAAGAGTTGGAAATGTATGTGTTATATCTTGATGAAATTATCACAAATGATATAAAATGTATGATATCAAATGTCTTGTCATTCATGATAATGATGGATTTCTGTGGCATAGAAGATTAGGACATGTTAGCATGGATTTATTGAGTAAACTTTCTACACAAGAGCTAGTTAGAGGATTACCCAAAATGCATTTTGATAAAACACGTCTTTGTGATGCTTGTCAATATGGAAAAAAATCAAAAACATCTTTTAAACCAAAAAAAATTGTCTCTACTTCAAAACTTCTTGAACTAGTTCACATGGACTTATTTGGACCAATGAGGACTACTAGTCTTGGTGGTAAAAGATATGCTTATGTAATTGTAGATGACTT
Organism: Rauvolfia tetraphylla; assembly: GCA_030512225.1. NCBI lineage: Eukaryota > Viridiplantae > Streptophyta > Magnoliopsida > Gentianales > Apocynaceae > Rauvolfia > Rauvolfia tetraphylla. The sequence continues at coordinate 1,968,765 of JAJQKT010000019.1, forward strand.
TTCAACATTTACTTGTGTGCTATTCTTAGCTCAAAAGGATGAAATATTTCATGAATTTGCAAAAATTTTCAAAAAGGTTCAAACATCTCTTGAATATAAACTGATTTCTATTAGAAGTGACAATGGAAGAGAATTTTGCAATCAAGAGTTTACAAAAGTTTCTGATGAATATGGTATTACTCACAATTTCTCAGCCGCTAAAACAACTCAACAAAATGGTGTTATTGAAAGGAAAAATAGAACTTTACAAGAGATGGCTAGATCAATGCTTTGTGAAAATTCCTTCCCAAAATACTTTTGGGCTAAAGCTATAAATACTACTTGATATGTAATGAATAGAGTTTTATTAAGACCTTTTATAAGAAAAACACCTTTTTAACTTCTATTTAGTAGAACTCCTTCAATTGTTTATTTTAAAGTGTTTGGTTGTAAATGTTTTATTTTAAATACCAGTGATAATTTGGGAAAATTTGATAGAAAATCAGATGAAGGAGTATTTCTTGGCTATTCATCAAATAAAAAGGCATATAGGGTTTATAACAAAAGAACATTATGTGTTGAAGAAACCATACATGTAACTTTTGATGAATCTAACATTTATCTTCAAAGAAGAAATGAAGATGATACAGGTTTCTCAATGATTGAAAATCAAACTCATCATCAAGTACCCATATTGGAAGAACATGCCAAAGAAGAAGAAATAATAGAGCAAGGGCAGGATGGTCAACCTAGCAATGATCAAGAGCTTCCAAAGGATCTAACATATGCAAGAGGTCATTCTAATGAGCAAATCATTGGTGATGTCTCTCAAGGAGTTAAAACAAGGCTGTACTTTATTGATAATTTTGCCCTCTTATCTCATATTAAACCTAAAAATATTAATGATGCATTGTGTGATGATTTTTGGATTGTTGCAATGCAAGAGGAGTTAAATCAGTTTGAAAGATATAAAGTTTAGACTCTTGTCCCTAGACCTAATAATCATTCAATTAGTGGTACAAAATGGGTTTTTAGAAATAAATTAAATGAACTAGGAGAAGTTGTTAGAAATAAAGCTAGAATTGTTGCTCAAGGCTTCCACCAAGAAGAAGGCATTGATTATGACGAAACCTTTGCTCCTGCAGCTAAATTGGAATCTATAAGAATACTTTTGGCTTTTGCTTGTTTTAAAGGTTTTAAACTATTTCAAATGGATGTCAAAAGTGCGTTTCTAAATGGTTTTATTGAAGAAGAAGTTTATGTAGAACAAACTCCCGGTTTTATATATGAAAAGTTTCCTAATCGTGTTTTTAAGTTAACCAAAGCTCTATATGGATTGAAACAAGCCCCAAGAGCTTGGTATGAAAGATTGAGTGGATTTTTTCTTTCAAAAGGATTTACAAAAGGAAAAATGGACACAACTCTTTTTATAAAAACATCTAGTAATGATGATATTTTACTTGTGCAAATTTATGTTGATGATATTATTTTTAGTGCCACTAACACATCTCTTTGTGAAGAATTTGCCAAATCTATGCAAAATGAATTTGAAATGAGTATGATGGGAGACCTGAATTTCTTTCATGGGCTGCAAATTAAGCAAACCAAGGATGGAGTCTTCATAAATCAAGCAAAGTATACCAAGGAGCTTTTGAAAAGATTTGGAATGGATCAAGCAAAAGGGATAGGTACTTACAATGAGTTCATCAACTAAACTTGACAAAGATGAAAAAGGTAAATTTGTTGATGAGAAATCTTATAGAGGTATGATTGGAAGTTTACTCTATCTCACAGCAAGTAGACCTGATATTATATTTGTTGTGTGCTTATGTGCTAGATTTCAATCATGTCCTAAAGAATCTCATTTAATTTTTGTCAAACGTATTTTTCATTATTTGATTGATACACATGACTGTGGTCTTTGGTTTTCAAAATCTTCATCTTTTGATCTTATTGGATATTAGGATGTTGATTATGCCGGATGCAAAGTTGAACGAAAAAGTACAAGTGGTCATTGTCAATTTTTTGGTAATTGTCTTGTGTCTTGGTATAGTAAAAAACAAGCTTGTGTGTCTTTGTCTACTGCTGAAGCTGAATACATTGTAGCTGGTAGTTGTTGTGCTCAATTATTATGGATGCAACAAACACTACTTGATTATGGTCTTAAATTTAATTGTGTACCAATACTATGTGATAATACTAGTGCTATCAATTTGAGCATAAATCCCATTCAACATTCTAGGACAAAGCATATGGAAATCAAGAATCATTTTATTCGTAATCATGTTGCTAAAAGAGACATATGCTTAGAGTATATAAATACAAATGATCAAATTGCTGCTATATTCACAAAGCCTTTGGCTGAAGAAAGGTATAACTATCTAAGAAGGCTTTTAGGAATTTCAAAATTCAATTACTAATATATTTGTTTAAGTGTGACAAAAGCAGGAAAATTTTGGATGCATTGAGTGAAAATGGAACGTCCAAATTTGACAGAAAATCCTGGACAGAAAAGTTCGGATGCATAACAGAAAGTTCAGACGTCTGAACTTTTTGAAACTAGTGAAACAGAGAAGTTCAGAAGCATGTTCGGACACAGACCAAAAAGTTTGATCGTCCAAACTTTGTGGTTACAGCAGTTTTTAAGAAACTGAACTAGGCATTACTCACATAATTTATCATCCGAACTCTCTCCTTTTCAAAATTTCTCTCTACCCACTCGCGTCCAAACATAAATCCCTCTGTGATTTCACCATTTTCACATCAAAATATTTGGATCTTTTAATTCCTAGCCCTACACACCTCTCAAATTTCACTACTTTTTCTGTTAGAAGATCAAAATGGTGAGAACTAAAGGAGCAAATGTTGAAAAAGGAAAACGGAAAGCAAAGGTCAATGAAGGAGGACGGATTCTCAATGAACCAAGCAGAATTAGGGTTCCTCAATCATCATCTGGAGCAGACAAGTTTATCTCAATCAAAGATGCATCAGAATTTGAGGATTGGAACAAGAAATCGAGGAAAATCATCCCTGGAAACAGAGTTGATTCTGACATCTCACCAATATGGGTAATGTCCTATCTTTATTTGGTGATATTGGGTGGAGTAATTTGTTGGCTATAGATGAAGAGTACTATCCCTCTCTTGTATATGGATTTTTTGCCAATCTAAAAGAAGAGAGAATAGAATATGAGGGAGAAAATGCTAATTAATGGTACTACTCTAGAGTATCACAAATAGATTTTGAATTCAATGATGCATTACTAAATAGAATTTGTGGAGTGAGTGATGTTGGAGCAAGATATTTTCTTTGGGACAACACTGCTATGTACGAGAACTGTTTACAAATGTTAGATTTGAAGAAGCTTTCACCAATGGTAGAGAGTTTAGGACCATTAAGGAAAGGAAAATCAAAGCTTTAGATGCATGAGGAAGAGTTATGCATCATATGATAACAACCATGATTATTCCCAATTTTGGTCACAAAACATTTGTGGGAAACATTCATATAGTGATTATGCTTGCTTTGCATGAGCATAGGAGAGTGAATTTTGGATACATGGCATTGAAGCATATGATTGGGGTTAGAAAGACTGATAACAAGGCTTTACCATATGGAAGACTTCTTACAAGATTTTTCAAACATTTTCTAGTCAAGCTTCCTGTTAGAGGACAAATTTATACAAATGACTCTCTCAAAAGGATGCAATTGACTCTTGATAATGAGGGAGTGTGGAGAACTAGAAGAGTGACCCCTCCAAAGCGAGTTGAAGCTGAGGAAAGGGAGGAAACTGAAGAAGAAGATGATGATGATGAGGTAGAAACATGGGCAAGAAAAATGAAAACTAAGAGAAGGCATGATTCAACAAGTGAGGGGGAGCAACCTCCCTCCAAAAGAAGACTCATTGAAGAAGAGCCAACTTCATAATCACATCCTATTGCTAGGGAAGGTACTAGTGCTGAAGAGATTTCAAGAGAAAAAAAATTCAAGAAGCACTAAACAACCACATGAAAGAAATGGTGGAAATGTATATATTCTTTGAAACATTTGCTTCTATGGTGCTTGGAAAACTGGACAGTTTGGAGAATAGAGTCAAGAACATTGAGGAAATATTGATAAGAGGTGAAGGGCCTTCTAGAACTCAAGAGGAAAAGGATTTTGAGAATGATGAAGATAACAAGAAAAATGAAGAAGTCAGTAACAGTGATGATGAAGATGATGATAATGATGGTGACCAAGAGAATGCAATGAGCAGGTGATAGAGTCTCAAGGAGGAGATCAAGAATTGCAGCAAGCTGGAATCAGTCAAGAAGGAGGTCAAATTGCAAGAGCTGAAATAGCAACCCCATCAAATCCAACATTTGGCCATGGAAGAGTCGAGCATGTTGCTGTCAAGAAGAAACCGAGAAAGGACTCTCCATCAATATCCAAAGACTAAGCATATCTTCACTCTCATTTCCATTTACTGCTTTTATTTATTTTGAACCTTTACTAGCATGTTTTATGCAAATCTCTCTATTTTTTCACTTTAAATTTCTACACTCTATCACTAGTTTAATGTGGCCTATGTAATAGCTTTAATGGTATGAAGCTCAATGATAAAACCTTAGAGTTGAGAGCTTCCTTTAGTAATTATCAGTCTCATTTTCATTTTCCCATTCTTGAGTGATGACAAAAGGGGGAGAAAGAAATGAATTCTACAAAATGCAATAATATGCTGAAAATATGTTGTAATGTGTGTTAATAGTATGTTAAGTGATATACTGTGAAAACTTTTTGGCACATTTGAATATATTTATACATTTGAAATTTAAACTGGAAAGAATTATAATATGTGAGGATAGAGTTCATAAGTTTGGACTTCAAGTTCGGATGCAAACCAAAAAGTTCAGACACATCCAAACTGTCTTGCTAAAACTGATTTTTCTGTTGTTCAAATTAATTGAAAACTGTTTTAATTCTTCTTATCATATTTGAACAACCTTAGCAAAGCTTATTTTCAAATATTCTAGCCTTCATCTCACATATATTAAAGCTTGGACTTAAAAACTCAAAGTTCGGATGCATGTTCTGAAATTCGGATGCATCCATATTTTGTTGTCAAAATGTGCTCCTTTATTGTTCAAATTGATTAAAATATGTTTTAATCTATGCTAATATGTTTGAACAATCTTAGGAAAGCTTATTTTAAAAAATTGTAACTTTCATTTCACTTTATTCATTGTTTGGACTTGATATGTCAGAATTCGGATGCTTAGCATCACAAGTCCAAACTTGTTGAAAAATGAGCACAATCTAAATGCTTAAATGCTATATCTTCTATCTTAGTTGGAAGTGAAATACATAAGGGGGGGTGAATTAGGTATTTCGCTAATTTTTACAAATTCAAACCTTTTAGATGTATAGATCAATAACAAATAATATGGACAAGAGTGAAACAATTTATGGCAAAGCAATATAAGAAATGTAGAACAATGAACACAAACAATTTATAGTGGTTCGATCCTCAAGATCTACCTCCACTACCTTAAGCCTATACTTAAGGATTTCAATAATTCTACTATGTGCTCAAGTTCACAGATTACAAGAGAGGCTCACCATACTATGGTTTTACACTTACAACCTCTTCTAGTAATGTTTACAAACAAGGCTCACCACACTATGGTTTTATATCTCAAACAACCTTGAATCACAACTTCAAGGATCACCCTTATCTAAAGGGTTTTATGTTATCAAGATAACCTTGCTAGAGCTAGTCGATCAACACAATTTAATAAGTAAAGATGAGTGTGTAGATATTACCACTTGTTGGTAGAATATACACAAAGTTGCACCTTCACACTTTGATGTCTTTGGATTGATCAATTGAATGCACAAGACATAAGAGAGCTTGAGAAATGTTTGTAATAGACTTTAGAAAGCTTAGAATATTCAAGGATTTAGAACTTACAACAGATTGCACGTTTATAGCTTTTATAGAATTTGAAAATCAGTTGAAACAGCTATAAAACGGCTAGTTAACGGCTATTTTCAAGAAATTCGGATGACCGAATTCTACCTGCTTCGTCCGAATCTTCGACCGAATTTCTCTGGAAGAACAATGACCATGCTGAAGACCAAAATTCGGACGACCGAATTTTTCTTCATGCGTCCGAATCTTTTTCCGAATTTCTCTGGAAGAACAGTAGCAAACTTTTGCTACCAAATTCGGACGACCGAATTTCATGGAATTAAGTTCAAACTTTGTAAAATAATTTGAAATTAATCTTCCAAGTATTTGAAATACATTTGGTATATATAGAAAACTTATTTAGACAAATATCAGTTTGAAAACCAAAATCAAATTCCTTTGATCATATAAAGTTTACTTAAAAACTTTTAGGACGCAAAACCACTTTTACTAAGAATTCATTCAAAGCCTTTTAAAATTAAGAAACCAATTTTATGCTTTCTTATGCATTCAATAGACTCCAAGACATATAAGTGTAGAGTTTACATAGATATTACCTATCATCATACCTACTCTACACTTCAAGTCTTCAATGCCTTGACTTCATCTTTGAAAAAACCTCGAAAGACTCATAGCTTATTGAGGTTGTTCTTGCTCTTTGGCTTGAAGGCAATGAGACTTCAAACTTCTTTCTTCACAAATCCTATCACACAATATAAACATATTAGTTCTCATCAATATTTGTCATTAATCAAAATTACATGATTTGCCCTTAGGGCTAACAATCTCCCCCTTTTTGATGATGACAAACTTTGATGCAAGATGTGATGGATTTAAACAATGTAGTACAAAGAAGTATTGATGTCAATGATAGAAAATGACTAATTTAGCACATTGACATACAGAAGGCTCAATATGAGCCTATGACCCAACCAACCTCCTTTTACCTCCTTCCTTCCAACTAAACTAGGATAGAAGATATAGCATTTAGAAAACTTCTAAGATAGTTTTAAGGTTGTTAAAAGCTTATCAATGCTCCCCCTTAGATTGTGCTCATTTTTCAACAAATTTGGACTAGGGATACTATGCATCCGAATTTTGACATATCAAGTCCAAACATTAAAATAAGATAAATGAAAGCTCCAAATTTTGTAAATAAGCTTTCCTCAGGTTGTTCAAACATATAGTAAGAGATTAAAACATATTTGACTCAATTTGAACAACAAAAGAGCACATTTTGACAACACAATATGGATACATCCGAATTTTATAGCATGCATCCGAATTTTCAACCACATGCATCCGAATTTGTAAACTCATGCGTCCGAATTTTTAAGCTCATGTCCAAACTACAATAGATTCAATATAATTGAAGTTTTAAAATGACATAAAGGTTTCATAATGTTGTTCAAACATAATGGAAGAGATTAAGACAGATTTGAATCAATTTGAACAACAAAAGAATACATTTTGACCATAGATATGGATGCATCCAATTCTTTAAACATTGCATCCGAATTTTAATGCATAAAAATTCATATTGCAGATTCATATTGCAGCAGACTAAGTTCACATATTGCAACATATTTTTCTCCCCCTTTTGTCATCATTAAAAAATAAAGGGATCAATGAAAATGAGATGTTCAAGTTAGCATATAAAAGAAGCTCTCATCACTGGGATTTCATCATTGAGCTTCACTATTACATAGAATGCAGCAAAATACTTAACAAGTTCAGAAAAGAAAATGCAACAACATCCTTAATAAGATAAATGAACAAAATACAGTAAAGAGATTAGAAAAGAAGGCTTAGTCTTGTGATGGTGAGGTTGCTGGGGAGGCACGGCTCACTCCTTTCTTGATGGCCAAGTGCTTAACTCTTCCTTGACTGAAAGAGATTGTTGTTGGAGATACAATTGCAGCTTGAGCTACTTGACTTCCTGCCACTGGTGAATCTTCAAGAGCATGTTCTTGTTCTTCTTCTTCTGCTACAGTCTCCTCATTTCCACCCTGATCATCATCTTCATCACTGCTGTCCTCATTGTCTTCTTTCTTTGCTTCTCTATCTCTTTCTTCCTCATTTCCATCTTGAGGCTTAGAGGGTCCTTCACCACTTTGAGTGTTTCTCATAAGAATTTCTTCAATGTGTTTTACTCGATTCTCCAATCCATCTAATTTTCCAAGAACCATTGGAGCAAATGACTCAAAGAACTTATACATTTTCTCCATTTCCTTGACATGATTGTTCAAGGCTTCTTGGAATGCTTTACTATAATGGTGTCACCTCTAGTTACTCCTTTACTACTTGACCCAATTCCAGTTTCTTCCTCAAACAGTCTTCTTTTTGTTGGAGGTTGCTCCCCCTCACTTGAGGTGTCATGCTTTCTTTTTGTTTTCATTTCCCTAGCAAGGATTTCCTCTTCATCCTCTTCTTCTTCTTCATCTTCACTTTCTATGATTCTTTCTCTTTCTATTCTTTTCGGAGGGGTTTCTCCTTTTGTCCTCCATACATTATCCTCATCAAGAATTAATTGCATTATCTTAAGAGTTTCATTTGTGTAAATTTCACCACTCTTAAAGGCTTGCCCTCTTCCCGGAAGTTTGATCTTAAAATGCTTAAAGATTCTAGTTAATGACCTTCCAAATAGGAATGCCTTGGTTACAGTTTTTCTTGCTGCAATCATGTGTTTCAAGGCTATATACCCAAAGTTCATTCTTCTATGCTCATGCAGGGCTAACATGATTACTATATGCATATTTCCAACTGATGATTTGTGTCCAAAATTAGGAACAATCATTGTAGTCACCATGTGATGCAACACTCTACCTCTTGCATCCAAGTTCTTAATTTCCCTTTCCTTTATGGCTCTAAATTCTCTTCCATTGGTAAATGCTTCTTCAAATCTAACATATGTGAAGAGTTCAAGATCATAGCAATGCATGGATGGTGAATAATATCTAGCTCCATCGTCACCCACTCCACAAATTCTATTTATCAATCCTTCATTAAATTCAATGTCTATTTGTGATACTCTAGATGAATACCATTGTATTACATTATCTCCTATCATCTCAATTCTCTCCTCTTTCAAGTTTGCATAGAATTCATAAATCAAAGTAGGATAGTATTCTTCATCAATGAATAGCAAACTACTCCAACCAATATCAGAAATAAGATAGGATAATATCCATGCTTGACAGTTTATCAATATCCACCTTATATCCAGGAATGATTTTTCTACTACTCTTATTCCATTCATCAAATTCATGAGTAGATTTAATTGAGACAAACCTGTCAACCCCAGATAGTGTTTGAGGAACACGAATTCTTCTTGGCTGATTGAGGATTGAGTCTCCATCTCCTTCCTTAGCCTTTCCTTTTCCTTTCTCAACATTTGGCTTCTTTGTTCTCACCATGATGTTTTCTCTTGAGAAGGATTGGTTTTTTGTATGAAATTAGGGCTAGAAGTTTAAAAATGAAAGAAAATCGAGATGAGAATGTGTGATTTTGAAGGGATTTTGATTCGGATGTGAATGGGTATGAGAGGTTTCAAAAAGGATGTGAAATTCGGAAGTTGAAGTGTTGAGAAGATTGTTTAATCTTCATTTAAAGGGTCACGTCCGTAAAATTCGGACGACCGATTTTTCAGGTCTGCGTCCAAATTTTTGAGCGAAAGTTTCTGTTTCTTCAGTTCAGAAAATTTGGTCGATCGAATTTTCTGACCTGCGTCCGAATTTTAGTCAAAAGTCTCTGTTTCTTGTCACTCAGAAAATTCGGTCGACCAAATTTTCTGCAGTGCATCCGAATTTTGAATAGAAAATTTCCTGTATTCACCAAAACTTCAATACACACATTAGTCATTGAATCTTGAAATTCCTAAGAGTCTTCTTAGATGATTAAACATTTCCTCAGCCAAAGGCTTTGTAAATATGTCAGCAATTTGATCATTTGTATTTATATATTCTAAGCATATATCTTTCTTAATCACATGATTACAAATGAAATGATGTTTTATCTCTATATGCTTAGTCCTAGAATGTTGAATGGAATTTATGTTCAAGTTAATGGCACTAGTATTATCACATAGTATGGGCACACAATTGAATTTAAGATCATAATCAAGTAAGGTATGCTGCATCCATAGCAATTGTGCACAACAACTACCTGTAGCTATGTATTCAGCTTCTGCAGTGGATAGAACACACAAGCTTGCTTTTTACTGAACCAAGATACAAGACAACTACCAAGAAATTGACAATGACCACTTGTGCTTTTACGTTCAACTTTACAACCAGCATAATACGCATCAGAATATCCAATAAGTTCAAAAGATGAAGTTTTTGAAAACCAAAGGCCATAGTCATGAGTATCAATCAAATAACGAAACATTCGTTTTACAGAAATTAGATGAGATTCTTTAGGACATGATTGAAATCTAGCACACAAGCATACAACAAACATAATATTTGGTCTACTAGCTGTGAGATAGAGTAAACTTCTGATCATACCTCTATGTAATTTCTCATCAATACTTTTACCTTTCTCATCTTTGTCAAGTTTAGTTGATGAACTCATTGGTGTACTTATTCCTTTTGCTTGATCCATTCCAAACCTTTTCAATAGCTCCTTAGTATACTTTGCTTGATTGATGAAGACTCCATCCTTGGTTTGCTTAATTTGTAGCCCAAGGAAGAAACTTAGTTCTCCCATCTCAAATTCATTTTGCATAGTTTTAGCAAACTCTTCACAAAGGGAAGTATTAGTAGCACCAAAAATAATATCATCAACATAGATTTGCACAAGTAAAATATCATTTTTAGAAGACGTTTTTATAAAAAGAGTTGTATCTACTTTTCCTTTTGTAAAACCTTTTGAAAGAAGAAAACCACTTAATCTTTCATACCAAGATCTTGGAGCTTGTTTCAGTCCACATAGAGCTTTAGTTAATTTGAAAACATGATTTGGAAATTTTTCATAAATAAAGCCTGGAGGTTGTTCTACATAAACCTCTTCTTCAATAAAACCATTTAGAAAAGCACTTTTGACATCCATTTGAAATAGTTTAAAGTCTTTAAAACAAGGAAATGCCAAGAGTATTCTAATAGACTCTAATCTGGCCACTAGAGCAAAAGTTTCATCATAATCGATACCTTCTTCTTGATTGAAGCCTTGAGCAACAAGTCTAGTTTATTTCTAACAACTTCTCCTAGTTCATTTAACTTATTTCTAAATATCCATTTTGTACCAATAACTGAATGATCATGAGGTCTAGGAACAAGAGTCCAAACTTTATTTCTCTCAAACTGATTTAACTCTTCTTCCATAGCAATAATCCAGAAATTATCAGACAATGCATCATCAATATTTTTAGGTTCAATATGAGATAAAAGGGCAAAATTATCAATAAAGTACCGTCTTGTTTTGACTCCTTGAGAGACATCATCAATGATTTGCTCCTTAGGATGACTTCTTGCATATGTGAGATCCTTTGGAAGTTCTTGATTATTGCTTGATTGACCATCATGTTCTTGCTCCATTATTTCTTCTTCTTTAGCATGATCTTCCAATGTAGGTACTTGGTGTTGAGTTTGATTTTCAACCATTGAGGAACCTGCATCATCTTCATTTCTTCTTTGAAGATAAATATTAGATTCATCAAAAGTTACATGAATAGTTTCTTCAACACATAATGTCCTTTTGTTATAGACTCTATATGCCTTTTTATTTGATGAATAGCCTAGAAATATGCCTTCATCAGATTTTCTATCAAACTTACCAAGATTGTAACTAGTATTTAAAATAAAGCATTTACAACCAAATACTTTAAAATAGACAATTGATGGAGTTTTATCAAATAGAAGTTCAAAAGGTGTTTTTCTTATCAAAGGTCTTAGTAAAACTTTATTCATTACATAGCATGCTGTATTTACAACTTCAGCCCAAAAGTATTTAGGTAAAGAATTTTCACAAAGCATTGATCTAGCCATTTCTTGTAATGTTCTGTTTTTTCTCTCAACAACACCATTTTGTTGAGGTGTTTTGGTTGCTGAAAAATTATGAGTGATACCATACTCATCACAGAATTTTGTAAAATCTTGGTTGCAAAACTCTCTTCCATTATCACTTCTAATAGAGATTAGGTTGCAATTAAAAGAAATTTGAACCTTCTTGAAAAGTTTTGAAAATTCATAAAATGTTTCATCTTTTTGTGATAAAAATATTACCCATGTAAATCTGAAAAAATCATCAACAATCACATAAGCATATCTTTTACCAACAAGACTAGTAGTCCTCATAGGTCCAAATAAGTCCATGTGAACTAGTTCAAGAGGCTTTGAGGTAGAAACCATTTTCTTTGGTTTGAAAGATATTTTTGATTGTTTTCCATATTGACAAGCATCACAAATACGAGTTTTATTAAAATGCATTTTTGGTAATCCTCTAACTAGTTCTTGAGTAGAAAGTTTGTTCAACAAATCCATACTCACATGTCCTAATCTTCTGTGCCATAAAAATCCATCATTGTCATGAATGGCAAGACATTTAATATCATTAGTGATAAGCTCATCAAGATATAGCACATATACATTACTAACTCTTTTAGCTACAAAAATAGTTTTGTTACTTACACTATCTAGAATAGTACAAGTATCACATTTAAACTCTACTTTGCAACCATTGTCACATAATTGACTAATGATAAGTAAATTATACTTTAAACCATCAATAAGTAAAACTTGCTTGATAAGAGGGAAGGAAACTTTACCAATGTTACCTATTCCAAGTATTTTCCCTTTCTTCTTATCTCCAAATGTGACAAAACCTTTACTTGTAGCTTGAAGCTCACTAACAAGTGATGCATTTCCAGTCATGTGCCTTGAGTAGCCACTATCAAGAAACCAATTAGTGGCACTTGATCTTGAGGCAAATTGTACCTATACCAAATTGGAAAGAGTGATTTTTGGTACCCATATCTTCTTGGGTCCAAGATGGTTAGTGATAGTTCCTTTAACTTTCCAAATGGTCTTCACCCCATTTTCTATCTTTCTTTTTATAAAGCACTTAGAAACTTTGTGTCCATACTTACCACAACATGTACAACAAGTATGAGACCTATAATGAGAAGATTCTTTAACAAATAACCCTTTTGGTTTTGGATGAGAACAATCATGTGTAAAACTGAGACCATGCTTTACAAATGAGGATCTTTGATAACCAAGTAATTTATTTAAATTTTCTCTTCCATTTGTAAATCTCTCAATGTATAAAGTAAGATCATTTACTTTCCTTTTTAAAAGCTCATGATCTTTTAGCATTGATTCAAGAGAAATAATTTTTGAACAAAGCTTTTTGTTTTCAAAAGATACATGTTGTATGGTAGTATTCAGAACTTCTTTTTCAATGGTAATAGAATTAATGGTCTCAAGATGTCTATCATTTTCAATACATAATTTTGAATTTTCATTTGAAAAATCATTAATTTTTGATTTCATTTCTTTATTTCTTCTTGAAGCCTTTTTTAGTTCTTCATACAATTCTACAATTAAATCACTAGAATCAATATCATCATCACACAAATTTGAAATAGAGGGTGAAGATTGTACCTCATCATCAATGGCCATAAAGCATATGTTGGCCTTCCCTTCACTTTCATCCTCACTTTCTTGTTGGACTCCTCAATTGCAAGCATCTTAGGCTGCCAAGATTTTGGTAGAGCATCCAAAATCTTCCTGTTTTGCTCTCCCATAGTATAGCTTTTACCATAAGCTTTCAAGCCATTGAAAATATTAGTAAACATTGTAAACATATCACTAATATTTTCACCTTGTTTCATAGTAAACAGTTCATAATCTCTAACAAGCATAGCAAGTTTAGATTCTTTAACTTGATTAGTACCTTCATGTGTAATTTGGAGTAATCTCCACATATCATGAGCAGAATCACATCCACTAACTCTATTATATTCAGTAACATCTAATGCACGACTTAATATATTCATGGCCTAATAATTTAATGTTATTTTCCTTGAATCATGCTCATCAAATTCATCAGTGGATTTGGGTTCTGAGGTTACTCCATCTGCTCTCATTTTCATTGGGACATAGGGACCTTTCTCAACTATGTTCCATAAATCAAAATTGATAGAACAAATATATATTTTAACTCTAGACTTTCAAAAAGTGTAATTTGTTCCATCAAACAATGGAGGTCTGTTTGTAGAAGATCCTTCTAGGTAAGGTAGATTTGAAATATTAGCCATAGGATCTTTGTCTTCTAGGTTGTAAAACCACTCAAAGAAGTTCTAGCTCTGATACCAATTGAAATACCTAAGAGAGGGGGGTGAATTAGGTATTTGGCTAATTTTTACAAATTCAAACCTTTTAGATGTATAGATCAATAACAAATAATATGGACAAGAGAGAAACAATTTATGGCAAAGCAATATAAGAAATGTAGAATAATGAACAATTTATAGTGGTTCGATCCTCAAGATCTATCTCCACTACCTTAAGCCTATACTTAAGGATTTCAATAATTCTACTATGTGCTCAAGTTCACAGATTACAAGAGAGGCTCACCACACTATGGTTTTACACTTACAACCTCTTCTAGTAATTTTTACAAACAAGGCTCACCACACTATGGTTTTATATCTCAAACAACCTTGAATCACAACTTCAAGGATCACCCTTATCTAAAGGGTTTTATGTTATCAAGACAACCTTGCTAGAGCTAGTAGATCAACACAATTTAATAAGTAAAGATGAGTGTGTAGATATTACCACTTGTTGGTAGAATTTACACAAAGTTGCACCTTCACACTTTGATCTCTTTGGATTGATCAATTGAATGCACAAGATGTAAGAGAGCTTGAAAAATGTTTGTAATAGACTTTAGAAATCTTATAATATTCAAGGATTCAAAACTTACAAAAGATTGCACGTTTATAGCTTTTATAGAATTTGAAAATCAGTTGAAACAGCTATAAAACGGCTAGTTAACGGCTATTTTCAGGAAATTCGGACGACCGAATTCTTCCTGCTTCGTCCGAATTTCTCTGGAAGAACAATGACCATGCTGAAGACCAAAATTCGGACGACCGAATTTTTCTTCATGCGTCCGAATCTTTTTCCGAATTTCTCTGGAAGAACAGTAGCAAACTTTTGCTACCAAATTCGGACGACCGAATTTCATGGAATTATGTTCAAACTTTGTAAAATCATTTGAAATTAATCTTCCAAGTATTTGAAATACATTTGGCATATATAGAAAACTTATTTAGACAAATATCAGTTTGAAAACCAAAATCAAATTCCTTTGATCATATAAAGTTTACTTAAAAACTTTTAGGACACAAAACCACATTTACTAAGAATTCATTCAAAGCCTTTTAAAATTAAGAAACCAATTTTATGCTCTCTTATGCATTCAATAGACTCCAAGACATATAAGTGTAGAGTTTACATAGATATTACCTATCATCATACCTACTCTACACTTCATGTCTTCAATACCTTGACTTCATCTTTGAATAAACCTCGAAAGACTCATAGCTTATTGAGGTTGTTCTTGCTCTTTGGCTTGAAGGCAATGAGACTTCAAACTTCTTTCTTCACAAATCCTATCACACAATATAAACATATTAGTTCTCATCAATATTTGTCATTAATCAAAATTACATGATTTGCCCTTAGGGCTAATAGGAAGGAAGGAGGTAAATGGAGGTTGGCCGGGTCATAGGCTCATATTGAGCCTTTTGTATGTCAATGTGCTAAATTGGTTATTATCCATCATTGACATCAATGCTTCTTTGTACTACATTGTTTACATCCATCACATTTTGCATCAAAGTTTGTCATCATCAAAAAGGGGGAGATTGTTAGCCCTAAGGGCAAATCATGTAGTTATGATTAGTTTTGAATAATGGCAAACATTGATGAGGACTAATGTACTTGTGTGTTGAGTGATAGGATTGATAGATTGAGAAGCATAAAGTCTTATTGCCTTGGAGTCACAATGCAAGAACAACTCAACTAAGCCAAAGGTGATTAAAGATTGAAGAGTATGTTCAAGATAATTGAAGGCATTGAAGACTTAGAGTGTAGAGTTCTCATACTAAATAGGTATATTTTTCTGTAAACTCTACGCTTGTATGTCTTGGAATCAGTTGAATGCATGAGAGAGCACAAAAACTTGTTTTTGAAATGGTTTTCAATAAAATTTGTGATAACAAGTATATTTTTGAAATCTCAAATGATCTTAAGAAGATTTTGTATGATCAAAATGTTTTTGTAACTGTTTTTGTGTTTAAATATGCTTAAATGATGTGTCTATTCATGCAAAATGTTTTCACTGTTATTAACAATGATTTTCAAAAGATTTGACAAATTTGAAAAGTTTGGATGCAAGTTTGGTCGTCCAAACTTTGGAAATGGTTGTTGTGATTCCAGAAAAGTTGTAAAGTTCGGACGTCCAAACTTTTCCAGATAGCTTGGCACAGTAAAGTTCGGACGCAAGTTCAAATGCATGGTAGAAAATTCGGACGTTCGAACTTCTCTGAAACTAGCCGTTACTAGCCGTTTTATAGCTTTTGAATTTGATTTTTCAAATCTATAAAAGCTATAAACTTCAAATTTTTTGCAAATTTTGAATTCTTGTGAACTCTAAACATTCCAAAGCCTTTAGCAAACATTTTAAGCTCTCTTTTGTCTTCTGCTTTCAATTGATCATTCAAGATTCCAAAGATAACAAAGTGTGAATGTAAACATCTACCAACAAGTGGTAACATCTACACATTCTTCTTTCTCTATTGAACTATGTTTTCTCTATTAGCTCATTGCAAGGTTATCTTGTGACATAAAATCCTTTTGACAAGGGTGAGCCATAGACTAGATTAATCAAGGTTGTGGTGTAAAACCTGTGTGTGGGTGAGCCTTGGATTAGATTGATCTTTAGGTTGTCTTTAGATATAAAACCCTTGTGGAAGGGTGAACCTTGTTTGTATAATTACTAAAAGAGGTTGTGAGTGTAAAACCATTGTGTGGTGAGGCTCTTGTGTAATTTGTAGACTTGAGCTTATACTGGACGTAAATCTTGAAGAGATCAAACCACTATAAATTACTTGTGTTCTTGTTCTTGTATTGTTTTACTGCTTTGCTATTAATTGCCTTACTCTTCTATTGAACCAACCACATACAATCTTTTTTTTGCTTAGAATTATAAAAGGGTTGTAATTCACCCCCCCACCTCTTAGGTATTTCAATTTGAAAATACAAGCTCTCATATTGCCTAATGCTCAGAGGTTGAAATCAAAGATTCTAAAGGCTAGAAGTTAAGAGCTGCTAGCAAGTGTATTTATTCACCAAGAATTGGTGGTAACATTCATAACTCTATTTTTACATTCTTGTTGTCATTAATACAAGGTTGTCAAGAGACATAAAACCCTTGTGAAGGGTGAGCCATTGTGTAAAACTCTTTGGTAAAGGTGAGCCTTGGATTAGATTGGTCTAGGTTGTCTACGTGACATAAAATCCTTTGTGATAAAAGGTGAGCCTTGTTTGTTTACAAAGATTTTGGTGGGGTAAAACCCATTGAAGGGTGAGCCTTTTGTATAATTGCTTGAGCTAAGCTTTTAGTGAATTGGTTGAAATCCTTGAGTGAAGACTCAAGGTAGTGGATGTAGACCTTAAAGAGATCGAACCACTATAAATCATGTGTTAAATTCTTTACAACTTTATTTATCGATATATTAGCTTTATCATTACTTGTTATTAATTTCTAAATAATTGTTTGTGCTACCATTACTTATCAGTCTATCAATTAGGAAACATATTGTGCTTTCTTGTTTTGAGTAATTCCAAACTTGTGTTAAAAGGAAAAGGTTTTCAAAAATTAGTCAAAGACCTAATTCACCCCTTCCCCTCTTAGGTCTTTCAGGCATGTATATAAAACCCCATTTTGGGTTAGACTAAACTAGTTGATGAATGATATAGAAGAATTGTAGCTTTGTGCTTCTTTTTTGTTGGTCCTCGATGTATTTTCGTTTGGTATGCTTAGTTCTTGTTGTTTGATTTCGCACTTTTTTGTCCCTTATGTTTCTTTCAAGAAAACATTAAGGAATCGTGGCCACTTCCACGGTGGTTTCCAGCCGAGCCTGTCAAGTGATTTGCTCAAGTGGTTTCAAATAAGTATAAAAGTGACATTTTGCAATATTAGACCTTTAAAAAATGATATGAAGAAATAGAAACACGTGTAGGGGCATGAATCTGATGAGTTCTTTCAGTGATAGAATGCATTCTTGCTACCTAATTTCACCCAAAATAAATCTCCCGAAATTGAAACAAATAGATTAGTTAATTACCAACAAAAATTCTTGGCGCCGGAAGAAGATCATTCGATCGTTGACTTACCAACAACTCGAAAAGGTAGCATTGGAGAACTATCTAAGAGAAGCAATAGATGATGAGCCAGATTACGGTGAGGAAAAAACTTTTCCAATGCTTTTAGCTTTAAAATATGGGAACAAGAGATTTTGTTGAATATCTTTTTTTGTGTTGTCTATTCAACTTTTTTGGTGTTAACTTTTTGTTATGTTGTATTGTTGTGTTCGAATGTAGAAGATTGAATCAATGGCCTGTAGTTGTTGTACTTAATTGCAGTTGTTTTTATTGGTCCTCACTTCTCTTATTTGTTTTCTGTGGTTTAAAGGTGCTGTCTTTTTTGGGTGTAGTATTATCTTCTATTTTAGTGGTTTTTATCTTTGGCATACTTTTTTCTACATTACATTTTTCCTTGGTCCCTACTACTTCTGTAAATTATTTTTTGCAGCAAAGACGTTGTCGCGTTTATTGCTGGAGTATGATGCTTATTTTATTCTATTTTTTTTCTTAGGTGTATAATTTTTTTTCCAGAGCTTTTAGCTTTACCGAATTTTAATTTTGCATTAACTAATTGAATCTTATTGATATTTTTTGTGTTAGGAACGGATTCAACAAATTTCACCATCAAGGTAATTCATGGAGGGAAATTAAAAGAAACAAATGGATCTAAGGAATATCAAGAGGGAAATGTTGCATTCTTTGATCATTGTTCAAGGGATACCATGTCCATTGTAGTCCTAGATAAGCTGGCCTCTGTGTTGGGGTATAACAACTATGCGAGATTTTTCTAGAAAATTCAAGGGGTAAAAAACAGTGAAGCATGAAAATTCTTGATGAGTGAAGATCATATCCAAGAGATGTGCATTTTTGGTGAAAAAAAAGTATGTGGTTGAGGTATATTTTCACCATGATACGGACACACTTGGATTTGAATTTATTAAATTTCTACGGCTTATGAACAAGATGTTAGAGCAATAGGAAAAGGATGTAATGTATGGGATGGTAATGAGGGTGAACAGGTGCATCAAATTGATGACATTATTGTTGATCATAATGTGGCCAATGAAACTGTTGTTGAAGATAAAGTTGTTGATGATACTCTTGTTGATAGTACCTTGGTTAATGATACACTAGATAAGAGGGGAAGTAGCAAGGTTGCTGATGTAGATAATAGAACTTGTGATGAAAGGGGGCCAGTACAGTTGAAGGAACCGAAGGTTATGATGGAAGCAATGGGTCTGAAAATAATAAAACAAGAAGGGAGGCAACTCATTGCAAGGAAAACTTGCACTTATTTGATAATGGCCGGCAATCTTCTAATGTTAGCAGCTTTAGTGAATCTGAATATGAAATAAGCAGTGGTGATGACCAGTTTTTTGAGCAATTGGTAGACGAAGGGCTTGAGAATTTTGATTATAATGTTGCTTTGGAGTTAAGAAGGCAGTAAAGTAGAAAGAGAAATTTCAGAGCTTGGATGAGAAGAAGTACAAGATGTAATGGACAAATGTTTAACAAGCATGAAAGAAATATGGAAGCAGAAGTTGTTACTCCAGAACCTTCTAAGGATATGAATGCAAGAGTAGAGCAACCAAGAGTGAGAAGGAAAATAACAAACCAGGGAAGGAATTTGAGTAGAAACATATCATATTCTAAAGTCAAAGGGTCAGTTGATCAGTAAACAAAAGGGTCGGGACTGTCCAAAAATACAGAAGATTCTTGAGAAAATAAAGAAAGAATCTGGACATTTTTTCCCTTCATATCTGGTGGATCAAAGTTTTAGGTGAGCCATAGAAATATAGAATAGTTTGTAGTTAACATTAAAGCAAGAACTTGCACGTGTAAAAGGTGGGTCATTTTTTGTATACCATGCTCTCATGCAGTAGTTGCTTTGGGCATAGACGGATATAATGCAGAAGATTATGTAAGCCCTCAGGGAAAATCTTATAGTTTTGATTATGACAAATATTGATATGAGCTAACTTGAGTAATTATTGTGTGATAGCATTATTATATTGTAAAAGCTAAGAAGTCTCAATTCCTTGAAGATAAGGTGCTAACGACAACTCAAATGTGCTCAAAGCATTAAGGTATATAAAGCATGTCCTAAGGATTGAAGGCTTTGAAGACTTTAATGTAGGTTTACACTTGCTTAATAGGTATATTCTTGTAAACCTTACACTTGTTGTCTTTGAAATCTAAAAGATTTACAAGAGAGCACAAAACTTGGTTTTCAGTCTTAAAAAGTTTCATTATATATGTTTTACCAAGTTATTGACAATGGCTTGTGATTTATAAGCTCTTAAAAAGATCTATCTTATAGTCTGAAATAATTTCAAACTTGTTGTACTTGATTTTCAAAAATTTTGACAAAGTTTGAATAGTTTAAACTACAGTTCAGACGTTCGAACTAAAAACTTTGGCTACCAATTTTCTAGAGAAATTCAGATGACAATTCGGATGCTTGTGTCCAAATTTGATAGATCAAATTTATCCCGGTAGCCTGTAAACAGAGAAGTTCGGATGATTAGTCAGATGCAGAAATCCATGCTCGGTTGAGTGAACTTTACTATTACTAACCGTTATTTGAACGTTGAAACTGATTTTCAAACCTTGTAAAAGCCATAAAATTCAGATTTTTGAGTAGTTTTTGATCCTTTAAGAATCTTTAATCTTCAAAATCATTCAAAATATCAAAAGTTCTCTTTTTTCTTATGCTTAAAAGTTGATTTACAAGATTCTATAGACAAAAAAGGTAAAGTGGTACTAGATTTGTCATCATCTATCAAGAAGTTGTTAATATCCTTCTCTCTTACTTAATCTATTTGCTTTCTTCAAGATTATCTTAGGGATATAAAACCCTTTTGAAAGGGTGAACCTTGATTGCTGTAAGTAAAAAAAGATTGTGAAGTAAAACCCTTGTTGGGTGAGCCTCTATTGTGTCTTGTATAACTATTGTTATAGTTGAAATTGTTTGAAATCATTGAGTGAGAGCTCAAGGTAGTAGATGTAAATCTTAAGTGATCAAATCACTATAAATTACTTGTGTGATCTTTTCTCTTCTCTATTTATTTGGAAATTCATTGTGTTAATTTGAATATTTTCTTGTGAACTTGATCTCAAATCTCTTGGAAACTATATTTACAAAAAAGAAAAGTTTTTTAAATTAGCCGAAAAACAAATTTATCCCCCTCTTAGGTCTTATAGATTATTTTCATAATTTCTATAGTTTAGCTAATTCTAAGAAGGCTCATGAGTCTATTATGGGCCCAACCAATGGTCCAAATAATTGGCCTAAAACTAGAATTCCTCTAGTGGATCCTCTTACAAAATTAAGGCTTCCTGGAAGGCCTAAAAAGAAGAGAAAATTGGAACATAGTGAAAAGCAATCGAAGGTTGGTCCAAATGGAGTTGTCAAGCTGTTTAAGGCATGCATGTGGAATCAAAGATGTAGATGTAGATAGGCTAGCCATAACATAAGAAAGTGCACAATGCAAGGCAATAACAACTGCTCAAATGTTCAAGAAACTTCTAGACATGTTGCAGGTAAGACCTATGGTCACAATGTAAGTAAGTGTAAAAATTGTGATGGCTTGAGGCACAACAGGAGAACATGTATAGTCCAATAGCCAAGTCAGCAATCTTCAAATGTAGGGTAGAAATCAAGGTAGAATATTTCTGATGTAGTTTCAGATGATCCAATTAATGATATGTCTGAATCAACACCCTCACAACAATCAAAGTGTCAGATTGCAGCCATAAATTTTCAACAAAGGGAATATCAACACTAATACAACACAAGTATGAAACTTCAAGTGTCACATTGCAAGTTGATTTTACTGAATATATGTGTAATGCAAAACTCGAATTCATTTGCTTTTGGTTGCAAGTTAAGCTAAAAAAAGCAGATAATTAAGATGCAGCTAGTGATGGAAATTGGCCATAACAAGTCCAAGTGCAACAAATTAGGGACTGAGTTGCATCCCAAGAGAACTGTTGTTGTGATATTACATAAGAGTGATTGAGCAGTTCTCTTTATTTTGCAGCGACATATGCTGGTTTTTGTTGTCTAGGCTGAAATTAAGAGCTAAAAATGTATACTTGATCCCTCATATTTTTTTACTTGTATTAGTATGTAATATTGTGGTTTAGACCATAATCTGTTATATTGTAGATGTGGACATTCTATAGACATTGCTTATGTTAGGTTCAGAAAGCAATATTTGTATCGTTTTGGGAAGGTTACATCCCAACAGTTTGTATTTAACTGTGTTGAAATTCAGTTTTGGATTAATTCATATAATTTGAAAGCTTATATATGCATTCTCGTGATGTAATTACAGCTTAAAATTACATAATGTTAAAAGCAGTACCTCGTATCATACTAATACTACATACAAGATAGCATAATGACCGAACAAAGTTCATTATCAACTACATAATTAGGCCTTAATTACCCAACCAGAACTAACTCCATGATTAACAAATTTGGAGCCCAAGATTTCATTTGGTTCCTAACTTCAATAAAACCAAAATGTCGTAGCCAAAAAGCAAAATAACACTACAGCAGTCCATATGCCTCTCTCCCTTCTCTTTTGAGCAATGTTTCGAGCTTCCAACTCCTTAATCTTCCTTAACAGTCTATTTATCACGTGTGTTAATCTTTCACACAAGGGAGATCATACCATGAAAAGAATCCACATCTACCTACATTCTATAAAATGCAAATGTGAACCAAATTACATTCAAGATTTCATAATAGACAATTTTGGTTAATGCATCACATTTCAAAGACCTTACCCCATACTTTTCGCAGCCCAAAAAACTCCTGACTGGCTTAAGCTTTGTCCACAACATCCTTATTACACTAGCAATTTCATAGCAGCATCTCATTGTTTGATTATAAGACATTTTCTGCTGCTCTTTATTCGTTTCTTCAAGCTTGAAGGCTTGTGGTAGTTCTAGCTCCTTTCCTTCTTCTACTTGTCTTCTCCTTACCTTTCTAAGCAATTGGTGGGTTGAGGATCTAAGATCTTCTTCAAGCTACAACGATTAGTATGGAGGAGTGAGTAATTGAAATGGGTTTTAATTTGGGAAATAAAGCCCTAGCTGCTATTTGAAGAAATAAGAACTAATTTTGTTTGCTAAGGGTAATTATAACACCCCACATGCTAATTTGGGTTTTAGAGAACATCAAGTCGAGAACTATGCTTTCGAACCTTAGAACTGAGGACTAGAAGGTGCTGAAATAAGATTGAGGATTGTGAAAGGGTTAGTGATGAGTTTTAGGGCACAGAGAACCTAAGTCATATTGAAGAATTTATTAAAATTTAAACAGGTCGTATAATCAGGTGTAAAAACCAAAAAGTAAACCCACGTGACAAAATCGAATAATAAATCGATAATTCAAGTTACTAAATAGCTTTCAAGGAAAATAATAAGCTTAGAAGACTTAAAATAAGAATCTTGAAGAATAAAAGTACCAAAAATGCCCTTAGAAATGTTAAAAGGTATTATAGTGAGAGGGACAAAATGGTCATTTTACACCCTAATGATTTTCCAATTTTTCCCTCATTAGTAAAAAATTCTTCCAAATTCTTCTCCTTACAACCGTCCACTATGTTCTAGAATGCATGCAAAACAATTAAAATCAAAATAAGCGTGCAAACATAATCATTTTCCACCTCACAAGATGACCAATGCATGTGTTTCCTTCTTTCTCTAGTTTAACCAATATTACACTCAAGGAGTATGCTATCTTGCACCCCACATGCTAACCTACACAAACCATAGATTTCACCCAACTCTCTCTTCATTTCAGCCAGCCATATTGATCCTAGAATGCAAGACAAACTCTATTCAAACCTTAGAAATAAAAGGGGATTTAATGAGTTCAAGGAAAAGAACTGGAATCTTGCATAAATGATGTACTAAAGTGCATGCATGGAGAGCAAATAATTTGGACAGCCTAAAACCTAGTAAACAAAGCTAATATACCCATCACTTACAAGAAGATCTAGTAGTCGTTTGAATAGTTATGATAAGGACTTTAAAGGACTTCAATTTTCAGACTTCTAGGCATAATAATAAGCTAACAAGAGGCTGAATTTCTAGAAATTTAAAGACCTTATAACCGGCCAATGTAAACCAAGAAAAAAGAAGACAAATTAGAGCTATAAACAACTGGGAAACCAAAGATGATGGAATATTTTTGAATCAAAAATTAAGAATAAGGATATAAAATAATAGAAACAGGATAGGGCATCTAATACACTATAAAATAATGTTAAGATACTAGAATCATGAATGTTCATGAAAAACTAGAAAAAAAAGAGGTATAATGAAATAGTTATTAGTGAAAAATCTCTACAATGTTGTAAGACTCTGGAGATTACTAATACTTTGAATCTCCACAAGTCGTAAAGTAATTTAGTTAATCTTGAAGATTTTAATTAATCTTAAAATAAGAGAATTTACCTCATAAAATATGTAACGCGCTAAGAAGTTCCTTAGAACTATTTTTCTTACTCTAATCAAAATAAGTAGGTTATATGGTCGTAAGATGAACTTAAAATAGAGTTTTTATTGATGAAGCAACAATCACACACTTTGATATACTAAGAAAATTCGAATGTTTGATTTTGTAGGACTATAGATACTAAATCTACTTCAACTACAGGTGAGTTCGAAAACTGATACATACCTATTTATAATGCCAAATATCAAGAAACAATGCATTGTTTTACAGGAAAACCATTTTTATACTGTTCTAGTCAGAAAAGACATTAAATCGAAAACCTTCCTATTTCAGAAACACTTTTTATTTATAAAAAGTTTCCATTTTTTGGAAAGATTTATCATGATTGATTAGTAAGTTCCATTATTTATTTATGCATTACTTACATTGGTAAAGCATGGGAGTTTAATTTTATTAGGGTTGCTATTTTTAGAAACTATTAATTTTTTAAAAGGAATATGTTGGAACTTTATTTCTGGTAAGTTTGGGTAAAATATTTTAATACTCGAAATGATTCTTTAAATGTTCTTTGGAAAAAACGTAAGGGATAGAAAGTGAGAAATAAAATAACAAGTACTAAGTATACCAAACTAAAATGGACCAGTAATGCCAATTTGCCAAGCAAATTATTGTGCTGCATACAGCCAGGTAGTAGTGTAAAATGGGCAGGCCCGCTCCGGCCCGTCGCGGGCTGGCCTTAAAACGGGCTGGAAATTTCAAACCCGCGGCCCACGATAGCCAGCCCGCGGGCTTTTACCAAAATGATGTCGTTTTGTAAAAATAAGTAAAATGACGTCGTTTTGATAAAAAAATATATTTTTTAATATTTTAAAAAGATCCAAACGACGTCGTTTTGAGAAAAAAATATTTTTTAATGTTTTGAAAAGATCAAAACGACGTCGTTTTGAGAGGAAAAAATTCAAAAAAAATAAAAAATAAAAAATAAAAACGGGTTAGCCCGCTCCGACCCGCGGGCTAGGCGAAGCAGGCTAAAAAAACCCGCGATTAAACAGGCTTAGACATCCTAAGTCCAAATCCGCTTAATATGGGGCAGCCCGCGGGCCTTGGCCCGTATTGACAGTGATACATGCCCTTCTAAAATACCAATTTGAATCCGATCCTGGACGTACTTTTTGTAGCACGTCCAAGACTGGATGTGATCCTTTGTATTAGATTTTGAATATGTTCAAACGGATCAAATTTAATCTATCTCTGTATTTATTTAAAAAAAAAATTTTAAAATTTTTAAAATTATTAAATCAGATTTAAAATCGAATCTAACAATCAAAAATTGATCCTGGACTTACCGTAAAAAACACGTCCACGACCGAAACCGGACGCCTAAAATACACGTTAGGCCTTGGCGTGCCTATACATTTACAAAGACTGAAAACAGAACACAAACCCAGAAATGGCTGCACTTGCTCGGCTGTCGAGAATAGCCCTAACCACACTGTCCAGCCCGCAACACCGCTGCCCCCTCCACCGCAGCATTGCCACCGAGGCAGTGGCAGCGGAGTCAGCATCTTCAATCAGGAAGATCCCAATAACAGAATCTCCCGATCGGGTGAAATTGGACTATAGAGGGCAGAGGAAGATCATCCCTTTAGGTCAGTGGCTCCCCAAGATTGCTGTGGATGCCTACGTTGCCCCTAATGTTGTCCTCGCCGGTCAGGTTACTGTCTACGACGGCGCCTCCGTCTGGAACGGTGCGGTTCTGCGTGGAGATCTTAATAAGATTACTGTTGGGTTCTGCTCCAATGTGCAAGAAAGGTGTGTCGTTCATGCCGCTTGGAACTCACCTACAGGTTGATCTGTCTTTTCTATTGTACCGTGATTTACTATTAATATTTGCCATTTAATTTCTAATGTTTTGGTTTATTGAAGGGTTTTGGTTACTAATAATTGAAAATACTATATTAATATGCCGGATGAAAGTATGCATAGTATACGATGTACAGCACGGTTCTGGAATAATCTGCAGCTGCAGTTTACGAGATTTGAAATATGACTTTATTGGAGGAATTCCAGACTTCTAGATCATGCAATGTACATAAGGTTTGGTGTGTTGGTTGATTTCTGAGAAGTTTTGGGAATTTATTGGTCGAGACCTGTTGTGTTGAACAGACATAAAGATAATTCACCTCCGTTGATTAAGAAATATAAATAAATAATTAATAAAGATAAGTAAAATGAAAGGGAAACCTAATGAATTGTCTGGAAATTAGCAGGAAAATTTATCTTAAACTACTAGCCAAAGTCTTAATTGCAGGTACAGTTTTAGATAGTTTTTAGTGAATATATATTGCATACAAAGGGTAATGTGTCTGTTAGGTAAGACCCTTTTTTAGAGGGCTTAATAATGCCAAGCCCTTTGCAAATTGATGAATGTCTTTGGTTTATTTATAACTCAAGAAAGAATTTTGGATAGTTATTAACTTATCATTGATAGTTTATTTTTAGTTAATTAAGAATTTCTGTATAAGCTGACCCGTTCATACAAACAAAAGCAGTCTATGTGTTGTCAATATGATGACTAAAGATGTTACAATCTTTTAGCTGATGCAGAAGGCTTGCAGTTCCAGCAACATAAAAGTAATTGAGTTGGTGAAAAGCACTTGATTTTGCAGAAGATTTACACTTAAAAATTTCCTAATCTTTCATGCCTGTTTTGGGGATCAGTCTGTTGCTGGCAATGACTATTGCTAGGATATATTTGCTATTGTGCGAGATCAATCAATCAAAAAAGAAAAAGGAAGACAAAAATCCTTCAATTCTTCAAGATGTTCATCTTGGGGTAAAGCAATACATGCTCAGAAAACTTTGACATTTGCAAGCTAGCCATGCTAATTATTTTCTGGTTCTATTTTGTTTCTAATTAAAGAGGAGAAGAGATGCTACAATACATTTATATGCCATCCTGAAATTCTTAATCTTTTACCTCCCATTTTGATAGTTCTCTATGTAGTCTGAAAACTATATTTATTTGTTTAAATTGGTTAAGTATGGAAAGGGGACAAAAGCTACTCTCTAGCCTAGAAGAGCGAGTTTTGAACTTTCAAAATAGTTCTATACTTTGATTGGAACTTGTTCCACGAGCCGATTCCTTTTTTGGTCTGACAAAGTCAACATGTTGCCATAATATTTTTACAAAATGCAAATTTCTTTTGATCTTTTAGCTGATGGCTAACCTTTTTAATTTGTTTTAGTCTGCAGATATTTGTCAAAAGATCTAGTCGGTGCTAGTTTGCAGAAATTGCTTATTGATACTTTTTACTGTTATAAATATGATTCTAATGTTTCTAGAAAATATGCTTTTGCTCAAAGGTTAATCTCATATTAAATATCTTTTTGTGTTGCACGAGAACCTTTCTGTTGCTATTACTTCTTCAATGTAATGCTAGATATCTCTTAGACAATATTTTATCTTATATCCCTTGATTGCCTCATTAATCTGCTAATCAAGAAATAGAATTATGGAAACAAATTCAATTGTCCTATACTAGAGCAGAGTAGGAATCTCGTCTTGCTGTAGCCATCATTCATGTATCTTGTCTTGTATTAGTACTATGTTCATGTTATTAGGGTTCTACTAGTAGTAAAACCAGTTTTCAGAATTCTCTAGATCATGATAGATTTGTTTACAGTAAGGTTTACCTACAGCCTTTTTGGTGAAGATTTCCACCCTTAAGGCTTTTAGTATTCAAGTGTACCCGGTGTCAATTTTTCTTGAACTTGAATTAGTCCTGATTCTAGGGGTGTGATCAGTGTACGTCAAAACCAAAGTTTTGGTTGGAAGATGAATTGCGTTGTTTGTCGAGGTTTTGCCTCTTTTCTTCTGTTGGCTGTCTGAAATCTCTCCTTTGCTTTCTCCTTTATTTTTATTCTTCTAACTGTCTGGCACATATTCCTTCAAATATCCATCACTTCTTCCAAATAGGAGCAGTATTTTATCAGCCATAACTAAATTCAATGGTTGCTTAAGTAAATTAATGAAAGATCTTATTCTATATTAAGACCAAATTCGATAAACACCTTGCTATTCTAGGATTCTCTTCAAAAGAACAGTATATTGCTTTAAAATAGAATTCCAAAGAATAAAAATTACTCGTTGAACGTTTCATTTTTTTGACAATGATGCAAAACATGGTCAAATCAAGTTTCTTTCAGAGGCGGAGAAATGATGCAACAGATGAGAAGTTTTTGGTGTGTCTTTGCTAATTGTGAAGTCCTTTCTTTAGTCTAGACTTGTTTCTAAAGCTGGTCGTGCCTTCCTGTTTCTGTTTGCAGTAGGATTCGATTACTCTTTAGGTTATGATAGGTTAAATTTGCTAGGTTTTGTTACAGAATCTGTTATAGTTTTTGGTCAAATATTTCAAGTCTAAGTTGCTTAGGATTGAAGTTACGTTGCTTTGAAATAGTTTTGGATTTTGGTTTTGATGCATATATAGTTATGATAACTACTCTAGATGGGTGCTCGCTCTTGAGTGTTAGACAATGATGCCACCCATCCTTTTCATGAAAACATGATTGGAATACCAAATGAAAAAAAAAAGGTCCCACTTATCAAATCTGATCTTAATATGGAATGCAATCTGTTATTTATTTATTTAACCAAACCTTGAAATCAAAATTTCTTAATATTAGGAGCTTTTAAAATTCGAGCTCCCTTCAGGTAACAAGATGGACTGAAATGTTCATATTTGTATCCTTTACATAACATAACATACTGCCTGCAGCACACCCTCAAAAGTGCAAATTCAGTTAAATCTTCCAAGAATTATAATGCGTATATCAAGAAGGCGTTGTCTTAATTAGTTCTTTGATGTATGAAACTGGCAAAATGCCTTGTGGATAACACTGGTGTCATCATTTGGCCTTGTACGTCAAGAGAGACAGGGGGCCTTTTCTGCAAATATCTTTGGTAAGGATAGTTTTCTTGCAGTATTTCTTTGTTCACTAACAAGTATCTATGTTTGGGTTTTCTTGATAAAAGAAAAACTTTTTATTCTTTTCTTTAACTTGGTACAAAAATATAGAAGCTGTAACATCTATAGGAAATTTAATAATGACCCCTAACATTCACTTCGCTTATCCTTAAAATGACTCAAAAGGGCTCAAATTGTCCCTTATTTTGTTCTTTATTGATTATTGATATTACCCACAGAAGATGATCAGCATATAAGACTTAATGAAGTTGAACCAGTAGTTCGAACAATACGGTTAAATAACTTTACAATGTCAACCACCGATAGGTACCTTTTGGCAAGAGCTTTCCTTAGTTATGTGAATCTCACTATTAGGATTTCAAACCAGTGATATCTTAATATAAAGAGCAAAATGTTGGTGTGTTTCTTTTATTCCATGTGCATTAACTATTTGGATTAGGTTGCTTCCCAAGTTTGATTGAGAGGGAACTTCTGATTGTCATACGACTTATTAGAGGATCCAGTCTGTTTTCTAAAATTTTCAACTGTTTTTTCTTTTGAATGTTTCTTTAAGTTTAACAGGAAAAGTTTTGTGCATTGGGGATAAGAACTAAACAAAGTTGAATTTGGAGAATATAAGGAAGAGGTAATTTTGTGAACCAGACATGGATCTACTATATATTTCACAGTATACTAGTTGGAGACAGATGTTTTGGTTTGATTCTCTCATGGGTTGGATTACCGGGGAGTTCCTCTAAAGATAAGCACCCTAGTGTTTTTATAAACTAGGGGTTATTATGTGGGACTTATCTGAAGCCACTAACTTTTCAATCTATTCCTCTTTATTCTAGTTGCTGCTTCTGAAGATTGATGTTTGCAGAATATCTTGTTTTTCATTTATTTAATTTCTTCCTTTCACTGATGCATACAGTCGGCCCTAGTCCAAAAAGAAGATAAGAGAATAAAGATTTTTACCAGCTGAATTTTGGGCATAGTGAATTCCAATTTTAGGTTATAGTTTATGGCTTGATGTTCAATTGAGAATGCTAGGTGTATAAGAAAATCTTCTGGCTTGCCATATGAGATACTTTGACTTCCTGGTCCAGATTTGGGTTGTATGCCCATATTTTGAGGTTCCTTATTTAAATCAATAAGCAATGCTTGAGGAACTGGTAGAAAAAGAAGAGTGTTGGGATGGGGTGGGGGTGTGGTTGAAGCAGAAAAGACTTAAAAAGAGAACCAAAATGACCAGTAATGCTTAAAAGGCTCGGAACATATTAAATCAATAATACATTTAACCTCTTGTTTTGTATCTTAGCCCTTGAGATGATTTTTCTTTTCCTTGTTGTTTTAACAATTTCTTTTTCATGGATAGCAGATACTTTGAACTGCATATGATCTCACTGTTATTAATGCAGTTTCTTTGTGGTGTTACTTTATTTATTTTGTTTGGATCTGGTCAGGAATCTCAGTTTGTATTTCTCCATTTGTCTATTGTGTGTTTCACACTATTTATCAAATGATAAGAACATTTTGCCGGAGATTGAATCGCTTAAACAATGTCTTGTCAACAGGATTGCCGGCCCAGACGTCCATTGAAAGGTTTGTGACTATTGGTGCCTATAGTCTCTTGCGATCCTGCACAATTGAGCCGGAATGCATCATTGGTCAGCATTCCATCCTTATGGAAGGTTCTCTGGTGGAGACGCACTCTATTCTAGAAGCTGGATCTGTTGTTCCTCCTGGGAGGAGAATACCAAGCGGTGAGCTTTGGGCTGGCAATCCTGCAAGGTTTGTCCGGACTTTGACCCATGAGGAGACACTAGAGATCCCTAAACTTGCTGTTGCTATAAATGATCTTAGCAAAAGCCATTTCTCTGAGTTCCTACCTTACTCAACCGTGTATTTGGAAGTTGAGAAGATGAAGAAATCACTTGGTATTTCAGTTTGATGTATTTCATTCTCCCTGTTATATTTGACTGTTAAACATGGAAAAGAAATAAGCATACTGTATGAAACATGATGTTGTAAAAGTTCCTCTGTTCTTTTTATGCTTTTGCCGAGCTGTTCCCATGACTGGCAAATTTTTTGAGATCTTTGGCCTTCTGAAGATGTTATGAGCTCCGATATTACCGAAACCATGAGATAATTTAAGTTCTTACATGGATCATAGGGACGATTTGAATATGTTGTGCCGGAATGGGGTGGGCATATGAGCTTCTTCTGGGAAAAATACACCAATAAGTATTGAGGATGTGGATGATGACATTTGTTTTTTTCTTTTCCTTTTAATCAAATGGCACAGGTCCCAGATTCTATTTTGGTAAATAGACTTTATTTATCAGTAATAGAAGGATTTAGCTAGTATAGGGGATTGATTTGGGATACATAATATCCATTTCAGAAAGGTGATTGTTGATTTTTTTTTTTTTTTGAGGGGAGGGGTTGGGGTGGGGGGCAGGGGCAGGGGCAGAGGCAGGGGCAGGGGGCAGGGGCAGGGGCAGAGCCAGGGGCAGGGGGCAGGGGGCAGGGGGCAGGGGGCAGGGGCAGGGGGAGCATAAAAATAACAAAGAATCTTTATTGTGCTGTACCCTTTCTTAGCTAACAAGTAAGCCACTTGGTTTGCCTGCCAAAATACACGAGGGTTGCATTTAGGTACACCAGGCATTTGTAGTCAATAATAAGGTTAGTATAATATTTATTGTTCTTTTTTTTTCTGATCAAGAGGTAAATATATATTGATTAAAAAAAGTGTACAAAATACACCGTGCAATTATACAACCCGAACAAAAACACTCGACGACAGGATATCAAGACCTTATTACAATAAGGCCTAAGGCAATTGTCAAACTACAATAAGATGCTTTAATGCAAATGCATGCTGCCAGAGCCTGTTGAGTCAAAACTTGCAAATCATTTGAACCATTGATGCCTTTCTGTTTGTTGCTAGGCTCGACTTGACTAGGGACTGTTAAGCAACCAAATTTGCTTTTCTACTTGCTTCTTGTGACAACTCCGATTTGGCACTTAGCTGTTCGTTGGTTCATCCCACCCTGCCTTGTAGGCATTTCAGCAACAATGCTACTGTTCCTAGCTTGTGGTTGAATGGAAGTACTGCCATTGTCAGCTTTGGAGGCCTCAGCACTTGAATTGCAACTCATTCTATATCGTTCAGATTGGTTGCTAACTCCAATTGCCTTAGGCACTGCCTTTGTTGTCTTAGTCTTGTGCCGTCCAGGCTAGGTCACCACTCTAGTTTTCAGTCAGTTTGTTGTCTCTTATCAGGCCCTATTAGTTTGGACTTGGTTTCCTACATCGTCAATTTGTCGGTAATCCCACAATTGCTTGCTAAGTGACCAAATTCAGAACAAACTAAGCAGAACCTAAGTTTATGCACAAAAATAACTTGTTGCTTTAGGGATTTTCTATTTGGAAACTAAACAGAGAACAAACGTGTTAACGAAATAGAAGCATCCATTTCCACCGATACTCTTGCATAAGAAATCATTTCCTTGGAAGATGTCATGTCGTCAGTAGTAACTGGTATCTTGACTCGAAGAACTATCTTGCCCAAGGCCTCGAATTCCTACATTTCAAGGGCAGTCCAGGTAGTTTCACACAAATTGGAACTTGCTTAAATGCTGGATCATCAAACTTAAAGTAATGTGGCAAGGTCTTCGAAAGAAGGGGACGTCAAAAGACAGAATAAAGCCCACCTTTCACAACCTTTTGTCTATCCTTGTCAGAACCAAACTTAAAAACCAGCCATCTACTTTGGGGGCGTGATATATTTGTGCTCAACTTTCAAGGAATTGCAAAGTTTGAGAAGAGCTACTTAAGGCAAAAATCCATGCCGTTTTAACATTGTCAACGTCTCGATAGCCAGAGACTAGTTGTTTCGGTTGGCGCTCAAATGGGGAAGAGACTACCCCAAAGAACTATCTTGAAAGAGACAGCTCCATAATGCCTTAGCAGCATGTGATTTGTCACTTGAGCAAGAGGAGAATGTATCTTCTTTTCCTAGTGTTCTTGATTGACCTTTGAATTGTGACTGTCTTCAAAAATACCTTCTAGTAGCTAAGCAGCCAATGGAGTAAAAACCTTCTTCAGTTGGCGAGAGTGGAACTTTAGTAGAAATGTAATTTTCCTTGGAGGAATCTTGTATATTCTATTTGTTATAATTCTTCTTTGCCATTCCAAATTCAAAATTTATACAGAAAAGTGCTTGAAAAGTGGTAAAAAAAAGGCTATTGACTAGTTTGAAATTCAAAATTTGAACGTAAAAAAGGTGGGAAACAGAAACTGGGAAGGAGCTTCAAACTTTTGCAAGATCAAAGGCACTAAACTAGCTTGAATTTCTCCAGGAACAGTCAAGAACTAGCAAGAATAGGTTTTTGCAGTGTAATAGAAACGATCAGAAATTGAATGGAACTGAACATAGACTTGAACGAACTAGCTAAATAGTTGGGAAGCTAGCTTCCATTTGCTAAGAAATGTTTGAGAGAGCTTAAAATTCTGACCCACAACATTGCCACCTCAAGAACTCAAGGAAACAAAGCCGAAATCACTGCGAAATTTGTGAAAAAGAAATAGAAATGGAGGTTTCTGTGTGAATCCAACCTTCTTATCTATTAAGACAAAAAGGCATCCAAAGAAATCCAAGGAAGGATTCTATCCTAGCAAGAAGTGACCTAGAGTTTCTCTCTCTAACTTCTTTTATTGCTGTTTATTCTAGACATATGTATGACAATCTTGGAAGGAAGAATTTTTGTGCTAGTTGAGCATAAAGTTATGGCTTTTGTGCAACATGGAAAGAATCCTAATCAATATCATCTTTGCAGTTCTATTCTAGGAATATAATTCTTTGTGTTCAATAATGGTTGAGCAAGCACTAAGGCTGTATTTTCATTTGATGAAAGGAAAAATGGATTTAAAACGATAAACTCTAGAGTTTCCATGGAAACACCTTTGCCTACTATGTTTCTGGAATGATAATTCTTCTCATTCAACAATGGCTAAACAAGCACTATGGCTGTATTTTCATTTGATAGAAGGAAAAAAGGATTTAAAACGATCAACTATGGATTTGTCATAAAAACACCCGTCTATATGTGTCTGACAAAAAATCACAGAAAGATATTAAAAAAAACTTTCAATTACTCATTTTTCAACTCAAAAGAAGCACATAAATGAATAACTTGTAATGACAAACCACAATCTTTGCTCTAATACCATGAAAAGAATTGATGATGAACCTAACTAACTAGAGTTGCTTAAGAACTAGAAACTTTAGTGAGAGAAAGTAAAGAAAATAACTAGCTCTGAGAGAAGAAGAAATTTTATCATTAAGTCTGCAACATGTACAAGTGTAACACACACACACACAAGTTTTTTGCTTTCTAAGATAATGTACTTTTATTTTTTGTCATATTAGAGAGTGAAAGACATATCTTTGAAAATTACTTTATCTTTCTGCTACTTTTCAAACTCTATTTATTTGGTTATATTCATTCTAAGTTATTTTATCCTACACAGACCATCAATACGATGATCTTTCTATGCAGTCATTTTTTGTTTTATGCCACATGTATTACTTCTATGATATTAAAAAATAATTTTCTTTTGTCTAACATTCATATTTTATACTTTGTAGTTGGTTTAGTTCAAAATTTTACAGTCATTTGGGTAAATCTTGTTAGACGTCATGCCTTAATTTTTCCACAAACCAGTTGTTGGAGCTTTAGCGACATACATTGCTAGTCTATTGAATTGCAATTGGTTTTGTTGGAAAGAAAATGCTTTATTTCTTGAATCTTTAGTTCTTCAATTCTTCTGTGGTCAACATATCTTCAGTTTCAACTGTTGACATTTTCTAGTCATATAATATGCTCCACAAAACCGCAAAAGAGTACTTAGCAATACAACCATAGATACTTTTTCTTCCTACATTTGCTTGGTGATTCATGGGAGCTGACGGAATTATTAGAAATGGTCATTTTAATTTTTTGCCTTTGAGATTGAATACCTTGATAAAGCTAGGACTATCAATTCGAATAATTGTCTACAATGGGTGCATTCTTTTAGAATTCTAGTTCTTATGAAATTGTAGGGAAACATCAATCCAGTTACAGTGTTGATAGTATTCCTTTCAATATGTACTAAATGGATCCTCAACATTTAGATGGACTTTGTTGTTGATCTAATGGTTGGAAGCTCACACATAATGAATGATCTCTTCAATATATATTTTTTTACCGCTGATATCTTTTTCATGCCAGCAACTCAGTGCCACCTCATTCTCCTACTCCTATTGTATTAGGAGCCCTAGTGCATGCGTGCGTGCTGCTTCTACTACCTTGCATGCATGCTGGTCAAGAGCTTCCAACCAGAGTTGCTTCCAGCATGCAACCAAAGTTGCTTCTATGTCTTACTACCTTTTAGGCCACGGGTCGCTAGTGGAAGCCATCTTCTCTGTAGATATTATTGTTTCTTGTATAGTTTCTCTTTGTGAAGCTTAGGTCTCCATTTAGATTGCATATTGGAGTACCTTGCGGGCTAGCTTCAAATACCATTCCTATAGCAGCACATGAAAAACTGCGATGCAACAAGCCAACAACATGAGTAATGTGGTAAGTTTAGGTCTCCTTTTCCAAACCTCAAAGAATGTGCTCTTCAACATCTCATGAAGTAACTGTTGGGGGAGGTTGAGAAAGTGTCTCTGTTAGATGAACAATCTAGCAAAAGAGCATGAGATAGATGGGCCATAAAAAGCTTTCACTATATTTGCATCCATATATTGTTCTACCTTCATGGGCTGCAAGTTGCTAGTGGAAGCTATCTCTTCCACATAGATCGTCGTTTCTTGCATCCTTTCTTTTTGTGATGCTTGGGCCTATCATACTAAAACAATCTTATACTTCCTAATCACTAAGGACAAGAAAGAGGAAAGCCATAGGTGTAAACAAGTAACATCTATTACTATTATGTTAGTCATGCTAGGTAAGATAGAAAAAGAAAGCAATACAATCATCGCATTGCAAAATATGACGGTAATTTGTAAAAGATGTAGTGACTCTATGCGACTATGAGTAAAGTAACTAAGGTTTTGAAGACATGGCATAGCCCAAAGCATAGGACACCAGAGGCAGTAAGCTTAGTCTTTCCCTAGGTAATAGCCCCCTTCTTGTTGCCCTTGTTTCCTAGAATCAGGACTTGGAAGGTTTTGAAAAGGTTTCCATGGAATAGGTGTTGTCTCCACCATAGCACTTCTTCTTACTAAATGCTGTATAAGTGGCACTGCTCTAATTGATTAACCAACATCAAAATGATGTATACAATACAAACTTTGGATTGCCTAGCATGATAGGTGAGAAACTCCTAAAAATACAGAAACATAAAAAGAAAAAGAAAAAAAAGGTGCTTTTAACCAAAAAGAGAAAGAAGGGTGAATCCTTCCCACTAAATATAAAAAGTACACTTAGAGAAGTGTAGGTAGGATAAGCAACTACAGCTAAGAACTATAGGATAATTTGCACGTGCCTATAACTTTGCATCTATACACTTACTAATACATTGTATAGTATACAAATTAAATTGCACCACATCGCTGGACTAAGAAAAAATAATATCCTTGGGCTAACATGGTTTCACGTAGTGCAATTTAATTGATGTTGAAATACCTAAGACAGGGGAGGGGGGTGAATTGGGTACTTGACTAATTTTCACAAATAAATTCCTTTTACAATTCTAAGCAAAATTAGATTGTATGTGCTTGGTTTAATGAGAGATAAGTCAATTAATAGCAAAACAATAAACCAATGTAAGATCAATAAATACAAGCAATTTATAGTGGTTTGATCTCTTCAAGATCTAAGTCAACTACCTTAAGTCTACACTTAAGGATTTCAAACAATCTACTACATACTCAAGTTTACAAATTACATAAGAGGCTCACCACACAATGGTTCTGTACTCACAACCTCTTTAGCAATTCTATAAACAAGTTTCACCCTACCAAAGGATTTTATATCTATAAACAATCTTGAATCAATATCTCAAGGATCAAACTTATCCAAAGGGTTTTATGTTCTCAAGATAACCTTGCAATGAGCTAGTAGAAAACACAATTGAAAGAGGACAGGAGAATATGTACGATGTTACCACTTTGTTGGTAGATGATTATACAATGTTGTACCTTCACACTTTGTTGTCTTTGGAATCTTGAACGATCAATTGAAAGCACAAGACAAAAAAGAGCTTTAATGTTTTCTAAAGACTTTGGAATGTTTAGAGTTCTTGGAGATTCAAAACTTGCAAAAAATCTGAAGTTTATATCTTTTATACATTTGAAAAATCAAATGCAATAGCTATAAAAAGGCTAGTTTCAGAGAAGTTCGGACGTTCGAACTTTCTGCCATACGTCCTAACTTTCGTCCGAACTTCACTGTGCCAAGCTGTTTGGAAAAGTTCGGACGTCCGAACTTTTCCTTATGCGTCAGAACATTCGTTCGAAATTTCCTGGAAAAACAGTGACCATGCTATCAGAGAAAGTTTGGACGTCCAAACTTTACTCCATGGGTCCGAACTTGCGTTCGAATTTCTTTGGAAGCACAGTGATCATTTTCAAAGTTTAGACGTCCAAACTTGCATCCAAACTTATCAAATTTTGTCAAATCATTTAAAAATCATCCTTAATAATATTGAAATCATTTTGCATAAATAGATAAGTCATTTAAGCACTTTTTAACACAAAAACCGTTACCAAAACATTTTAATCATCCAAAGTTTTCTTAAGATCATTTTAAACTTCAAAAACACGTTTGTTATCAAAGAGTTCATTCAAAACCATTTCAAAAACAAGTTTTGTGCTCTCTTATGCATTCAACTAATTCCAAGACATACAAGTGTAGAGTTTACAGAAAAATATACCTATTTAGCATATGAACCCTACACTCTCAGTCTTCAATGCCTTCAATCATCTTGAACATACTCTTCAATCTTCAATCACTTTTGGCATAATTGAGTTGTTCTTGCATTGTGACTCCAAGGCAATAAGACTTCATGCTTCTCAATCCATCAATCCTATCACTCAACATACAAGCACATTAGTCCTCATCAATGTTTGCCATTATTCAAAATTAATCATAACTACATGATTTGCCTTTAGGGCTAACGATCTCCCCCTTTTTGATGATGACAAACTTTGATGCAAAATGTGATGGATTTAAACAATGTAGTAGAAGGAAGCATTGATGTCAATGATAGATAATAACCAATTTAGCACATTGATATACAAAAGGCTCAATATGAGCCTATGACCCAACCAGCCTTCATGTACCTCCTTCCTTCCAATAAAGATAGAAGACATAGCATTTAAGCATTTACAAAGCTTCTAAGAAAGGTTTTAAAGGTCAGACAAGGTTAACAATGCCCCCCCATAGATTGTGCTCATTTTTTAACAAATTTGGACTTGAGATACTAAGCATTCGAATTCTGACATATCAAGTCCAAACAATAAAATAAGTGAAATGAAAGCTGCAAACTTTGTAAATAAGCTTTCCTAAGGTTGTTCAAGCATATTAGAAGAGATTAATACAGATTTGAATCAATTTGAACAACAAAAGAGCACTTTTTGGCAACAAAATGTGAATGCATCAAAATTTCAGAACATGCATCCGAACTTTAAAATTTCAAGTCCAAACTTTAAAATATGTGTGATGAAGGCTGTAATATTTGAAAATAAGCCTATCTAAGATTGTTAAAATATGATAGGAAGGATTAACACAGTTTTCAAACAATTTGAACAATAGAAAAATTATTTTTGGCAAGAAGGTTTGGATGCGTCTGAACTTTTGGTTTCATTCGAACTTTAAGTTCAAACTTATGAACTACTCATTCAGTTTAAGTTTCAAATAAATAAATACAACCAAATATTCAAATTATCAGCACACAATGCCACATATGACACAATGCCATATATTGCCACACATTCTTGTACAATTAAAATTAAATTCTTTCTACCCCTTTTGTCATCAGTCAAAGATGGGAATATAAAAATGAGACTTATATGCAACTATAGCATAATTCTGTAATATGAGAAGAAGCTCTCAACACCGAGGTTTCATCATTGAGCTTCATGAAAAAACTATTACATAAGCTACATGAGAATAGTAATAAAATGCAGAAATTCAAAGAAGTAAACAGACACATTGCATAAACCAGTAAGTGTTCATAAGTCATATTAAGCCAAAAAAAAAAATTAGAGATGAGAGTGAAGATGCGCTCAGTCTTTGGATGTTGATGGAGAGTCCTTTCTTGGTTTCTTTTTGACAGCAATATGTTTGACTCTTTCATGGCTGAATGTTGGATTTGATGGAGTTGTTATAGCAGTCTTGCAATTTGACCTCCTTCTTAGCTGATTCCAGCTTGTTGCAATCCTTGATCTCCTTTCTGTGATTCCATGACCTGCTCATTGCCATCCCCTTGATCACCATCATTTTCATCATCTTCATCATTATCACTATTGCCGCCTTCTTCATTTTTTTTGTTATCTTCATCATTCTCATCATCCTTTTCCTCTTGAGTTCTAGAATGCCCTTCACCACTTTGAGGATTTCTTATCAATATTTCGTCAATGTGCTTCACTCTATTCTCTAAACTGTCCAGTTTTCCAAGCACCATAGGAGCAAACGTTTCAAACAATTTATACATTTTCTCCATCTCTTTCATGTGGTTGTTTAGTGCTTCTTGGATTTTATCTCCTCTTGAAATCTCTTTAGCACTAGGTCCTTCTCCAACATTAGGATGTGATTGAGAAGTTGGCTATTCTTCAAAGAGTCTTCTTTTGGAGGGAGGTTGCCCCCCCTTGCATGTTGAATCATGCCTTCTCTTAGTTTCATTTCTCTTGCCCATGCTTCTGCCTCTTGTTCTTCTTCTTCTTCGGTTTCCTCAGTTTCAATTCTCCTTGGAGGGGTTTCTCTTCTAGTTCTCCACACTCTCTCATTATCAAGAGTCAATTGCATTCTTGTGAGAGAGTCATTTGTATAAATTTGTCATCTTTTAAAATTTGTCCTCTAACAGGAAGTTTGAGTCGAAAATGTTTGAAAAATCTTGTCAAAAGTCTTCCATATGTTAAAGCCTTGTTATCAGTCTTTCTAGCCCCAAACATATGCTTCAATGCCATGTATCCAAAATTCAATCTCCTATGCTTATGCAAAGCAAGCATAATCACCATATGAATGTTCCCCACAAATGTTTTGTGACCAAAGTTAGGAATAATCATGGTTGTTATCATATGATGCATAACTCTTCCCCTTGCATCTAAAACCTTGATCTCCCTTTCCTTAATGGTCCTAAACTCTCTACCATTGGGGAAGGCCTCTTCAAATCTTACATTTGTGAATAACTCTCTAATGTAGCAATCTTGCCCCATAGAATAATACTTTGCTCCACTATCACTTACTCCACAGATTATATTCACCAATGCATCATTGAATTCAAAATCTATTTGAGATACTCCAGAGGAATACCATTGATTAACATATTCTATTTTTTCTTCTTTTAGATTGGCGTAGAATTCATATACAAGAGAGGGATAGTATTCTTCATCAATAGTCAATAAGTTTTTCCAACCAATATCATCAAAAGGAGATAGGACATTACCCATATTTGTGAGTTTGTCGAAATCTACTCTGCTTCTAGAGATGATTTTCCTTGATTTATTGTTCCAATCTTCAAACTCTGATGCAGCCTTGACAGAGACAAATTTATCTGCTCCAGATGATGATTGTGGAACCCTAATCCTCCTCGGTTCATTGAGAATTCGTCCTCCTTCACTGTCCTTTGCTTTCCCCTTTCCTTTCTCAATGTTTGCTCCCTTTGTTGTCACCATGATGATTTTATAATGAAAAGCAGTGAAATCTGAGAAATATTTAGGGTTTGGAGTTCAAAAATCTGAGTGCTTTGATGTGAAAATGGTGAAATTTCAGAATGATTTTGGTTGGGACGCGAATGGGTAGAGAGAGGTTTGAAATGAGAGAGAATTTGGATGAATAAAATGTGAGTAACAGCTATTTTGGTTTCTTAAAAACCGTTGTAACCGCAAAGTTCGAACGACCAAACTTTTTGGTCTACATCTGAACATGCGTCCGAACTTCTCTGTTTCTCCAGTTTCAGAAAGTTCGGACATCAGAACTTTCTGTCATGCGTCTGAACATGCGTCAGAACTTTTCTGTCCAGAATTTTCTGACAAAGTTTGGACGATCCATTTTTACTCAATGCATCCAAATTTTTCTTGCTTTTGCCACACTTAAACAAACACATTAGTAATTGAATATTTAAATTCCTAAAAGCCTTCTTAGATAGTTGAACCTTTCCTCAGCCAAAGGCTTGGTAAATATATCAGCAATTTAATCATTTGTGTTCACATATTCCAAGTATATATCCTTTTAGCAACATGATCACGAATAAAATGATGCTTAATCTCTATATGCTTTGTTTTATAATGTTGAATGGGATTTATGCTCAAATTGATGGAACTAGTATTATCACATAGAATAGGTATACAATTAAATTTAAGACTATACTCAAGTAGAGTATGTTACATCCATAATATTTGAGCACAACTACCAGCTGTAATATATTCAGCTTCAGCACTAGACAAAGACACACATGTCTGTTTTTTCACTATACCATGACACAAGACAACTACCAAGAAATTGTATCAATCAAATAACAAAAAAATACGTTTGACAGAAACTAGATGAGATTCTTTAGGACAAGATTGAAATCTAGCACATAGCACACAACAAACATAATATCAGGTCTACTTGCTGTGAGATAGAGTAAACTTCCACTCATACCTCTGTATGATTTTTCATCAACATTTTTACCTTTTTCATCTTTGTCAAGTTTAGTTGATGAACTCATTGGAGTACCTATCCCTTTTGCTTGATCCATTCCAAATCTTTTCAAAAGCTCCTTGGTATACTTTGCTTGATTTATGAAGACTGCATCCTTAGTTTGCTTAATTTACAGCCCAAGAAAGAAATTCAGTTCTCCCATCATGCTCATTTCAAATTCATTTTGCATAGATTTGGGGCAAATTTATCACAAAGAGATGTGTTGGTGGCACCAAAAATAATATCATCAACATAAATTTGCATAAGTAAAATATCATTACTACTGGATGTTTTTATAAAAAGAGTTGTGTCCACCTTTCCTTTTGCAAATCCTTTTGAAAGAAGAAATCCACTCAATCTTTCATACCAAGCTCTTGGGGCTTGTTTCAATCCATATAGAGCTTTGGTTAACTTAAAAACATGATTAGGAAACTTTTCATGAACAAAATCGGGAGGTTGTTCTACATATACCTCTTTTTCAATAAAACCATTTAGAAAAGCACTTTTGACATTCATTTGAAATAGCTTAAATCCTTTAAAACAAGCAAAAGCCAAAAGTATTCTTATGAATTCCGATTTGGCTATTGGAGCAAAAGTCTCATCATAATCAATGCCTTCTTCTTGGTTGAAGCCTTGAGCAACAAGACTAGCCTTATTTCTAACAACTTCTCCTAGTTCATTTAATTTGTTTCTAAAAACCCATTTTGTACCAATAATGGAATGATCATGAGGTCTTGGAACAAGAGTCCAAACCTTGTTTCTTTCAAACTGATTTAACTCCTCTTCCATAGCAATAATTCAGAAATTATCACACAATGCATTATCTATATTTTTAGGTTCAATGTGAGATAAAAGAGCAAAATTATCAATAAAATACCGCCTTGTTTTAACTCCTTGAGAGACATCACCAATGATTTGCTCCTTAGGATGGCCTCTTGCATATGTTAGATCCTTTGGAAACTCTTGATCATTGCTTGGTTGACCATCTTATTCTTGCTCCATTATTTCTTCTTCTTTGGCATGTTCTTCCAATGTGGGTACTTGATGATGAGTTTGATTTTCAATCATTGAGGAACCTGCATCATCTTCATTTCTTCTTTTAAGGTAAATGTTAGATTCATCAAAGGTTACATGTATGGTTTCTTCAACACATAATGTTCTTTTGTTATAAACTCTATATGCCTTTTTATTTGAAGAATAACCAAGAAATACACCTTCATCTAATTTTCTATCAAACTTTCCTAGATTGTCACTAGTGTTTAAGATAAAGCACTTACAACCAAAAACCTTAAAGTAGACAATTGAAGGAGTTTTATCAAATAGAAGTTCAAAAGGTGATTTTCTTATAAAAGGTATTAATAAAACTCTATTCATTACACATCAAGCAGTATTTACAGCTTCATCTCAAAAGTATTTTGGCATGGAATTTTCACAAAGCATTGATCTAGCCATCTCTTGTAAAGTTTTGTTTTTCCTATCAACAACACCATTTTGTTGAGGCGTTTTAGCAATTGAGAAATTGTGAGTAATACCATATTCATCACAAAATTTTGTAAAGTCTTGATTGCAAAAATTCTCTTCCATTGTCACTTCTAATAGAAATCAATTTATATTCAAGAGATGCTTGAACCTTTTTGAAAAGTTTTTCAAATTCATGAAACGTTTCATCCTTTCGAGCTAAGAAAATCACCCAAGTAAATCTTGAAAAATCATCAACAATCACATGAGCATATCTTTTACCATCAAGACTA
The DNA here is from genome assembly GCA_030512225.1 of Rauvolfia tetraphylla. Lineage (NCBI taxonomy): Eukaryota > Viridiplantae > Streptophyta > Magnoliopsida > Gentianales > Apocynaceae > Rauvolfia > Rauvolfia tetraphylla. The sequence continues at coordinate 2,013,166 of JAJQKT010000019.1, forward strand.
GTGGTTCTCATAGGTCCAAATAAGTCCATGTGAACTAGTTCAAGAGGTTTTGAAGTAGAGACCATTTTCTTTGGTTTAAAAGATGTTTTTGATTATTTTCCATATTGACAAGCATCACAAAGACGGGTTTTATCAAAATGCATTTTGGGTAATCCTCTAACTAGCTGTTGTGTAGAAAGTTTATTCAATAAATTCATACTTACATGTCCTAATCTTCTGCCATAAAAGTCCATCATTATCATGAATGACAAGACATTTTATATTATTAGTGATAAGTTCGTCAAGATACAACACATATACATTTCCAACTCTCTTAGCAACAAAGATGGTTTTGTTACATGCACTATCAAGAATAGTACAAGTATCACATTTAAATTCTACTTTACATCCATTGTCACATAATTGACTAATGCTAAGTAAATTATACTTCAAACCATCAATAAGTAATACTTGCTTACTAAGAGGGAAAGAGCCTTTACCAATGTTACCTATTCCAAGCATTTTTTCTTTCTTCTTGTCACCAAATGTGACAAAACCTTCACTTGTTGCTTGAAGCTCACTAACAAGTGAGGCATTTCCTGTCATATGTCTTGAATAGCCACTGTTAAGAAACCATTTTGTGGCACTTGATCTTAAAGCAAAGCGAACCTACATCAAATTAGAAAGAGTGATTTTTGGTACCCATATTTTCTTGGGTCCAAGGGGGTTAGTGAAAGTTCCTTTAACTTTCCAAAAATTCTTGACACCATTTTCTATTTTTCTTTTTACAAAACATTTTGACACTTTGTATCCACAATATGTACAACAAATATGAGGCCTAGAATTAAAAGTTCCTTTAGCTAAAGCGTTTTTATATTTTAGAACATAGCTATCATGGGTGAAACCAAGACCATGCTTTACATATGAAGATCATTGATAACCGCGTAATCTATTTAAATTTTCTCTTCCATTTGTAAATTTTTCAATACATAATGTAAGATCATTAACTTTCTTTTTCAAAATCTCATGATCATTAAGCATTGTTTCAAGAGAAATAACTTTTGTACAAAGTTCTTTATTTTCAAAAGATATGTTTTGTATGGTTACATTTAAAACTTCTTTTTCAATGTTTAGACAATTAATAGTCTCAAGAAGTTTCCCATTTTCAACACATAGCTTTGAATTCTCATTTGATAAATCATTGATTTTGGATTTCATTTCTTTATTCCTTTTAGAAGCCTTTTTCAATTCTTCATACATTTCTACAAGTAATTCACTAGGATCAACATCATCATCACAGAAATTAGAAATGGAAGGAGAAGATTGTATCTCATCATCAATTGCCATAAAGCATATGTTGGCCTTTCCTTCACTATCATCTTCACTTTCTTGTTGATCCCATGTTCCAGTCACTCCTTTTCCTTTCTTGGCAGATTTCTTTTTGTTCTTGTTGTCTCTTTCCCTTTCCAAAACTTTACGACAATTAGCAACAAGATGTTCTGTGCTCTTGCATTCAAAACATTGAGGTTTGAAGGACGAAGACTGTTCACTCTTCTTGGTTGCCTTTCTTTCTTTCTTGAGAATATCCTTCCTGTAGAATCTTTTGAATTTCCTAACAGCCATGGCAATCTCCTCTTCTCCACTATTTCCATCTTCTTCTTCACTTGAGGATTTTTCTTGTTCACTCAAGAGATTTGAAGCTTTGAGTACAACTCATTTTCTTCCTTTCTCTTCATCTTCTTTGTCATTCAGTCTTTCCATCTTCATTTCATGTGTGAACAGTGATCCAATAAGCTCTTCAAGCGGAAGAGTTCTTCAATCCTTTAATTCCTCAATGGCAAGTGCCTTTGGTTGCCAAGATTTTGGTTAGAGCATCCAATATCTTCCTGTTTTGCTCTCCAATAGTATAGCTCTTTCCATAAAATTTTAAGCCACTGAAAATGTTAGTAAACCTTGTAAACATATCACTAACATTCTCACCTTGCTTCATGGTAAAAAGCTCATAGTCTCTTACTAGCATGGCAAGCTTTGACTCTTTAACCTGGTTTGTACCTTCATGTGTTATTTGGAGTAATCTCCACATATCATGAGCAGTGTCACAACCACTAACTCTACTATATTCAGTTACATCTAATGCACAACTTAATATGTTCATGGCCTAATAATTTAATGTCATTTTCTTTGAATCATGTTCATCAAATTCGTCAGTAGACTTTGGTTCTAAGGTCACTCCATCAGCTCTCATTTTCATAGGAATATAAGGACCTTTTTCAAAAATATTCCACAAATCAAAATTCATAGAACAAATATATATCTTAACTCTATATTTCCATCAAACAAAGGTGGTCTATTTGTGGAAGACCCTTCTAGGTAAGGTAAGTTTGAGATATTGGCCATAAGATCTTTAACTTCTAGGTTGTAAAACCACACAAAGAAGTCCTTGCTCTGATACCAATTGAAATACCTAAGAGGGGGGTGAATTAGGTACTTGGCTAATTTTCACAAATAAATTCCTTTTACAATTCTAAGCAAAATCAGATTGTATGTGCTTGGTTTAATGAGAGAATAAGACAATTAATAGCAAAGCAGTAAACCAATGTAAGATCAATAAATACAAGCAATTTATAGTAGTTTGATCTCTTCAAGATCTAAGTCAACTACCTTAAGTCTACACTTAAGGATTTCAAACAATCTACTAAATACTCAAGTTTACAAATTACATAAGAGGCTTACCACACAATGGTTCTACACTCACAACCTCTTTAGCAATTCTATAAACAAGGTTCACCCTACCAAAGGATTTTATATCTATAAACAATCTTGAATCAATATCTCAAGGATCAAACTTATCCAAAGGGTTTTATGTTCTCAAGATAACCTTGCAATGAGCTAGTAGATAACATTGAAATCATTTTGCATAAATAGATGAGTCATTTAACCACTTTTTAACACAAAAACCGTTACCAAAACATTTTAATCATCCAAAGTTTTCTTAAGATCATTTTAAACTTCACAAACACGTTTGTTATCAAAGAGTTCATTCAAAACCATTTCAAAAACAAGTTTTGTGCTCTCTTATGCATTCAACTAATTCCAAGACATACAAGTGTAGAGTTTATAGAAAAATATACCTATTTAGCATATGAACCCTACACTCTCAGTCTTCAATGCCTTCAATCATCTTGAACATACTCTTCAATCTTCAATCACTTTTGGCATAATTGAGTTGTTCTTGCATTGTGGCTCCAAGGCAATAAGACTTCATGCTTCTCAATCCATCAATCCTATCACTCAACATACAAGCACATTAGTCCTCATCAATGTTTGCCATTATTCAAAACTAATCATAACTACATGATTTGCCCTTAGGGATAACAGATGTATTGACAATGAACCAAAACATGCACTAGAAGATTTGGTAACATGCCTACATGCTAAAATAGTAAAGAAGAAGAAGAATAAGAAGAGGAAGAAAAAAGGCATGAAACATCTTAATTTTTTTTGGTGGGTGCTAAATTGCAACATCTTAGAATTAGATGATCTTATTCCATTATGCTTCTAGAAGTTTGGCAGAAACAACTTACAATTATATAGTGTTTAATTGGTTCGTCAATGTAAAACTGAAGGATTGTAAACTTTCAATTACCTTGTCTTGTGCTTAATATCTATTCTTAGTACTTCACAAGGCTTTAATGTTCTTGTCGATGTTTTCTACCATAAGAATACGTGATGCATTTTGCTCGTAATTAATTAGAAAACTTGAAACATTTTAGGACTATTACAAGACAGCAGAAATGAATTTGATTTTTTTTTCTTGGAGCTTCTTTTCTGCATGCGTATGAAAATTAAAAAGCTTTCTTGGTTTGTATATTTTAGTTTTTCTCAGAATTTCTTACACAAAATGTTGTCTTAAGTTTAGTGTTTACTTGCATTTGCTATGGTTGCATGGGTTTTGTCAACAATTTGTTTGGATCTTTTGTATAACTTTTGTATAGCACTCTCTATAACACTTCTAATTATATAAATTTTTCTACTATATCCTAATATAAATAAGATAAACCCTAAACCCCAAAGATAAAATCTAAATATTAAATACTATAATTAGAAAATATTACAAAAAGTATTACAGAGAATCCAAAGTGATGAACAATAGGCACCATCACTCAATAGTCAACAATAAAGTTCAATGGATTTCTTAACAAAGATAAATCTCATGAGAGATAATCTCTCAAGGAGTAGAGACTATAGACATGTCAACCTTGACTTCCCTTTTCACCATTGCACAAATAGTTACAACCATGTCCTCAGGAACAACCAGTTGCTGCACCAGTAGACTTGCATTTTTAATGGAGAAATCATGAACCATCAAATAGCTTCTGCAAATTCATGCTGTCCCCTTATATCAAGACATGGATATCCACCCAATCTTGAAATTTCAAGCTTGAACTTCTTACTTTTCCAGCGATCTTTGAGGCATCCTATTACATTTTTAAGCATACTAAAAAGTAGAACGTACATCACTACTAGTCGTCATATCATTACAAGGCTTCAATTCTCAAGTGCTTACTTAAAATGTCAACCCCAATGCATTTAAATTCTTAACTATTCCCAAAGGTTTTCCTTTGAGCTTGGAGAAAGCCTTCATTGTCTTGCAATATGGTTTAGATTTGACTCAGATATATAAGTAAGAACACATCATATGGATATCTATGCAAATGGAGAGTTATCATTTCTATCCACAAGTTATTTTATACGATGCCTAAGAGAGCTTTGGTTTCTTTGACATTGATTGTTGGTTACACAAAGAACAAAATGTTAACTAGGCCAATATTTATTTAATGAATTGGATGAGAGGAATTCTATGTGTTGGAATATGATAATCAATGAGTGCACGTATTATTGAAGACTGGAATATGATAATCGATGAGTGCAAGTATTATAGATGACCTAACCAAGTTTTAGAGCTTTTGGTATGTGTTTGGTTAAGAGCTTTGGAGTCAAGTCGGTGACTTCATTCTTCACTATAAGAAAAAAGGGCTCTAGTGATAAAATTTTGGCTAGGAAACAAATTTTGTCACCATAGACACTCTTTAGTGACAAAACAATTTTGTCGCTATTGGGATAAAGCTTTGGTGAAAAAATTGTAATTTCCTCCCTTGTGATGACCCTTTGGTGACAAAAATTTTGAGCATCAGTGAGAAATTTTAAATTTCTCACCAAATGATATCTTTTGATGACAAAATTTTGCTTTTCACACTTATGCAACCCTTTCGTGACAAAAAATAAGAGTATTTGCAAGAAAATTGAAATTCCATGCCAAATGGTGCCATAAGGTGACAAATTTTGATTTTCTCACTAATAATGACCCTTTGGAGAAAAAAGGAATAGATCATCAGCAAGAAAATTGAACTTTAAAATACATTGACAAAATTATTTTTCCTAACTAGATAGTACACCTTAGCAATGAAATATGATTTTTCTCACTAAAGTATGGTGATAAAAACATATATTTTCTAGCTAAAAAGATGCATTTTTGTGAGAAAATAATAAATTCTTGAACAGAAGTTACTCACTAGCACTAACAATATTGTTGTTCTATGTATTTCACTTTTCCAACTATTTTCTGGTTAGAAATAATTATTTTCTTACTAATATATACCTTAATAAAGAATTACTTAATTTTTACTTACAAACACACATATATAGACGAACGAGATAGATGAACCAGGTCTAACCCATTTTACAATGACTTCGAAAGGTGGACAAATGTTGTGGCCTATGATTCTCCTAGCCGTTCATTTATGAGGCCAAGGAGATGAACTGAGCGGCATGAATATCGTGCCAGTCCTAGATGAGCTCGAATGGTGTTCCCAACTTTTGAGAAAGGAGATCCTACAAAATGGATTCCCAAAGCCGAGTACTTCTTTGCCAAGCAAAAAATTTCATAGGATGAGCAAGAGGAATATGCTTCCTACTTCTTTTGCGGCAAAACAAACCAGTGGTGGCGTTGGTTGAAAACGGCTTACGAACGGGACCGGAGATGGCTTAGGTAGACAGAGTTCACCAAGGTAAAAAAATGGGCGGAAAAGGGTTCGCATTTCAAATGTAAAAGAACAAGTTTTCATTATAAAGGAGGAATTCAGTGACGATGACACTAGTTTAGAGTTGTTTAAAACTAAGGGAATAATAACAAGCGTAAGAAAGGAGAGGTAGAGGGTGAACTTGCCTTGAACTCTCTCAACGGTGCAGTAAGACCCTCTACCATGCTGCTTAAAGGGGTAATGGCGGGAATAAAGTTGCAGTGATAATGACGCTGATTTAGAGTTGTTTAAGGCTAAGGGCAATAATAACAAGCCCAAGAAAGGAGAGGCAGAGGGTGAACTTCCCTTGAACTCTCTCAACGGTGCAGCAAGACCCTTTACCAGCTGCTTAAAGGAGTAATGACGGGAACAAAAATTGCAGTGTTAATCGATGATGGTACATCTCATAACGTCATCAATGCCAAACTGGTGTACAAATTGAAGCTAAGCACCAGTTCCATAGTTCCGTTTAATATTAAAGTGGTAAACGACCACAAATTATTGTGCACAACCATGGCTCTTGATATGGAAATTACAATCCAAGGTGACGATAAAAGCCTCATTACATGTGTTGAGTTTGGCAGGTTTAGAAATAATTTGGGGCATGCTTGGCTTCGAGAAGTTGGTAAAATAAATTTTGATTATGCTGCTATGACTATGGAATTTATATGGGAAGGCAAGAAATGTTCCTGGCAGGCCCTACATTATGATGCGAACCCTAGGTATAGAAACCTAGAATCCAACAGCAAAATTTCACAAATGCCCAAGGATGTGTGAAAAAGGCTTCAAGAACCCTTAACTCGTTGGATATATAACCCAAGAACCAAAGGTATAAACAGAAACTCTAAACCCGTTATCAATAAAGATAAGAACTTAAGGTATAATTCAAATGAATGAACTCCGCAAGTTGAATAACTTGATAAGTTCAAGAAGTTCTTTCAAGAACCAAAGAGAGAATGTATTCTCACAAAAATATTAATAACATCATGTTTTTCCTTCCTTAATTTCTAAAATGATCCTATATAAATAGACATCTCAAAACCATAACCTAATTGATTTTGGATTTAGAGTTGGTGGCTGAAACACAAGTCCTTAATGGGCTTGGATTTGCAGCTAATTAAATCCAACTAAGGACCAAAATACAACAATAGATATGGGATTCAATAATTAAAAGTTCTTAGCCCAAACAAACTTAAAAACTAATTAAAAGACTCCTAAAATTTAGGAAATTTCGTCCAAGCCTTAGGCTGAATTATGACTGAAATCATGGAGACACCAAGACTATAGTTAGCTTCTATAAATAAAAGCTCTTAAGCTCATTTTATTATTCATTCAAACATTATTATTTAGACATGTAATAGCATAGGGTATTGTCATACCTTCGGCTTCCTCTACGTAGTGCTTGGAACGCTTGGGCTTAGCAATGCTAGTGTAGTGCTAGGTTACTGAGTTATAGATTTAGCAACTCTAGTGTGGTGCTGGATTATTAAGAGTGCTGGTGTAGTCCTGAGCAATTATCTTGAGCTTCGTTTACATTTGCTTTTGCTCAATATAAACAGAAAACGTGGAACTTCCATACCAAAACTGTGTCCCTACTTTAGTTTGCCCAATTCTATCTTATTTTGTCTATTCTTGCCGAGTTAGCCTCCTGGTTGCGAGCCTCCGTGTAGCCTTTGGGAAAACATACCACACACCCCACTGTCGATAGCCAAGGCACTGGAGCAAAACGACCATTTGGCCTCGTACGTGGGTCTATGGACTATCTTTGTACATCGTTACATTTCCTTTTGCTCAATATAAATAGAAAACGCATAACTTTCCACACCAAAACTACATCCCTATCCTATTTTGCCCAATTCTGCTTTTGCCCTAATTGTGCCGAATTGGTTTCTTAGCTGTGAGCCTCCGTGCAGCCTGTTAAAAAAATAAAACTCATGCTGTTGTCGGTATCTTGGCATTATTGTTGAGAACCCAGGCATGGTTAGGCTCATGGAAGCTATCTACACCAATCGTGAACTGTAGAATGTTGTACGACACGCTGCATGGGTAGCCAAGGCATTTGTTTTTGCTCAATATAAATAGAAAACGTGAAACTTTCCACACCAAAACTATCTCTCCATTCTATTTTTCCCAATTTTGCCTTTACCCCAATTGTGCCGCTTTAGTTTCTTGACCGCAAACCTCTATGCAACTTGTTAAAAAATAGGTACCGCATATCACTGCCGGTATCCTGACAATATCATTGAGAACCCAGGCATGGCTAGACGCATGGAAGCTGTCTGCACCAATCTTGAACTGTAGAATGATGCATGCCATGCTATGCGAGTAGCCAAGGCATTAGGGTATAAGGGTAGTTTGGCCTCGTACGTGTGTCTGTGGGTTATGTCGACTACAAAGTATGATGGGCAAGCAACAACTAATGCTGGATAGTTACTAATAGTGGCCATGACTAAGGGAGGACATTGTGGCATAAATCATGGGAAATGGTACCTAACGGCTGCAATAACTAAGGGAAAGACATTATGGCTGAAATCATAGAAACATCATGATCATAGTTAGCTTCTATTAATAAGGGATCTAAAGCCCATTGTAGGATTATTCATTCAATCATCATTGTTGTAAGCCCTAAGGGCAAATCATGTAATTTTGATTCATGACAAATATTGATGAGAACTAATATGTTTATATTGTGTGATAGGATTTGTGAAGAAAGAAGTTTGAAGTCTCATTGCCTTCAAGAGGAAGAGCAAAGAACAACCTCAGTAAGCCATGAGTCTTTTGAGGTTTATTCAAAGATGAACTCAAGGCATTGAAGACTTGAAGTGTAGAGTAGGTATGATGATAGGTAATATTTATGTGAACTCTACACTTGTATGTCTTGGAGTCTATTGAATGCATAAGAGAGCATAAAATTGGTTTCTTAAGTTTAAAAGTTTGTTGAATGAATTCCTAGTAAATGTGGTTTTGTGTCCTAAAAGTTTTTAAGTAAACTTTAAATGATCAAATGAGTTTGATTGTGGTTTTCAAACTTATATTTGTCTAAATAAGTTATCTATATGTACCAAATGTATTTCAAATACTTGGAAGATTAATTTCAAATGATTTTACAAAGTTTGAACACAATTCCATAAAATTCGGTCGTCCGAATTTGGTAGCAAAAGTTTACTACTGTTCTTCCAGAGAAATTCGAAAGAAGATTCGGACGCATGAGAAAAAATTCGGTCGTCCGAATTTTGGTCTTCAGTATGGTCACTGTTTTTCCAGAGAAATTCGGAAGAAGATTCGGACGAAGCAAGGAAAATTCGGTCGTCTGAATTTTGGTCTTCAGTATGGTCACTATTTTTTCAGAGAAATTCGGAAGAAGATTCGGACGAAGCAAGGAAAATTCGGTCGTCCCAAAAATTCGGACGCATAATTCGGTCGTCCGAATTTCTTGAAAATAGCCGTTAACTAGCTGTTTTATAGCTGTTTCAACTGATTTTCATATTCTATAAAAGCTATAAACGTACAATCTTTTGTAAGTTCTGAATCCTTGAAAATTCTAAGCCTTCAAAAGTCTATTACAAACATTTCTCAAGCTTTCTTATGTCTTGTGCATTCAATTGATCAATCCAAAGACATCAAAGTGTGAAGGTGCAACTTTGTGTAAACTCTACCAACAAGTGGTAACATCTACACACTCTTCTTTACTTATTCAATTGTATTGATCTACTAGCTCTAGCAAGGTTATCTTGATAACATAAAACCCTTTAGATAAGGGGTGATCCTTGAAGTTGTGATTCAAGGTTGTTTGAGATATAAAACCATAGGTTGGTGAGCCTTGTTTGTAAAATTACTAGAAGAGGTTATAAGTGTAAAACCATAGTGTGGTGAACCTCTCTTGTAATCTGTAAACTTGAGCACATAGTAGAGTTATTGAAATCCTTAAGTGTGGACTTAAGGTAGTGGAGGTAGATCTTGAGGATCGAACCACTATAAATTGCTTGTGTTCTTCTGTCTACATTTATTATATTGTTGTGCCATAAACTGTTTATTCTCTTATTCACTTAATCTGCAATAGGTCTACACATTTATATAGTTTGAATTTGCAATAATTAGCCAAATACCTAATTCACCCCCCCCCTCTTAGGTATTTCAATTATTCAGAGCGTTGGTGTAGTGCCGACCAACTATCTTTGTACTTTGTTACATTTGTTTTTGTTCAATATAAATAGCAAATGTAGAAATTTCACACCAAAACTGTGTCTCTATTCTATTTTGCCCAATTCTGCCTTACTTTGCCCTAATTGTGCCTAGTTCATTTCTTGGAGGTGAGCCTCCGTGCAGCCTGTTGGAAAAACGTACCACATGCCACTGCCGGTATCATGACATTGGTACTTTTTTTGAGAGAAGGTATACTTTCTCAAGTGACCTTTCTAGTTTTTATGGCTGCCCCAAATTATCAAATCGGTGAAAAGAGCTCAAACTCCAATCGGTATCAGATCCACTAGTTGGAGAGGGGTCATGCTCAATTCGTTAGCTAAATTGACCAAGTAACATTCGAAATAGATTGTATGAAGTCGAACTTCACAAAACTATTCAGTATGCTTGAGAACCGAGATGCTGGTGCTTTGAGCAAACTTGCTCATGAACTAAGTGTGCGGTCCCAAACGGTGAAGAGGACAGTAGATCCCACCGTTCCAAAATTCGAATCAATCTTGAACGAGATAGATAAACCAGGTCTAACCAACTATATGATGACTACGAACGGTGGATAGATGTTGGTAGTCCGATTGTGAGGCCAAGGAGACGAATTGAATGGTGTGAGCATCGTTCCAGTCCTAGACGACCTCTAATGGAGTTCCCAACCTTTGAGATGAGTGACCCACAGAATGGATCTCCAAGGTCGAGTACTTCTTTGGCAAGCAGAAACATTTCATGTGAGGTGCAAGTGGAGTATGCTTCCTACTACCACTGCGGCGAAGCAAACCAATGGTGATGTTGGTTGAAAGCTCCTTACCAAAAAACTCATTGATCATTTTGTCTCCTCCAACATTGTGAACCTTTATGGGCAGTTGGCTAAACTTTACTAGGAGGCAAGCTTGGAGCAATATTTAGAGGACTTTAAGCACTTGGCTGAAGCTATAGGCAATTGGTCAAAAGGTGCTCTCATGGGCACATTTTTGGATGGTCTTCATCTAGCTTTGAGACGGGAAGTGAATATTCGATACCCACAAACTTTATCCCGTTACATTAAGCGGGAATGATTGATTCATTTTGGCCAAAAATTAGAAAACTAGACGCCAAAACCATTTCCAAAAGAGCCGAAGCTAGTGGATAGTGAAGAAACAGAACGGAGAGACCCTGAAAAGTACAACACCGCCTTGAAGTTGACCACAAACGAGGGAAAAAATGGGTGGGAAAAGGTTTGTGTTTCAAATGTAACAACAAGTGGCAGCCTGGCCACTGATGCATAAAAGGGTAGGTTCTTGTTATGGAGAAGGAATCCAGTGAACTGGCCCTGAACTCTCTCTACGGTGCAACAAGAGCCTCCACCATGCTGCTTAAAGGGGTAATAGCTGGAACGAAAGTTGCAGTGCTAATCAATGATAGTGCATCTCATAACTTCATCAATGCCAAAGTTGTGCAAAAATTGAAGTCGAGCACTAGTCCTTTAGTCCCATTTAATGTTAAAGTGGCAAATGGACACACACTGTTTTGCATAACCATGGTTCGTGATGTGAAAATTGCAATCCAGGGGGTGATGGTAAAAGCCTCACTACATGTGTTGAATTTGACAGGTTTAGAAATCGTTTTGGGCAATGCCTTGTTGAAAGAAGTAGGCAAGATCAATTTTGAGTATGCGGCTATGTCCATGAACTTAAGTGGAACTGAAAGGAGTGTGTTTAGCAGGCACCCTACTCAAACGCATCAAAACAGTGCAGAATTAATAGCCTTGAGATGGTGGGGCAAGTCGATGATGTGCAGGAGCTGGCTAGTTCAACTGAGGACGAATGAATGTTGCTGCAGCCACAGAATGTAAATCATGGAGGCCAAGGCGGGAAGGAGCTTGCATACTGGAAAAGCAAGTCGAAAGACGAGGCATATGGGAAAGACCATGACAAGCTCAAATTTAGCTGCGCCAAAGACTTTTACCTTGAGGACAAGGTAATACTTGAAGAACAAGGAATTGTTGAGAACCCAAGCATGGCTCGGTGCATGGAAGCTATTTGTACCAATAGTGAATCACATAATGCTGGACAGTTACTAATGGCTGCCATAACTAAGGGAGGATATTGTAGCATAAATCATGGTAAACAGTTCCTAACAGCTGCCATAGCTAAGGGAGCCATTACTAATAGCTGCAATAACTAATGGAAGGACATTATGGCTGAAATTATGGAGACACCATGATGATAGTTACCTTCTATAAATAAGGGCTCTTAAGCCCATTGTAGGATTATTTATTCAATCATCATTGTTCAGACTTGTAATAGCATAGGCTATTGCCATACCTTCGGCTTCCTCTGCGTAGTTATGGCACTATACCAGCATTGTTAAGCCCAAGCATTCCAAGCAATAAGCAAAGGAAGCCGTAGATAAGATAATAGCCTAGGTATTACAAGTCTGAACAATGATGTCTAAATGAATAATCCTATAGTGGGCTTAAAACCCTTATTTATAGAAGCCCACAATATGCTCCTATTAGTTATTGCAGCTGTTAGTAACAATCAACGTAGTTACGACAGCTGTTTAGGAACCATTTCCCGTGATTTACTCTTCAATGTCCTCCCTTAGTTATAGCAGCCATTAGTAACTGTCCAACATTAGTTGTGGCTTGCCCATCATACTTTGTAATCAACATAGCCCACAAACCTACGTACAAAGCCAAACTGTCGTTCTACCCCAGTCCCTTGGCTACCCGAGCAGTTTGGTGTGCAGCAACTTTCGTTCGTTCAGCCATACCGGTTCCTCGTAAATATAATATTCATCTATAAAGTACTAACTATTTCACATAATAAACCTTAATGCCCTAAAATTATACGCAATAATAATTTTCACCCCAAAAACGTTGATATTTTTCAACTTGGTCCAAACATAATTACAACAATGGTCCTTAAATTTTTAAAATGCTATTTGGATCACAACTTGTGGACTTAATGAAAAATAATTTAAAAATATATGGGTTAGAATAGTAATTTTAGTACTTTAGAGGCTAGTTTGGAAATATTATTGGACCAAAAATTAAAATCATCAAAAACATTAGGCGTCAATGAGTTATTTTTCTAAAATATTGGGGGTTTGGGGTTTAGTGGCCATTTTAATGTGTGTGTCTATATATATGTGTGTTTGTGTGTGTGTGTGTGTGTGTGTGTGTGTTATTAAAGACCTTTAGGCAGCTAGGTCTTCTAGTTGATCTAGTTGCTGTTTTGGTCGAGTCGAACTGGCATATTTGGGTTGTGGCCAACCCAACCTGGTCTTATTTGTCACTAAAATGTGACTTTAATGACAAATACATGGTGACATATTTTTTGGTCGCTAATGAAAAAGTATTGGCGACAAACATATATTTTTAGCGTTAAAATTTCTATGCTTCTAGTGACAAAACTTTTCATCGCTAAAGGATACTTCATTAGTGATAAAAGTAATTTTATCACAAAAGGGTACCCCTTTAGAAACTAAAGAAGTACTTTATTAGTGATAGCATATTGGAGAGAAAAAGGCAACAAAATTTTTTTCGGCGCTAATGGTATTAGAAACAAAAAAAGGACCTTTAGTGACAATTTTTTTTTGTCATTGAAGGTCAATTTTCTTATACTCGTTCTGAGAATAATGGGATTTCAATGGTCTATTAGGGTTGCAAAAATATAAATACTCATATTTGAGAGTAGAAAGCAACTTTTATTATCTTATTTGAAAAAGAATTATGAGCTTTGTGCGTCTTACCTTCTATTAAGACTCTTCAATGGGATTTATCCTTGATTGTGTCTCTAAACTCTTGGATAATCCACTCAATTTCTTAAATTGTTGTATGGTTACTAATTGATCTTTATTGGATGACTTCGATTCTAATCCAAAGGTCCAAGTTTCTTGTTATTATTGGGTTGTTGGGTTGATTTGGGAACAGTTAAATAAATATTTCAAAGGTTCCTATAACTTAATTCTATTAAGGTTGTTAAGGTGGTGTTTGATTTTTATCAAGTTGGTATCGAAGCTTTTGGGGTTATTCATGTGTCTCTACAAGAAAGCATGCCATTAGCTACGTATTTTTGCAACGAAAAATTATGTCGCTAATTTTGTAATGGCTTAGCAGCGGAAAGGCCACCAATGCCATATTTTCACCAAAGATACAAATCCGTCGCTAATCCCTAGTAAATTTATGAATTACAAGAGATTAGAGACAAACCAATAATTTTTAAATTAAGATCTCTTTTTTATTTTTTCTCTAGGCCTCCGACACAAATTTACAAGCAATTAGTGATGGAAAAGTAATTTTTTAAACAAATTCATTTTTACTTTTTTCTAGAGTCTTCATTGCTAACTCCTCTCAAATTTGTGTTGGATTTGATACGAAACTCTAATTTCAAATTTAAAACTTCTTTATTTATTTTTTTCGGAATGCGATGCTATTCCCTTCCAAATTTTTGAGTGATTAGTGATGGAAATCCAATTTCGAAATTAAAATCTCTTTTTATATTTCTGTTGGAATCCATTGCTAAACAATCACAAATTTACAAGGGATTAGCGATGACTAATTAATTTCTTAATTAAAATATCTTTTTTATTTTTTGCTAGGGTTTCTGTTGCTAATCTCTTGCAATTTTGTGAGGGATTAAAGATGGAACAATAATTTTGCAAAGTAAGATCTCATTTTTTTATCTAGGACTCGATCTCTAATCTGTCGTAAATTTGCTAGGGATTAGTTGCAAAACAATAATTTATGACTAAAAGTTTTACTTTTAATTTTTAATAGAGTCTTCATTGCTAATCAGTTGCAAATTTGTGATGGATTAGCAACGAATTTAGAGAAAAATAGAAATAAATGTTAAATTAGAAAATAGATGTTCGTCGCTAATTCCTTACAAATTTGCGAGGAGTTTATGATGGAAACTCTAGTAAATAGTAAAATTAAAATGTTTTTAAGAAATCACTCTTTTGTCACTAATCACTCTTTTGTCGAAAAAAACAATTTTATTTTAGAAAAAACTTTTTCATCACTAATCGCTCATAAATTTTGCAAGGGATTAGTGATAGAAAAATGTTTTCCAAATTATGATCTTTTTTTTTACTTGGTTCCTATAAGATTTCTTTTAACTTGAATTGAAAAACATGAATAGAACTAAAATAAATTATGTTGAATAAAAGATATCAATTACTAGTAAAATTATTGCAATATAGTACACATGTAATATACCATGCTAAAATCGACCAACAATATAAGTACTACAGGATGTTATATCAATTGGTATACAAAATCAACACATATATTATTTTGATATATCAATATTAGTTTAGTATTTTGTCCAAATATCTATATATGTCTGTATAGATCTTAAATATGTGAACAACAAGTATATGATATCAAATACATTGCCTTAGTTTTAATGAAAATGACTATTTATTGTAATCCACAGCCTGTAGCAAAGAAATAAAGACTGTTAACAAATTAACATCACCCATGTAACATGGGGCAAGCAAAAAAAAAAAAAAGAAGGAAATTATGGAAAAAAGTAGTTAAAAATCAAATCCGTCACAAATCTGTAAATAATTAATGATGGGTTAGCAATAGAGTGTGTTTTGTTAAAATATTATATTTTATAAGTCATCACGGATACGTCGCTAATTAGACAAGGGAATGTTCTAAGAGGGAATTTGAAAATTTTGAAATAAATCAAATCTATACTCTGTTGCTAATCTCTCACTATTAGATAAGGAAATTGTAACGGTTTTAAATTTTCAAAATTTTTTATTACATGTTAGTTGTCGCTAATCCGTTGCTAATTAGTGAAGATTTTGATTTTTACAATTTTTTATTATTGGTCACGGTAAGGCCATTAGGAAAATCTTACAGTTTTGATTATGACAAACATTGATATGAACTAACTTGAGTAATTGTTGCATAATAGGATTATTCGATTGTGAAAGCTAAGAAGTCTCACTACCTTGAAGATAAGGTGCTAAGGACAACCTAAATGTGCTCAAAGAATTAAAGTATATAGAGCATGTCCTGAGAATTAAAGGCTTTGAAGACTTTAGTGTAGGTTTACACTTGCTTAATAGGTATATTCTTGTAAACCCTACATTTGTTGTCTTTGGAATCTAAGTATTTACAAGAGAGCACATAACTTGGTGAAAGACCTAAGTGAGGGGGGTGAATTAGGTCTTTGGCTAATTTTCGAAAACTATTTCCTTTTATGAACTTAGTTTGAAAAGATTATATTCACTTGTTTCAATGAGAGAAGAATGAGCTCAATGGCAAAGCAATAAACAATTGCAAAGCAATGTACACAAGCAATTTATAGTGGTTCGATCTTTTCAAGATCTACATCACTTACCTTGAGTCTACACTCAAGGATTTTAACCAATCTACTATATGCTCAAATTAAATCAATTACACAAGAGGCTCACCACACAAGGGTTTTACATCAACAACCTCTTTTGCAATGCTACAAACAAGATTTACCCTACCACAAGGATTTTATATCTAAAAACAACCTTGAATCACTATTTCAAGGATCACCTTTACCTAAAGGATTTTATGTTACAAGATAACCTTGTATTGAGCAAGTAGATAACAAGATTAAATAGAGAATGAATGAGATATTACCACTTCTTGGTAGATGATTACACAAGTTAGCACCAGTTCACCTTGTTGTCTTTAGAATCTTGAATAATAACATGTAAGCACAAGACAAAAGAGAGCTTTGATGTTTTCAAATGATTTTGGAATGTTAGGATTTCTCAAGTGTTCAAAAATTACAAAAAATCTAAAGTTTATAGCTTTTATAGATTTTGAAAGTTGGTTTTAACAGTCATAAAACGGCTAGTAACGGCTAGTTTCTGAGGAGTTCGGACGACCAGACATGATCCTCTGCGTCCAAACTGTCGTCCGAACATTACTGTGACATGCTGTTTGGGAAAGTTCGGACGACCGAATTTCTCTGGAAAAACAGTAGTCATGTTCACAATGTGGACGTCCAAACTTGTATCCGAACTATTCAAACTTTGCCAAAATATTTGAAAATCAACCTCAATAAGTTTGAAATCATTTTGTACTAATAGATAAGTCAGTTGAAATCTTTTGAACTCAAAAACCGTTACCAAAGCACTCAATCATTCAAATTTAACTCAAAATCATTAAAGATTCAAAAACAATACTTGGTAATTCAATGTTTATTCAAAGCCATTTAAGATTCAAAAACAAGTTTTGTGCTCTCTTATGCATTCAATAGATTCCAAGACAAACAAGTGTAAAGTTTACAATAATATACCTATTAAACAAGTGTAAACCTATACTAGAGTCTTCAAAGCCTTCAAATCATAGGACACTTGAGTTGTCCTTAGCACTTTTAGTTCTAAGGCAATAAGAACTCTTTGCTTCTTAATCCAAAAAGCCTATCACACAAATAACATAAGAATTAGTAGTCATCAATGTTTGTCATTAATCAAAACTAATCAAAACTACAGGTTTTGCCCTTAGGGCTAACAATCTCCCTCTTTTTGCTCTTTGACATTCGAATGGCTCAATATGAGCCTATGACCCAACCAACCTCCATTTACCTACTTCCTTCCAACAACTAGGATAGAAGATATAGCATTTAAGCATTAAGAAACTTCTAAGCGAGGTTTTAAAGGTTAGAAAAGATTAACAATACTCCCCCCTTAGATTGTGCTCATTTTTCAATAAGTTTGGACTTAAGATATTGTGGATTCGAATTTTAAAATTTTAAGTCCAAACTGTAAAATATGTGAGATGAAAGCTGCAATTTTTGAAAATAAGCTTTTCTAAGGTTGTTCAAATATGATAGGAAAGAGTAACGCAGTTTTCAAACAATTTGAACAACAGAAAAATATTTTTGGCAAGAAAGTTTAGATGCATCCGAACTTTGGTCTGCATCTGAACTTTTGGTAACAAATTTGAAAAGATGATTTTGCATTTTCAAATGGACTATAGAGGTACTCAAATATGTATAATTAGAATGGCACTTAATTTGACTTTGCAAAACCATAAGGCTCATGCATTCAATTGTTTTCATGAAATAATCCAAAATTATAGGTCAAGTCAAGAACCAAGATCAATATTTCAATAACAACTTAACCATATTTCAAAATCTCAGAAAACAACCAAAATCTCACTTACTATAACACATTCAGTTTAAATTCCAAATGCAGCCAAATATAACACATTTTACTCATAACACGCATTTTATCACATAGCACATTTTGTCATCATTATTTCTCCCCCTTTTGTCATCATCCAAAGATAGGGTTTATGAAAATGAGACAACATTATTGTTTTTCAATAAGCAACAACAATAAGCAACAGTTTAGCACATTCTTGTAAGTCAACTTGATGAGAATCAAGAGGTGCCAAACTTAAGTGATCAAGATCCATTGAAGATGTTCATTAGTCCAATAACAAATGAGTGTTTCAAGGCTATATTATGTACAAGATGGGTCAAAAATCATTAATTTACTACAAGCATGCTGTCCAACTACTTTGGAGTCCATTGGGCAGCCAAATTGATATCCAAGATAGCAAATTGATGGGCTAAAAAATTCAGCCTAAGGCTTGGACTAAATTTCCTAAATTTTAGAAGTCTTTTAATTAATTTTTAAGTTTTTTAGGCTAAGAACTTTTAATTATTGAAGCCCATATCTATTTTTGTATTTTAGTCCTTAGTTGGATTTAATTAGCTGCAAATCCAAGCCCATTAAGGACTTGTGTTTCAGCCCCAACTCTAAATCCAAAACCAATTAGGTTACGGTTTTGATGCATCTATTTATATAGGATATTTTTAGAAATTTAAAAAATGATGAACATTATATCATTAATATTTTTATGAGAATACATTCTCTCTTTGATTCTTGAAAGAACTTCTTGAACTTATCAAGTTATTCAACTTGTGGCGTTCATTCATTTGACTATACCTTAAGTTCTTATCTTTATTGATAACAGGTTTAGGGTTTCTGTTTATACCTTTGGTTCTTGGGTCATACATCCAACGGGTTAAGGGTTCTTGAAACCTTTTTCACACATTCTTGGGCATTTGTGGAAGTTTTTTGTTGGGTTCTAGGTTTCTATACCTAGGGTTCGCATCATCTATGTATCAGAGCGAAGGTTGTCAATCAAGTTTTTACTATCTTTCATTTTCCTTTCTTTGATTTTCGTTGTCAATCTTGTTGTTATCCGTGTCTCCCTCTAGTCAACTTACCTTCTCAAAAAGTCTACTCTTTTGTTTGTGTTTTTGGTGTCAAAGTTGTGCCCTTTGTGAGTTACAAAAAAAAGAATCGTCCAAAAAAAACAGAAAAAAATTGAAAAGAAAGAAGAAGAAAAAAATCGCTCCAAAAAATATCGTCAAAAAAAAAAAGAAAAGAAGACCAAAGAAAGAAGGTCAGTTGGAGAAAAAAAGGAAAGAAGATTCCTAGAGTCATAAGGATTGGGCACCATTCCTAAAGATTCTCCTAATTCTGTTAGGAAATCTATTTTAGATTGCCTTTAAGATCTCCTAACTCTTTTAGGAAATCAAAATATACTTTCTAAATCTACTTCCATCAGATTTTTTTTCCTAATATTTTTTAGGAAATTAAATTCTATTCCCATTAGAGTTTCCTAATTCCTTTTAGGAAAGCAAAAAAAGGTTGTTTCCTATTCCGATTTCTTCCAAATTACTTTTAGGAAAGCATTAAAAAAAAGGTTGTTTCCTATTCTGATTTCTTCCTAATTCGTTTTAGGAAAGCAAAAAAAATACTATTTCCTATTTTGATTTCTTCCAAATTTCTTTTAGGAAAGCAAAAAAAGGTTGTTTCCTATTCTAATTTCTTCTAATCTTTTTAGTAAGAAGGAGCTATAATTGACTAAATTATGATTGCTTTCTAGTAATTTAGTTCCTTTTACTCTCCTTGACTTCCATAATTTGATCTACACTATTCGGTTGTTGAATTTCTACAAACTTGAATACTTGATTTGATTGATTAGTTCTCAAAGAACTAAAAGAGAGTTTGTTAAGTGGTAAAAGGCCGAGTGTTAGATCATTACAAGAAAAAGTCTAAAATAGAGAGATACACGAAAGAAAGTGAGGACTATTTTCTACTAATCTTTAAAATTGCAGCATACATGATAGCTTCCAAGGAACACTTGGAAAGTTCTTCTAGTGCACAAGAGTCTTTTGTCATGCAAGCCATACAACAAGAATTTTGAAGGCTACACGCGGCTTTGGAGGATATTAATGATCAATTGAATAGCCATGAGCAAATCTTAGCTACTATTCTGAGAGGCCAGCCAAGAAGGAACCTGATTGCAACTTTTAATGTCCCGCAAGTTGTGAGGATAGCTACACGAGTTGAACATGAGGAGAAGTGTTATGATGGTTCAAGGCATGATGAAGGAATGAGGAAATCTAAGTGTAGTGAGATTTATGATGGTGGAGGTGGAAGGAAAAATCATCATGAAGGAAAGAATGGAAATGGTAGAGAAGAATGGAAGGGTTATGAGGTTTATGGAAAGGGAAAGAGTAGTGCTATCTATTGCAAGTTGCACTAAACTTGTTTTGAAGGGAAATTCGAACCAAAACCCTACTTGGAATGGGAAAGGAGTGTGGATATAGTCTTTACATGTTACAACTTGACGGAGGAGGAAAAGTTAAGGTTACTTTTGGGATCTTTTACTCACTTTGCCATTACATGGTGGGATATGCATAAGGAATCTAGAAAGAAGAAGGGGGAAAAATCCATAAAGTCATGGGGTGAGTTAAAGGAAGTGATGAGGTTGGATTTTGGAGTCAAGTATTTTGAATATTTAAAGAGAATAGAGCAAAGAAATAAGAACAAGAGTGAGAGCAGAGCTACTATACCACTTGCAAAGGAAAGAAATGTGGAAACTTTTGAACCTCAAAAGGACAATGAAGTTATTGAAGAACCATCAAAGAAGGACGAAAAAATTGAATGTGACACTAATGAAGTGAATCATTGCAAACAAGAAGTTTGTCCTACTTTGGTCGAGGAAAGAGAGGATGTTGAGAGAACAAAAGAAAAGAGGGACTATGAGCTTGAAAGAAAGGAGTGTAGAGAGTGTGAGCTTCAACAAAATGAGAGTAACTATGAGGGAAAAGAAAAAGAGTGCACAAGAGAAGAGTTGAGCTTGTAGATTCTTGAGAAGAGAGATGAAAAGCACATGAGTGAATTTGAAAAAGAAAGATAGTGTGTTAGTACTTTCATTCTAAAGCCACTTACGAACTCACTTTCAAGTGAAGAGTTGAGCTTACTTTCTAACAAACTAACTCACTTTCTGCCTAGTATTTATTCATGTGTACAGTATTTTGGAGCTTCAAGTAAGAAGATAGAAGGAAAGCTTGGCATGAAAATCATAAAACAACCAATAAGCTTCTATCCTTATTTTCATAATCCATGCTTTGAATTTTTCTTTAAGGAAGATAAATTGTTCTTACCTGTTGGTTATTATCTTGTGACTTGTCTTATGACTCTTGATTTTACTTGCTTAAATGGTGTTTCTTTTGTTTATAGGAATCATTTGCAAAAGTGCTTGAATGATCATAGAAGATCTCTTGATTTTAATAGCTCTACATATGCCTCATTATTGAAGATGATCATCTGATAAATATGTATAGAAATTTGGATATGGAGAGAATTCTAGGAAATATGCATGATTTCTTGTTGAACAACTCATGTACAGAGCTTATGTTGCTTCAAAATGGTCACACACCTATTTCATATCTTGAGATATCTTGTAATTTAGGATCGTTGCATATTTTTTAACAAATAACTTTGTGTGATTTTAGAAAAAAATGTGGCGGGAATGTTGAAGAACTACATTTTGCATGGTCTAACTAATACTTATTCCTTGCTTGATAATGGAGATTTTTGTTGTGGAAGGCTTTGGAAATACTATTTACCCTTCAAACAGGTGTATAAAATGCTAAGAACTTATGACGTCTGCCATGGGATTGATATGTTGGGATTTGCTACTTGCATACTTCATGAATTTAAATTTATGCTTGTGCTTGAAGGAAGTTTTTGTTTCCATTTACTATTTAAAGACCCATTTCTTGAATCAATTCATTCCTTCTGTTTTAATGAGATGGCTTATGCAATGAAGGGAACAGAGCTTTTGTATAAGTTACTTTGCTGCAATGCTGTGAAGAGACTTGGTTGAAAAGCATGCAAACTATTCCCTTGATATGTGTTAAAATGTTTCATTTTTATATGAGATTCTTTGCTCAAAAGGTTGCATATTGCTTGGATCCAATTATGTACGTCCCTTCCCATACATGCACTTATTAAGCCGACTTTTTTTTTTTTGCATTTGTTTCTTTTGAACATTTTGAAAGACCAAAGAGGGGGGGTGAATTAGGTCTTTGGCTAATTATCGAAATCTTTTCACCTTTTTGCAAATCCTTTGTCTTAATAAAAGCTCTTCTTTAAATTCACAAACTTCAAGATATATGTGATTTGATGATTAATACAAGATTATCAAACTATAAGACCATAATCAATCAATCAACAACTAAGCATAAATAATAATCACAAGTACGTAAACAAGTAAAGCAATAAGAAAATGAACATACGATTTATAGTGGTTCGATCTCTCCAAATTCTACATCCACTACCTTGAGTCCACACTCAAGGATTTCAACCAATCCACTATATGCTCAAATTCAATAATTACATAAGAGGCTCACCACACAATGGTTTTACACTCACAACCTCTTTTAGTAATTATACAAACAAGGTTCAACCTTCCACAAGGGTTTTATATCCAAAGACAACCTAAAGACTAATCTAATCAAAGGCTCACCCACACAATGGGTTTTACACCACAACCTTGATTAATCTAGTCTATGGCTCACCCTAACACAAAAGGGTTTTATGTCTAAAGATAACCTTGCAATGAGCTAGTAGAAAAATAGAATTAAATGAGGAATAAATGAGTTTGAATATTACCAACGCTTCTTGGTAGATAAATACAATTGCTAGCACCACTTCACCTTCGCCTTTGGAATCTTGAATGTACACCTTTGAGCACAAGGCAATTTGAGAGCTTTTCAATTTGATTTGATGTAAAATAAGTTAGAGCATGTAAGATTTGTTAAGTTCAAAGTTCTACTAAAAAATCTGGAGTTTATGGCTTTTATAGAATTCAAAAATCAGTTTAAACAGTCATAAAATGGCTAGTAACGGCTAATTTCAGAAAATACTGTTCATGTGAATAGTGGTACTGTACATGCACTGTTCATGTAAATAGTGGTACTGTACATGCACTATTCATGCACCGGTCACAAAAATTCGAACGACCGAATTTTCCAGATTCGTCCGAATCTTCGTTCGAATTTCTCTGGAAAACAGTCGGCACTGTTCATGTGAACAGTATTCACTGTTACTATGCATGCGTTGTTCACTGTTCACAGTGTTACTATTCATGCGTTGTTCACTGTTCACAGTGCAGAAAAAATTCTTCACAAAATTCGGACGACCGAATTTCTTCTGCATGCGTCCGAATCTTCTTCCGAATTTTTAAAACTTTGTCAAAACATATCCAAATCATTTCAAACAAGTTGGAAAACATTCTAGCCTTAAAGATAAGTCATTAAAGACCTTTTATGTGCAAAAACCATTTATGAAAACTTGATAATTTAGGTAAGTTCAAAACCATTGAAAACATTTAAATCAAGTTTTGTGCTCTCAATTGCAACTCATAGATTCCAAGGCTTAAGAGTGTAGGGTTTACAAAGTTTACCTATTAAGCACATGCAACCTACACTTCATGTCTTCAAAGCCTTCTAACATCTTGAACAAACTCTTCAATCTTCAATCACTTTGACATATTGGAGTTGTTCTTGCATTTTAACTTCAAGGCAATGAGACTTCAAACTTCTTAATCCAACAATCCTATCACACAAATGACATGCATATTAGTCCTCATCAATATTTGTCATTAATCAAAACTACATGATTTGCCCTTAGGGCTAACAATCTCCCCCTTTTTGATGATGTAGGACTAGATTTGAGGATGAATATTTTCGAGGAAAGAGGAAATGATGAGAATCAAGAGGCGTCAAACTTAAGTGATCAAGATCCATTGAAGATGTCCACTAGTCCAATAACAAATGAGGTTTTCAAGGCTATATTATGTACAAGATCGATCAACAATCATTAATTTACTACAAGCAAGCTGCCCAACTACTTTGGAATCCATTGGGCAGCCAAATTAGTGGGCTCAAAAATTCAGCCTAAGGCTTGGATAAAATTTCCTAAATTTTAGGAGTCTTTTAATTAGTTTTTAAGTTTGTTTGGGATAAGAACTTTTAATTATTGAAGCCCATATTTGTTTTTGTATTTTAGTCCTTAGTTGGATTTAATTAGCTACAAATTCAAGCCCATTAAGGACTTTTGTTTCAGCCACTAACTCTAAATCCAAGATTAATTAGGTTAGGGTTTTGAGATATCTATTTATATAGGATCAAAACCATTGCAATCGCACAATTCGGACGACCGAATATTCAGGCCTGTGTCCGAACGTGCGTTTGAACTTCTCTATTTCTTCAGCTTCAGAAAATTCGGACGACATAATTTTCTATCATGCGTCCAAATCTTTCTGTTCAGAATTTTCTAGAGAAAGTTTGGACGTCTAAATTTCTCTGAATGCATCCAATTATGCGTCCTAATATTCCTTGTTTCTACCATACTTCAACACATGCATTAGTAATTGAATTTTGAGATAGCCAAAAGCCTTCTTAGGTAACTGAACTTTTCCTCAGCCAAAGGCTTGGTAAATATATCAGCAATTTGATCATTTGTATTCACATAGTCCAAGCATATATCTCCTTTAGCTATATGATCACGAATAAAATGATGCTTAATCTCTATATGCTTAGTCCTAGAATGTTGAATGAGATTTAAACTTAAATTGATAGCACTGGTATTATCACATAGTATAGGCACACAATGAACTCTAGACCATAATTAAGTAGAGTGTACTTCATCCATAGCACTTGAGCACAACAACTACCGGTGGCGATATATTCAGCCTCAGCGGTAGATAAGGACACAGATGCTTATTTTTTACTCTACCAAGATACAAGACAACTACTAATAAATTGACAATGACCACTAGTGCTTTTACGCTCAACTTTACATCAAGCATAATCAGCATCCAAATATCCAACAAGGTCAAAAGATAAAGATTTTGAAAACCAAAGACCATAATCATATGTATCGATCAAATAATGAAAGATTCATTTTACCAAACTTAAATGAGACTCTTTTGGACAAGATTGAAATCTAACACATAAGCACAAATCAAACGTAATATCTGGTCTACTTGTGGTAAGATAAAGTAAACTCCCTATCATACCTCTGTATGCCTTTTCATCAACATTTTTCACCTTTCTCGTCTTTATCAACTTTAGTTCATAATCATTGGAATGCTTATCCATTTTGCTTGATCCATTCCAAATCTTTTCAATATCTCTGGTGTACTTTGCTTGATTTATGAAGACTCCATCCTTAGTTTGCTTAATTTGCAGCCCAAGAAAGAAATTGAGTTCTCCCATCATGCTCATTTAGAATTCATTTTGCATTGATTTGGCAAACTCATTACAAAGATATGTATTAGTAGCATCAAATATGATGTCATCCACATAGATTTGCACAAGTAAGATATCATTATTGCAAGAAGTTTTTATAAACAGTGTTGTGTTAACTTTTCCTTTTGAAAATCCTTTTGAAAGAAGAAAGGCACTTAGTCTTTCATACCAAGCTTTAGGAGCTGTTTCAATCCATATAAAGCCTTAGTTAGCTTGAAAACATGGTTAGGAAACTTTTCATGAGTAAAATTGGGTGGTTGTTCCGCATAAACTTCTTCATCAATAAAACCATTTAAGAATGCACTTTTGACATCCATTTGAAATAGTTTAAATCCTTTAAAACAAAAAAAAAAGCTAAAAGTATTCTTATGGATTCAAGTCTAGCTACTGGAGCAAACGTTTCATCATAATAAATCCCTTCTTCTTGATTGAATCCTTGGGCAACAAGTCTAGCCTTATTTCTAACAACTTCTCCTAGTTCATTTAATATGTTTCTAAAATCTCATTTTGTACCAATGACAAAATGATCATGAGGTCTTTCGACAAGAGTCCAAACTTTGTTTCTTTCAAATTGATTTAGCTCCTCTTGCATAGTAATAATCAAAAATCATCACATAAGGCATCATCAATATTTTTAGGCTCAATATGAGATTGAAGAGCAAAGTTGTCAATAAAATACCGCCTTGTTTTAACTCCTTGGGAGACATCACCAATGATTTGCTCCTTAGGGTGGCCTCTTGCATATCTTAGATCTTTTGGAAGCTTTTGGTCATTACTAGGTTGGCCATCTTGTTCTTGCTCTTTTATTTCTTCTTCTTTGGCATGTTCTTCCAAAGTTGGTGCCTGAGGATGAGTTTGATTATCAATCATTGAGGTACCTACATCATCTTCATTTCTTCTTTCAAGATAAATGTTAGATTCATCAAAGGTCACATGGATGGTTTCCTCAACACATAATGTTCTTTTGTTATAAACTCTATAGCCCTTTTTATTTGATGAATAACCAAGAAATATACCTTCATTTGATTTTCTATCAAATTTTCCCAGGGTATCATGAGTATTCAAGATAAAACACTCATAACCAAAAACCATAAAATAAACAATTGAAGGATTTTTATCAAATAGAAGTTCGAAATGTGTTTTTTGTAGAAAATGTCTTAAAAGAACTCTATTCATTACGTAGCAAGCAGTGTTTACAACTTCGGTCCAAAAATATTTTGGTAGAGAGTTTTCACAAAGCATTGATCTAGCCATTTCTTGTAAAGTTCTATTTTTCCTTTCAACAACACCATTTTGTTGGGGTGTTTTGGCAACTAAAAAATTGTGTAATATCATTTTCATCACAAAATTTTGTAAAGTCTTGATTACAAAATTCTCTCCCATTGTCACTCCTAATAGAGATCAATTTGCATTCAAAGGAGATTTGGACCTTTTTGAAAAGTTTTACAAATTCATGAAAAACTTCATCCTTTTGAGCTAGAAAGATCACCCGTGTACAAGTTCATGAGGTTTTGATGTAGAAATCATTTTCTTTGGTTTAAAAGATGTTTTTGATTGTTTTCCATATTGACAAGCATCATAAAGACATGTTTTATCAAAATGCATTGTAGGTAGTCCTCTAACCAATTCTTGTGTGAAAAGTTTGTTCAACAAGTGCATGCTCATATGACCTAATCTCCTATGCCATAGATATCCATCATTATCATGAATGGCAAGACATTTAATATCATTTGCAACAAGTTCATCAAGATATAGTACATATACATTTCCAACTCTATTTGTAACAAAAATAGTTTGCTACTTACACTATCAAGGATAGTACAAGTATCATATTTAAATTCAACTTTACAACCATTATCTCATAATTGGCTAATACTAAGTAGATTATACTTCAAATCATCAATGAGTAATACTTGCTTAATGAGAGGAAAAGAACCTCTACCAATATTACCAATTCCAAGTATTCTTCCATTCTTCGTATCATCAAATGTGACAAAACCTTCACTTGTTGCTTGAAGTTCACTAACAAGTGCGACATTTCCCGTCATGTGTCTTGAGTAGTCACTGTCAAGGTGCTTGATCTTGGTGCAAATCAAACCTACACCAAATTTGAGAAAGTGACTTTTGGTACCCACATTTCCTTGGGTCCAAGAGGGTTAGTGATGATTCCTTTAACTCTCCAAATGGTTTTAACACAATTTTCTATTTTTATTTTCACATAACATTTTGAAACTTTGTGTCCATGTCTACCGCAATACGTGCAAGATATACGAGGCATTGAAATTGAAGTGGCTTTAGCTAAGAAAGTTATATATTTTGGAACATTGTTTTCATGAATGTAGCCAAGACCATTTTTCATACAAGAAGATCTTTGAGATCCAAGTAGTTTGTTTAGATTTTCTTTTCCATTTGTAAATTTTCAATTCATAATGTAAGGTCATCAACTTTCTTTCTCAATATCTCATGATCACTAAGCATTTTTTCTAGAGAAATGATTTTTGTGCAAAGATCATTGTTTTCAAGAGATTTGTTTTGTAAAGTTACATTTAAAATTTCCTTTTCAATGTTTAAGCAATTAATAGATTCAAGAAGCTCTCGATTTTCACAACATAATTTTGAATTCTCATTCAATAACTCATTAATTTTGGTTTTCATTTCTTTATTCCTTTTTGAGGCCTTTTTTAATTATCCATGCATCTCAACAAGTAATTCACCAGGATCAATATCATCATCACAACAAGTAGAAATTAAATGAGTAGATTGTACCTCATCATCCATTACCATAAAGCATAAGTTGGCTCTTCCTTCACTGTCATCTTCACTTTCTTGTTGGTCCCAAGTACCAGCAAGTCTCTTTCCCTTCTTGAGAGATTTCTTTTTGAGTTTGATGCCTCTTTCCTTTTCCAAAGCTTTAGGACAATTGGCAATAAAATGTTCGGTGCTTTTACATTCAAAGCATTGAGGTTTGAATGATGATGACTGTCCACTTTTCTTGAGTGGTCTTTTTCTTTTTTTTGAGAAATTTCTTTTTATAGAATCTCTTGAATTTTCTCACTGCCATAACCATCTCATCATCTTCACTATTTTCATCTTCTTCGCTTGATGATTTCTTTGTTCACTAAGATGATTGGAGGTTTTAAGTACAACTCCCTTTCTTCCCTTCTCTTCATCTTCAATATCATTCAATCTCTGGACCTTCATCTCATGTGTGAGTAGTGATTCGATGAGCTCTTCAAGTGGAAGAATTTTCAAGTCTTTTGATTCCTCAATAGCAAGAGTCTTCGGTTGCCAAGACTTTGGTAGAGCATCCAATATGTTTCTATTTTGTTCTCCAATTGAATAATTCTTCCCATAGGCTTTTAGACCATTGGAGATGTTAGTAAATCTTGTGAACATATCACTAATATTCTCACCTTGCTTCATGGTGAATAGCTCACAATCTCTTACTAGCTTTGTAAGCTTGGACTCCTTTACTTGATTTGTTCCTTCATGTGTTACTTGAAGAAGTCTTCACATATCATGAGCGGTGTCGCATCCATTAACTCGATTGTACTCATTCACATTTAGTGCACAGCTCAATATGTTAATGGCTTGGTAATTTAATGTCATCTTCTTAGAGTCACCCTCATCAAATTCGTCTATAGACTTTGGTTCTATAGTAACTCCATCAGTTCTCATTTTCAATGGTATGTAAGGAACTTTCTCAACATTATTTCACAAATAAGAGTTAATAGAACAAATATATATCTTAATTCTACATTTCCAAAATGTGTAATTTGATCCATCAAACAAAGGTGGTCTATTTGTGGAAGATCCTTAAAAGTAAGATAAGTTTGAAACATTAGCCATAAGATCTTAACTTCTAGGTTGTAAAACCACACAGAGAAGCCCTTGCTCTGATACCAATTGAAAGACCTAAGAGGGGGGGAGGGGGAGCGGTGAAATAGGTATTCCACTAATTTTTGAAAACTATTTCCTCTTATGAACTTAGTTTGGAAAGATTATATTCACTTGTTTTAATGAGAGAATAATGAACTCAATGACAAAGCAATAAACAATTGAAAAGCAATGTACACAAGCAATTTATAGTGGTTTGATCTCTTCAAGATCTATATCCACTACCTTAAGTCTACACTCAAGGATTTCAACCAATCTACTATATGGTCAAATTCAATCAATTACACAAGAGGCTCACCACACAAGGGTTTTACTCCAACAACCTCCTTTGCAATGCTACAAAAAATTCGGATGCGTGTTCTGAAATTCGGATGCATCCATATTTTGTTACCAAAATGTGCTCTTTTGTTGTTCAAATTGTTTCAAATATGTTTTAGTCTCTCATAATATGTTTGAACAATCTTAGGAAAGCTTATTTACAGAATTTGAAGCGTTTATTTATCTTATTTTAAAATTCAGACTTGCTTTGTTAAAATTCGGATGCATGATATCTCTAGTCCAAATGTGTTGAAAAATGAGCACAATCTAAGAGAGAGCATTGTTAAACTTTTACAACCTTAAAACCTCTTTTAGAATCTTTTCTAAATGTTTAAATGTTGTATATTCTATCCTAGTTGTTGGAAGGAAGGAGGATAATGGAGGTTGGTTGGGTAATAGGCTCATATTGAGCCTTTTATATGTCATTGTGCTAAATTGGTTATTTCTATCATTGACATCAATACTTCTTTGTGCTACATTGTTTAAATCCATCACATTTTGCATCAAAGTTTGTCACCATCAAAAAGGGGGAGATTGTTAGCCCTAAGGGCAAATCATGTAGTTTTGATTAATGACAAATATTGATGAGGACTAATATTTTTATATATTGTGTGATAGGATTTGTGAACTAAGAAGTATGGAGTCTCATTGCCTTTAAGCCAAAGTGCAAGAACAACTTCAATAAGCCATAGTGATTAAAATTTGATGAAGGTTGATCTAAAGGCATTGAAGACTTGAAGTGTTGAGTATATATGCTAAATAGGTAAATCTCTATGTAAACTCTACATTTGTGTGTCTTGGAATATATTGAATGCATAAGAGAGCATAAAATTAGTTTCTTAATCTTAAATGACTTTGAATGAACTTTTTGATGAATGAGCTTTTGTATCTTAAAAGATTTTGAGTAAACTTTGCATGATCAAAGAAATTTGATTATGGTTTCAAGCTTATATATGTCTAAATAACTTATCTATACATACAAAATGTTTTCAAACTTATTGAAGTTAAATCTCAAATGATTTTACAAAGTTTGAAAGTGCTTCTAAAAAATTCGGTCGTCCGAATTTTTGTCTTTAGCATGGTTACTGTTTTTCCAGAGAAATTCGGACGTAGGGAAAAAAATCTGGTCGTCCGAATTTTTCCAGAATGTGCAGCAGCAACGTCCGAAAAATTCGGACGCAAAATTCGATCGTCCGAATTTTCTGAAACTAGCCGTTTTACGGCTGTTAAAACTGATTTTCAAATTCTATAAAAGTTAGAAACTTGAAATCTTTTGTAAGTTTTGAATCTTGGTGAACTCTAAATATTCCAAAGCCTTTAGCAAACATTTTTGAGCTCTCTTGTGTCTTGTGCATTCAATTGATCAATCCAAAGATATCAAAGTGTGAAGGTGCAATTTTGTGTAAAACATCTACCAACAAGTGGTAACATCTACACACTCTTCTCTACTTATCAAATTATGTTTTCTACTAGCTCTTGCAAGGTTAACTTGATAACATAAAACCCTTTAGATAAGGGTGATCCTTGAAATTGTGTGGTGAGCCTCTCATGTAATTTGTGAACTTGAGCATATAATAGATTGCTTGAGTTCTTTGCTCTTACATTCCTTTACTGTTGTGCTATCAACTGTCTTTAACTTGATACATATAATATTTTCTTTCCTTAAACTTATAAAAGGTTTTTGTTTGCGATAATTAGCCAAATACTTAATTCACCGCCCCCCCCTCTTAGGTATTTCAGCTCTCTTGAAAATGCTTTAAACTCCAAAGACAAACAAGTGCAAGGTTTACAAAGATATACCTATAAAGCATTTGTAAACCTACACTAAGCTTTTCAAACCTTCAATCCTTAAGACAAGCTGTTCAGGTTATAACTTCTTTGAGCACAATTTGAGTTGTACTTAGCATTTCATCTTCAAGGCAATGAGACTTATTACCTTCCACAATCCAATAATCCTAACACACAATAAATATTCAAGTTAGCTCATATCAATGTTTGTCCTAATCAAAACTCTAAGATTTGCCCTTAGGGCTTACTATCTCCCACTTTTTGATGATGACAAACTTTGATGCAAAATGTAATGGATATAAACAGTATTGCACTAGGAAACATTAATGTCATGGATGAATGGTGAACAATTTAGCACAATGACATAACATGGCTCATGAATGAGCCTATGACCCAACCAACCTCCATAAACCTCCTTCTTTCCATCAAAATAGAAAATATAGCATGAAAGAATTTAGAACACATTCTAAGAAGGGATTTAGAGGTTATAAACAATATGCAAGGCTTCCCCTTATATAATGATCATATTTGGACTTGAGTTATGAAAATTTGAAAGTCCTAGAAGCACAAGTATTAAGCACAATGAATTTATTTTCTAAGAATAAACCTTCCCAAGGCTTCTCAATCATCTTAGGGAAGATCAAGATAGTTTTAAGTAAAAAATATTAAACTTTCATTTATGATAGAATGTTCAGACGACCGAATTTTGGGTAAAATCATCAAAAGGTAGATTTTACAATTTAAGTACTTAAAACCAATCACACAAGTACTAGCACAAGTTGATCAATTATAACACTAATACATAATCATCTTGATCAACCAATGCATAATTCAACTCAAGGCATAAGCTTTCAAGATTATCATCCTCAAGAATGCCAAAATGTCAATGAGTACATAATGAACCATAATAAACCATAATGCCATTCAATCATCATAATATCTGAGTACATTTTACAACAGTTCTTTTCCCCTTTTTGTCATCAATCAAATGTGGGGTAATGAAAGTGAAGCAAATATGAAAATAAAAGTAATACAAGCTCTCAATATTATGATAGCATCATTGAGCTTCAGAAGATCACATGGACTAGAAAGGCACATGAAAATTTAAAGCATTAAAATACATGGACTATTCTAGATACATGAAGTAATGGCATAAAAATTCTTAAACTAGACTAAATACATAAGTAAAAAGAGATAGGATTAAGGAGTGATTAGTCTTGTATTTTCTTCATCGTCTTCTCTCCATATTGTTGGTTGTGATAGCCATGTCTTCTTTCAAGTTCAATATGAAGTGGCCCCTCATTTGCATTCTCCTTGCCGATGTAGTTTGGCTTTGGAGTTGTAGCCAATTGGGAGGATCTCTTTATACCCTTCTTCTTGATCACGTGCTTGACTCTTCCTTGGCTGAATGATACGGTTAAAGGTGAAGTAATTTGGCTCTTTCTATCGAACTTCGTTCTTGGCTTCCACCATCTTATGGCTCATCTTGAACACCTTCATTTTCCTCACTTTCTCTAGCCACAAATTCAAAATTTCCTCCTTGATCATCATCCTCATTATTGTTATCATCATCTTCATCCTCTTTTCTTTCTTTCCATCTTTCATCATCTTTGTCATCTTTGTCATCTATAGCTAGAGACCTAGAGGGTGCTTCACTACTTTGATTGTTCTTCATCAATAGCTCTTCATTAGTTTTCACCTTAGTGTCCAAGCCATCCAGCTTGCTTAATACCATGGGACCAAAAGATTCAAAGAACTTGTACATCTTCTCCATCTCCTTTATGACGTTATTCAAGGCCTCTTGGAACACTTTTGCTACAATGGTGTCACCTCTAGTAACTTCCTCCTCACTAGGCATATCTCCAAGATTTTGATGAGATTTAGGAGTGTGCTCTTCTTCAAATAATCTCCTCTTTGTGTGAGGTTGCTCCCCCTCACTTGACAAGTCATTTCTCTTCTTAGTCTTCCCTTCCTTTCTGTAGCTAGAGTCTCCTCTTCATCCTCATCTTCTTCTTCATTTTCTTCCTTCTCTTCTTCTTCACTACTATCTTCTATTCTCTCACCTTAGAGGGGTTTCTCTTCTCGACCTCCATATACCATCCTCATCAAGTGTCAATTGCATTCGCTTTAGGGATTTGTTGCTGTAGATTTTCCCATATTTCATAGGATTTCCTCTTTTGGGGAGTTGGACATTAAAATTCTTGAAGATCCTTGTCAATAGTCCCATAAAAGGCAAGGCTTTGTTGGCCATTCTCCTTGCACTAATCATACACTTTAATGCCATGGATCCAAAGTTTAATCTCCTATGCTCATGCAAGGCAAGCATAATCACCACATGCATATTACCAACCGATGATTTATGTCCAAAGTTAGGAATGATCATAGTAGTAATCATGTGATGCATAACATGTTCTCTAGCATCAAAACCTTTAATTTCTCTTGCCCTAATGGACCTAAATCTCCTACCATTGGTGAATGCCTCTTCAAACCTTTCATTGGTGAATAATTCATGTATGTAACAATGTTGCCCCAAAGAATAATATCTAGCACAATGTCATCAACACCACAAATGTATTTGACCAGAGCATCATTAAATTCAAAGTCTACTTGGGATACTCTAGATGAATACTGAAAGACCTAAGAGGTGGGTGAATTAGGTCTTTGGCTAATTGTCGAAATCATTTCCTTTTTTGACAAAATTAATTTTGGAACATGATTGAAATCAAACACTTAACTAGATATGCAAGTAAACACAATAAGATTCAAATTCAAAGAAAATAGAGGATAAGAGGCAACACAAGCAATTTATAGTGGTTCGATCACTCAAGATCTGCATCTACTACCTTCAAGGGTTTCACACCACAACCACTTTTCAATTACAAAATAATCAAGGTTCACCCTAACACAAGGGTTTCATATCAACAAGATAACCTTGAAAACAACAAGTAGATAAAGTTTGAGATAAAAAAGTTACCAAAAACTTGGTAGATGATGACAAATTAGCACATCTTTACCTTTTTGTCTAAGGAATCTTGACTTTGAACTATTTAGCACAAGACAAAATAGGGCTTTTTGATAAAGAATGATTGGGAATAGTAAAGATTCTTAAAAGCTCAAAAACTACCCAAAAATAACGGCTAGTAACAATAGAATTCGGTCGACCGAACTTGTACCTCTGCGTCCGAATAATCATCCGAATTTTTTTGTTTTCAGGTTGCCAAGATAAATTCGGTTAACCTAACTTGGACACAAGCATCTGAATAGTTTTCTGAATTTCTCTGGAAATTCAGCAGCCATGGTATATATTTTGAACGTCTGAATTGGAGTTTGAACCTTTCAAACTTACTCAAAATGATTAAAAATCAAGCAGAACAAGTTTGAAATTATTTTGGACTATAAAATGGATCTTTCTAAAAGCTTTTAGCCCAAAGGCCATTATGAAGAACTTGGTAAAAACATTTGTAATATAAATTATTTCAGATTGAAAACCCAGTTTGAAGCTCTCTTGAAAATGTTTTAGATTCCAAAGACAAATAAGTGGAAGGTTTACAAAGATATACCTATAATGCATTTGTAAACCCACACTAAGGTCTTCAAAGCCTTCAATGATTTTGAATCAACTCTTTTATCTTCAATCACTTTGGTAACCTTGAGTTGTTCTTGGACTTTTAGCTTCAAGGTAGTGAGATTTGTATCCTTCTCAATCCAAAAATCCTATCACACAACAATTAAACATATTAGTCCATATCAAGATTAATCAAATTTATTTTCTTAGGACTTTGCATTTATCATAGTTTGTCATCAATCCAAACAACATGATTTGGCCTTAGGGCTCACAATCTCAACCTTTTTAATGATGACAAACTTTGATGCAAAATATGATGGATTTAGACAATTTAAGCATAGAGAAGTATTTATGTCATGTACTAATTGAAGATGATACCAATGGAAAATCAAGTTTAAAAATAATATATCATGATGACATAAACATGGCTAAACAATTCAGCCTATGACCCAACCAACCTCCATAAACCTCCTTCCTTCCATCAAATTAGAAAATATAGCATTTGGATCACATTCTAAGGGTTTTAGAGGTTATATTCAATATGCAAAGCCTCCCCTCCCCCCCACCCCTAGAAAATGCACATATTCATAACTGAGTTTTGAAAATTTGAAGGTTTTGAAAGATCATATCACAAGGATCCAACACAATGAGTTTTGAAAGATCAAGTCCACTGAAATCTTCATTCTTTAACCAAGAAATGACAGTTTTAGGCAAAAATTATCAAATTTTCAATTTTGACAAAAAATTCAGACAATCGAGTTTTAGGTGTACATCCAAATTATAGGAAAAGTTGTCAAAAGATAGATTTTGCAACATAAGTTCTTATTACCAATCACACAATTATCAAAGTAAGGTGATAAATTATAAAACACATTCATAATCATCTTAATCAACCAATGAGAAAACAACTCAAATCATTATCAAGATCATCATCCTCAAAGTGCCAAAATGCCAATGAGCACATAATAACAATTCAATAAACCAAAAGACACCATTCATCACAATATCTAAGTACTTCTTCTCCCCTTAAATGAGCACCCATCAATAAGCCAATATGCCAACATTCATCATATTAAAGTACATTTTGTGAGCACACATCAATAAGCCAATATGCCACATTTATCATATCAATGAACATTTTGCATAACACTTATTTCCCCTTTTATCATCAATCAAATATTGGGTGAGGAAAGTGAAGAAAATATGAAAACAAAGGTAACATAAGATCTCAATAATATGATATCATCATTGAACTTCAGAAGATCACATGAACTAGGAAGGCACATTGAAGGTCAAAGATTGAAAACACATGAACTATTCTAGATACATTAACTAAGCATGAACTAAAAGTACAAAAACTAGACTAAGTAAATAAGTAAAATGAAAGAGAGGGTTAGGGAGTGCTTAGTCTTTGATTTTTGATCGTATTCACTCCATATTAATTGGTAGTGGCCATGTCTCCCTTGAGCTTGATATGAAGTGGTCCCACACTCACTTGCTCCTTGCCGGTGTAGTTTGGCTCCTTGATCATCATCTTTATCATTATCCTCATCATCATCATCATCATTTCTATTCTCTTTCCCTTTCTTACCTTCCTCATCTCCTTCATCTTCCTTGTCACCTTTAGCTTGAGGCCTAGAGGGGGTCCTTCACCACTTTGTGTTCCTCATCAACAAGTTTTCAATATTTTTCACCCTAGTGTCCAAGCCATCCAACTTGCTTAGTACCATAGGAGCAAAGGATACGAAGAACTTGTATATCCTTTTCATCTCCTTTACGTGATTGTTCAAGGCCTCTTAGAGCACTAGGCATATCTCCAAGGATTTCATATGATTGAGGAGTAGGCTCTTCTTCAAATAGTCTTCTCTTTGTGTGAGGTTGCACCCTCTCACTTGATATATCATGTCTTTTCTTGCTCTTCCTTTCTCTAGCCAAAGTCTCATTCTCATCTTCTTCTTCCACTTCAACTTCTTCCTCCTCTTCTTCATCACTACTTGTTTCTATTCTCTCACTCATTAGAAGGGTTTCTCTTCTCGCCCTCATCTAGGTCTATGACAAATTTAACACATCTTCACCTTTTTGTCTAAGAAGTCTTGAATTTCAACTTTATAGCACAAGACAAAAGAGAGCTTTTTGGTAAAGAATGATTGGAAAGATAAAAATTCTTAGAGGCTCAAAAAACAACCAAAAAATATGAAGTTTATGTCTTTTATAGGGCTTAAAAATTTGTTGCAAAGTTCAAATATTAGCTAGTAATAGTAAACCATGGAGCTCTGTGTCCAAATGATCGTCTGAATTTTTCTATTTGCAGACTGGCAGGATAAATTCAGTTGACCGAATTTGGAAACAAGCATTTGAATGGTCGTTCAAATTTCTCTAGAAATTCAGCAGCCATGGTATATATTTCAGACGTCCAAATTAGAGTCCAAACTTTTCGAACTTAGTGAAAATGATTAGAAATCAAACACAACAAGTTTCAAATCATTTTGGACTATAAAATTGATCTTTTCAAAAGTTTTTAGTCCAAAGGCCGTTTTCAAGAATTTGGAATGTAAGATAAATCATTTGAGATTGAAAACCATGTTTTAAGCTCTCTTCAAAATGCTTTAGACTCCAAAGACAAACAAGTGCAAGGTTTACAAAGATATACCTATAAAGCATTTATAAACCTACGCTAAGGTCTTCAAAGCCTTCAATCCTTAGGACAAGCTTTTCAAGTTACAACTTCTTTGAGCACAATTCAAGTTTTCCTTAGCACTTCACCTTCATGGCAATGAGAATTATTAGCTTCCACAATCCAATAATCTTATCACACAATAAATATTCAAGTTTGCTCATATCAATGTTTGCCATAATCAAAACTCTAAGATTTGCCCTTAGGCTTACATATGTTTTACTAAGTTCTTGACAATGGCTTGTAGTTTAAAAGTTCTTAACAAGATCTATCTTATAGTCCAAAATTTATTTCAAACTTGTTGTACTTGATTTCAAAAAATGTTGACAAAGTTTTAATAGTTTGGACGTCCGAACTGAAAACCTTGGTTGTTGAATTTCCAAAGAAATTCGGACAACCATTTGATCGCTTATGTCCAAATTCGGTCAGCCAAATTTATACTGGTAACTTGTAAATAGAGAAGTTTAGATGATCATTCAGACGTAGGAGTCCTTGTTCGATCAACTGAACTTTATTATTACTAGCCTTTACTAGCCGTTATTTGAATGTTGAAACTGATTTTTCAAACCCTATAAAAGTTATAAACTTTAGATTTTTGAGTAGGTCATCCGAATTTTTCTAGAAACGTGCAACAGTAAAATTCGGATGATAAATTCAAACGCACAAGAAAAATTCGGTCTCTGAATTTTCTGAAACTAGCCGTTTTATAGCTGTTAAAACTAATTTTCAAATTCTATAAAAGCTATAAACTTGAAATCTTTTGCAATTTTTGAATTCTTGTGAACTCTAAATATTCCAAAGCCTTTAGCAAACATTTTAAGCTCTCTTTTGTCTTGTGCTTTCAATTGATCATTCAAGATTCCAAAGACAACAAAGTGTGAAGGTGAAACACTGTGTAATCATCTTCCAACAAGTGGTAACATCTACACATTCTCCTCTCTTTATTAAATTATGTTTTCTACTAGCTCATTGCAAGGTTATCTTTGAAAGACCTAAGAGGGGGGGTGAATTAGGTCTTTGGCTAATTATCAAAATCTTTTCATGTTTTGCAAATCCTTTGCCTTAATAAAAGCTCTTCTTCAAATTTACAAACTCTAAGTTTATATGTGATTTAATGGTTGAGACAAGATGATCAAACAATAAATTCACAACCAATCAATCAACAACTAAGAACAAATAATAATAACATAAGTATGTAAACAAGTAAAGCTATAAACAAATGAACACACGATTTATAGTGGTTCGATCTCTCCAAGATCTACATCCACTACCTTGAGTCCACACTCAAGGATTTCAATCAATCCACTATATGCTCAATTTCAACAATTACATAAGAGGCTAACCACACTATGGTTTTACACTCACAACCTCTTCTAGTAATTATACAAACAAGGTTCACCCTTCCACAAGGATTTTATATCTAAAGACAACCTCAAGACTAATCTAATCCAAGGCTCACCCTCACACGGGTTTTACACTACAACCTTGATTAATCTAGTCTATGGCTCACCCTTCCACAAAAGGGTTTTATGTCACAAGATAACCTTGCAATTAGCTAGTAGAAAAACAAAATTAAATGAGGAATAAATGAGTTTGAATATTACCAACGCTTCTTGGTAGATAAATACAATTGCTAGCACCACTTCACCTTTGCCTTTGGAATCTTGAATGTACACCTTTGAGCACAAGGCAATTTGAGAGCTTTTCAATTTGATTTGATGTAAAATAAGTTAGAGCATGTAAGATTTGTTAAGTTCAAAGTTGTTATAAAAAATCTGGAGTTTATGGCTTTTATAGAATTCAAAAATCAGTTTAAACAGCCATAAAACGGCTAGTAACGGCTAGTTTCAGAAAACACTGTTTATGTAAACAGTGGTACTGTTCATGTGAATAGCAACACTGTTCATGCACTGTTCATGCGCCGGTCACAAAAATTCGGACGACCGAATTCTTCCAGCTGCGTCCAAATTTTCATCCGAATTTCTCTGGAAAAATAGTCGGCACTGTTCATACACTATTCACAAAATTCGGACGACCTAATTTTTCTCCATGCGTCCGAATTTTCTTCCGAATTTCTCTGAAAGAATAGTAGGTACTGTTCACAGTGCAGAAAAAATTCGGATGACCGAATTTGCATCCGAATTTTTCAAACTTTGTCAAAACATGTTTAAATCAATTCAAACAAGTTGAAAAACATTCTAGCCTCAAAGATAAGTCATTAAAGATCTTTTATGTGCAAAAAACCATTTATGAAAACTTGATAATTTAGGTAAGTTCAAAACCATTGAAATCATTTAAATCAAGTTTTGTGCTCTCAATTGCAACTCATAGATTCCAAGACTTAAGAGTGTAGGGTTTACAAAGTTTACCTATTAACCACATTTAACCTACACTTCATGTCTTCAAAGCCTTCATTAATTTTGAACAAACTCTTCAATCTTTAAACACTTTGGCATATTTGAGTTGTTCTTGCATTGCTAGCTCCAAGGCAATGAGACTTGCTTCCTTCTCAATCCAAAAATCCTATCACACAACATACAAGCATATTAGTCCTTATCAATGTTTGTCATTAATCAAAACTAATCAAACCTACATGATTTGCCCTTAGGGCTAACAATCTTGATA
Source organism: Rauvolfia tetraphylla (assembly GCA_030512225.1). Classification (NCBI taxonomy): domain Eukaryota; kingdom Viridiplantae; phylum Streptophyta; class Magnoliopsida; order Gentianales; family Apocynaceae; genus Rauvolfia; species Rauvolfia tetraphylla. The sequence continues at coordinate 2,053,894 of JAJQKT010000019.1, forward strand.
ACATAAATTCCTTTAGATAAGGGTGATCCTTGAAATTGTGATTCAAGGTTGTTTGTAGATATAAAATCCTTTGGTAGGGTGAACCTTGTTTATAGAGTTGCTAAAGAGGTTGTGAGTGTAAAACTATTATGTGGTGAGCCTCTTATGTAATTTGTGAACTTGAGCATATAGTAGATTGTTTGAAATCCTTAAGTGTAGGCTTAAGGTAGTGGACGTAGATCTTGAAGAGATCAAACCACTATAAATTGTTTGTGCTCATTGCTCTTGCTTTGTTTAAGAGCTTTGCTATTAATTGTTTAATTCTCTTATTGAACCAAGCTCACACAATCTATTTTTGCTTAGAATTATAAAAGGACTTTGTTTGTAAAAATTAGCCAAATACCTAATTCACCCCTCCCCCCCCCCCCCTCTTAGGTATTTCAATTGGTATCAGAGTAAGGACTTCTTGTGTGGTTTTACAACCTAGAAGTTAAAGATCTTATGGCTAATATTTAAAACTTACCTTACCTAGAAGGTTCTTCCACAAATAGACCACCTTTGTTTGATGGAACAAACTATACCTTTTGGAAATCTAGAGTCAAGATATATATTTGTTCTATCAATTTTGATTTGTGGAATATTGTTAAAAAAAATCCTTATATTCCTATGAAAATGAGAGCTGATGGAGTAACCTTAGAACCAAAGTCTACTTACGAATTTGATGAACATTATTCAAAGAAAATGAAATTAAATTATCAGGCCATGAACATCTTAAGTTGTGCATTAGATGTAGCTGAATATAATAGAGTTAGTGGTTGTGATATATATTGCTCATGATATGTGGAGATTACTCCAAATAACACATGAAGGTACAAACCAAGTTAAAGAGTCAAAGCTTGCTATGTTAGTTAGGGACTATGAGCTATTTACCATGAAGTAAGGTGAGAATATTAGTGATATGTTTACTAGATTTACTAACATTTTTAATGGTCTGAAAGCTTATGGGAAGAACTATACAATTGGAGAGCAAAACAGAAAAGTCTTGGATGCTTTACCAAAATCTTGGCAACCAAAGACACTTGCAATTGAGGAAACAAAAGATTTGAAAACTCTTCCACTTGAAGAGCTCATTAGATCATTTCTCACGCATGAGATGAAGATGAAGAGATTAAATGACAAAGAAGATGAAGAAAAAGGAAGAAAAGGAGTTGTACTCAAAACTTCAAATCACTTGAGTGAACAAGAAAATTCATCAAGTGAAGAAGAAGATGGAAACAGTGGAGAAGAGAAGATTGCCATGGCTGTTAGGAAATTCAAAAGATTCTACAAGGAGTTTCTCAAGAAAGGAAGAAAGTCAACTAAGAAGAGTGGACAGTCTTCATCCTTCAAACCTCAATGTTTTGAATACAAGAGTACAGAACATCTTGTTGATGATTGTCGCAAAGTTTTGGAAAGGAAAAGAGACAACAAGATTAAAAAGAAATCTGCCAAGAAAGGAAAAGGACTGGCTGGAATATGGGATCAGCAAGAAAGTGAAGATGATAGTGAAGAAAAGGCCAACATATGCTTTATGGCAATTGATGATGAGGTACAATCTTTCCTTCCATTTCTAATATCTATGATGATGATGTTGATCCTAGTGAATTACTTGTAGAAATATATGAAGAATTAAAAAAGGCTTCTAAAAGAAATAAAGAAATGAAGTTCAAAATCAGTGATTTATCAAATCAGAATTCAAAATTATGTGTTGAAAATGGGAAACTTTTTGAGACCATTAATTGTCTAAACATTGAAAAAGAAGTTTTAAATGCAACCACACAAAACATAAAGAGCTTTGCATAAAAGTTGTTTCTCTTGAAACAATGCTTAATGACCATGAGATTTTAAAAAAGGAAATTTAATGATCTTACATCATGCATTGAAAAGTTTACAAATGGAAGAGAAAATTTAAATAAATTACTTGGCTATCAAAGAACTTCAATTGCAAAACATGGGCTTGGTTATACTCATGATAGCTATGCTCCAAAATATAAAAACTCTTTTGCTAAAGAAACTTTTAATTCTAGGACTCATATTTGTTGTACATATTGTGGTAAGTATGGACACAAGGTATCAAAATGTTTTGTAAAAAGAAAGATCGAAAATGGTGTCAAGACCATTCGGAAAGTCAAATGAACTTTCACTAACCCCCTTGGACCCAAGAAAATATGGGTACCAAAAATCACTCTTTCTAATTTGGTGTAGGTTCGCTTTGTTTCAAGATCAAGTGCCACAAAATAGTTTCTTGACAGTGGTTGCTCAAGACACATGACAGGAAATGCCTCTCTTGTTAGTGAGCTTCAAGCAACAAGTGAAGACTTTGTCACATTTGGTGATAAGAAGAAAGGAAAAATACTTGGAATAGGTAACATTGGTAAAGATTCCTTCCCTCTTATTAAAAAATTACTTGAAAGACCTAAGAGGGGGGTGAATTAGGTCTTTGGCTAATTATCGAAAATCTTTTCTCTTTTTGCAAATCCTTTGCCTTAATAAAAGCTCTTCTTTAAAATCACAAACTTCAAGTTTATATGTGATTTGATGGTTAAGACAAGATTATAAAATTATAATCTCACAACCAATCAATCACCAACTATGAACAAATAATAATAACACAAGTATGTAAACAAGCAAAGCTATAAAGAATTGAACACACGATTTATAGTGGTTCGATCTCTCTAAGATCTACATCCACTACCTTGAGTCCACACTCAAGGATTTCAACCAATTCACTATGAGCTTAATCCAAGCAATTACACAAGAGGCTCACCCTTCAATGGGTTTTACCACAACAACCTCTTTTCAATATAATAAACAAGGTTCACTCTTATCACTAAGAGTTTTATGTCACTAGACAACCTAGACCAATCTAATCCAAGGCTCACCCTCACCAATGGGTTTTACACAAACAACCTTGATTAATCTAGTCTATGGCTCACCCTCCACAAGGGTTTTATGTCTCTTGACAACCTTGTATCAATCACAACAATTATAAAGAGAGAATTTGAATGTTACCAACACTTCTTGGTGGATGAATACAATTGCTAGCACCACTTCACTTCTTGCCTTTGGAATCTTGAATTTCAATCTTTGAGCACAAGGCAATTTGAGAGCTTTTGATATAAGATACTATATCCGGATTTCTATCAAATTTAATAAAGTTATCACAAGTATTCAAGATAAGACATTTATAACCAAACACTTTAAAAAAAATGCAACTTGAGGAGTTATATAAAAAAGAACTTCAAAAGATGTTTTTCTTCAAAATGATCTTGAAAGAATTCTATTCATCATAGCATGTGTTGTTTCTGGTTCCGGCTCAAAACATATTTTTGAAGAAGAATTTTCACAAAGCATAGATCTAACCAATTTTTGTAAAGTTCAAATTTTTCTTTCAATAACACCATTTTGTTGTGAGGGTTTTTGCAGTTGAAACAATTATATGAAATTCAATTTTCATCACAAATTTTGTAAAGACTTGGTTGTAAAATTCTCCCATTGTCACTTCTATTGGAAATCAATTTTGCACTCAAGGGAGGTTTGAATCTTTTTGAATAGTTTTACAAATTTATGAAACACTTTATCTTTTTTTTTTTTTTTTGAGCAAAGAAGACTGAAATACCTAAGAGGGGGGTGAATTAGGTATTTGGCTAATTTTCGCAAATTCAAATCTTTTATATGTATAGACTAATTACAGATGATATGAAAAAGAGAGAAACAAATTATGGCAAAGCAATATAAGAAATGTAAACAAATGAACACGACCAATTTATAGTGGTTCGATCCTCAAGATCTACCTCCACTACCTTAAGTATACACTTAAGGATTTCAATAACTCTACTATGTGCTCAAGTTCACAGATTACAAGAGAGGCTCACCACACTTTGGTTTTACACATACAACCTCTTCTAGTAATTTTTACAAACAAGGCTCACTAACCTATGGTTTTATATCTCAAACAACCTTGAATCACAACTTCAAGGATCACCCATAACTAAAGGGTTTTATGTTATCAAGATAACCTTGCTAGAGATAGTAAATCAACACAATTGAATAAGTAAAGAAGAGTGAGTAGATGTTACCACTTGTTGGTAGAATTTATACAAAGTTGCACCTTCACACTTTGATTTCTTTGGATTGATCAATTGAATGCACAAGACATAAGAGAGCTTAAGAAATGTTTGTAATAGACTTTAGAAAGCTTAGAATATTCAAGGAGGATTCAGAACTTGCAAAAGATTGCACGTTTATAGCTTTTATAGAATTTGAAAATCAGTTGAAACAGCTATAAAACGGCTAGTTAACGGCTATTTTCAGGAAATTCGGACTATCGAATTCTGCGTCCGAATTTTTCGGACGACCGAATTCTTCCTACTTCGTCCGAATCTTCGTCCGAATTTCTCTGGAAGAACAGTGACCATGCTGAAGACCAAAATTCGGACGACCGAATTTTTCTTCATGCGTCCGAATCTTCTTCCGAATTTCTCTGGAAGAACAGTAGCAAACTTTTGCTACCAAATTCGGACGACCGAATTTCATGGAATTGTGTTCAAACTTTGTAAAATCATTTGAAATCAATCTTCCAAGTATTTGAAATACATTTGGTATATATAGATAACTTATTTAGACAAATATAAGTTTGAAAACCACAATCAAACTCATTTGATCATTTAAAGTTTACTTAAAAACTTTTAGAACACAAAACCACATTTGCTAAAGATTCATTCAAAGTCTTTTTAAACTTAAGAAACCAATTTTATGCTCTATTATGCATTCAATAGACTCCAAGATATACAAGTATAGGGTCTACATAGATATTACCTATCAACCACATGCAACCTACACTTCATGTCTTCAAAGCCTTCTAACATCTTGAACAAACTCTTCAATCTTCAATCACTTTGATATATTTGAGTTGTTCTTGCATTTTAGCTTCAAGGCAATGAGACTTCAAACTTCTTAATCCACAAATCCTATCACACAATATAAACATATTAGTTCTCATCAATATTTGTCATGAATCAAAATTACATGATTTGCCCTTAGGGCTTACAAAGACTACTAAAGTAAATATTGAGAAATCAAAAACTACTACTAAGGCGTACTTCATGTCATCAATACTAGAGTTCCTTATAAGTCCAAATCAATCCATATGAACAAGCTCAAGATGTTTTGAGGTATAAAATCATTTCATGGGTTTGAAAAATTCTTTTGTTTGTTTTCCATATTGACAAGTATCTCAAAGAAAATTTTCTCAAAATACATTTTTATCAATCCTCTAACTAAATCTTGATAGAAAAGTTTGTTCAATAAATCCATGTTCACATGATCAAAGCTTCTATGCCAAGAAAATCATTAATATCATAAGCAACAAGACATTCAAGCTTATCAAGATAAAGAGCACATTAAAACATTTTGTAAGTAATTGATCAAAATAAAAAAATATCATTTTGTCATATAAGTTTGGGCGACCGAACTTATGGTCTACATCCAAACTTCAAATCCGAACATTTTGTAAAGTTTCATAAAGATATTTTTGGCCAAGGAAATGCATAGGTAATCAATTATAGCTATTTTAATCATTTTAGCATGACATATAATCAATTTCAAAAACATATCAACCATGAATTCAATCTCATATCATCAATCTTACCTAATCAACTTCATAGAAGCAATTGACAAGTCATGGTTGGTAAATATTCAAATCTTAACAAAAGAGATTCTCAACTGAAACTTCGCATGGTGTCATTTAACTTTTTATTCATTGTCACACCTTTGACTAATGCTAAGTAAGTTATAATTCAAATCAGCACTAAGCAACATTTGTTTAAAAAGAAGAGAGGAACCTTTACCAACATTGGTTACACCAAGAATTCTTCCTTTCTTCTTGTCTCAAAAGCAAATCCTTCACTGGTTGCTTCGACCTTGATTATGAATGAGATGTTTTCTGTTATTCTTTAAGCCAACATCATCAATATACTGCTTAGTGGAGTTTGAGTTTGAATTGAAGAATACCTGCAATGAAGGAGAGGAAGTATCCTTTGGTACCCATACTTTCTTGGGTCCGTGAGGGTTAGTAATAATTCCCTTAACTCTCCAAATGGTTTTTACACCATTCTCTACTTTTCTTTTAACATAACATTTGGTGACTTTATGTCCATGTTTTCCACAATAAGTACAACAAGTATGATGGAAGGAAGTAGAATTAGCTCTAACAAAGAAGTTGTTATGTTTAGGCACGTTATTGACATAATTGTATCCAACACCATTTTTAGCAAGAGAAGATCTTTGAGATCCAAGTAGTTTGTCAAGATTGTCTCTTCCATTTGTAAATTTTTCAACACATGATGTAAGATCATTAATTTTCTTTTTCAAAATTTCATGATCACTAAGCATTTTTTCAAGAGAAGAAACCTTTGTACAAAGAGATTTATTTTCAAGAGATATGTTTTGTAAAGAAACATTTAAAACTTCTTTTTCAATATTTAAACAATCAATAGATTCAAGAAGTTTTTTGGTCTCACAAAATAATTTTGAATTTTCATTCAATAACTCATTAATTTTGAGTTTCATTTCCTTATTTCTTTTTGAAGCCTTTTTTAATTCCTCATACATTTCAACAAATAACTCATTAGGATTATCAATATCATCATCACAACATGTAGAAGTAGAAGAAGTGGATTGTACCTCATCATTTATTGCCATAAAGCACATATTGGCTCTTTCCTCATGTGTTACTTGAAGAAGTCTCCACATATCGTGAGCGGTGTCGCATTCACTCACTTGATTGTATTCATTCACGTCCAATGCACAACTCAAGATGTTCATTGCTTGGTAGTTTAAAGTTATCTTTCTTCAATCATTCTCATCAGGTTCCTCCATAGGCTTTACTTCCATTGTAATTCCATCAGCCTTTATTCTCATAGGCACATAGGGACCTTTCTCAATGATACTCCACAAATCAAAGTTAGTAGAACAAATAAAAATTCTAATTCTAGATTTCCAAAGTGTATAATTAGAACCATCAAGTAAAGGAGGTCTATTTGTAGATGAACCTTCCATATAAGGCAAATTTGATAAACTAGCCATATAATCTTTACTTCTAGGTTGTTAGACCTTAAAAAGAAGACCTAGCTCTGATACCAATTGAAAGACCTAAGAGGGGGGGTGAATTAGGTCTTTGGCTAATTATCAAAAATCTTTTCCCTTTTTGCAAATCCTTTGCCTTAATAAAAGCTCTTCTTTAAAATCACAAACTTCAAGTTTATATGTGATTTGATGGTTAAGACAAGATTATAAAATTATAATCTCACAACCAATCAATCACCAACTATGAACAAATAATAATAACACAAGTATGTAAACAAGCAAAGCTATAAAGAATTGAACACACGATTTATAGTGGTTCGATCTCTCTAAGATCTACATCCACTACCTTGAGTCCACACTCAAGGATTTCAACCAATTCACTATGAGCTTAATCCAAGCAATTACACAAGAGGCTCACCCTTCAATGGGTTTTACCACAACAACCTCTTTTCAATATAATAAACAAGGTTCACTCTTATCACTAAGAGTTTTATGTCACTAGACAACCTAAACCAATCTAATCCAAGGCTCACCCTCACCAATGGGTTTTACACAAACAACCTTGATTAATCTAGTCTATGGCTCACCCTCCACAAGGGTTTTATGTCTCTTGACAACCTTGTATCAATCACAACAATAATATAAAGATAGAGTTTAGATGTTACCAACACTTCTTGGTGGATGAATACAATTGATAGTACTACTTCACTTCTTGCCTTTGGAATCTTGAATTTCAATCTTTGAGCACAAGGAAATTTGAGAGCTTTTGATATAATTTTGATGTAAAACAAGTTAGAGCTTCAAGTATTTTGAATGTTCAAAAGTTGTTTCAAAAATCTGGAGTTTGTGGCTTTTATAGATTTGAGAATTTGGCTTTAACAGTAATAAAACGGCTAGTAACGGCTAGTTTCAGCAAAATTCGGTCGACCGAATTTTTGGTCCAAAATTTTCGGACGCACTGTTCACTACTGTTCACTATGCTGGGGGAAATTCGGACGACCGAATTTTCCCAGCTCCGTCCGAATCTTCTTCCGATTTTCTCTGGAAAAATAGTGTCACTGTTCATTGTACAGTAATGTTCACATAAATAGTGTCCCTGTTCACCATGCAGAGAAAAATTCGGACAACCGAATTTTTCCAGCTTCTTCCGAATTTGCGTCCGAATTTCTCTGGAAAAATAGTCGGTACTGTTCACATGAATAGTGTCACTGTTCACATGAATAGTGGATCCTGTTCATTGCGCAAGAAAATTCGGACGACCGAATTTTTCCTCCTGCGTACGAATCTTGCATCCGAATTTTTCAAACTTTGTAAAAACATGTTTAAATCAATTCTAACAAGTTGGAAAACCTTCTAGCCTCAAAGATAAGTCATTAAAGACCTTTTAAGTGCAAAAACCATTTATGAAAACTTGATAATTTAGGTAAGTTTAAAACCATTGAAACCATTAAAATCAAGTTTTATGCTCTCAATTGCAACTCATAGATTCCATGGCTTAAGAGTATAGGGTTTACAAAGTTTACCTATTAAACACATGCAACCTACACTTCATGTCTTCAAAGCCTTCAATCATCTTGAACAAACTCTTCAATCTTCAATCACTTTGACATATTGGAGTTGTTCTTGCATTTTAGCTTCAAGGCAATGAGACTTCATACTTCTTAGTTCATAAAACCTATCACACAACATACAAGCATATTAGTCCTCATCAATATTTGTCATTAATCAAAACTACATGATTTGCCCTTAGGGCTAACAGTATTGCTTATTGATGGTTTAAAGTATAATTTACTTAGCATTAGTCAATTATGTGACAATGGATGTAAAGTAGAATTCAAATGTGGTACTTCTACTATACTTGATAGTGCAAGTAGCAAAACCATCTTTGTTGCTAAAAGAGTTGGAAACGTATATGTGTTATATCTTGATGAACTGATCACAAATGATATCAAATGTCTTGCCATTCATGATAATGATGAATTTTTGTGGCATAGAAGATTAGGACATGTAAGCATGGATTTACTGAATAAACTTTCTACACAAGAGCTAGTTAGAGGATTACCCAAAATGCACTTTGATAAACACGTCTTTGTGATGCTTGTCAATATGAAAAACAATCAAAAACATCTTTTAAACCAAAGAAAATGGTCTCTACTTCAAAACCTCTTGAACTAGTTCACATGGACTTATTTGGACCAATGAAGACCACTAGTCTTGGTGGTAAAAGATATGCTTATGTGATTGTAGATGATTTTTCAAGATTTACTTGGGTGCTCTTTTTAGCTCAAAAGGATGAAACATTTCATGAATTTGCAAAACTTTTCAAAAAGGTTCAAACATCCCTTGAATATAAACTGATTTCTATTAGAAGTGACAATGGAAGAGAATTTTGCAATCAAGAGTATACAAAATTTTGTGATGAATATGGTATTACTCACAATTTATCAGCTGCTAAAACACCTCAACAACATGGTGTTGTTGAAAGGAAAAATAGAACTTTACAAGAGATGGCTAGATCATGCTTTGTGAAAATTCCTTGCCAAAATACTTTTGGGCTGAAGTTGTAAATACTGCTTGCTTTGTAATGAATAGAGTTTTATTAAGACCTTTTATAAGAAAAATACCTTTTGAACATCTATTTAATAGAACTCCTTCAATTGTTTATTTTAAAGTGTTTGGTTGTAAATATTTTATTTTAAATACCAGTGATAATCTGGGAAAATTTGATAGAAAATCAGATGAAGGAGTATTTCTTGGCTGTTCGTCAAATAAAAAGGCATATAGAGTTTATAACAAAAGAACATTATGTGTTGAAGAAACCATACATGTAACTTTTGATGAATCTAACATTTATCTTCAAAGAGGAAATGAAGAAAGATGCAGATTCCTCAATGATTGAAAGTCAAACTCATCATCAAGTACCCACATTGGAAGAACATGCAAAGGAAGAAGAAATAATGGAGCAAGAACAAGATGGTCAACCAAGCAATGATCAAGAGTTTCTAAAGGATCTAACATATGAAAGAGGCCATCCTAAGGAGCAAATTATTGGTGATGTCTCTCAAGGAGTTAAAACAAGGCGGTAATTTATTGATAACTTTGCTCTTTTATGTCACATTGAACCTAAAAATATTGATGATGCATTGTGTGATAATTTCTGAATCATTGCTATGGAAGAAGAGTTAAATCAGTTTGAAAGAAACAAAGTTTGGACTCCTGTTCCAAGACCTCATGATCATTCCATTATTGGTACAAAATGGGTTTTTAGAAACAAATTAAATGAATTAGGAGGAGTTGTTAGAAATAAGGCTAGACTTGTTGCTCAAGGCTTCAACCAATAAGAAGGCATTGATTATGATGAAACTTTTGCTCCAGTAGCCAGATTGGAATCTATAAGAATACTTTTGGCTTTTGCTTGTTTTAAAGGTTTTAAACTATTTCAAATGGATGTCAAAAGTGCTTTTCTAAATGGTTTTATTGAAGAAGAGGTTTATGTAGAGCAACCTCCTGGTTTTATTCATGAAAAATTTCCAAATCATGTCTTTAAGTTAACCAAAGCTCTATATGGATTGAAACAAGCCCCAAGAGTTGGTATATTAAGTGGATTTCTTCTTTCAAAAGGTTTTGGAAAAGGAAAAGTAGACACAACTCTTTTTATAAAAACATCTAGTAATAATGATATTTTACTTGTGCAAATTTATGTTGATGATATTATTTTTGGTGCTACTAACATATCTCTTTGTGAAGACTTTACCAAATCTATGCAAATGAATTTGAAATGAGCATGATGGGAGAACTGAATTTCTTTCTTGGGCTGCAAATTAAGCAAACCAAAGATGGAGTCTTCATCAATCAAGCAAAGTATACCAAGGAGCTCTTGAAAAGATTTGGAATGGATCAAGCTAAAGGTATAGGTACTCCAATGAGCTCATCAACCAAACTTGATAAAGATGAAAAAGGTAAAATGTTGATGAGAAATCATATAGAGGTATGATTGGAAGTTTACTCTATCTCATAGCTAGTAGACCAGATATTATGTTTGTTGTGTGCTTATGTGCTAGATTTCAATCTTATCCTAAAGAATCTCATCTAATTTCTGTCAAACGTATTTTTCATTATTTGATTGATACACATGACTATGGTCTTTAGTTTTCAAAATCTTCATCTTTTGAACTTATTGGATATTCAGATGCTGACTATGCTTGATGCAAAGTTGAACGTAAAAGTACAAGTGGTCATTGTCAATTTCTTGGTAGTTGTCTTGTGTCTTGGTATAGTAAAAAATAAGCTTGTGTGTCTTTATCTACTGCTGAAGCTGAATATATAGCTGCAGGTAGTTGTTGTGTTGAATTATTGTGGATGCAGCATACTTTACTTGATTATGGCCTTAAATTCAATTGTGTGCCTATACTATGTGATAATACTAGTGCTATCAACTTAAGCATAAATCTCATTCAACATTCTAGGACTAAGCATATAGAAATTAAACATCATTTCATTCGTGATCATGTGATGAAGAAATATATATGTTTAGAATATATAAATACAAATGATCAAATTGCTAATATATTTACAAAGCCTTCGGCTGAGGAAAGGTTTAATCACCTAAGAAGACTCTTAGGAATCTCAAAATTCAATTACTAATGTGTGTGTTGAAGTTTGGTGAAAACATGAAATTTTCGGATGAAGAATTCGGGTGCACTACAGAAAATTTGGTCGACCGAATTTTCTGAGTTGAAGAAACAGAGACTTTTGATCAAAACTTCGGACGCAGACCTGAAAAATTGGTTGTCTGAATTTTGCGGATACAACGATTTAAATGAAAATCAAACAGTTTCCTTGACATTTCAACTTCTGAATTTCTCTCCCATTTCCAAATCATTCTTACCCTTTCGCGTCATAATCAAAATTTCTCAAAGATTTCACCATTTTTACTTCGATTGCCTTCATTTTTGAATTACAAGCCCTAGATACATTCTAAGAGTTACTACTTTTCACGCAACAACATCATGGTGAGGACAAAGAAGCCAAATGTTGAAAAAGGGAAAGGAAAAGCCAAGGAAGGAGATAGAGACTCAATCATCAACCAACCAAGAAGAGTTTGAATTCCTCAAACATTGCCTGGAGTTGAACGGTTTGTGTCAATCAAAGCTGCTCATGAATTTGATGAATGAAACAAAAATAGCAGAAAAATTATCCCTGGGTATAAGGTGAATGTTGATAAACTATCAAGTATGAATATTGTTCTATCATGTTTTAGAGATATTGGTTGGAGTAGCCTGTTATTCATTGATGAAGAATTCTATCCTACACTCATATATGAATTCTATGCAAACCTAAAAGAAGAAAGAACTGAGCTTATAGGGGATGATGTGATTCAATGGTATTCATCTAGAGTATCCCAAGTGGATTTTGAATTCAGTGATGCCTTGATTAATCGTGATAGTGGGGCAAGATATTACAAATGAAAGATTTGAAGAGGCATTCACTAATGGTAGAGAATTTAGGTCCATTAGAGAGAGGGAAATCAAGAGCTTAGATGCTAGAGGTAGAGTATTGCATCACATGGTTACTACTATTATTGTTCCAAATTTTGGACATAATTCATCTGTTGGTAACATGTACATGGTAATCATGTTAGCCTTGCATGAATATAGGAGATTGAATTTTGGATACATAGCTTTAAAGCACATGATTACTGCAAGGAAAACTGTAACCAAGGCATTCCCATTTGGAAGGATGTTGACAAGGATTTTTAAGCATTTTCGGGTTAAACTTCCAGGAAGAGGACAAGCATTTAAAAGTGGGGAGATTTATACTAATGAAACTCTTATGAGAATGCAGCTAGTTCTTGATGATGATGGCATATGGAGAACCAAAAGAGACACCCCTCCAAGAAGAGAGGAGATTAAAGAAAGTGAAGAAACTGAGAAAGAAGAGGATGAAGAAGAAACTCTTGCAAGAGAGATGAAAACTAAAAGGAAACATGATACTTCAAGTGAGGGGGGGCAACCTCCCTCAATAAGAAGATTATTTCAAGAAGTCCCTCAACCAAATGTTGGAATTGATTCTAGAAGTGAGGGAATAACTAGTGGTGACACCATTGTAATTAAAGCATTCCAAGAAGCCTTGAATAATCATATCAAGAAAATAGAGAAAGTGTATAAGTTTTTCAAATCCTTTGCTCCAATGGTTCTTGGAAAACTAGATGGATTAGACAGTAGAGTGAGGCATATTGAAGAAATTCTGATGAGGAATACACAAAGTGGTGAAGAACCCTCTAGGCATCAAGATAGAGATGAGGATGATGGAGATAAGGAAGGAAAGAAAGAAGATGAAGATGATGACAGTGATGATGGGGATGATAATCAAGGAGGCAATGAAGAGAATGTGGCAAGGGAAGAAGAAGAAGAAAGTGAACCAGTTCATAAAGAGTCCCAAGAAGAAAGAAATGAGCCCCAAGAAGGAGGAAGTCAAATTGAAAAGCAAAGATCATCTCACCTTCAACCATATCCTTCAGCCAAGGAAGAGTGAAGCATTTGGCAATCAAGAAAGGAGTTAGCAAAGCCTCTCCATCAACATCACAAGACTAAGCATTCCTTCCATCTTATCTTTTTACTGTTTTTTTTCTAATTTGCTTATTTGTATTAAATTTTTATTATGCGTTATGTGTTATGAACTTGTTAAGTATTTTGCTGCATTTTATGCAATAGTGAAGCTCAATGATGACATCTCAGTGATGAGAGCTTCCTTTTTTAACTATTATATGTGCTAGATTGTTAGTCTCATTTTCATTAATCCTATTTTTGAGTGATGACAAAAGGGGGAGAAAAATGATGACTGTGTGCAAAATGTATTATCTGTGCAAAATGCATTGTGCTACTGTGATTTGCTAAATATATGTATTATCTGTGCAAAATGCATTGTGCTACTGTGATTTGCTAAATATATGTATTATCTGTGCAAAATGCATTGTGCTACTGTGATTTGCTAAATATATTATGTGATGACTATGATTTGCAAAATGTATTATGCTATCACTGTATTTTGAACCTTAAAGTCTAAAACTTTAAAATCTTGTTTGTTTTCTAAAATCAGTGGTTGATTCTTGACTTGTCTTTTGATTTTAAACAAATGGATGCATGAGTTTTGTGATTTTGCAAAGCTAAACTGAGTGCTATTGTGGACATACATATTTGAGTACTTCAACATTTCATTTAAATGGAAAACCACCTTTTCAAACTTGTTGCCAAAAATTTGGACAAAAAATTCGGATGCATGTTCTGAAATTCGGATGCATCCATATTTTGTTGCCAAAATATTCTCTTTTGTTGTTCAAATTGATTCAAATGTGTTTTAATCTCTCATAATATGTTTGAACAATCTTAGAAAAGTTTATTTACAGAATTTGGAGCTTTTATTTATCTTATTTTAAAGTTTAGACTTGCTATGTTAAAATTCGGATGCATAGTATCTCTAGTCCAAATGTGTTGAAAAATGAGAACAATCTAAGGGGGAGTATTGTTAAACTTTTACAACCTTAAAAGCTCTCTTAGAATCTTTTCTAAATGCTTAAATGTTATATCTTCTATCCTAGTTGTTGGAAGGAAAGAGGTTAATAGAGGTTGGTTGGGTAATAGGCTCATATTGAGCCTTTTGAATGTCAATGTGCCAAATTGGTTAATATATATGATTGACATCTATACTTCTTCGTTTTACATTGTTTAAATCCATCACATTTTGCATAAAAGTTTGTCATTATCAAAAAAGGGGAGATTGGCAAATCATGTAGTTTTTTATTAATGACAAATATTGATGAGGACTAATATGCTTATATATTGTGTGATAGGATTGGTGAACTAAGAAGTATGAAGTCTCATTACCTTCAAGCCAAAGTGCAAGAACAACTTCAATAAGCCAAAGTGATTGAAGTTTGAAGAAGGTTGTTCAAAGATGATCTAAAGGCATTGAAGACATGAAGTGTAGGGTACATATGCTAAATAGGTATAATTTTTATGTAAACTCTACACTTGTATATCTTGGAATCTATTGAATGCATAAGAGAGCATAAAATTAGTTTTCTTAATCTTAAATGGCTTTCAATGAACTTTTTGATGAATGTGTTTTTGTATCTTAAAGGATTTTGTGTAAACTTTGCATGATCAAAGAAATTTGATTATGGTTCTCAAGCTTATATATGTCTAAATAACTTATCTATACATACAAAATGTTTTCAAACTCATTGAAGTTAAATCTCAAATGATTTTACAAAGTTTAAAAGTGTTTTCAAAAAATTTGGTCGTCGGATTTTTGTGGCAAGAAATGGTTACCGTTTTTCCAGAGAAATTCGGACGAAGATTCGGACGCATGAAAAAAATTCGGTCGTCTGAATTTTTGCCTTCAGCATGGTTACTTTTTTTCTAGAGAAATTCAGACGAAGATTCGGACGCAGGGAAAACATTCGGTCATCCGAATTTTTCTAGAAACGTGCAACAGTAAAATTCGGATGATAAATTCGAACGCACAAGAAAAATTCGGTCGTCCGAATTTTCTGAAACTAGCCGTTTTATAGCTGTTAAAACTGATTTTCAAATTCTATAAAAGCTATAAACTTGAAATCTTTTGCAAGTTTTGAATTCTTGTGAACTCTAAACATTAAGCCTTTAGCAAACATTTTAAGCTTTCTTTTATCTTGTGCTCTCAATTGATGATTCAAGATTCCAAAGACAACAAAGTGTGAAGGTGAAATATTGTGTAATCATCTACCAACAAGTGGTAACATCTACACATTCTCCTCTCTTTATTAAATTGTGTTTTCTACTAGCTCATTGCAAGGTTATCTTGATAACATAAAATCCTTTAGATAAGGGTGATCCTTGAAATTGTGATTCAAGGTTGTTTGTAGATATAAAATCCTTTGGTAGGGTATAGAATTGCTAAAGAGGTTGTGAGTGTAAAACCATTGTGTGGTGATTCTCTTATGTAATTTGTAAACTTGACCATATAGTAGATTGTTTGAAATCCTTAAGTGTAGGCTTAAGGTAATGAACGTAGATCTTGAGGAGATCGAACCACTATAAATTGTTTGTGCTCGTTGCTCTTACATTTTTTAACAACTTTGCTATTAATTGTTTAATTCTCTTATTGATCCAAGCTCACACAATCTGTTTTTGCTTAGAATTATAAAAGGACTTTGTTTGCAAAAATTAGCCAAATACCTAATTCACCCCCCCCCCCCTTAGGTATTTCATCTTCTATCCTAGTTATTGGAAGGAAGGAGGTTAATAGAGGTTAGTTGGGTAATTGGCTCATATTGAGCCTTTTAAATGTCAATGTGCCAAATTGGTTAATATATATGATTGACATCTATACTTCTATTTTTTACATTGTTTAAATCCATCACATTTTGCATCAAAGTTTGTCATCATCAAAAAGGGGGAGATTGTTAGCCCTAAGGGCAAATCATATAGTTATGATTACTTTTGATTAATGACAAATATTGATAAGGACTAATATGTTTGTATGTTGTGTGATAGGATTTGTGGACTAAAGAAGTATGAAGTCTTGCTTTCAAGCCAAAGTGCAAAAACAACCTCAAGTTTGAAGAAGGTTGTTCAAAGATAATTAAAAAGCATTGAAGACTTGAAGTGTAGGGTATATATGCTAAATAGGTAAATCTCTATGTAAACTCTACACTTATGTGTCTTGGAATCTATTGAATGCATAAGGGAGCAAAAAACTATTTTTTCTTAATCTTGAATGGCTTTGAATGAACTTTTTGCTAATAAATGTGTGTTATCCCTAAGGACAAATCATGTAGTTTTGATTAATGACAAATATTGATGAGGACTAATATGCATGTCATTTGTGTGATAGGATTGTTGGATTAAGAAGTATGAAGTCTCATTGCCTTGGAGCTAGCAATGCATGAACAACTCAAATATGTCAAAGTGATTAAAGATTGAAGAGTTTGTTCAAGATTAATGAAGGCTTTGAAGACATGAAGTGTAGGTGACATGTGGTTAATAGCTAAATATTGTAAACCCTACACTCTTAAGTCTTGGAATCTATGAGTTGCAATTGAGAGCACAAAACTTGATTTAAATGGTTTCAATGGTTTTGAACTTACCTAAATTATCAAGTTTTCATAAATGGTTTTTGCACATAAAAGATCTTTAATGACTTATCTTTAAGGCTAGAATGTTTTCCAACTTGTTTGAATTGATTTGAACATGTTTTGACAAAGTTTGAAAAATTCGGATGCAAGATTCGGACGCAGTCCAAAAATTCGGTCGTCCGAATTTTGTAGCAAAAGTTTGCTACTATTCTTCCAGAGAAATTCGGAAGAAGATTCGGACGCAGCCAAAAAATTCGGTCGTCCGAATTTTGGCCTTCAGCATGGTCACTGTTCTTCCAGAGAAATTCGGAAGAAGATTCGGACGCAGCAAAAAATTCGGTCGTCCGAAAAATTCGGACGCAGAATTCGGTCATCCGAATTTTCTGAAACTAGCCGTTACTAGCCGTTTTATGAACGTTTGAACTGATTTTTGAATTCTATAAAAGCCATAAACTCCAGATATTTTAGTAGAACTTTGAACAAAAGAAATCCTTGAAGCTCTAACTTGTTTTACATCAAAATTATATCAAAAGCTCTCAAATTGCCTTGTGCTCAAAGATTGAAATTCAAGATTCCAAAGGCAAGAAGTGAAGTGGTGCTAGCAATTGTATTCATCCACCAAGAAGTGTTGGTAACATTCAAATTCTCTCTTTATAATTGTTGTGATTGATACAAGGTTGTCAAGAGACATAAAAACCCTTGTGGAGGGTGAGCCATAGACTAGATTAATCAAGGTTGTTTGTGTAAAACCCATTGGTGAGGGTGAGCCTTGGATTAGATTGGTCTAGGTTGTCTAGTGACATAAAACTCTTAGTGATAAGAGTAAACCTTGTTTATTATATTGAAAAGAGGTTGTTGTGGTAAAACCCATTGAAGGGTGAGCCTCTTGTGTAATTGCTTGGATTAAGCTCATAGTGAATTGGTTGAAATCCTTGAGTGTGGACTCAAGGTAGTGGATGTAGATCTTAGAGAGATCGAACCACTATAAATCGTGTGTTCAATTCTTTATAGCTTTGCTTGTTTACATACTTGTGTTATTATTATTTATTCATAGTTGGTGATTGATTGGTTGTGAGATTATAATTTTATAATCTTGTCTTAACCATCAAATCACATATAAACTTGAAGTTTGTGATTTTAAAGAAGAGCTTTTATTAAGGCAAAGGATTTGCAAAAAGAGAAAAGATTTTCGATAATTAGCCAAAGACCTAATTCACCCCCCCTCTTAGGTCTTTCAATTGGTATCAGAGCAAGGTCTTCCTTTTAAGGTCTAACAACCTAGAAGTAAAGATTATATGGCTAGTTTATCAAATTTGCCTTATATGGAAGGTTCATCCACTAATAGACCTCCATTGTTTGATGGTTCTAATTATATTTTTTGGAAGTCTAGAATTGAGATTTACATTTGTTCTATTAACTATGAATTGTGGAATATTATTGAGAAAGGTCCCTATATGCCATTGAGATTGAAAGCCGATGGAGTTACAAGGGAACCAAAGCCTATGGAGGAGTATGATGAGAGTGATTCAAGAATGATGACATTAAACTACCAAGCAATGAACATTCTTTGTTGTGCATTGGTCGTAAATGAATACAATAGAGTGATGGAATGTGATTCCGCTCACGATATGTGGAGACTTCTACAAACAACACACGAGGAAAGAGCCAATATGTGTTTCATGGCAATAAATGATGAGGTACAATCCACTCCTTCTACCTCTACTTGTTGTGATGATGATGTAGATGATCCTAGTGAACTACTTGTTGAAATGTATGAAGAATTAAAAAATGCTTCAAAAAGAAATAAGGAAATGAAATTCAAAATTAATGATTTATTGAATGAAAATTCAAAATTATATTGTGAAAACAAAAAGCTTCTTGAATCTATTGATTGTTTGAATATTGAAAAAAGAAGTTTTAAATGTCTCTTTACAAAACATGTCCCTTGAAAATAAGATTCTTTGTGAAAAGATTTTTGTCTCTTGAAAGAATGCTTGTTGATCATGAGACTTTGAAAAAGAAGGTTGATGAGCTTACATTATGTATAGAAAAATTTACAAAAGGAAGGGACAATCTTGATAAAATTCTTGGAGCTCAAAGATCTCCTCTTTTTAAAAATGGTCTTGGCTATAATTATGTAAACAATGTGCCTAAATATAAAAACTTCTTTGTTAGAGCTACTTCTACTTCCATGCATCATACTTGTTGTACTTATTGTGGAAAACATGGACATAAAGTCACCAAATACTATGTTAAAAGAAAAGTAGAAAATGGTGTTAAAACTATTTGGAGAGTTAAGGGAAATATTACTAACCCTCACGGACCCAAGAAAGTATGGGTACCAAAGGAAACCTCCTCTTCTTTATTGCAGGTACTCTCCAATTCAAACTCAAGCACCACTAAATGGCATATTGATGATGTTGGCTTAAAGAATAACAGAAAACACCTCATGCATAATCAAGGTCAAAGCAACCGATGAAGTAACCAATGTTGATAAAGGTTCCTCTCTTCTTTTTAAACAAATGTTGCTTAGTGATAATTTGAAATATAATTTGCTTAACATTAGTCAATTATGTGATAGTGTGAAAAGTTGAATGTGAATGTAATACTTGCACAATACTTGATGGTGTCAATAGTAGAACTATTTTTGTTGCAAATTGTATTAATGCCTTGCCTTGATGAACTTGTTGCTTATAAAGTTAGATGATTTTCCACTCATGATAATGACTGTTATTTATGGCATAGTAAACTTGGTCATGATAAAATGATTAAAATAACTATGATTGAATATCTATGCATTTGCTTGGCCAAAAACATCTTTATGAAACTTCACAAAATGTTTAGACTTGAAGTTTGGATGTAGACCACAAGTTCGGTCGCCCGAACTTATGTGACTATATGACATTTTGTGATTTTGATTAATTACTCGCAAAATGTTGCAATATGTGTTTTATCTTGATAAGCTTGAATGTCTTGTGGCTTATGATAATGATGGATTTTCTTGGCATAAAAGATTAGATCACGTGAGCATAGATTTGTTGAGCAAACTTTCCTCTTAAGATTTAGTTGGAGGATTACTAAAAATATGTTTTGAGAAAATTATCTTTGAGATACTTGTCAATATGGAAAACAAACAAAAGAATCTTTCAAACACACGAAAATGCATTTAGACCTCAATCATCTTGAACATGTTCTTATGGATTGATTTGGACTTATGAGGTACTCTAAGTATTAATGACTTGAAATATGCCTTAGTAGTGGTTGAGGATCTCTAAATATTCACTTTAGCATTATTCTTTGCTCAAAAGAAGATAAAGTGTTTCATATGATTGTAAAACTATTCAAAAAGGTTCAAACCTCCCTTGAGTGCAAATTGATTTCCATTAGAAGT
This sequence comes from Rauvolfia tetraphylla, assembly GCA_030512225.1. NCBI lineage: Eukaryota > Viridiplantae > Streptophyta > Magnoliopsida > Gentianales > Apocynaceae > Rauvolfia > Rauvolfia tetraphylla. Next base: position 2,074,506 of record JAJQKT010000019.1, read on the forward strand.
GACAATGGGAGAATTTTACAACTAAGTCTTTACAAAATTTGCTTTGAAAATTGAATTTCATATAATTGTTTCAATTGCAAAAACCCCACAACAAAATGGTGTTATTGAAAGGAAAACTTGAACTTTGCCAAAATTGGTTATGTCTATGCTTTGTGAAGATTCTTCTTCAAAAATATTTTTGGGCCAAAGCCGTAAACACCACATGCTATGATAAATAGGATTCTTTTAAGATCATTTTGAAGAAAAACATCTTTTGAATTCTCTTTTTATAGAATGCCTCAAATTGCATATTTTTAAAATGTTTGGTTATAAATGTCTTATCTTAAATTCTTGTGTTAACTTACTTAAAATTTGATAGAAATCTTGATATTGGTATATCTCTTATCTATTCTTCTAACAAAAAGGCTTATAGAATTTTATAACAAAAAGAACCTTACATGATGAGGAAACCATTCATGTTAGCTTTGATGAATCTTACATTTACTTGGAAAGAAAAGATGAAGATGATGTAGGTACATCTATGAATGACTATCAAATCCATCTTCAAGCATCAACTTTGGAGGATCATACCAATGAGCAAGAAATGATTGAACAAAATGATCAACATAGTGGTGACCAAAAGCTCTCAAAGAACTTAAGATATCCAAGAGGCCACCCTAAGGAGCAAATCATTGGTGATATCTCCCAAGGAGTAAAAAATAAAGTGGTACTTTATCAATAACTTTATTCTTTTTATTGGATATGAGCATAAAGTATTGATGATGCATTGTGTGATGATTTTTGGATTATTTGTATGCAAGAGGATTTAAATAAATTTGAAAGATACAAAATTTTGGATATTCCTAAATCTCATGATCATTCCATTATTGGAACTAAATGGTTTTTAGAATTAAACTTATTGAATCCGAAGAAGTTGTTAGAAACAAAGTTAGACTTGTTGCCTAAGGATTCAATCAAGAAGAAGGAATTGATTATGATGAAACATTTGTTCCGAATGAAAACTTGAGTCCATAAGAATGCTTTTGACTTGTACTTGCTTTAAACTCTTTCAAATGAATGTCAAAAGTGCTTTTTTAAATGGTTCTATTGAAGAAAAAGTTTATGTGGAACAACCACCCGGTTTTGTTCATGAAAAGTTTCCTAAACATGTTTTCAAATTATCCAAAGCTTTGTATGATTTAAAACAAGCTCCTAGAGCTTGGTATGAAAAATTGAGTGATTTTCTTCTTTCAAAAGGATTTTCAAGAGGAAAGGTTAACACTACTATTTTCATAAAAACCTCTTGTAACAATGATCTATAAGTTGTCCAAATATATGATACAACTTTTGGTGCTTCTAATACTTCACTTTGTGATGTGTTTTCCAAGTTGATGCAAAGTAAATTAGAAATGAGCATGATAGGAAAACTCAATTTTTTTCTTGGCCTACAAATCAAGCAAACCAAGAATGGCACTTTCATGAATCATGTTAAGGTATAAGCACTTTCATAAGTTTATCAACTATGCATGACAAGAATAAAATGGTTTCATAGGAGTAGTCAACTCTATTTGACTGCAAGTAGAGCCAATATTATGTTTGCAATGTGTTTGTGTGCTAGATTTCATCTTGTAATAAAGAGTTTCATTTGATTGCTATTAAACACATTCACTATTACCTTATTGATACTCTAAGTAATTATGATCTATGTTTCAAATATGTGGCTATGTTATGTGATAATACTAATGCAACAAATTTGACAATCATATTATTCAACAAACTAGGACAAAGCATATAGAGATCAAACTTCATCTCATTAGAGATCATTCTACTAAGGGTAATATTTGTTTAAAGCATATTTGCACTAATGAACAAATTAATGATATTCTTACTATGCCATTAGCCAAAGAAAGGTTTAACCAATCTTAGAAGAATCTTAGAAATAAAAAAAAAATCAATGACTAATGAGTGTATTCAAGTGTTGTAGCTTCAGGTGAGGACAAAGATGCCTAGCATGGGAAAAGGAAAGGGAAAAGCCAAAGAAAGAGAAGGAGGATCAGTGATCAATGAACCAAGGAAGGTTCATATTTTGCAAAGCATGTCATGGCTGAATAGATTTGTCACAGTGGAGGCTGCTACTAAACTTGATGACTGGACAAAAAGGAATCATAAGATATATCCAAGTCACAAGGTGGATGTCATCAAACTATTCAAAATGGGTAATATACTCTCATTTTTAAATGATGTGAGCTGGACTGGTTTGCCTGTGTTTGATGAATGCTATTACCTTCCTCAGTTTATGAAGTTTATGCAAATATTAAGGAAGACAAAGTTGAGCAAATTAGTAATTAAGCTATTCAGTAGTATTCTTCAAGAATATCACAAGTTAATTTTTGAGATTGATAATGCACTGCTCAATAGAATTTGTGATGTTGAGGATGTTGGCTTTAGGCATTATTCTTCCGGGGAACATTGTTTTATAAGTAAGTTATACTCACATGAAAGGATTGAGAATGCCTGTACAAATGGTAGACAATTTAGGTTTATTAGGAAGGGTTATGAATCACATGATTACCACCATGATCATCCCTAATTTTGGACATAAATCATCCGTTGGAAATATGCATATGGTAATTATGCTTGCCTTACTTGAGCATAAACTTTGGATTCATGGCATTGAAGCATATGATTAGTGCAAGAAAAACAGCCAACAAAGCCTCACCTTATGGGAGATTATTAACAAGGATCTTCAAATACTTCCAAGTCAAACTTCCCATAAGAGGACAAACTTTCAAGAGTGGAGAAATCTACACAAATGATTCTCTTAATAGTATGCAGTTAGTTCTTGATGAGAATGGAATATGGAGAACAAAAGTAGAAACTCTTTTAAGAAGAGAAGAGGTTGAAGAAACTGAAGAGGTTGAGAAAGAAGAAGATGAAGAAGAAATATTGGTAAGGGAAATGAAGACAAAGAGGAGGCATGACTCATTTAATGAGGGGGAGCAACCCCACAAAAGAAGACTATTTGAAGAGGTACACTCTATTGAAGGAAAAGAAGTTGAAGATGAAAATCTCACTAGAGGTGATACCATAGTTGCCAAGGTGTTTCAAGAAATATTGGACAACCATATAGAGGAAATGAAGAAGATGGACAAATTCTTCAAGTCTTATTGCTCTAATAATTCTTGGCAAATTTGATGGTTTAGAAGCTAGAGTCAAGAATGTAGAAGAAGACTTGAGAAAGATTTCTCAAGTGGTTTTAAATGGTGCAAGTTCCTATAAAGCCCAAGAGAACAAGCAAGAAGAAGGAGGTGAAGGAAGTTTAACAAAGTCAAAGCACAAATCCATCACCAATATCCTTCAGGCAAGAGAGGAAAATATGGTTCAAAGAAAGAAGATCCAAAGACCCTCTCAAATTGGTAGCTTTCCAAAGCAGAACTACACGAGCAAGGAGTCAACAAATGAAGGACCCCATCATATAGAGCTCAAGGGAGACATGGCCATCATAACAAACAAATTTGGAAGTGAAGACCATGAAAAGCATCCAAGACTAAGCCTTTCTATCCCTAAACTCTATTTTGATGCTTATTTTAGTTTATTCCTTGATGCACATGTTATGCTTTAATATTGAAATTTACTTGTGCCTATCTAGTCATTATAATGATTTGAAGCTCAATGCATGAAATCCTTATGATAAGAGCTTCTTTTGTTTCACTTTTTTTTCTGTCCAAGTATTCTTACCCCAAGTTTAATCATTGCTAAAAAGGGGGAGAAGAAGTTGATAATATATTGCTTATAATGTATTATTATTGAAGATACTACATAATGCTTATTGCTATTAGGATAATAATTATTTGACTAGAGAACTGCTGAATATTGCCAATATACAGTTTATGAGAATTGGCTAATATATTACTAAATTGCCAAATGAGGTTTAGTCCATATACTGCTTATATGTGATACATGGTGTCTCACTTTCATTAACCCCATCTTTGATTGATGACAAAATGGGGAGAAGAAATGTGATGACAAAATGTGTGAAAATGAGAAATAACAGTGGAATTCCTCAAGCATGAATAGCAAATGTGTGAATTTTTGAAAAATCCATGCATATGTAAAAGGGGGAGAAAGAATATTGACACTGCAAGATGTGCTATGTGCTATGTGCTTGTTGTAAATGTGCTATGCATGTGTGCTATAAGTTGAAATGTGCTATGAATGTATACTGTGAAACTAATTGGTTGCATTTGAAATTTAAAATGATTGTTTTCTGAGATTTTGAAAATGGTTAAGTTGGGATTGTGAAGTTTTTATCATGGTTCTTGACTTGACCTATGACTTTACATTACATCATGAAAACAATTAAATACATGAGCTTTGTGGTTTTGCAAAGATAAACTGAGTGCTATTGTAGCTATACATATTTGAGTACTTCTATAGTTCTTTTGAAAATGAAAAATCACCTTTTCAATTTGTTTCCAAAAATTTGGACTTGAAATTCGGATGCAGACCAAAAATTCGGATGCATCAAGATCTTCTTGTAAAAAAATGTCTTTTCTATTGTTCAAATTGTTTGAAAACTGTTTTAATCCTTCCTATCATATTTGAACAATCTTAGAAAAGCTTATTTTAAAAAATAGAAGTTGTTATCTCAAATATTTTATAGTTTGGAATTGAAAGCTCAAAATTCGGATGCATGATTTAAAAATTCGGATGCATGTTTCAGAAATTCGGATGCATGCATATTTTGTTGCCAAAACATGCTCTTTTGTTGTTCAAATTGATTCAAATATGTTTTATTCTCTTCCATTATGTTTGAACAACCTTAGGAAAGATTTATTTCACATTAAACATTCATTATATTGAATTTATTACAATTTGGACTTGGAATGTCAAAAATTCGGATGCATGAGTTTAAAAATTCGGATGCATGTTTTAAAATTCGGATGCATCCATATTTTGTTGCCAAAATGTGCTCTATTGTTGTTCAAATTGATTCAAACTTGTTTTAATCTCTTCCACTATGTTTGAACAACCTTAGGAAAGCTTATTTTCAAAAATTGAAGCTTTCATTTCACTTATTTTACAATTCGGACTTGATATGTCAAAATTCGGATGCATAGCATCTCAAGTCCAAACTTGTTGAAAAATGAGCACAATCTAAGGGGGAGCATTGTTAATCTTTTCTGACCTTTAATACCTCTCTTAGAAGTTGTCTTAATGCTTAAATGCTATATCTTCTATCCTAGTTGTTGGAAGGAAGGAGGTTAATGGAGGTTGGTTGGGTCATAGGCTCATAATGAGCCTTTTGTATGTCAATGTGCTAAATTGGTTATTTTCTATCATTGACATCAATACTTCTTTGTTCTACATTGTTTAAATCCATCACATTTTGCATCAAAGTTTGTCATCATCAAAAAGGGGGAGATTGTTAGCCCTAAGGGCAAATCATGTAGTTTTGATTAATGACAAATATTGATGAGGACTAATATGCATGTCATTTGTGTGATAGGATTGTTGGATTAAGAAGTATGAAGTCTCATTGCCTTGGAGCTAGCAATGCATGAACAACTCAAATATGTCAAAGTGATTAAAGATTGAAGAGTTTGTTCAAGATTAATGAAGGCTTTGAAGACATGAAGTGTAGGTGACATGTGGTTAATAGCTAAATATTGTAAACCCTACACTCTTAAGTCTTGGAATCTATGAGTTGCAATTGAGAGCACAAAACTTGATTTAAATGGTTTCAATGGTTTTGAACTTACCTAAATTATCAAGTTTTCATAAATGGTTTTTGCACATAAAAGATCTTTAATGACTTATCTAATGTTTTCCAACTTGTTTGAATTGATTTGAACATGTTTTGACAAAGTTTGAAAAATTCGGATGCAAGATTCGGACGCAGTCCAAAAATTCGGTCGTCCGAATTTTGTAGCAAAAGTTTGCTACTATTCTTCCAGAGAAATTCGGAAGAAGATTCGGACGCAGCCAAAAAATTCGGTCGTCCGAATTTTGGCCTTCAGCATGGTCACTGTTCTTCCAGAGAAATTCGGAAGAAGATTCGGACGCAGCAAAAAATTCGGTCGTCCGAAAAATTCGGACGCAGAATTCGGTCATCCGAATTTTCTGAAACTAGCCGTTACTAGCCGTTTTATGAACGTTTGAACTGATTTTTGAATTCTATAAAAGCCATAAACTCCAGATATTTTAGTAGAACTTTGAACAAAAGAAATCCTTGAAGCTCTAACTTGTTTTACATCAAAATTATATCAAAAGCTCTCAAATTGCCTTGTGCTCAAAGATTGAAATTCAAGATTCCAAAGGCAAGAAGTGAAGTGGTGCTAGCAATTGTATTCATCCACCAAGAAGTGTTGGTAACATTCAAATTCTCTCTTTATAATTGTTGTGATTGATACAAGGTTGTCAAGAGACATAAAACCCTTGTGGAGGGTGAGCCATAGACTAGATTAATCAAGGTTGTTTGTGTAAAACCCATTGGTGAGGGTGAGCCTTGGATTAGATTGGTCTAGGTTGTCTAGTGACATAAAACTCTTAGTGATAAGAGTGAACCTTGTTTATTATATTGAAAAGAGGTTGTTGTGGTAAAACCCATTGAAGGGTGAGCCTCTTGTGTAATTGCTTGGATTAAGCTCATAGTGAATTGGTTGAAATCCTTGAGTGTGGACTCAAGGTAGTGGATGTAGATCTTAGAGAGATCGAACCACTATAAATCGTGTGTTCAATTCTTTATAGCTTTGCTTGTTTACATACTTGTGTTATTATTATTTGTTCATAGTTGGTGATTGATTGGTTGTGAGATTATAATTTTATAATCTTGTCTTAACCATCAAATCACATATAAACTTGAAGTTTGTGATTTTAAAGAAGAGCTTTTATTAAGGCAAAGGATTTGCAAAAAGAGAAAAGATTTTCGATAATTAGCCAAAGACCTAATTCACCCCCCTCTTAGGTCTTTCAATGTGTTTTTGTATCTTAAAAGATTTTTGAGTAAACTTTGCATGATCAAAGAGATTTGATTATGGTTCTTAAGTTTACATATGTCTAAATAACTTATCTATACGTACAAAATGTTTTAAACTTTTTAAAGTTAAATCTCAAATCATTTTACAAAGTTTGAAAACCAAATTTTAAAATGGCTATTGTGTTTCCAAAAAAAATTCGGTCGTTCGATTTTTGTAGCAAAAAATGATTACTTTTTTTTCAGAGAAATTTGAACGCAAGTTCGGACGCATGAAAAAAATTCGGTCGTTTTTGCCTTCAGCATGGTTACTGTTTTTTTAGAGAAATTCGGACGAAAATTCGAACGCATGGAAAAAATTCAGTCGTCTGAATTTTTCCAGAAACGTGCAACAGTAAAATTCGGACGATAAATTTGGACGCACAAGAAAAATTCGGTCGTTCTAATTTTCTGAAACTAGTTGTTACTAGCCGTTTTATGGCTGTTAAAACTGATTTTCAAATTTTATAAAAGTTATAAACTTCAGATCTTTTGTAAGTTTTGAATCCTTGAGAACTCTAAACATTCCAAAGCCTTTAGCAAACATTTTAAACTCTCTTTTGTCTTGTGCTTTCAATTGATCATTCAAGATTCCAAAGACAACAAAGTGTGAAGGTGCAACATTGTGTAATCATCTACCAACAAGTGGTAACATTTACACATTCTCCTCTCTTTATTAAATTGTGTTTTTCTACTAACTCTTGCAAGGTTATCTTGATAACATAAAATCCTTTAGATAAGGGTGATCCTTGAGATATTGACTCAAGGTTGTTTATAGATATAAAATCCTTTGTTAGGGTGAACCTTGTTTGTAGAATTGCTAAAGAGGTTGTGAGTGTAAAAACATTATGTGTAATTTGTGAACTTAAGCATATAGTAGATTGTTTGAAATCTTTGAGTGTAGGCTCAAGGTAGTGGACGTAGATCTTGAAAAGATCAAACCACTATAAATTACTTGTGTTCATTGATTTTATCTTGTTTTACTGCTTTGCCATTAATTGACATATTCTCTCATTAAATCAAGTACATATAAACTGTTCTTGCTTAAAATTGTAAAAGAAATTTATTTGCGAAAATTAGCCAAAGACATAATTCACCCCCCTCTTAGGTCTTTCAGTGTTTAAAGAAATTAATTAACATAGTCAAGTTAATAATTTTTGTTTAGTGTTATCTTTATATGCCTTCATTAATGCTAAGATAACTTTATTCCAAACTATCCTTGTCTAAAATTGAATATTTTATTTTAAGTTAGTAAAAAATTAAAGAGAGTAGTTTGATTGTAACTAAATTACTACAATATTTTTATTGATTAAAGAAGTTAGTGATAGGGTTCATATATTAGTGGAGTTTAAATTCCTTAAATAAAATAGAGTATAGAATGTTAATTATACATCTAATGTGTTAGTGGAGCTTAATTTTCTTAAATTAAGGATGTTAGAAGTGAAAATTTAGATAAAATATATTATTATTTTTTAAAAAATAGATATTTAATTTTAGATATTTAATTCTGAACGAATAAAGTATTAATTAATTATTTTTTAAACATCACTCTTTTATTTTTCTAATACCGGAGTTACACATTTGATTCAATATTGGAAAATGATGCAAATTTTAATATCCTTTGGAAAGTGAAAATATTTACCTCAACTCATACATCATAATTGAGGTTATACAAGAAAATTAACAAATTAACTACTTCTTCGAAAGGGAAATCAGTCTTTAATTTGGGTGGAAGAAAATGGAAAATGAGTCTATTTTTGTGGGGCAGCAGGCATATTTAGTTGAATTCATGAGCTGGTTCCTCATGAATTGGTGATATTATTCTTCTCTCCTTGATCTTTGGGCTTTCTAATTCGATATTGATTTAAAGCATCCGTAGTTGGAGATTACAGAGATTTTTTGAAGTATCTCTAAGTACTCAATTTTTAGAGCTCCATAATTCTTTTGAGTTTAATCTCCTTAAAGGCACAATATAATGGGACATTTATGTTTTGATTTACATCCTCTTCTCTTTTTATTCTCTTATCAGCTTTATTAAATTAGATGTAACTGTATTGTATAAATTCGAACTCGACAACTAACTAAATTTTAATTAGGAAGTCTGGCCGAGACAATTTTGTAGCAACAGTAGACAAAAAAATTGTGTTTCTATTTTATTTTTCGTAAAGATAATATACACAGATATATAAGAAAACATAAAGAAACAAAACCAAAGAGTGTCAATATCCATTTATTCAATTGCAATTTGCATCCTAGCAAGTAGCACGTTGTTAACAAGATTTCCTGAGCGCAAATCCCCCGAACCTGTGTCATGCGGATCTACAAAGGTGCCTGCACGGGCCCTCTGCTGAAAGATAGATTCAGAATAAGAGATCATCATAATCGCTTAGGCTCCCACCCCACTATACCCCTAACCACGTGCGAGCTGGTCGGAGCGTGGGCTTCATATGGGGGAAGTCATTAGCTTTTCTATTTCAGAGGACCGACAACATAGGCCCATATCATAAGGGTCTTTCTTCCAAAAAGGTGCTTTATAGGCAGAAAATCGATTTTTTGTGGCTATAATCATCACATTATTATTCCTCAAAAAAAGTTATCATATTTTATTAATAATAGAACACTAATAGAATAAGTGGGTCATTATAAGAGCTTATTTGATAAATCAATTAAGCATTTAAAATGAATTAATTATGAATTTATAAAATTAAGTGTATTTGATAACATATATTATTAAGTGCTTAATTTTTTAAGTGTATTTGATAACAAATTTTGTTAATAATTTAATTTTATAAAATATATTTAATTGTAGTAATAAAGTTTAAGTAAAATTAAAGTAATTTAAGTTTGAAGTTTGAATATTCTGATCACTTATCTAATAATTATATTCTTAAATTAAGTATATTTGATAACATATGCTATTAAGTGCTTTGATAATAAATGTTGTAAATCACTAAGTTGTTTAAAATCTACTTAATTATAGTTATAAATTTTAAGTAAAATTAAAATAATTTAAATCTAAATCCCAAATATATTGATTACTTATTTAATCATTGTATCTTTTTTAATGATTTTTACACTTTAATAAAATAAATTAAAACAAACATTTTGAAATAAAAAATTTATAATAAAATATATTTTAATTTTGAATAAAAAGAATAATATTTTGTGAATTTTTTGAGACTTTTATTTTTAAGAAATATTATTAATTAAAAATTATCCGATTACAAATTTATCAAACCTTAAACTTTTATTTAAAAGTATTTTTAATTCTTAATTGCCCATAAATTTTTTAAAATTATATTTTTACCGAAGTAGTATTTTAAAAATTATGAGAGTCGAATATTTATTTTTAATATTTTTGGAGCAAAAAAGCAAATATAAATTTTTCACATCCAAAGTTCAATGATAAATAATTATTAAATATTAATTAATTTAATCTAAATTCATATTCACATTCAATATTCAGATTCGATCATCAGACTTCAGATTTTAGAATTCAAATTTTAAATATTTTAAATTTTAGTTTTCAAAATTTAATTTTATCAAAGGAGCTCTAAAAAATAAAAATAAACATTTCAAAAAAATAAAAATTTTGAGCAAAAAGTGAATATAAAATCTTCAGATTCATAGTGTGTTGATAAATAATTATTATAATTAAATAATTTAGTCTTCATATTTAGATTCTGAATTCAGATTTTGAAAATTAAATATTTTAAATTTCAGTGTTTATAGTTCAGTTCTATCAAACAAGCACTAAAACAATTATAACTAAAGATATTGTTTAGAATAAAAATATTAATATTTCACCAATATTTTTTGACATTTTATTTATAATAATTGTTATTAATTAAAAATTAGGCAATTGAAAAGTTATCAAACCTTAAACTTTTATTGAAAATATTGTTCAATAAAATTAGTATTGGTATTTCATTTTAATAAAATATTATAAATCTTATTTTACCAATATAATATTTCTAAAAGTTATGAAAGTCAAAGAAAAAATTATTTTTAACATTTTCTAAGTAGAAAAGCAAATACAAATTTTTTCCCTTTTGAAGTTTAGTGATAAATAATTATCACATATTAATTAATTAAATATTCAGATTTAGATTCAGACTTCAACATTTAGAGTCTTTAGATTTTAGATTTTAAAATTTTAAAATTTAACATTACGATTTTTGAAATTCAGTTTTATCAAATGGGTCTTTAGTTAGGAGTTCAATCCTGGTTATGTATGCTATTTATTTTCTTCTAATTAAAGATAACATTCCTATTTTTGGTGTCGGTACGACGGTATTTACAGTCCCCACAAATCTGCATCCATGTAGCAAAATTTTGGGTTCTTGCTTTTAACTGGCTTCGTTCTTACTTAGATTAGATTCAAACTGCAATTTTTGATGCACTTTAAAAAATCCTTCACTTGATGCCAAACTGCACCGTTATTTATAATACATAATACGGTACACCCACCATTACAAAGTAAACTAGCTTAAACCCGTGCAATGCACAAATATATTTTAAAAATAAAAAATTTTAAAATTAGTTTTTTAAAAAATATATTTAAAAAAATATTTTTTACCTCTCAAAATGTATGTATTTAAGAAAATAATCGAATAACATAAAATATTAAATTTATTTTTTAAAAAAGATTCAATACATTCTTTTCCATCTTATTAGGCTCTTAATATAGATTCTTACCTCTTTTATTTATTTCAATATAAAATTAAGAGTAATATTAGTTACGTATAATCTACTTTTTAACTTTTGTGAAATCTTTGATTCATATACAAATATTACTAATGTCTTTATGTAAAACATAAATAACATGTACCATTTATTATATCAAAGAGAGTTGAACTTATTCAAACTCTTATTTAGTTTCGAGAAGCTTTCTTATTTGCTTCATTAATCAAAATTTCTTTTCCTATTTCTTAGGCTTTTTATTGGGGTTAAATCAAAGCAAATAAAAATTGAAACAAAGTTTAACATTGAAATTTAAGTAAAAGTTTATTTATTTCATTGCAAATTGAAATACCTAGAGGGAGGGTGAATTAGGTATTTGGGTAATTTTTGTAAATTCAATTTATGACAAAGCAATATAAGAAATGTAGAACAATGAACACAAGTAATTTATAGTGGTTCGATCCTCAAGATCTACCTCCACTACCTTAAGCCTACACTTAAGGATTTCAATAACTCTACTATGTGCTCAAGTTCACAGATTACAAGAGAGGCTCACCACACTTTGGTTTTACACATACAACCTTTTCCAGTAATTTTTACAAACAAGGCTCACCAACCTATGGTTTTATATCTCAAACAATCTTGAATCACAACTTCAAGGATCACCCTTATCTAAAGGGTTTTTATGTTATCAAGATAACCTTACTAGAGCTAGTAAATCAACACAATTGAATAAGTAAAGAAGAGTGTGTAGATGTTACCACTTGTTGGTAGAATTTATAAAAAGTTGCACCTTCACACTTTGATGTCTTTGGATTGATTAATTGAATGCACAAGACATAAGAGAGCTTGATAAATATTTGTAATAGACTTTAGAAAGCTTAGAATATTCAAGGATTCAGAACTTGCAAAAGATTGCACGTTTATAGCTTTTATAGTATTTGAAAATCAGTTGAAACAGCTATAAAACGGCTAGTTAACGGCTATTTTCAGGAAATTCGGACGACCGAATTCTGCGTCCGAATTTTTCGGACGACCGAATTCTTCCTGCTTTGTCCGAATCTTCGTTCGAATTTCTCTGGAAGAACAGTGACCATGCTGAAGACCAAAATTTGGAAGACCGAATTTTTCTTCATGCGTCCGAATCTTCTTCCAAATTTCTCTGGAAGAATAGTAGCAAACTTTTGCTACAAAATTCGGACGATCGAATTCCTTGGAAGCATTTTCAAACTTTGTAAAATCATTTGAGATTTAACTTCCAAAGATTTGAAAAACATTTGGTATGTATAGAAAACTTATTTAGGCATATATAAGTTTGAAAACCAAAATCAAATTCCTTTGATCATATAAAGTTTACTTAAAAACTTTTAGGACACAAACCACATTCATTAAGAAATTTATTCAAAGCCTTTTAAGATTAAGAAACCTATTTTATACTCTCTTATGCATTCAATAAACTCCAAGACATACAAGTGTAGAGTTTACATAGATATTACCTATCATCATACCTACTCTACACTTCAAGTCTTCAATGCCTTGAATTCATCTTTGAATAAACCTCAAAAGACTCATAGCTTATTGAGGTTGTTCTTGCTCTTTGGCTTGAAGGTAATGAGACTTTAAACTTCTTTCTTCACAAATCCTATACACAATATAAACATATTAGTTCTCATCAATATTTGTCATTAATCAAAATTACATGATTTGCCCTTAGGTCTAACACAAATTATATAATCTTTATTTTTTTCTTCTAATAAGTGGATAAGTATTTTAGTATAATATCTTAACAAATATAAGGAAGAAAGATGTCGGGAGATGCAAGAATGAAATATAACATAAAATGGAAAAAAAATATCTATTTAGTTAGTGTGTCAAAATCAATTTAACATTAAGGATTGGTGTTTAGGATAATTGGTTAGAAAATGAATGGTTTTTGAAAAACAAAAGTATTTAAATAGTTAGTTGGAGACAAAGATAAAATTAAAAATAAAATAATAGATGAAGACTTTATATAAAAAGAAAACTTATATTTTGAAATAAATTAAAATTAAAAGGATGACATATATTTTGAAACGGAGTAAGTATTACACGAATCTTTGTATTTTATTTTTCACTTCGTTTCTCGCAGTCTCAAATATATTATGCATATTAATGAATTAGTGTTACACTACCGCAATAGCACTAAAACTCATCAAGTAGCACCTCGCGAATAGAATTTTGAATCGCTTTCAACGAAATTTCAAAATTTTTAAGTTGAAATTATTGCTTTGGTTTGAAAAACTAAAATTAAATTTATGGAACATCAAGCATACCGCACCCACCTTCGCCTATACAAACACTAACTCACCATTGCGAAAGAAATCTTTGGCAACGTCTTTTCTCATTATTTCATCCTTGTCTTCATAGTAATATGAATTTGTAATTTTAATCTCAAGCTGTCACGAGTGGTTTTTTTTAATCATTTTTTTAATGTCAAGCTCCTGATTTTAATAAATTTACATTATTCCTTGGAATTTGTCATTGATCTCCAATTCAAGTAATGAGTATGCGAAATGCTTATGTATCGTGTTCAATTGAATATCATTCAAGCGTCTGAACTGTTTGTACAATGTATTCAAATGTTAGATATTTTTTGAAAGTATAAATTTCTAGGAGCTGTTCTAATTCAAATTTAGAATTACATTCGATCTTTATATGGATATCTTTTGGTTTTGATTTTATTTTCAAAAAGTTGAAGAATCTTGGTTTTCGGAAGTGACAATTCAGAATTTTTGTGATTCAGAAAAATTTTAGCATGATCTTTCATAATTTTGCAGTAATCGACTCTGAGTCATCTTTCGTACAACCTTGAAGTCGGAGAACTTAATATTAGTAACTTAATATTATCTCTTGAGATATTATCACAATATTGTGTAATCTAATAAAACAGGCTATGTGTAAAAAAAACTAAAAATGTTCAAAGCATAGCTGCATAATCAGAGTCTTATTTCTTAAATGTGTAATGCTTGGAAAACAAAAACAAATGCCCTAACACAGATCATTGGGGATCTTTTTCTAAAAGAATATTATTCGGTAGTTGGGATCTTAAGAAATTCAAAATGTAATCCACTTTTAGGCTTAAAGCCTCATCTTTCATTATCCCCAGTTAATGTTACATTTATCCACGTCTGAAACATAGAGTTAACAGAATTGGATAAAAAGCAAGTTTAAAAGCTATTTTTCACATGGAGTTAAAGCTGTTTGGTATGAGCTGTATGATGCCCAACTTTTGTTACCATCATTCATAACACTCTTGATCACTTCCAGATACTCGTCATCTAGTCAACTATATTGTTCAACTTTATGTTTCCTGTATTTCTTCTACTGGGCACTTTGGATGCAGTATCTCTTGCTTCAACAAAATTTTCCCTCTTCAACAATGCACCTTTCTTCTCATTCCCATTGATAGTGTGTAATAGAGTTTTCCTTGCATCTAAGATTGAGTCTCTAATATTTATTCCTTTTGTATAGAAAAGTAATTTTTTACAAAGAGAACGTAATAAACTAAAAGAAACATATGTCCAATATACTCAGTGTAAATCTAGCAATATAATAGTTGAAGAAAAATAGGTTTGAGCTTAATTTCATCCTTCAAAAAGTACCTCGAAGGGGATAGGATTATCTAAATCATATAAGTAATAAATTATTATATTAATAACACAACGTGGAATCTCTCAACAATATTACGTATTGAGTAGGTGTTGTGTTAGTATGTGGTGGAAAGCTACTCTGCCTTCACTAATCCTTTTTCTAGACATTTATGTTCACATGATCATGGAAGTAAAACTATGGAAACCTCTTCAGTGGACCAGAAATTTTATAGTCATTTTGTAATGTAAAACTCTTATGCTTGAAGAATGAATTCTCATAGTAACAATAAATTAAAAGTTAAAACCAATCTCTCTACTGAGTTTACTAGTAGTGTTTGGATAACAAAATATATATAATTAATAAGTGAAATTTGCAACTGGTGCATAATTCTTATCATGTCCATAAATGGAGATTTTTTCCCTAGCTTATAGTTCTTGTGATGATGACCATTTATTGAAAGAAATTGCCTTCTGTTACAGCCTACTTTCTTCGTGGATAAATATTCTTTACTTTTATTTTCGTCATTACATTATCTGTCATTTTCTGAAATTAAGAAAGCATTCATTAATGTTTTTTCTACTTTATTCTTGTTTTTATTTTATTAATAAGACTTTAATTTCAACAGATCTTTTTACTCATTAAATCAAGCTAACATAAAAAAAGTTATTAATATGTGTAAGAGTGACAATTATTTTGTACGGAGCGAGTGTTAGTAAAAATCACAGGCTTTACCCAACGTTGTATATGAGAAGCATGGGTATTTTAGGAAATGAGTGCTTATAAATACGCCTCGGCTTTGGAAATGCACATTCCTTCCTAATCAAACTGGGTGCCACTCCTGCTGGTCCATCACATTATTTTCCATGGAAGATCAGGACCAGAAAGAATTGCAGCTTCTTCCTCCTCCGCATTCTACAACTTCGACTTCATATGCTTCGGCTATTAGCCCATCAGATTCGCCGATAAAACTCCGGTCCACCACCGATCCTCTCGAGGGTCCATCACTAGACCTGCGGCTGTCCACAAGCCTCAGACCCAAAATCCCTGCAACAGACCACACACACGATGCGGGATCAGACTCCGGCAGCGGTGTTGAGAGGCTGAAATGGCAGGCCGCTGAGCAAATTTGGTTGGCGGCAATAGAAAAGGCATATGCGGAGCGTATGAGAGAGTTTAGTAGGCAGGAGATGGAATTGGCGCAGACCGAATTTGCACATGCTAGGAGTTTGTGTGAGACAGCTAAAGAAGAGGTGGAGAAAGCAGAAAAGCTCAAGGAGAGGGCTATTCGACAGATAGATTCTACGTGCATGCAGATCACTTGCCATTCTTGCAGGAAAAGGTTTCGACCTTGATATACATACTCATTACATCGAGGATTTGATCAGTAAAATTGATTTAACTTCATTCAAGGGACAAATAATTTGAAGCACTCATGTTTTTGCTGCTGCAACTTTTGGCTTCCGTTTAAAAACACATGAAATGCCGGATGATGAAAACACAATAAACTCTTGCTTTAGGTGCAGTTTGGCTCTTGATTTTCTGCCCTTTTTTGCATTCTGTATCAGAAGCAACTGATGAGACGACTTATTTCCAAAATCTTTTTCTTTTTCTTTAATATATATTTTTAAGGTTTTCAGACCCTGATTACCCTCCTGCTGTGCTAATTTTTGAGTTAGCATCCCAGGAATGAATCTGTAATTTCCATTTTTATGCAAAAGTTTGCAGTGGTCCTAAATGATCTGCTGAGTTTTCTTGCCTTTAATGACTTTGCATCTCAAGTGCTGTGCAATTAACGACAAAGACGGGCAGAAACTGAAGAATAATTCTTCAAAAGAAAATAATTATATATATTAAAAATCTCTTCCTGTTAAAGTTTCAGAATTCCACGTGAGTTTAGATTTACTGTTTATTTATTTAAGTTGAGTTATACTAATAAAAATAATTTATTTATAAAAAAATAATATCTAAAATAATTTTTCTTTTTAAAGTTTGAAACTCAATCCAAACTTCCAACGAACTCACTATACCAGTTCCTTTTCAATAACAAGAAATCTTGGATCTCAGTCATAATTGAGGTCATTTCATGTGCGTACTACTTGTTGCTCCTTTTCCAGTCCCCAAATTTCTAAAAGTTGTGCCCAACGTTATAACTGAGGAAATGGGAAAGAAATGATTGGTGTTCTTTTCTCCTCCTCCCATTACCTACTTGTTTATTTTTCCATTTTTATCTTCTTATTTGCATTTTTATATTTGTATTTGCTTCTGATCCGGTATAATAGCACAGCTATCTAGATCAATTTTTTTTATAAAAAAGAAAGGAGAAAGTGGTTATATATACTTAAAAATTTTATTTATTTTTTTAATAAAAAATTTTATTTTATCTTTGATATACTGTAACAATATTTAAATAATAATATTTGTCAAATTTTTGAATATTAGGGTGGAATTCAGCAAAAAGAGCCTGTTTACACGTACATGCCACCATGCACAAGGGCAATTTTGGGTTTAGAGTTATCTTTGAGGGATTTTAGAAGATTGGAATTCTACAATTAATTGATATTGGTTTCAAATGTGTTATGTATCGATTTTTCATTCAAATAACTTGGATTAGGCATTAAAAAAATTGGAAGAAATGGCATAAATCGACATAATTATTCTTGAAAATTGTGACATATACTTAAAATGAGACTTTTTTTGTTAGATTCTACTGTGATGTTCAAAATTTGATACATATAATTGTCCAAGAATAACTGTGAAGAATTAATAAAAAGTTTGTAAATGGAAGTTTGTTAGCAAAATTCTATATATAGTTCCCTTTCCATTTTAAAATATCAAGTCTCATAGTACTTTTTACATAAAATAAGGAGGAAAATATAGGAATATTTTTTTAATTTTATCCTTAACTAATTTAATTTGGTCTCCATTAGCATGAGAGAAAATGTGAAAATTAAATTTATATGTGATGACAATTTTAAAAAAATAATTTTAAAAATTTTTTAAAAAATCAAACAGTTCAAAAAGAGAAAGGCAACGCAAAACAGTTTATATTTTGTAACAAAATCTGCGAAATATTAAGGAAGAAAGAACATTAAGGCAAATGCAAACTTTTTGTTTATATGGTATTGACTAGGGCTGTCAACGGGTCCAAATGGGTCCGGGACACCCTGTCCCGGACCCGGACCCGATTGACATTAATGGTTTCGAACCCGGACCCGATTACTCGACGGGTCCAAATAAGATGGACCCGGACCCTACCCTATAGGGTCTCGGACCGGGTCCGGGTATACCCGATAAAATTTTTAATATAAATTTATAAATAATTGACAGTTGATCAAACACATCTAACGGTTATAAAAAATTTAAATATATAAAATATTTATTATTTAAAATTTAAATCGGGTAATCGGGTCCGGGATACCTTCTCCCGGACCCGGACCCTATTAGAAGATATATTATCGGGTCCGGGTCCGGGTCCGGGTAAATGGGTATGACCATTGTTCCGGACCCGGAGTTATCGGGCCGGGTCCGGGTAAACGGGCAAAATTGATAGCCCTAGTATTGACGATGGTACATTATAGCACCAGAATATTTACCGTAACTGAATATTTCTATATATAAATCTATTGTCTTGAAAATTTACGAAATCAAGAAAGCAAAAAATTGGAGGATTATAGTATATATACATAATCCTCAAGATTATGATATCAAAAGAATTATGAGAAATCAGGATGTCCGAGTATGACGGTTGAAGTATTAGAAGACACATAGTAACCGATAGTATAGTTGGATTGGTTCTTTTGACAAATTAGCAACTTCTCTAAAACGTTAATTTTTAACTTCATTTTCTCTTTTTTTTTTAATTCAAACGAACTCCGTTACCAAGATTATGATCAATTGAGAGAGGCTCCAAATCATCAAAGTTAAGATTTCAGAACCAAAATGTTGATAGAAATGGCACATGCATCACAACAAAAAGGCAAAAAAAATCGAACACATGAAGACAATATAGCTGTATGCCATTTGAATGGAACTTCTTATCTTTACTTCATCCTCATGCCAAACACCCACTATCAATGCCCACAATCCAGCACAAAAGAGACATTTTTGGATAGGATTACATTTGCTAAAGGCACGAGTCAGAGCAGAAACCCCGCATAACATTTTACGTTGTCTCCCAAGAACGAATTTCTTGGTTGTCTGGAACCCAATTAAATGTATAACTATTCAACATCGCATTTCTAAAATTTGGAACAACTGTCGAACAGACATTCTTATTGACGTATATTATCAGTCAAATAATATACATTATTACTATACGCAG
Organism: Rauvolfia tetraphylla; assembly: GCA_030512225.1. Lineage (NCBI taxonomy): Eukaryota > Viridiplantae > Streptophyta > Magnoliopsida > Gentianales > Apocynaceae > Rauvolfia > Rauvolfia tetraphylla. Next base: position 2,094,134 of record JAJQKT010000019.1, read on the forward strand.
TGTCTTTTTTGCTATATACAGTGTCATTCATTCTTGATTTTAAACATTTCATTCTTTCAATCTTTTCGTTCTCTCTCAAAGTCTTTAACTACTAAACTTTACATCTATTAAAATCTATTTTAATTTTGAGCAACAATTTGAAACTATGTCTAATTTTTTATTATTTTACTTAAAAAATTTATCAAATATGGCCCTAAAATGGTCAAAAAATGGCAGTCAACATTTTTACGTCGTGTTCCGTCATCTGGGACAGAACACGCGAACAACTTCCGCTGCTTCAGGCATAAGTCCCAAGAATAGCTTACTTCCTTTTGGGGAAGCTCCTGTAAAGACATCCGCTCTTATGGGCTCGATGGCTAGAAATGGTAGTAAGGTTCCATCAAAAATATTATTTTATACACTGTATTGTAAAAAAAAAAATGTATAATAATAACCATAATATATTGGAGCTATCACAAGATAATAACTAAATGTCAGAAGCATTTCTTATCAGATAAAAGTTCCTTAAGTTCAATTATCTCCCCTCACTTCCTCCCACCTCCCTCCCCGATGTATAAAAAAAATATAATATACTAGAGCAATATATCATCCAATACTGTACCAGCAAATCAATTGTGTGCATAAAGGAAACCCTGGCAATGGAGGAGCGTCATGAGTTATTTGAATTTACCACGATGAGTACGCCATTGGTTTTCAACATAAGATAAAATATGTGAAATCTTCTAGTGGAATTATTAGCCCCAGGATAGGAAGACTTCTAGCTAACACCATCTTTGGTAATTAGGGACGGAATAGAGGGCGGATGAGGGCAGAGACCCTAGACCTCGACCGTAGTCCAGTTTTCCCAAGCTTGTTTCCTTTCTCGACTCAACCTCGCTTGTTGGGATGGATGGAATATCCATGTTCAGCCTAGTTTCAAGTTGGGAATTGAGGATTGGGGATTTCTATCCCGAATGGGCCAAGTGAATAACTGGGGATAAAAATATCCCCTAAGTCATACGCAAATAATTAGGAGAATGTTATGAAATAATATGTAGAAGTTCATATTAGTCAATTTTCTAAAGAGAGCTTAACTCCTGAAATATGTTAGTTTCCTAAAGGGAACTCGACTTCTAAAATATAACTGCTAATTAGATTTGATTTTCTTTCGCTATCAGATTTTGAGTTTTCACAAATTCTTATATTATGAGTCTATATATAGGATCATATGATGACATTAATAAGATGATGAGTAATTGGTCTTGATTCTTGAGTTTTACACTACAACAAATTTGATTTTTTGCAACGGACTATTCCGTCGCAAATTCGTAGAAAACCACAAATTGCGACTGATTTGAGACGAAATAACTCGTTCCAAAAATACAAGTCGTAAAGTTGCGACGGACATGATTTCCGTCTCAGATTTGCGATGGACAGTATATCCGTCGCAAATCTGCACGGCAACAAGATTCATTGCCGATTTGCGACGGACGATAATCTGTCGCAAATCAATTTTGATTATTAATTATTAAATTTTAATTTTTAATTAAATATTTTAAAATTTTTAAATAATAGTTTTCAATATTTTTAAATAATTATTTTAAAAAATAAGCATAATTCATAGAATAATTAAAAATAAAATATTAAATTAAAATAAATATAATTAATCCTTTGAATGTCAATGTTTTATGTGTACAACATTAAAAAAAATGAAACAAAATCTATATAATTATAGAAGGCGGCACTGCAGACGGTGGAGGAGGCGGAGGTGGATCTGGAGGGCCAGTCGTTGGAGGATAGTCGTCAGGTAGATCGATCGTGTAATTCCCATCAGTCCCGTCTGTCTTCTCTTTAGAATCTGGTATCGAAAAAGGAGGTGGAGGTGGAGAAGGCGGCGGAAGTAGATGTAGTGCCTCGGACATAACTCATAAATACTGGTCCAAACTAGCAAAGCGTTGCTGGAAATAACTGCGCATCGATCTCTCTCTCTGCAACTAACTGTGAAGAGATGCGTACTCTAAATGCGATGTAATCGAGCAATCTGTTGGAACAGAGGGCGACGTGGACTGACATAACCTCCGTCGTATGTGAACTGCCTCGAAACCCAAAGCGTTGACGCTATCCTACAAATTGTATACATCATAAATTTATAACAGTGTTAAACAATAAAACAATTAATATAAAAATATTGAGTAATATAATCTGTAAACTTACCAATGTATGTTATGATTTCTCACTGACAAACGTGCCTTTTTTTGGGCTATTCTTATATGTGTGTGTCGCCTCGTACATATCGGTGAAGTTGAAGTCATCTCCGCGCTCCTTACGCTACAAATATATTAATATAAATATTTAGTAATTATATTAAAATTAAATAACAAGATAAATAATAATGATTACTATCCGACGCTCGTGCTTGCTGAAGGAAATGCATCCTCCTGTTTGAGTCGATCAGGAACGGCTGCTCTGTTCCGCTTAGCAGCAGCTGAAACACGCTTGAATTGTTCCGTGCTCCAGTGATCCTGCCACAGTTGGCTCCAAATTTTAGGAGATATCCACGGTGGACATTTTCCCTTACACCGAGCCTTTGATAGCTGATCAGATAGACGATGAGTGCATTTGTCGTCCCAAATACGTCGTATCTGATCAGCATGCTCTGTAAAGTCATTTTAAAAAATAAAATATATAGAATATATATATATATATATATATATAAATATATATAAATATATATTTTATAATTTGTTACTTACACTCTACATTTGAAACCACATGTCCCGAAGCTCTAATGGGACCGCCTCAAAATTAGGATATGGTCCAGTGAAATACCGGTGAAACGTATCCGATATCGAATACACCGTACCCTCTGCTGGGAAGAAACTATTCCATTACACAAGTAAACAGTTAGTTATTCAACAAAAAATTTGAATAATTTTTTGCAACAGTAAATAGAAACTTATTCGTTGCCACTTGGGGCTATCAGAATGCGGACTTCCTCTATCTGAGTCCCACCTATAGAAGCAGCCATAGAGGGTACCACAGAAGTTATGGTCAAAGGCGTATGCTCATATTCCGCTGCACGTGTGTCATCCTCAATCGGTAAAGACATCGGCCTAGGTAAAGACGGAGAAGGAGTACGATCACCCATCCCAATCGAACGTGATCTACGTGGAAGCATTTGAAAAAGAATAAAATTTTCGTTAGCTATGTAATCATTAGTAATATGTAAAAAATAATATAAATTAAATTTAAAAATTAAATGCTCGACGTAGTATATGTAAAGAAATGCATACATGCAATAAATTATTTATTGTTTTCGTCCTCACTCGAATCATCTTCTGATTCCCATTCACTTTCAACTTCAGTATCAAAATCAGTCATGTCATCATATTCCGTGTTTCCTGGTTCATTATCATCCAGAATCTCACTTTCACCTGTTTCATGCACAAGTTCACCTATTATGTCATCTTCACCAACTACAGTTAATGTGTTCGATTCATCTACATCTTCTTGGTATGGTCTCTCAACAACAGGTGCATCAATGACATGACGCGCCTTCGATTTGCATACTCCCATCCAATCAGACTTGTTTCTTTTACTTCCAAGATAAGTGGCATAGTATACTTGCTGAGCTTGCACAGCTAATACAAATGGATCATATTTGAGGTACCTTTTCCTGCAATTAACGTCCACAGTTTGGTAATGTGGATGAATCTTGACACCCCTGTTAAGCATAGGGTCATACCAGTCACACTTAAATAAAACAACATCCCTAGATGGAATCCCCTGAAACTGCACTTCAATAATCTCCTTCAAAATTCCATAATAGTCGGTCCTGCTGCCAATATCTTCGTCCTCGCCCTTAATCCTGACTCCACAATTAATAGTCTTCTTTCCGACTCCATGATCTTGTGTATGAAATCTGAAGCCATTTATTACAATCCCTTACAAGATTTCACCTGCCTTGAAGGTCCCCACGACAAACTTTTAATATTTTCATTTGTTACGTTATTTTGATGATCTTGCACCTGCAACATATACACAGTGTTATTCACTATTTAGAATAATATTTTTAACCATTGTTGTTTTACTACTCGACAAATAGAAACTAACATCTGAACCATATGAGAAAGTCGTTCTCAAATCTCCTATCAATTTCCTCCTCCGTTATACAGGGGTCGGCATACCGCAATTCGGCTCTGAATTTCCTGTTTCATAAGCGTTATATAAGCCGAGTATTTACAATCACGAAGAATCAGTAAGCCAACGAAAAAATGGAAAAAAGACGTATGTGATCAGTGGTTGTATCTCTTCGCAGTTGAGATATATGTAATTAACAGCTGCCTTAAATTCCTCGAGAGAAAGGTATCTGATAATTGTGTTCCCGATCATCTTTTCATCAAGCAACCTCAGTTCCCTCACTCCAATACAACCTTTTTTTGTTGATTCATTAGAGAGTTCTTAGCCTTCGGCATAGAAACTTTAGCATTTCCAACAGAGGTAATATGTAACTCTGGCCTATTACAGTACATCTCCAAATTTTACCGAGCCTTTATATTATCCTTTGATTTGCCCTTCACGTCCATTACAGTATTAAACACGTTCTCAAACACATTCTTTTCATTGTGCATGACATCAACATTATGACAAATTAAATTTGATTTCTAATAAGGTAAGTAGCAGAAGATGCTACACTTAGCCCAATTGTGGTAAACCCCTCTACCATCATCCTTGCCAACCTCCTCCGCAGTATCGACAATTCTCGATAACTACTTACTCTATTCCACGTCTCATCCCCGCATGATCGCTTAATAGGTTGAGATATCTCATGACCGCGGTCCTTTCGTAATGATTTTCTGTCTCTTCTATATTGATGATCTAAAGGCAAGAATCGGCGGTGATAGTCAAGCCAAGATTGCTTTGAGCCATGTTGTAGATGAAATGACTTTGTTTGCTCCATACAGTAGGGACAAGCCAGTCTTCCGGCAGTGCTCCAACCGCTCAACATACCATAAGTTGGAAAATCATTATTGGTCCATAAGAGGGCAGCTCGCATTTGAAAAATCTATTTTTTGAAGACGTCATAAGTCTGCACACCAACTCTCCACAAATGTTGTAATTCTTCCACCAACGGTTGTATATAGACATCGATCTTATGCTTCGGGTTCCTCGGCCCTGTTTCATACACATCCAACTAGAATGACGGGCCAACTAGAATATTGTTTCTCCGACATTCCAAATGGTGAGAACACATCAATGCATAGCTCTAAACGTACGTTCCGAACCTCTTTTGCAAATTCAACATGCACACGATAAAAATGATGCCATGCTTCACTGTCCCATGGATGACTCATCAATCCCTCATTTTGTACACTTTCAGCGTGCCACCTCATGTGTTCTGCAGTTGTTTTTGATGCATACAACCTCTGCAATCTTGGAGTCAAAGGAAAGTAGTATATTTTCTTAAAAGGGACCTCTTTTTGTTGTCTATTCTTCTGAAATTTCCTCCTCTGCATGTACCGGGGACTCCCACAGAACTTACATTCCCGCAAACCAACATCTGTCTTCCAATAAAGCATGCAACTATTTGGACAACAATCTATTTTCTCCACTGGCAAACCGAGTCCAGAAACCATTTTCTTGGTCTGGTACAAGTCCTCCGGAAGCATATTATCATTTGGTAGAACCTCCTTAATCATCTGCATTACCTGATTGAAACACCTTTCTGAAATATTATTCTCAGATTTAATATTCAGCATGCAAGCAACAAATGATAACTGCGAGTGGTTCGTGCATCTATCTCACAAAGGAGTATTGGCAGATTTTAATATATCATAAAATTTCTTCGCTTCCGCATTAGGAGGTTCTTCATCGTCGACACTCGCCGGCGGGTCTAATAGATGGTCCAAACCAACGCCATCCATTACCATCTGCTGAAATGGATTATTAGGGATAGATTGGGATTAAGAATTAGTTGGAACTATCCCTGGATGCAACAGAGTAAGACTCTCACCGTGACTAGTCCAACGGTGATAATCGGCGACAAATCCAAATCTACACAAGTGCACATGCACTTCATCGGGAGAAAGGTGCATATTGTTTTTACACTTCGCACAAGGACATCTCAATCACGAAGTGTGCCAGTTCGACAAACAGTACTCTATAAAACCGTTAACCCTATCTTTATATTCATTTGTGATTCCCTTAATCCCTTGCGTATGTCGCTTATACATCTAACTACGATCATCTATCTACATTAAAAATTTTTGCCTATTAAATTTTATAAAATGCCAGAAAAAAATTTAGGAGTTCGGCATATCTTGTTAAAATATTGTTAAGCAAGCATAAAAAAATTTCGGCAGCATCTCTGCTGTAAAATGGATGTTTTCCAGACACAAGGTCACCACAATCCATCTCCACAGTCAAGTTTAATTCTCTCAAATTCTAAGTAATATATCCAAATTTCATAACGTTGCCTCAAAAATATTATAAACATCTTCAAAAAATTAAAAAATAGGCTTAATTAAAAAAATTAAAAAAAACTGCAAAAAATTAAAGAGCAGAAAAAAACATGTGAAAAAAATTACAACAAAAATAGAAAAAATAGTAAAAAAAAGGAACAAAAAAGAGAACAGAAAAAACAGAAAAAAAGAAATCTTCCAAATTAAAAGAAAAAGGCAAAAAAATACTGCTAAAAAAACAAAGAAGTAGAAAAAACATGTCCCAATATTACAAGAAAAATAGAAAAAAATAGGGAAAAACAGAAAAAAGAAAAAATAGAAAATTAAGGAAACAGAAAATTACAAAAAAATTCGCAAAAAAAAAAAAACAGAAACTTGAGGATGGGAGAAATTTGATTACCTCGGTCCGGTGGTGGCGGGCATGGTGTGGCCCGGGCGGTGTGGAGCTAGGCAGGCGCGCGACAGGCATGGGCGGTGGGGAGCTGGGCAGGCGCGGCACACTCAGACGCTGGGCAGTCTCGGGCAAGGGTAGAGACGAGCTGCAGCAGGCACGGTGCGGCGTGGTAGGTGGCGACTGGGCAGTGGGAAAGTGGGAATGAATGGGAAAGAATGAATGTTCAAATTCTGAATAAGAAGATGGTGTTTGAAACGGATTTCCGTCACAAATCCCCGTTGCAAATCCGCGATGGATTTGCAACGGAAATTTTTTCCTATTTTTTTTATTAAAGATAAAAAATCCGTTGCAATTTTGTGATGGAAGGGTTTTTCTAAATTTATTTATTAACGGTAAAAAATTCGTCGCAAATCCGTCACAAATTTGCTACAGATTTGCGACGGAATTAATTTCATTGTGGCGGCTCTTTTCGCGGGGTGAAAATTTCAAATTTCGTCGCAAAACTGTCGCAAATTTGAGACATATTTGCGACGGATTTGCAACCGAAATTTAATTTGTAATGTGTTTCCTAAGTTTTTTTCTTCCTCTTCCACTCCTCCAATAAGTTTATTGTTAAAATTTGTTAATAACAAATATTTATGAAATATATTTATTTTAATTATCATATATGTCGTGCTAGTATATGAATTAACTTCATTAACACTATATGTTGTACAACATTACATGTAGGGCTGTCAATGAGTCGGGTCTGGGACAACATTCATACCCATTTACCCGGACTCGATAGTACATATTCTAAATAGGTACGGGTATGGTCCACAATGTTCCAGACCCGATTACCCAATTACCCGATTAAATTTTGAATAATAAATATTTTATATACTTAAATTTTTTATAACCGTTAGATATGTTTGATCTAACGGTTAATTATCTATAAACTTATATTAAAATATCTTATCGGGTCTACCAGGACCTTATAGGGTAGGATACGGGTCCACCCTATTTGGACCCGTCGGGTAATCGGGTCGGGTCCGGTACTAATAATAGTTAATCGGGTCCGGGACAGGGTATCCCGGACCCGTTTGGACCTGTTTACAGCCCTAATTACATGTTATAAATTGGTCATATTCAAAGTTATAACTATTGATATAATACACATATGTAATATACATTTATATGTTTTGTAAAATATTTTATTATAGTCAATAGATATGCTATACCAAAATAAATTACAAAATACATATTAACATGTGTCTTTATATAAAGACTACTAACTACAGAGTATCAATATTTTATAATTTATATTACAAGCATACTTCTTGCTATATATGTTTAATTAAAATGACATTTATGAACATAGTGAGGTATGACTCACAAAAAACAAATAAGAATGCAAGAATAGGAGTGAAAAAATATATTCCGTTGCAAATCCGTCGTCAATCTGTTGCAAATAATCTGTCGTAGCAAATCCGTAGAAAATTTGCGACGAAAAAATAAATTTCTATTTTATTTTTACTACTCGTCGCAAATCTGTCGCCATTTAGCTACGATTTGGGACGGGAAAAAAAGATTTTTTTAATATTTTCTTTTTATTTTTCAGTCACAAATCTGTAGTTAATCTGCGACGGATTTGCGACAGAAAATATAAAATTTTTATATTTTTTATTCTCGTCGCAAATGCATAGAAAATTTGTGACCAATTTTACGGTCGCAAATCCCTCGCAATTTAGCTACGCAAATCCCTCTCAAATTGGCAACGGAGTTTGCCGTCGCAAAATTCAGTTTTCCTTGTAGTGTTAGTTTCTCTCTCTATATTATCTCTTTCCCTTGGATTTCTATTATTCTCCAAACATATTGAGTGACGCTTTTACTTTAATTCTACATTGCCAACACTTAAATTCATAACACGTTATCAGCACGAGTCTCTGCCACTGAAGTTTAAAGATTAATCGAGAAAAAAGAGGTATTTTTCTATTTTTGAATTCTCATGGCAAACCTTGCCAAACTCAATTTTTTTGCTCTTGATATTTCTGGAAAGAATTATTTATCTTGGATACTGGATGCTCATATTCATCTGGATGCAATGGATCTAGGAGACACTATTGTAGAAAATAATGTGTCATCATCTTAAAATCGTGCAAAAGCCATGATCTTTCTCCGCAACCATCTCCATGAGAATTTGAAGGCGGAATATCTTACCGTAAGAGATCCACTTGTGTTGTGGAAGGATCTGAAAGAAAGATTTGACCACCAAAAGATGGTCATTCTACCAAAAGCACGGTATGATTGGATGCACTTACGGCTACAAGATAATAAATCTGTACGCGAATTTAACTCCGCGATGTTTAGAATTACGTCTCAATTAAAATTATACTGAGAAAATATCACTGACACTGATATGTTGGAGAAAACGTTCTCTACTTTTCATGCCTCGAATATTGTTATGCAGCATCAATATCAAGAGAAAGGATTTAAGAAATATGCTGAATTAATTTCTTGTCTTCTTGTGGCGGAGCAAAACAATGAACTGTTAATGAAAAATAATGAAGTTCGACCAACAAGTTCTACTCCACTCCCTGAAGTGAATGCATTTAGAACCCAAGGATAGGACCTTAGAAGAGGTCGTGGTTATGGTCGAAATCGAGAACACGGATGCGACAGTGGTAGAAAAAATCCATACAATCATGGAGAACAAAATTGAGTGTTAGGCACGAGAAATAACAGAATCCACTAGAAGTGGTCCAAAAACAACGAGAAAAGAAAAGAGAAGAAAGTAGACACAGAAGATCACGAAGATAAATGCTATCGGTGTGGTATACAAGGCCATTGGTCCCGTACCTGTTGTACGACAAAGCTTGTTGAGCTTTATCAAGCATCAGTTAAGAAGAAGAGTAAAAGTCCTGAAGCAAACTTTACTTCCCAAAATTCCATTCCCGATGATGGTGATAACAATAATCTTAATGATGCCATTGTTGATGTAACTCATCTAGATGTGGCTGAATTTTTTGAGCATCCAGAAAGAAGAATTGACCATTTGGTGATGGAAGTGTCCAAAAGAAATGAGAGTTCTATTCAATATTTTTCCTAATTTTTAGTTTAGTTCGTGTTTAGTTATATTTCTTTTGTAGTAATCCTTAATGATCTACTAATTTTGTTTGTAATAGAACTTTATTTAAGTATTTAAACTTTATATTTTTATATGTTTAGATGGCTCTTATTCCTTATTATGACTCTCAAAATACCACTGAGGATATTTGCCTCACTGATGGTGGTACTACGCACACTATACTAAAAAGCGAGAGATATTTCTCTTGTTTGAATATGGGAGAAACAAGTGTTTACACTATAAATGGTAGTGCAAATTGATTGAAGGCTCTGGAAGAGCTAGTATTTTATTTCCTGGAGGCACAATAATTGCCATCAATAAGGCATTACTTTCCTCGAAATCTAGAAGAAACTTATTGAGTTTTAAAGATATCCGCCGAAATGGATATCATGTTGAAACAATTGAGGAAAATAAATTTGAGTATCTTTACATTACTCAAACTGTCTCCAGAAAGAAATCTATCTTAGAGAGATTTTCATCTTTTTCTTCTGGCCTATATTATGCAAAATTAAATAGTGTTGAGATGCAACATTTAGTAAACCAGAAGTTTAGTAATCTTGCTACATTTAGCATTTGGCATGACCGTTTGGGTCACCAAGAAACAATTATGATGCAAAAAATAATTGAGAATACGCATGGACACCCATTGAAAGATCAAAGGGTATTGAATAAATTTCCATGTGCTGCTTGTTCTCAAGAAAAATTAGTTATTAGACCATCCCAATAAAAAATTGGAGTTGAGTCCCCCATGTTTTTATAACAGATTCATGGTGATATATGTGAGCCTATTCACCCACCATGTGGGCAGTTTAAATATTTTATAGTGTTAATTGATGCATCTACCCGAAAGTCGCATGTTTGTTTATTATCTACTCGCAACCTGGCGTTTGCGAGATTACTTGCCCAAATAATTCTCTTGAGAGTGCAATTCCCAGATCACCCTACTAAAAGGATCCGTCTAGATAATGATGATGAATATTGTTCTCAAGCCTTTGATGCTTACTGCATGTCAATTGGCATTATTATTGAACATCCTGTAGCACATGTTCACACTCAAAATGGTTTAGCGGAATCATTTATCAAAAGATTACAATTAATTGCTAGACCACTTTTAATGAGAACAAATCTTCTTGTATTAGCTTGGGGACATGCAATTTTGCATGCTGCAACACTCGTGCATATCAGGCCATCAAGTTATCATGAATTTTGTCCTTTACAATTAGCCTTTGGCTTTGAACCAAATATTTCTCATCTGACGATTTTTGGATGTGTGGTGTATGTTCCTATAACACACAATGAGCGAACTAAAATGGGTCCTCAAAGGAGATTGGGGATATATGTTGGATATGACTCTCTCTCTATAATAAGGTATCGTAAACCTATGACGGGAGATGTATTTACGGTGAAGTTCGCTGATTGTCATTTTGATGAGTTTATGTTTCCCAAGTTGGGGGGAGATAATAAACCAAAAGGAAAAGAGCTTGTTTGGACAACATCTTTGAATTATCTAGATCCGTGCACAAGCGTGAGCGAACTTGAAGTTCAAAAGATAATTCATTTATAGAAGATAGAAAATCAATTGCCGGATGCATTTCCCAACTCTACGAGAGTAACAAAATTTCATCTACCAGCCATAGATGCTCCAATTCAAGTTGAAGTCCCAAAAGATCAAAATTCAACACCTGTAGCTGTTGAATCAAGAGCACGCCAGAAGTGTGGTCAACCTATTGGTTCAAAAGATAGAAATCCTCGTAAGAAAAGAGGATCAAATAATCAAAGTGATCATATTGAAGAATTTGAGAAAAATGACCAGGGATAATTGATGAAAATGTTCAAAATTCTGAAAATAATACAGAAATTTCCATCAATTATACAACTTCCGGCAGAAGTTGGAATCGAATGGAAACGACTATAGATAACTCATTTGCTTACAATGTAGCACTTGATGTTTTGAAAGATAATGAGGATCTTGAACCAACATCAGTTGAAGAATGTTGACATAGAAATGATTGGTCAAAATGGAAAGATGCGATTCAATCAGAATTGAACTCACTTTCAAAACATGAAGTTTTTGGACTTGTAGTCCGAACACCTAAAGGTGTAAAGCCCATTGGTTATAAATGGGTATTTGTACGAAAGCAAAATGAGGACAATGAAATCATGAGATATAAAACACGACTTGTTGCACAAAGTTTTTTACAAAGACAAGGTATTGATTATGATGAGACGTATTCACCTGTAGTGGATGCAATTACATTCCGATACCTTGTGAGTTTGGTAGTAAATGAAAATGTTAATATGTGTCTGATGGATGTAGTGACTGCTTATTTATATGGAAATCTATATAATAATATTTATTTGAAAATTCCAGAAGGTTTAACATGCCTACAACATGTAAATCTAGTTGTCGTGGAGACTACTGTATTAAGTTACAAAAGTCATTGTATGGCTTAAAGCAGTCTAGACGCATGTGGTATAACCGTCTTACTGAAAGCTTATTAAAAGTAGGATACAAAAATGATCCAATATGTCCATGAATCTTCATTAAGAAGTACATTTCAGGATTTGTAATACTTGCTATATATGTTGACGATATCAATCTTGTTGGAACTCCCGAAGAGCTTCAAGATGCGGTGAATTATTTGGAATAAGAGTTTGAGATAAAAGATTTTGGAAGGACTAAGTTTTGCCTTGGTCTACAAATTAACCATCTGGAAGATGGATGTTTTATTCACCAATCAACATATACAATGAAAGTCCTAAAAAGATTTCACATGGATAAGGCACATCCATTGAGTACTCTAATGGTCGTTAGATTACTAGATGTGAATAAAGATCCTTTTCGACCTCGGGATGATAGGGAAGAACTACTTGGTCCTAAAGTACCTTATCTTAGTGCAATTGGTGCACTGATGCATCTTGCTAATAATACAAGACCTTTTATATCATTTTTAGTAAATTTATTAGCAAGATTTAGTTATTCTCCCACAAGACGACATTGGAATAGTGTTAAGCATGTCCTTATATATCTCCAAGGTACTATAGATCTCGGATTATTTTATTCAAATAAAACCAACCTGAAGTTGATTGGTTATGTAGATGCTGGATATTTATCCGATCCACATAAAGCACGTTCTCAGACTGGCCATTGTGGTACTGCTATTTCATGGCGTTCTACAAAACAATCCATGGTAGCTACTTCATCTAACCATTCTGAAATTATAGCCCTTCATGAGGCTATGGTTGAGATCTATGGTCTATTATATTCAAGAGAATTGTGGATTATCCTCTGCAAATAGAATTCCAACTCCTCTATATGAAGATAATACATCTTGTATAACTCAATTAAAAGGAGGATATATTAAAGCAGATAAGACAAAACATATTTCACCAAAATTTTTCTTTACTCATGAGCTCATGAAGAGTGGTGACATTGATGTGCAACAAATTCGATCATGTGAGAATTTGGCAAATTTATTCACTAAGGCATTACCAGCCGCAACATTTTAGAAATTGGTGAACAAAATTAGAATGCGGCGGTTAAGAAACCTTAAAAGCATTACCTCATCAGGGGGAGTAAATATGGCACAAAGAATAGTGTACTCTTTTTCCTTCACTATAAAATTTTCCCACTGTTTTTTTTTTTATCTAGTAAGGTTTTAACGAGGTATACTCTTATGCAATAAACATCCAAGGGGGAGTGTTATGAAATAATATGTGGATATTCATATTAGTCAGTTTCCTGAAGAGAACTCGACTCCCAAAATATGTTAGTTTCCTAAAAGGAACTCGGCTTCCAAAATATAACTGCTAATCATATTTGGTTTCCTTTCTTTATTAGATTTTGAGTTTCCATAAGCTCTTGTATTATGAGCCTATATATAGGGCCATATGATGACATTAATAAGATGATGAGTAATTGGTCTTGATTCTTGAGTTCTACTTTCTCTCTCTATATTCTCTCTTCCCTTAGATTTATATTATTCTCCAAACATATTGAGTGACGCTTTTACTTTAATTCTGCGTTGCCAACACTTAAATTCATAACATAGAAAATTTTATTATATTTAACATGGATGTAAGTGGAACTAGGGAAACATTCTTGGGTATCCTTTATGAAGTTTATGTTTGAAGGGTATCCTTTATGAAGATTAAGTTTGAAGATAATCTTCCTTGATTAATTGCTAGGGATTTCAATGGAATTATCTAAAAATGAAAAAACTAGAAATGAGAGACATCTCCGCAAATTGGTAATTTTAGAAATGCCATTCTTGATGTTTGATATATTGATATTGGGTACAAGGGATCAAACTTTGCTTGGTTCGGATCTAAATCGAATCGTGCCAAGATTGAATCAGTAAATTTTATCTAGGATTTTCCCAATTGCACTATTGAACATCTTTTGACGAGTCTTTCGAACCACCTAACTCTTTTAATTACCAATGATCCTAATGTTGATAAGTGCCATGTTTGTCCTAGACTAAAACGAATTGATCCTCATTGGATTAAACAGCAAGGTTCTGTTGTTTTTTTTTTTTTGAAAACCCTTGTTCTATCTCTGATGTTGTGTTAATATATAAGGAATAATTTTACTTCAACTCTTGATCATCTTTTACACTATACCTCTAAGAAAATTGGAAATCTACCTAGGAAACTTAGGGTTAGAATTAGATCGCTAGCTTGACCATGAAGAAGAATACTAGAAAACTAGGTCTAGAACAAATTGGTCATGGAAGAAGATAGAAAAACCTCTTATTTTCATAGGACGGATCCTCAGTAAAAGCTGCAAAATTATATTAAAATGATTTAAGGATAATCATAGTGTTAAGCATGTGGATTGTGCTTGCATAGAAGGTATAAATTTGTAATATTTTTTAGACATTTACTCTTTTAATTATTCATCTTCTATTTGCAAGAAGGTTTTTTTTGAAAAAATAAAATAATAATATTATTAAGAAAATCCAAGTTCTATCGTAGAACAAATGTCTAAAGGGAGATTCGAAAACCAAGAATGAAGGCTATCCATACTAGCTTTCTGATCTAAAAGGTAAGCTGAGGAATAATAATTCCCCCCTTGCTTCACATGCATAATGGAGATACATTGAAAAGAAGAAAGGACTTGTTTGATAGTAGAAATTAAAGCGCCTGTTTCAGAGAAGTCCTCTTCCTGGCTCGAGATCTTTGATATCAAGATGAAGGAGTCACTCTCGAGTATTATGTTCCTAATATCCAGTGAACGACTAAAAAGCAAACTTTCTAGTGTAGCAAAAAATTTTACATGGAGAGCAGAATGGACATTTGGTGTAGACTTTGTTTGAGTAGAAATTAAAGTTCCTGAACTATCTCGAATAATGCTTCCTACTTCACAAAAGCCTGGTTTCCATGCAATATCAACATTGAGCTTTAAAATCCCTAGAGATGGGGGCTTCCAATTACAAGGTTAGTTTATCTTGTGATCTCAAGAGCTTTCCTCCAAATCGAATCAAGAGATTCCCTTGAAGGCCAAAATTTACTAGCAAATTGAAATAGATGTAGAGAGAGTTCCTTCAAAGATCATTTTATTCCTAGAAAACCATTTATATACCATATTGCAACAGCAAAAATAGGAATCTCTTACTGCGTTCCTTATTATAGATGATTCTTATTCAACATAAAAGTTAATTGGCACAATAATTATAGATGATTCCTTCAAATTGACTCGTTTGAGATGTCATAGGGGTCCCCTTCTACTGTTGAGAGTTAATTCATCTATAACTTGTAAAGTTCTCAAGGTTTCTACACTTCGAATCCCTGCCAGTCTAGTAAAACTTAATTTGTGAAACTAACTAGATGATATAATTTTTAATAACATTGTATGTCTAAAAAATAGGTATGAAAGTCATATTAAGCATGAAGAAATTACGAGAAAAAATAAAAAGACGAGAACAAACATAGATCAAAATCGAAATTGAAAGCCTTCTTCCAAGTTCACAATTACCTTTGTTTCTTTGCCTTCTATCTGTGGAGCTCTTTGCCTTTTTGATTGTACAAACTCTTTATTGAAATCTCTCTTATTTAGGTCACCAGTATAAATCTGGTTGTAATTGGAAAGAGATTTCAAATCCCAATCAAATTTGATTATCTATTTAAATCTTCGAATTAAAATAATGAAGAAGATCTGAAAAATTGTAATTGATTGTAATCAAATCTTCAAAATTGATTTCGTGAATGGGCTATGAATGATTCTAATTGATCGAAATGGAAAATGATTTCAAATCCTAATTAAATTCGATAATCTATTTAAATGATTTCAAATTAAGATATAATGAGGAAGATTTAAAACACTATAATTAATTGTGATCAAAATTTCAATTAGTTTTGAATGATTGTTACTGGATGATGAAAAACTTAAAAAGAGGATGAAATAGGTTTTTGGCTAATTTTTTTAAAAAATATTTATTTAATTAAAATAATATTGAGAAATTCACAATCTCCAATAGTTTGTTTAGGGTGAAGATGGTGCTTGGGAAAGAAGATGAACAATTAATGTAGGAACAATAAATGATCAAGACTATACAACTAAAAAAGAAAGAACAAGTCAATGGACAAAATCAAAGAATAGAGATAGATACAAAAATTTATAAGGTTCAATCTCTTCAAAATCTACATCTGCTACCTTTGAGTCAACATTCAATGATTTCAACAAACTCACTATGCAATCACATCAATTCAATGCACAAAAGGCTCAGCCACAAGGGTTTTACATCAATAAACTCTTTTCGTAATTAAGGCTCACCCCTACCAAAAGGGTTTTATGTTCCAAGACAATCCTTTTGAAAGACCTAAGAGGGAGGGGGTAGGGGGAAGGGGGTCTTTGGCTAATTTTTGCAAATTATTCCTTTTACAATTCTAAGCAAGACCAGATTGTATGTGCTTTGTTAAATGAGAGAATAAGTCAATTAATACCAAAGCAGTAACACAATGTAAGATCAATGAACACCAGCAATTTAGAGTGGTTTGATCTATTCAAGATCTACATCCAGTACCTTAAGCCTACACTTAAGGATTTCAAACAATCTACTATATGCTCAACTTCATCAATTACATAAGAGGCTCACCACACAAAAGTTTTACATTCACAACCTCTTTTAGTAATTTTATAAACAAGGTTCACCTTACCAAAGGATTTTATATATACAAACAACCTTGAGTCAATGTCTCAAGGATCACCCTTATCCAAAGGATTTTATGTTATCAAGATAACCTTGCAAGAGCTAGTAGAAAAACACAATTTAATAAAGAGAGGAGAATGTATAAATGTTACCACTTGTTGGTAGATGATTACACAATGTTGCATCTTCACACTTTGTTGTCTTTGGAATCTTGAATGATCAATTGAAAGCACAAGACAAAAGAGAGCTTAAAATGTTTGCTAAAGGCTTTGAAATGTTCAGAGTTCTCAAAGATTCAAAACTTACAAAAAATCTGAAGTTTATACCTTTTATAGAATTTGAAAATCAGTTTTAACAGCCATAAAACGGCTATTTCAGAAAATTCAAACGACAAAATTTTTCTTGTGCGTCCGAACTTATCGTCCGAATTTTACTGTTGCAAGTTTCTGGAAAAATTCAGACGACTAAATTTTTTTCATGCGTCCGAACTTTCGTTCGAATTTCTCTGGAGAAACAATAACCATGCTGAAACAAAAATTCGGACGACTGAATCTTTTTCATGCGTCCGAACTTGCGTCCGAATTTCTCTGAAAAAATAGTAACCATTTTTGGCTATAAAAGTCGGACGACCGAATTTTTTGGAAGCACAATAGCCATTTTAAAATTTGGTTTTCAAACTTTGTAAAATGATTTGAGATTTAACTTCAATAAGTTTGAAAACATTTTGTACGTATACATAAGTTATTTAAACATATGTAAACTTAAGAACCATAATCAAATCTCTTTGATCATGAAAAGGTTACTCAGAATCTTTTAAGATACAAAAACACATTTATTAACAAAACGTTCATTCAAAGCCATTCAAGATTAAGAAAAATAGTTTTATGGTCTCTTATGCATTTAATAGATTCCAAGACACACAAGTGTAGAGTTTACATAGAGATTTACCTATTTAGCATATATACCCTACACTTCAAGTCTTCAATACTTTTTAATCATCTTTGAACAACCTTCTTCAAACTTCAATCACTTTGGCTTGAAGGCAGCAAGACTTCATACTTCTTTAATCCACAAATCCTATCACACAACAAACAATCATATTAGTCCTTATCAATATTTGTCATTAATCAAAAGTAATCATAACTACATGATTTGCTCTTAGGGCTAACAACCTCCCCTTTTTGATGATGACAAACTTTGATGCAAAATGTGATGGATTTAAACAATGTAGTACAAAGAAGTATTAATGTCAATGATAGATAATAACCAATTTAGCACATTGACATTCAAAAGGCTCAATATGAGCCAATTACCCAACCAACCTCCATTAACCTCCTTCCTTCCAATTTGGATAGAAGATATAACATTTAATCATGTAGAAAACTTCTAAGAAAGGTATGAAAGGTCAGAAAAGGTTAACAATGCTCCCCCTTAGATTGTGCACATTTTTTAACAAATTTGGATTGAAGATACTATGCATCCGAATTCTAACATATCAAGTCCAAACTATAAAATATGTAAGATGAAGGCTGTAATATTTGAAAATAAGCCTTCATAAGGTTGTTCAAACATATTAGAAAAGATTAAAATATATTTGAATTAATTTGAACAACAAAAGAACACTTTTTGACAATGAAATATGGATGCATCCGAATTTTAGAACATGCATCCGAATTTTGAGATTTCAAATCCAAACTGTAATAAATTTAATATAATGAAAATTTAAAGTTAAATACAGCTTTCATAAGGTTGTTCAAGCATAATGAAAGAGATTAAACCAGTTTTCAAAACAATTTGAACAATAGAAAAGCATTTTTGGCAAGAAAATCTTGATGCGTCCAAATTTGCTGTCTGCATCCGAATTTTAAGTCCAATTTTTTTTTTTTTGCAACAAGTTGAAATCTACTCAAATGTGTTGTTGCGCATAACACATATAGTACACAATTACAATACACATACAATATATATCACATAGTCATCATTATTTTTCTCCACCTTTTGTCATCACTCAAAGATGGGATCAATGAAAATGAGACTAATAATTTAGCACATATAACAGTTAAAAAAAAAAGCTCTCATCACTGAGATTTCATCATTGAGCTTCACTATTACATAAAATGCAGCAAAAGGCCTAACAAGTTCATAAGTTGGATATTTAAACCATATAAGATAAACTTAGTACAAATAAGCAATTAAAAAACAGTAAAAAGATAAGGTGGAAGAAATGCTCAGTCTTGTGATGTTGATAGAGAGGCTTTGCTAAATCCTTTCTTGATTGCCAAATGCTTCACTCTTCCTTGGCTAAAGAAAATGGTTAAAAGTGAGACGATTTTTGCTTTTTCTATTTGACTTCCTCCTTCTTGTGGCTCTTCATGTACTGGCTCATTTTATTTTTCTTCTTGTCTTGCCACATTCTCTTCATTACCTCCTTGATCATCATCCCCATCATCACTGTCATCATCTTCATCTTCTTTCTTTCCTTCCTTATCTTTATCATCCTCATTTCTATTTTGATGCCTAAAGGGTCCTTCACCACTTTGTGTATCCTCATAAGAATTTCTTCAATATGCCTCACTCTACTGTCTAATCCATCTAGTTTTCCAAGAACCATTGGAGCAAAAGATTCAAAAAACTTATACATTTTCTCCATTTCCTTGATATGATTATTAAGGCTTCTTGGAACGCCTTAGCTACTATGGTGTCACCTCTAGTTATTTCTTCACTTCTAGAATCAATTCCAACATTTTGTTGACAGACTTCTTCAAATAATCTTCTTTTTGAGGGAGGTTACTCCCCCTCACTTGAAGTATCATGTTTCCTCTTAGTTTTCATCTCTCTCGCAAGAGTTTCTTCTTCATCCTCTTCTTCCTCAACCTCTTCACTTTCTTCACTCTCCTCTCTTCTTGGAGGGGTTTCTCATTCAGTTCTCCATATGCCATCATCACCAAGAACTAGCTACATTCTCTTAAGAGTTTCATTAGTATAAATCTTTCCACTCTTAAATGCTTGTCCTCTCCCTATAAGTTTAACTTGAAAATGCTTAAAGATCCTTGTTAACATTCTTCCAAATGGAAAAGCCTTGGTTACAGTTTTCCTTACAGTAATCATGTGCTTTAAGGCTATATATCCAAAATTCAAACTTCTATGTTCATGTGATGCAGTACTCTTCCTCTAGCATCTAAGCTCTTAATTTCCCTCTCCCTATTGGACCTAAATTCTTTTCCATTAGTGAATGCCTCTTCAAATATTTCATTTGTGAAGAGTTCACGATTATAACAATGCATTGCAGGTGAGTAATACCTTGCCCTACTATCACCTACTTCACAAATTCTGTTAATCAGGGTATCACTAAATTCAAAATCCACTTGAGATACTCTTGATGAGTACTATTGAACCACATCATCTCCTACAAGTTCAGTTCTTTCTTCTTTGAGGTTTGCATAGAATTCATATATGAGGGTAGGATAGAACTCTTCATCAATGATTAACAGACTACTCCATCCAATATCACTAAAAAATTATAGAACATTATCCATACTTGATAATTTATCAAAATTCACCTTATTCCCAGGGATAATCTTTCTGTTCTTATTGTTCCATTCATAAAATTCATGAGTAGACTTGATTGAAACAAACCTGTCAACTCCAAACAATGCTTGAGGAATTCGAACTCGTCTTGGTTGGTTGATGATTAAGTCTCCATCTCCTTCCTTGGCTTTTCCTTTCCCTTTTTCAACATTTGGCTTCTTTGTCCTTACCATAATGTTGTTGCTTGAAAAGTAGTGATTTTTAGAATGTATCTAGGGCTTGGAATTCAAAAAATGAAGGCAAATCAAAGTAAAAATGGTGAAATCTTGAAGAAATTTTGATTCGGACGAGGATGTGTAAGAATGATTTTGAAATAGGAGAGAAATTCGGAAGTTGAAGTGTTAAGCAAACTGTTTGATTTTCATTTAAATCGTTGTATTTGCAAAATTCGGTCGAAAGTCTCTATTTCTTCAACTCAGGAAATTCGGTCGATCGAATTTTCTGTTATGCGTCTGAATTCTGCGTCCGAAAATTTCCTGTTTTCACCAAACTTCAACACACACATTAGTAATTGAATTTTGAGATTCCTAAAAGCATTCTCAGGTGATTAAACCTTTCCTTAGCCAAGGGCTTCGTAAATATATCAGCAATTTGATCATTTGTATTTATATATTCTAAACATATATCTCTCTTAATCACATGATCACGAATGAAATGATGTTTAATTTCTATATGCTTAGTCCTAGAATGTTGAATGAGATTTATACTCAAATTGATAGCACTAGTATTATCACATAGTATAGGCACACAATTGAATTTAAGGCCATAATCAAGTAAAGTATGCTGCATCCATAATAATTGAGCACAACAACTACCTGCAGCTACACAAGCTTATTTTTTACTATACCAAGACACAAGACAATTACCAAGAAATTGACAATGACCACTTGTACTCTTACGTTCAACTTTGCATCCAGCATAGTCAGCATCTGAATATCCAATAAGTTCAAAAGATGAAGATTTTGAAAACCAAAGGCCATAGTCATATGTATCAATCAAATAATGAAAGATGCGTTTGACAGAAATTAGATGAGATTCTTTGGGACATGATTGAAATCTAGCACATAAGCACACAACAAACATAATATCTGGTCTACTAGCTGTGAGATAGAGTAAACTTCCAATCATACCTCTATATGACTTCTCATCAACATTTTTCCCTTTTTCATCTTTATCAAGTTTAGTTGATGAGCTCATTGGAGTACCTATCCCTTTTGCTTCATCCATTCCAAATCTTTTCAAAAGCTTCTTGGTATACTTTGCTTGATTTATGAAGACTCCATTCTTAAAAGCTTCTTGGTATACTTTGCTTGATTTATGAAGACTCCATTCTTAAAAGCTTCTTGGTATACTTTGCTTGATTTATGAAGACTCCATTCTTAGTTTGCTTAATTTGCAACCCAAGAAAGAAATTTAGTTCTCCCATCATGCTCATTGCAAATTCATTTTGCATTTATTTGAAAAATTCTTCACAAAGAGATGTGTTAGTAGCACCAAAAATGATATCATTAACATAAATTTGCACAAGTAAAATATCATTATTACTAGATGTTTTTATAAAAAGTGTTGTGTCTACTTTTCCTTTTGCAAATCCTTTTGAAAGAAGAAATCCACTTAATCTTTCATACCAAGCTGTTGGGGCTTGTTTCAATCCATATAGAGCCTTGGTTAACTTAAAAACATGATTAGAAAACTTTTCATGAACAAAACAGGGAGGTTGTTCTACATAAACCTCTTCTTCAATAAAACCATTTAGAAAAACACTTTTGACATCCATTTGAAATAGCTTAAATCCTTTAAAATAAGTAAAAGCCAAAAGTATTCTTATGGATTCCAATCTGGCTACTGAAGCAAAAGTCTCATCATAATCAATGTCTTCTTTTTGGTTGAAGCCTTGAGCAAGAAGTCTAGCTTTATTTCTAACAACTTCTCCTAGTTCATTTAATTTGTTCCTAAAAATCCATTTTGTACTAATAATGGAATGATCATGAGGTCTTGGAACAAGAGTCCAAACCTTATTTCTTTCAATCTGATTTAACTCTTCTTCCATAGCAATAATCCAAAAATTCACACAATGCATCATCAATATTTTTAGGTTCAATGTGAGATAAAAGGGCAAAATTATCAATAAAGTACCGTCTTGTTTTAACTCCTTGAGAGACATCACCAATGATTTGCTCCTTAGGATGGCCTATTGCGTATGTTAGATCCTTTGGAAACTCTTGATCATTGCTTGGTTGACCATCTTGTTCTTGCTCCATTATTTCTTCTTCTTTGGCATGTTCTTCCAATGTGGGTACTTGATAATGAGTTTGATTTTTAATCATTGAGGAACCTACATCATCTTTATTTCTTCTTTCAAGGTAAATGTTAGATTCATCAAAGGTTACATGTATGGTTTCTTCAACACATAATGTTCTTTTGTTATAAACTCTATATGCCTTTTTATTTGAAGAATACCAAGAAGTACACCTTCATCTGATTTTCTATCAAACTTTCCCAGATTGTCACTAGTGTTTAAGACAAAGCATTTACAACCAAAAACCTTAAAGTAGACAATTATCAAATAGATGTTCAAAAGGTGTTTTTCTTATAAAAGGTCTTAATAATACTCTATTCATTACATAAAAAGCAGTATTTACAGCTCAGCCCAAAAGTATTTTGGCAAAGAAAAACACTTTTTGCATAACATCGATCTAGCCATCTCTTGTAGGGTCCTATTTTTCCTTTCAACAACACCATTTTGTTGAGGTGTTTTGGTAGCTGAAAAATTATGAGTTATACCATACTCATCACAAAATCTTGTAAAGTCTTGATTACAAAACTCTCATCCATTGTCACTTCTAATAGATATCAATTTATACTCAAGAGAGGTTTGAACCTTTTTTGAAAAGTTTTGCAAATTCATGAAATGTTTCATCCTTTTGAGCTAAGAAAATCACCCAAGTAAATCTTGAAAATCATCAACTATCACATAAGCATATCTTTTACCACCAAGACTAGTGGTCCTCATTGGTCCAAACAAGTCCATATGAACAAGTTCAAGAGGTTTTGAGGTAGATACCATTTTCTTTGGTTTAAAAGATGTTTTAGATTGTTTTCCATATTGACAAGTATCACAAAGACAAGTTTTATCAAAATGCATTTTAGGTAATCCTCTAACTAGCTCTTGTGTGGAAAGTTTATTCAATAAATCCATGCTCACATGACCTAATCTTCTATGCCACAAATATCCATCATTATCATGAATAGCAAGACATTTTATATCATTTGTGATAAGTTCATCAAGATATAACACATAAACATTTCCAACTCTATTAGCAACAAAGATTGTTTTACTACTTGCATTATCAAAGATAGTACAAGTATTACATTTAAATTCTACTTGACATCCATTGTCACATAGTTGACTAATGCTAAGTAAATTATACTTTAAACCATCAATAAGCAATACTTCTTTAATGAGAGGGAAGGAACCTTTACCAATGTTACCTATTCCAAGTATTTTTCCTTTCTTCTTATCACCAAATGTGACAAAGCCTTCACTTGTTGCTTGAAGCTCACTAACAAGAGAGGCATTTCCTGTCATGTGTCTTGAGCAACCACTGTCAAGAAACCATTTTGTGGCACGTGATCTTGAAGCAAAGTGAACCTACACCAAATTTGAGAAAGTGATTTTTGGTACCCATATTTTCTTGGGTCCAAGGGGGTTAGTGAAAGTTCCTTTAACTTTCCAAATAGTCTTAACACCATTTTCTATTTTTCTCTTTACATAACATTTAGATACTTTGTGTCCATGCTTGCCACAGTATGTACAACAAATATGAGACCTAGTATTAGAAGTTTCTTTAGCAAAAGATTTTTTATATTTTGGAGCATAACTATCATGAGTGTAACCAAGACCATGTTTAACATATGAAGATCTTTGATAACTAAGTAATTTATTTAAATTTTCTCTTCCATTTGTAAATTTTTCAATGCACAATGTAAGATCATTAACTTTCTTTTTTAAAGTTTCATGACCATTAAGCATGATTTCAAGAGAATTAACTTTTATACAAAGCTCTGTTTTTTCAAAAGATATGTTTTGTATGGTTACATTTAAAACTTCTTTTTCAATGTTTAGGCAATTAATAGCCTCAAGAAGTTTCCCATTTTCGACACATAACTTTGAATTCTCATTTAATAACTCATTGATTTTGAATTTTATTTCTTTATTCCTTTTAGAAGCCTTTTTTAATTCTTCATACATTTCTACAACTAATTCACTAGGATCAACATTATCATCATAGAAATTAGAAATGGAAGGAGAAGATTGTACCTCATCATCAATTGCCATAAAGCATATGTTGGCCTTTCGTTCACTATCATCTTCACTTTCTTGTTGATCCCATATTCTAGCCAGTCCTTTTCCTTTCTTGGCAGATTTATTTTTGTTCTTGTTGCCTCTTTCCCTTTCCAAAACTTTGGGACAATCAGTAACAAGATGTTCTGTGCTCTTTCATTCAAACCATTGAGGTTTGAAGGATGAAGACTGTCCACTCTTCTTGGTTGGCTTTCTTACTTTCTTGAGGAACTCCTTCTTGTAGAATCTTCTGAATTTCCTAACAGCAATGGCAATCTCCTCTTCTCCACTGTTTCTATCTTCTTCATCACTTGATGATTTTTCTTGTTCACTCAAGTGATTTGAAGCTTTGGGTACAACTCCTTTTCTTCCTTTTTCTTCATCTTCTTTGTCATTTAGTATTTTCATCTTCATTTCATGTGTGAGCAGTGATCCAATAAGCTCTTCAAGTGGAAGAGTTTTCAAATCCTTTGATTCCTCAATTGCAAGTGTCTTTGGTTGCCAAGATTTTGGTAGAGCATCCAATATCTTCTTGTTTTTCTCTCCAATAGTATAGCTCTTTCCATAAGCTTTTAAGCCATTGAAAATGTTAGTAAACCTTGTAAACATATCACTAACATTCTCACCTTGCTTCATGGTAAATAGCTCATAGTCTCTTACTAGCATGGCAAGCTTTGACTCTTTAACTTGGTTTGTACCTTCATGTGTTATTTGGAGTAATCTCCACATATCATGAGTAGTGTCACAACCACTAACTCTATTATATTCAGTTACAGCTAATGCACAGTGTAAGATGTTCATGGCCTGATAATCTAATGTCATTTTCTTTGAATCATGTTCATCAAATTCGTCAGTAGACTTTGGTTTAAGTTTACTCCATCAACTCTCATTTTCATAGGAATATAAGGACCTTTTTCAACAATATTCCACAAATCAAAATTGATAGAACAAATATATATCTTAACTCTAGATTTTGAAAAGGTATAGTTTGTTCCATCAAACAAAGGTGGTCTATTTGTGGAAGACCCTTCTAGGTAAGGTAAGTTTGAGATATTAGCCATAAGATCTTTAACTTAGGCTGTAAAACCACACGAAGAAGTCCTTGCGTTCGAATTTCTCTGGAAAAACAGTAACCATTTTTGGCATAAAAATTGGATGACCGAATTTTTTGGAAGCACAATAGCCATTTTAAAAATTAGTTTTCAAACTTTGTAAAATGATTTGAGATTTAACTTCAATAAGTTTGAAAACATTTTGTACGTATAGATAAATTATTTAGACATATGTAAACTTAAGAACCATAATCAAATCTCTTTGATCATGAAAAGTTTACTCAAAATATTTTAAGATACAAAAACACATTTATTAACAAAAAGTTCATTCAAAGCCATTCAAGATTAAGAAAAATAGTTTTATGGTCTCTTATGCATTCAATAAATTCCAAGACACACAAGTGTAGAGTTTACATAGAGATTTACCTATTTAGCATATATACCCTACACTTCAAGTCTTCAATGCTTTTTAATCATCTTTGAATAACCTTCTTCAAACTTCAATCACTTAGACTCATTGAGGTTGTTTTTGCACTTTGGCTTGAAGGCAGCAGGACTTCATACTTCTTTACTCCACAAATCTTATCACACAATATACAAGCATATTAGTCCTTATCAATATTTGTCATTAATCAAAAGTAATCATAACTACATGATTTGCCCTTAGGTCTAACACTTTTGACTAAACAAGTTAAAGAAGAGAAGATAGATAGAGATTACCAACAAGAAAGTGGATAATATAGAATTCAAGCTCTACTTCACCTTTGTCTTGAAATCTTTTGAATAATTACACGAAGCACAAGACCAATTGAAAACTTTCATTGAATCTTTGAAGATCTCAACAGTACATCATGTAAAGTCCAAAAAATTCTTCAAAATATGAGATTATAGTCTTTTATATAATTAAAAAATTCAAATGCAACGTTCAAAAAATAGCTAGTAACAATGTCATTTGATTGATCAAATTTATGAAGATCGAATGGCAGTTCCATTTCATTTATTTACAATCTCTCTCGACTGATTTCTCTTCTCTCTCAAATCTTGTCAAAACTTCTCTCATCCAAACCCCAATTTCACCCCTTTTTCATCAAGAGTAATTAGCTAAAAATGCCCATAAACAATTTTTGATTAGCCACTCATAGCCAATTTTTTTTTTATATCATATATCCTTAAACTATTTTCAAGGTGGTAAAACTACCCTCAAGCAGTGGAATTCAACACAATGGGGCAGCGATTAGCCACATGAGATGCCCGTGCCTCTAATTTTGAGGGTAAAATTGTCAGAATACTTAGTGTCCCTCTAACCCATCACTTATAATAACTATCCTTTCACCCACCGCCTTCATTGTTTTGCAATTTTCATTCAAAACCCAATTCTATTGAGAAATCCAAATTGATTTTGTTAGAAAGCCAAGAGCTATTGTTAAACATATTCTCCATCACCTTCTTGTTTCACATGACTATGGGTTATAGTTTACAAAATCCGCTTGCTTTGAACTTGTTGCTTATATGGATAACGACTACGCTGGATATAAACTCGAGCGCAAAAGTACTAGTGGACATTGTCAATTTCTTGGTAGTTGTTTGTCTCTTAGTATAAAAAGAAACAATCTTGTGTTTCATTGTCTACCACCAAGGTCGAATATATCGTTATTGGTAGTTGTTATTATGCTCAAGTGCTTTGGATGTGTGTCTATTTTTTGTGACAACTAGTGGTATAAATTTGACAATTAATCCAATCCATCATGCTAGAACCAAGCATACAGAGATCAAACATTATTTTATTTGTGATCATGTAGCTAAAGGTGATGTGTGCTTGGATTATGTTTGTACAAATGAGCAAATTGCTGAACGGATTAGATATTATTCATGGGGACAACATTGCTATGATCATGAGCATTTCACATATTAAAGATTTGAAGGTGCCTTCACGATGAAGTTAGATTTAGAACGGTGAAAGATAGAGAGATTAAGGCACTTGATGCTAGGGGATGTATCCTACACCATATGCTTACCATAGGGATCATTACTAACTTTGATCACATGTACTCCATAGGTAACATGCATATGGTTGTGATTCTTGCACTTCATGAGCATAAGAAAATAAACTTTGGATATATTGCCTTGAAATATATAATGAGTGCAAGGAAAACATAGAATGAGGCATTTTCATATGTGAGGCTACTCAGAAAGCTCTTCAAGCATTTTCAATTCAACTTCCCAGAAGAGGCTAGGTGAAGATGGATCCCTCAAGAGAATGCAACTTATCCTAGGAGAAGATGGAACTTGGAGAACCAAGGAGGAGACTCCATCAAAGAAAGAAAGGCAAGAAGAAAATGAAGAAGTTGAAATTCATGAAGAAAAAGAAGAGGAGGATGAGGAAGAAATGCAAGCAAGGGAAAGATAAACAAAGAGAGAAAATGAGTCACTTAGTGAGGGAGAGCAACATTCCTCAAAGAGGAGACTATTTGAAGAAAAAAAAACTCCTTAATCCCACTCCAAAGAGGTGGAAAGACTTCATTGGTGAGAAAATCACTTGTGGAGATACCATTTTTGCCGAAGTTATCCAAGAAGCACTTAACAACCATGCCAAGGAGATGGAAAAGATGCACAAATTCTTCGAAGCTTTTTCTCCCATGGTCCTTGACAAGCTTGATGGATTAGAATAAAGAGTAAAAAACATTGAACTATTGAAGAAAAACTCTCATGATGGTGAAAGAACTTCTAAAGTACAAGTGAGAGAAGAAAAAGATGAAGGTGAACAGAAAGAGAAAGATGAGGATGAAGAAGAAAAGCACGATGACGAAAATGATTGCAAATGAGGAGAGAGAAATGATGATGGTGATAATGGGAATGACTTTTAGTTAGTGGCTAGGGATTGTGTAAGAAATAAAGAAGGAGAGGGTGACGAAGAAATGAAAGAAGAAGAAGGCAAGTGATTTGAGCAAAAACAAGCAAGTGAAGAGGGAAAAGACAACTAAGAGGAAGCTAATGAGGAAGGAAATATGATTGAGAAAGTTGAAATTGCTACCCCCTTCACCATTCTATTTTGAAGAGGAAGAATAAATCAAATAGTGAGGAAGAAGGATAAAAGAAGGTCATCACGATTTGCTATAACTCCAAAACCCAACTATGCTGACAAGGAATGTGCTAGCAAGGGTCCACTCCGCATTGAGCTCAAGAGGAACATGGCAATCCCTACCAATCAAAAATAAAAGAAGAGCCAAGCAGCTAATTGAAGGGGCATATATGTGCTACTATACAAGGTTATGGGGCCACATAGAGGAACTTAGAAACTTAAATCCAAGCAACACAATTATTATGAAGACTGAGGTGGATAATAAGTGTAATGAGCATTTTCACAGATTCTATATGGGGCTTGAAGCATTGAAAGAAGGTTTCTACAATGGCTGTTGAAATGTCATAGGATTAGATGGATGCCATTTGAGAGGCTCACATCCAGGGGGTGTTTCTAGCAATTGTTGGGATCAAAGTTGGGATTGATCCCAACAACTGCTTATTCCCTATTTCAATTGCTTTATGTGAGATTGAAAATGGTGAAACATGGAGATGGTTTCTAGAGATTTTGATAGAAGATTTGCGCATTTTAGATGAAGAAACCCTAACATTGATTTCAGATAAGCATAAAGTATGCTAACTTTTAATTTTGTTGCTTCTTGATTATATAATTCTTGCTAATCTATTTGTTGTAGCAACAAGGACTGGTCCCAGTGATCCAAGCATTGCTATTAAGAGCTTAACATAGGTTTTTTATTAGACACTTGCATAGTTATTTTAGGAAGTTGTTTGTTAGATATGTATTGAAAAATAGGTTGTGGGCATGTGCTAGAATTGGTCATCCTAACGGGTTTTTAGATAACATGGCTACCCTAAAAGCCTTAGATGACAGAGCACATGAACGGTTAGTTAAGAAGATAAATTTTAGCATAATGATCTAGGGTATACTTCAAAACACACACCGAACATGACTTATTGCTCAGTAACTTGTGTAAGAGTTTCAATAGCACAATAACAGTTGCAAGGTCTAGACCAATACTATCACTATTAGAGAATATTAGGACATATCTAGTGACTAAAAATCAGATGAAAAGAGAGTGGATGAGCAAAAAAAAGGTTTGATGCATCCAAAGGTTAGGAAGTATGTTGAGAAGTTGAAAAACATGTTACCAGATTACATCCGAAGAGGTGTTGGTGCAAAGACATACTAGGTTGAACATATGTCTAGGGAAAAATATACAACTGATTAGGGTAGCAAAACAGGTTCATGTAGGAAGTGGCAGTTGTGTGGGATACCCTGTATCTATGCTATGAATGCCATTGCATCTCAAGGGGAGGAAGCTAAGATTTGTGTGGATGAGTGTTACCGTATTTCTACCCATATGAAGGTATACGAAAATTTATTTAACCCTATCAGTGGCCTCAACTTGTGGCCTAGAATTGGGAAAAACTAGCCTCTGCCACCAAGAAGATTAACACTTCTAGGCAAGCCAAAAAAATTAAGGAGACAAGTGCTTGAAGGAACCACTTTGGCAAGGACAAAAGAAGGAGTGCAAAAATTGAAGAAGTCATTCTCTAGACCACTGAACCAAAAATGTGGAAATAGTGGCTACAATGGCAGGTTGTGTATTTGAGGGGTAAATGTAAAAAGTGCAACTAATCCCCCTCTCCAACATGCAAATATGAATAAGTGTGGAGAATGTGGTAACTTGGGTCACAATAAAAGAACATGTGACAAACAAGGTGGACAAGATGCATCCCAATGACAGGACAAGAAAATGGACTAACAAGAAACATTCCAAATGGACAAGTCTCACAAGTTTTTGAAAATCTAGTTAATGTAAGCTGCTAGATTTTTGTCCATTATTTCAAACAATAGATGTTGATGTATGCTAATATTTTTATTGCTGTTTGTTTTGCACATCACAATTCAACATAGGTATGCATTTCAAGCCAAACAAGTGCAGTGACACATGGAACCAAGGTTATGTTAAAACTATAGAAGAGAGAACATGAATGCATAGAATTGGATTATAGAGTCGCTGGAGATGGGATTTATTTTGATGTGTTTTGGACATTCTGGCAGCAATTGTAGTATCTCTATTTTGGTTGGTCACGTGAATTTTTGAATTTAGTATTTTGAAATTAGAAATGTGCTGGTGGCCTTTGTTAATTGTAGTTTGTAATAGGAATTTTCGGAGGTATACATTTTGGTTGATGAATGTGATGTTTGGGAATGTTATTTTCAGTTTGCAATCTGAATTTATGGATTCAGCATTTTTTTGTGTAGGAATGTGAGATTTTGGCTTGTTATTTGAAGTTTGGAAATACTAAATTATGAATTTCTTAATTCAGCATTTTTTGTATTAGGACATCAAAATTTGTGCTTGTTATTTGGTGATTTTAATTATGAATTTATTGATTCAAAGATTTTTAGTTAATTTGATGTGATGTAGATGTTTCAAGGTAGGTGTAGTTTGAATGCTGGATAGGTTACATCAAAACTAAAAGTAATGGTGTAGAAGATTGAGTTTGGCTATTAGATGATATTGCATATATAACCTCAAACAAATGTACCAAGAAAGAAAGGATGAGCATCATTGCAACAACAAAATTATATCCAAATTCCCAATTAAGAGATATGATGATAAGAGTAAGGCTAGGGGTTTCAACTCGTAGGAGCATGGGATGCTTCATCTTCATGGAGGAGCTATAGGGAACATGAAGGAAATTGCCACTTGGAATGTGAAGCCATTTCAAGAGCTAGAAAAAGCTGAGGTGAAATTTATAAGTTGAGTTCATCATGTTTTGGTGACATTTTGGGCCCCAAAAGATGATCAAAATCATGCCAAAAAGATATAGGAGAAATACCTTAAAGATGTTCCAGAAATTAGCCCAAGAAAAACTGTTGGCATAAAGAAATTGCATGCAGGCAGTGCCATCTAGGCAGCCCCTTACAGACCAAAAGAATTTGGTTGCAAGCGGTGATGCCTAGTCCCACCTAGGTGGTGCAACTTGCTTTGACAGAAGCTTTTTTGGTGCCGATTTTTTCCTGCAATTTTGATGTTTTGACCAAATTTTTAGCTTATTTTTTACGTAATTAGATGGGTCAATCCCCATTTGCTTTAGCACTAATAGTTAAGGGTTTGCATGTATATAAATCACTTGGGGATTAAACTTCATTAGTTTTTGAATGATATAGAAAAATTGTAGCTTTGTGCTTCCTCTTCTTTGTAAGAGAGTCCACTAGGTTTTCTTCTTTCTGGTGAGATGATGCTGAATCTCATGGTGAGTGATAAAGGGCTAATCTTCCTTGTCTTTGAACACTCCATTTCATGGGTTCTTATTTGATTTATCACACGAATTCTTGAAAGATTCCTCACTCTCCATCAAATAGGTCATGAATTTCCTTGTTAAATTCTTGGTTCTTTGCTAAGAATTGCTGTAGAAATCTCTTTTCCTAGTGTTGGGGTCCTATTACCTTCTTGAAATAGGGTTCAATTCCCAGATAGAAGTAGGTTAGAGAATTGGGGCAAAATATAGGGTTTCACTCAAGAACACATATTTGGCCAAATTCACCTACAAGCCTTCAACCTCTTAGAGATAAGGTCCTAACTTCTCTATAAGTATCAGAGCTAGCTCTAATCGAGGTTACTATCTTTTATTTCTTGTTTCTCAATTTATTTCTTAATTTCCCTTTCATTTTCATTACTTGTTTTGGTTTTTATTGCATTATTCTAAAATAAAATAAATTGAGTTTTCTAGTGTGTCTTGGGGTCTTGAGTTTTGAGTAATCCTACTTGTTGCTGAATTGGTGATTGCCTTGTGGCAATTATTCAATTCTAGCTCTTATAGGGGTTCTAGTTGAATGTATTGAAGGCGTTCGATAAAATATCTCCTAAAATGTTTCTTTGATATAGTGGGACTATTCTTTGTGTTTGTTGTTCTATCCTCTTTGTGATAGTGTTTATATCATTTCCCTAACGAATTCTCTATTTCTTAGTTTACTCTCGTGGTGGTTTTGTTCTTTTACTATATCTAATAGTGCTCTTCTTCTTGTTCAATTGTGTTTCCTAGTGTTCCTAGTGCTTTTGCTTTGTGTTTTGTTCTTGTGTATTGTTCTTTGATTGAGCTACATTTCCATATCTTCTGGAATTGTCTATCTTAGCCTCTTTATATCTCGTAAGAGTACCCTTATGCATATTTGCTATTGAGTTTCCTTGATCCTTGAATTCCTTGTCATGATCTTTCCTTCAGTTGAGGTTAAACACTTGTGTTGGTTGAAACCCGTAGTTGCTATTCTTGAGCGATTGAGAGTGGCAAACGGCAAAAGGGTGAGCTTATATTGAAAAAGCCATAAGAGAGTAAATACAAGAAGGAAGAAAATGGTGAAAGCGAGTATTTAAGACCTGGTCATCATGATGAGATCTAATCTTCAGTAAAATGAATCACTTAAGAAAGATATGAGGGAGTTGGTGGAGAAGGTGGATAGACAAAGGAGGGAGATTACAAAGTTCAAGGGTGCGAGAAATTGGAGGAAATATGATACCTTGAGTGGAGTAAAGGAGCATAGTGAAGGAAGAAGGGAGCATGGGAGAAGCGGTGAAAGGAGAAAGGAGTTTGAAAGGTGTAGAGGACAAAGGAAAGAATATGTGGGGAGAGAGGAGTATATAGGAAGTAGGAGTAGATGATTGGAGAAATAAGGAAGATAGGATGAAGAATGGTGGTAGTGTAAATATCTTGTCATCATCAAAAAGGGATAAAGGTGAAGTTAAGGGTGAACGAACTAGTGAAACCTTCTTTACTAGGCCAACCATACATGAGACAACATTGAAAAATGACTTGAAGAATGGTGCTTCTTTACAAAGAACTCATGTCTTTTACACCCCTTTCCATGTAAGGGATGAAATATGTCTTACAATGATAGATAACGAGAGTTGTGCAAACCTTGTGAGCTCTTATGTTGTGGAGAAGTTGGGGATAAGGCATATAAGGCATCCTAAACCTTATTAATTTTAATGGGTGAATGAGTGTGAGAAGATAAAAAGTGAATAAACAATCTATAATGTTGTTCTCTATTGGAGGTTACAAGGATGAGGTGCTTTGTGATATAGTGCCTATTCATGATGGGTATCACAGCACTTACTCTTTTGAAATAGGCAAAAGAACACACAACCTTGTACCTAGATCTCCAAACATAGTAAGTGAAGAGTTAAGCAATTTAAAGGAATGCGTTGCTTTGGACAAGAGGAAGAGGGAGCAAAAGAAAAAGTATAGGAGTGTTTAGGGAGAAAAGAGCCCAAGTAGCCAAAATGAGTTGGGGAAAATGGGTAAGAAAGGTGAGAAAAGAGAAGAAAAGGTGAAAGGAAATGAGATGAATGAGGGTAAGAAGAAAAGGAAAAGGATAAGAGAGAGCGTAAAGAAGGAGAAGGATAGTAGTGAGAGGGTAGTGAAGAAAGCACTCAAGAAGGGAATCATGAAATGAGAGTTGAGGAGGAGAAGCTTGGAGAGCACCCTTGTAGTACTAAAAACATCAAGGAGGTTTGATCCCAAGAGGGTGGAAAAGGAGAAGAAGCATTCATTGGTTGAAACATTTGGAGTGGTGGAGGAGAGCTCCATAGATGAGGTGCCAAAGATTGAAAATCCCAAAGTGGGAGAGAAGAGCTCCAAGGAAGGGGAAACTGGTAGAGTCAAAAGATAAAGAAGGTTGTCAAGAAAGGTGCACTACAAGAAAAATGCAATTTTGAAACCGCAGAAAATCTGTTTCAAAAATGGTGGTCGTGGCCCAATTTTGAAATCGAAAAAAGTTTGTTTCAATTTTAAAACTGAATTGGAACCAATTTGAAACCGATTTTACAAATCGATTTTGAAACTGAATAGAGTCGATTTCAAAATTGACCCAAGAACCAACATTTTTAATCAAATACAACAATCGATTTTGAAACTGCATTAAACCAATTTGAAATCCAATTTAGAAATTGATTTTCAATCGAATTTAGAAATTGATTTGAAATTAAATTGAAATCGAAGTTATAAATATATTTTTAAAAATAAAGAATAAATAAAAAATTATCGGGTAGATCCGTTTCGACCCTGCCAAACAACTTGGATAAACTGGCTGGATCAGGCACGTGTTCGCACACGCCTGACGAGTGGCCGCGAGCCCAAGTGCGGGCGTGTATGTATGTGCCAATAATTTGGGCAAAATTTACCCTTTGCAAGACTCAAACCCTGGTTGCTGGTGTGGGGAGCATGTGCTCCTCCACCAGACTAAGCTTCCTTTTGTTATATTTTTTTGTAATTATTTTATATATATTATATATTTTTATGTTATATTTTTAAATCAATAATATATATTATAATTATTTAATAGGTTATAAACTCATATTATTAACTTTTTAAGTTTATTTAACAATTAATAAAAAATTTGTAATTGTATTTATATATACAAAACATATTAGCATTATATATAATTATTGTTTACATACTTGTATACTTATATGATTATAATTATTTAATAGGTTATAAACTCATGTTATTAACTTATTAAGTGTGTTTAACAATTAATAAAAAATTTATAATTGCATTCATATAGACAAAACATATTAGCATTATATATAATTATTGTTTTATATACTTGTAGACTTATATGATTAGAGTTATTTAATAAGTTATACACTCATGTTATTAACTTATTAAGTGTGTTTAACAATTAATAAAAAATTCATAATTGTATTCATATAGACAAAATATATTAGCATTATTTATAATTATTGTTTTATATACTTGTAGACTTATATTATTATAATTATTTAATAGGTTATAAACACATGTTATTAACTTATTAAGTGTGTTTAACAATTAATAAAAAATTCATAATTTTATTTATATAGACCAAACATATTAGCATTATATTTATTACTGTTTTACATACTTGTATATTTATACGATTATAATTATTTAATAGGCTATAAACTCATGTTATTAACTTATTAAGTGTGTTTAATAATCAATAAAAATTTCATAATTCTATTTATGTAGAAAAAAATATTAGCATTATTATATCTTAAACATAAATAGTACATAAAAAATACATTATACAACTGTTTACTCGATTTTAGATAAGTACATATATGAATAATATAAATACATACATATACTATTTATATGGTGGTCACAATAATTCGTTTAAATTCATCAAAGGTGTTGGATGTCAAATTATAAACCTTAATTATAATCTAAAATCTTAATGTTAAATATTAGATTTGAAACCGATTAGAAAATAATTTGAGACCGACAATCATATTAGAAACCGACTTAGAACTGCTCTAGGGTATAGGGTTTAGAAACCGATTTGATTTGAAACCGAGTGGCACTAAGAGACAAACGACTTAATAGATGAAGACAAAAGTAGCACCACTTCACCTTTTTGACTATAGAATTTTGAAAACTTTTGAGTTTTCATACAACAATTCATCAATTTTAAATTTCATATCCTTGTTTTTGTTTGAAACCTTTTTTAATTCACTATACACATCAACAAGTAATTCACTAGAATCATCAGTATCATCATCACAACAAGTAGAGGTTTAAGGAGTAGATTATACCTCATCATTCATGGACATGAAACATACATTTGCTCCTTCTTCATTGACATCTCCACTCTATTAATTGGCATGTTGATCCTAAGTGCCAAGTACTCCCTTTCCTTTCTTGAGAGATTTCTTCTTCTTGAGTTTGGCTTCTCTTTCCTTTTCCAATGCTTTAGGGCAATCGACTTCAAGGTGCTCGGCACTCTTGCATTCATAGCATTGAGGTTTGAATAGTGATGATTGTCTACCTTTCTTAAAAGGCCTTTTTCCCTTTTTGAGAAATCTCTTTTTGTAGAATTTCTTGAACATTTTCACTACTTCATCACTTGATGATTCCTTTTGCTGACTGGGATTGTCGGAGGCTTTAAGTAAAACTTCTTTTCTTCCTTTCTCTTCATCTTCAAGATCATTTAGTCTCTTGATCTTCATCTCATGCGTAAGAAATGATCCAATGAGCTCTTCAAGAGGAAGAGTCTTCAAGTCTTTTGATTCTTCAATAGCAAGAGTTTTGGTTGCCAAGACTTGGGTAAAGCATCAAACATCTTTATTTTTTGTTCACCAAGTGAATAATTGTTCCCATAGGACTTTAAACCATTTAAGATGTTGGTAAATCTAGTGAACATGTCACTAATGTTCTCACCTTGCTTCATGGTGAATATCT
Organism: Rauvolfia tetraphylla; assembly: GCA_030512225.1. Classification (NCBI taxonomy): domain Eukaryota; kingdom Viridiplantae; phylum Streptophyta; class Magnoliopsida; order Gentianales; family Apocynaceae; genus Rauvolfia; species Rauvolfia tetraphylla. Next base: position 2,131,481 of record JAJQKT010000019.1, read on the forward strand.
CATAATCTCTTACTAGTATTGCAAGCTTTGACTCCTTCACTTGATTAGTCCCTTCATGCATTACTTGAAGAAGTCTCCACATATCATAAACGGTATCACATCCACTCACTCGGTTGTATTCGTTCACTTCCAATGCGCAACTCACGATATTCATAGTTTAGTACTTCAATGTCATTTTTCTTGAATCACTCTCATCATATTGATCTAATGGCTTTGGTTCCCTAGTGATTCCATTAGCTCTCATCCCCATTGGTTTGTAAGGTCCTTTCTCAATATATTCTACAAATCAAAGTTAATAGAATAAATGTATATTTTAATTCTAGATTTTTAAAAATTATAGTTTGTTCCATCAAACTAAGGATGTCTATTTGTGGAAGATCCTTCAAAATTTTGAAACCACACAAAGAAGTCCTAGGCTCTTATACCAATTGAAAGACCTAAGAGAGGGAGGAGGGCGTGAATTGGGCCTTTTGCTAATCTACGAAAACTTTTTCCTTTTTGCAATTATAGTTTGTAAGATATTCAAGACAACAAAATAAATAACAAAGTAAGGAAAGAAGAGTAAAGATTGAAATACCTAAGAGGGGGGTGAATTAGGTATTTGGCTAATTTTCTCAAAAACAAAGCTTTTATGCGTTTAGACCAATAACAGATTATATGAGCAAAATAGAGACAATTTATAGCAAAGCAATATAAGAAAGTAAGATCAAAGAACACAAGTAATTTATAGTGGTTCGATCCTCAAGATCTACCTCCACTACCTTAAGCCTACACTTAAGTATTTCAATCACTCTACTATATGCTTAGGTTTACAAATTACAAGAGAGGCTCACCACACTATGGTTTTACACTCACAGCCTCTTCTAGTAACGTTTACAAACAAGGCTCACCACACACAATGGTTTTATATCTCAAACAACCTTGAATCACAACTTCAAGGATCACCCTTATCTAAAGGGTTTTATGTTATCAAGATAACCTTGCAAGAGCTAGTAGAAAAACACAATTTGATAAAAAGATAAGAATGTGTAGATGTTACCACTTGTTGGTAGAATTTTACACAAACTTGCACCTTCACACTTTGATGTCTTTTGATTGATCAATTGAATGCACAAGACATAAGAGAGCTTAAGAAATATTTGTAAAAGGCTTTAGCATGCTTAGAGTTTTCAAGAATTCAAAACTTGCAAAAGATTGCAGGTTTATAGCTTTTATATAATTTAAAAATCAGTTTTAACATCTATAAAACGGCTAGTTAATGGCTATTTTCAGGAAATTCGGATGACTGAATTCTGCGTCCGAATTTTTCGGACGACTAAATTTTTCCTGCTGCGTCCGAATCTTCGTCTGAATTTCTCTGGAAAAACAGTAACCATGCTGAAGGCCAAAATTGGGACGACCGAATTTTTCTTCACGCGTCCGAATCTTCTTCCGAATTTCTCTGGAAGAAAAGTAGCAAACTTTTGCTACTAAATTCGGACGACCGAATTTTTTGGAAGCATATTGAAACTTTGTAAAATCATTTGAGATTTAACTTCAATAAGTTTAAAAAACATTTGGTATATATAGAAAACTTATTTAGACATATATAAGTTTGAAAACCAAAAACAAATTCCTTTGATCATATAAAGTTTACTTAAAAACTTTTAGGACACAAAACCACATTCATCAAGAAATTTATTCAAAGCCTTTTAATATTAAGAAACCTATTTTATGCTCTCTTATGCATTCAATAGACTTCAAGACATGCAACTGTAGAGTGTACATAGAGATTTATCTATTATCATATCTGCTCTACACTTCAAGTCTTTAATGCCTTGAGTTCATCTTTGAATAACCTTCAAAAGACTTCATAGTTTACTGAGGTTGTTCTTGCACTTTGGCTTGAAGGCAATGAGACTTCATATTTCTTAGTTCACAAAACCTATCACACAACATACAAGCATTTTAGTCCTCGTCAATATTTGTCATTAATCAAAACTACATGATTTGCCCTTAGGGCTAACAATCTCCCCCTTTTTGATGATGACAAACTTTGATGCAAAATGTGATAGATTAAAACAGTGTAGTACATAGAAGTATTAATGTCAATGATATAAAATAACCAATTTAGCACATTGACATACAAAAGGCTCAATATGAGCCTATGACCCAACCAACCTCCATTTACCTCCTTCCTTCCAATTAGACTAGGATAGAAGATATAGCATTTAAACATTTAGAAAACGTCTAAGAGAGGTTTTGAGGTTGTTATAAGCTTATCAATGCTCCCCCTTAGATTGTGCCCATTTTTTAACAGGTTTGGACTTAAAATAAGTGTAATAAAGACTAATTTTTTTAAAAAATAAGCTTTCCTAAGGTTGTTCAAACATATTAGAAGAGATTAAAACATATTTGAATCAATTTGAACAACAAAAGAGCACATTTTGGCCACAAATATGGATGCATCCAAATTTTTAAATCTTGGATCCGAATTTTTAGACTCATGCGTCCGAATTTTTAAACTCATGCATCCAAACTTTGAAATTTTAAGTCCAAACTGCAATAGATTCAATATAATGGATGCTTAAAGTGAAATAAAGCTTTCATAATGTTGTTCAAACATAATGGAAGAGATTAAAACATATTTGAATCCATTTGAACAACAAAAGAGCACATTTTGGCCACAAATATGGATGCATCCGAATTTTTAAACCTTGCATCCGAATTTTGAATCCAAAATTTTTGCAACTCAGTTTAGCTTTTCAACAACTCAGTTTAGCTTTACAAAAGTTCAAGACTCATAGTGCAGCATCATATCATCATTGCAATCATCATTTCATCATTTTTCTCCCCATTTTGTCATCACTCAAAAAAAAATTAAAAGACGGGTCAATGAAAATGAGACTATCAATTTAGCACATAAAAGAAGCTCTCATCACTAGAATTTCATCATTGAGCTTTCTATTACATAAAATGCAGCAAAATACTTAACAAGTTCAGAATTACACAAAAAAAAATCAGTATAGATAAGCAACTTAAGAGCAGTAAATAGAATAGAAGGAAAGAAAGTCTTGTGATGTTGATGTTGATGGGGAGGCTCGGCTCACTCCTTTCTTGATGGCCAAGTGCTTCACTCTTCCTTGACTGAAAGAGATTGTTGATGGAGAGACTATTTCAGCTTGAACTACTTGGCTGCCTGCTATTGGTGGCTCTTCACGAGCATGTTCTTCCTCTTCTTCTTCTGCCACAGTCTCTTCCACCTTGATCAGCATCTTCATCATTACTGTCATTATCATCTGCTTTCTTTTCTTCCCTATCTCCTTCTACCTCATTTCCATCTTGAGGCTTAGAGGGTCCTTCACCACTTTGAGTATTTCTCATAAGGATTTCTTCAATGAGCTTTACCCTACTCTCTAGTCCATCTAACTTTCCAAGGACCATTGGAGCAAATGATTCAAAAAACTTATACATCTTCTCTATTTCCTTGACATGATTGTTCAAGGCTTCTTGGAATGCTTTGGCCACTATGGTGTCACCTCTAGTTACTCCTTCACCACTTGAACCAATTCCAGTTTCTTCTTCAAACAATCTCCTTTTTGTTGGAGGTTACTTCCCCTCACTTGAGGTGTCATGCTTCCTTTTCGTCTTTATTTCTCTAGCAAGGGTTTCTTCTTCATCCTCTTCTTCTTCTTCCTCTTCACTTTCTATCTTTCTTCTCTTTCTATTCTTTTTGGAGGGGTTTCTCTTTTTGTCCTCCATACATTATCCTCATCAAGAACTAATTGCATTCTCTTAAGAGTTTCATTAGTGTAACTCTCCCCACTCTTAAAAGCTTGCCCTCTTCTTGGAAGTTTAATCTTAAAATGCCTAAAGATTCTTGTCAATAACCTTCCAGATGGGAATGCCTTGGCTACTATTTTTCTTGCAGTAATCATGTGTTTCAAGGCTATATAACCAAAGTTCATTCTCCTATGCCCATGCAAGGCTAACATGATTACCATATGCATATTTCCAACTGATGACTTATGTACAAAATTTGGAATAATCATAGTAGTTACCATATGATGCAACACTCTACCTCTAGCATCCAAGTTCTTGATTTCCCTCTCTTTTATAGATCTAAACTCTCTTCCATTGGTAAATGCTTCTTCAAATCTAACATATGTAATGAGTTCACAATCATAGCAAGGCAAATCGGGATGAGAATGTGTGGTTTTGAAGGATTTTTGATTTGGATGTGAATGGGTATGAGAGCCTTTTAAAAGGATGTGAAATTCGAAAGTTGAAGTGGTGAGAAAACTATTTAAATTTTCAATTAAACAGACGCGTCCGTAAAATTCGGACGACCGAATTCTCAGGTCTGCGTCCGAATTTTCAGTCGAAAGTTTCTGTTTCTTCCGTTCAAATAATTCGGTCGACCGAATTTTCTGCCATGCATCCGAATTCTTGATCAAAAGTCTTTGTTTCCTTTCACTTAGAAAATTCGGTCGACCGAATTTTGGATCCAAAAATTTCCTGTTTTCATCAAAACTTTAACACACACATTAGTCATTGAATTTTGAAATTCCTAAGAGTCTTCTTAGGTGATTGAACCTTTCCTCAGCCAATGACTTTGTAAATATGTCAGCAATTTGATCATTTGTATTTATATATTCTAAGCATATATCTTTCTTAATTACATGATCACGAATGAAATGATGTTTTATCTCTATATGCTTAGTCCTAGAATGTTGAATAGGATTTATGCTCAAATTGATAGCACTAGTATTATCACATAGTATAGGCACACAATTAAATTTAAGACCATAATCAAGTAAGGTATGCTGCATCCATAACAATTGTGCACAGCAACTTCCTGCAGCTATGTATTCAGCTTCTGCAGTGGATAAAGACACACAAGCTTGCTTTTTACTAAACCAAGATACAAGACAACTACCAAGAAATTGACAATGCCCACTTGTGCTTTTACGTTCAACTTTACAACAAGCATAATCCGCATCAGAATATCCAATAAGTTCAAAAGATGAAGTTTTCGAAAACCAAAGGCCATAGTCATGAGTATCATTCAAGTACCGAAAAATTCGTTTAACAAAAATTAGATGAGATTCTTTAGGACATGATTGGAATCTAGCACACAAGCATACATCAAACATAATATCTGGTCTACCAGCTGTGAGATAGAGTAAACTTCCTATCATACCTCTATATAATTTCTCATCAATACTTTTACCTTTCTCATCTTTGTCAAGTTTAGTTGAACTCATTGTAGTACCTATTCCTTTTGCTTGATCCATTACAAATCTTTTCAGTAGCTCCTTGGTATACTTTGCTTGATTGATGAATACTCCATCCTTGGTTTGCTTAATTTGCAGCCCTAGGAAGAAATTTAGTTCTCCCATCATGCTCATCTCAAATTCATTTTGCGTGAATTTGGCAAACTCTTCACAAAGGGAAGTATTAGTAGCACCAAAAATAATATCATCAACATAAATTTGCACAAGTAAAATATCATTTTTAGAAGATGTTTTTATAAAAATAGTTGTATCCACTTTTCCTTTTGTAAAACTTTTTGAAAGAAGAAAACCACTTAATCTTTCATACCAAGCTCTTGGAGCTTGTTTCAGTCCATATAGAGCTTTGGTTAACTCGAAAACATGATTTGGAAATTTTTTATGAATAAAACCAGGAGGTTGTTCTACATAAACCTCTTCTTCAATAAAACCATTTAGAAAAGCACTTTTGACATCCATTTGAAATAGTTTAAAATCTTTAAAACAAGCATATGCCAAAAGTATTCTTATAGACTCTAATTTGGCCACTGGAGCAAATATTTCATCATAATCAATGCCTTCTTCTTGGTTGAAACCTTGAGCAACAAGTCTAGCTTTATTTCTAACAACTTCTCATAGTTCATTTAACTTATTTCTAAAGACCCATTTTGTATCAATAACAGAATGATCATGAGGTATAGGAACAAGAGTCCAAACTTTATTTTTCTCAAACTGATTTAACTCTTCTTCCATAGCAAATAATCCAGAAATTATCACACAATGCATCATCAATATTTTCAGTTCAATATGAGATAAAAGGACAAAATTATCAATAAAGTACCGCCTTGTTTTAACTCCTTGGGAGACATCACCAATGATTTGCTCCTTAGGATGACTTCTTCCATATGTGAGATCCCTTGGAAGTTCTTGATTATTGCTTGATTGACCATCTTGTTCTTACTCCATTATTTCTTCTTCTTTGGCATGATCTTCCAATGTAGGTACTTGGTGTTGAGTTTGATTTTCAACCATTGAGGAACCGGCATCATCTTCATTTCTTCTTTGAAGATAAATGTTAGATTCATCAAAAGTTACATGAATAGTTTCTTCAACACATAATGTCCTTTTGTTATAGACTCTATATGCCTTTTTATTTGATGAATAACCAAGAAATATGCCTTCATTTGATTTTCTATTAAACTTACCAAGATTGTCACCAGTGTTTAAAATAAAGCACTCACAACCAAAAACTTTAAAATAAAAAATTGAAGGAGTTTTGTCAAATAGAAGTTCAAAAAGTGTTTTTTATAAAAGGTTTTAGTAAAACTCTATTCATTACATAGCAAGCTGTATTTACAACTTCAGCCCAAAAATATTTTGGTAGGGAATTTTCACAAAGCATTGATCGATTTCTGTTTTTTCTCTCAACAACACCATTTTGTTGAGGTGTTTTGGCAGCTGAAAATTATAAGTGATGCCATACTCATCACAGAATTTTGTAAAATCTTGGTTACAAAACTCTCTTCCATTATCACTTTTAATAGAAATCAGTTTGCAATCAAGAGAAATTTGAACCTTTTTGAAAAGTTTTGAAAATTCATAAAATGTTTCATCTTTTTGTGATACGAAGATTACCCAAGTAAATCTTGAAAAATCATCAACAATCACATAAGCATATCTCTTACCACCAAGACTAGTAGTCCTCATATGTCCAAATAAATCCATGTGAACTAGTTCAAGAGGTTTTGAGGTAGAAACCATTTTCTTTGGTTTAAAAGATGTTTTTGATTGTTTTCCATATTGATAAGCATCACAAATATGGGTTTTATCAAAATGCATTTTTGGTAATCCTCTAACTAGTTATTGTGTAGAAAGTTTGTTCAATAAATCCATGCTCACATGTCCTAATCTTCTATGCCATAAAAATCCATCATTGTCATGAATGGCAAGACATTTAATATCATTAGTGATAAGCTCATCAAGATATAACGCATATACATTAGTAACTCTTTTAGCAACAAAAATAGTTTTATTACTTGTATTGTCAAGAATAGTACAAGTATCACATTTAAACTCAACTTTGCACTGTTCAAACTTTGTGAAATCATTTGAAATTCAATTTCAGTAAGTTTGAAAAATATTTTGTATGAATAGATAAGTCATTTAGACACTTTTAAAATCAAAAGACGTTATCAAAACTCTGTGATCATATAAAGTTTACTCAAAATCATTTAAGACTCAAAAACACACTTATTGATCAAAAGTTCATTCAAACTCATTTAAGATTCAAAAAAAAGTTTTGTGCTCTCTTATGCATTCAACAGACTCCAAGACACACAAGTGTAGGGTTTACAAAAGATATACCTATTAAGCTCATGTAACCTACACTTCATGTTTTCAAAGACTTCAATCATCTTGAACAAACTCTTCAATCTTCAATCACTTTGACATATTGGAGTTGTTCTTACATTTTGGCTTCAAGGAATAAGACTTCATACTTCTTAATCCAAATCCTATCGCACAAATAATAGATAGATTAGTCCTCATCAATGTTTGTCATTAATCAAAACTTAACCAAAAACCTCATGATTTGCCCTTAGGGCTAACAATCTCCCCCTTTTTTATGATGACAAACTTTGAGGCAAAATGTGATAGATTTAAACAAAGAAGTAGTGATGTCAATGATAGATAATAACCGATTTAGAATATTGACATTCAAAAAGCTCAATATGAGCCTATGGCCCAACCAACCTCCATTTACCTCCTTCATTCAAATACTCAAGGATAGGATATATAGCATTTAAGCATTAAAAAAGGATTCTAAGAGAGGTTTTAAAGGTTGTAAAAGTTTAACAATGCTCCCCCTTAAATTGTGCTCATTTTCAGGAAATTTAGACTTTAGACTGTGAGTCCAAACTGCAATAAACCCATATAATAAAAGTTTAAAGTAAAATAAAGCTTTCCTAAGGTTGTCCAAATATAGTAGAAGAGATTAAAACATATTTGAATCAATTTGAACAACAAAAAAGCACTTTTAGGCAACAAAATATGGATGCATCCGAATTTCTGAAACATGCATCTGAATTTTTAAATTACGCATCCGAATTTTGAGATTTCAAATCCAAACTTTAAAACATGTGAGATGAAAGCTGTAATATTTGAAAATAAGCTTTCCTAAGGTTGCTCAAATATAGTAGGAAGGATTGAAATGGTTTTCAAACAATTTGAACAACAAACAAACATTTTTGGTAAGAAAATTTTTATGCATCCGAATTTTTACAATAAGTTGAAAAAGATGATTTTGCATTTTCAAATGAATTGTAAAAACTACTCAAATATGTATGTCCGTAATGACACTCAATTTAGCTTTGCAAAACCACAAAAACTCATGCATCCAATTATTTTCATGAGGTAATTCAAAATCATAGGACAAGTCAAGAACCAACAACTTAACCAAATTCCATAATAATCTCAGAAAACAACCAAGATCTCAAGCTTCAAATGCAGTCAAATAGTTTCACATAACACATTCATTGCACATAGGACAGTTTGCAGTCATCATTTACACACATAGTACATAGTTGCAATCATTTACATACATAGCACAATTTTGCAGTCATCATTCTTTATCATTCTTTCTCCCCCTTTTGTCATCATTTCAATGAAAATGCGACTATGAGTTTAGCAAATATAACAGTTTAAAAGAAGCTCTCAACACTAAGGTTTTATCATTAAGCTTCACTATTATATAAATTGCAGCATTTTAAACAAAAGAATAACAAGTTCATAGGCCAATTTGGAAATTTAAAGCACATAGGTTAAACTAAGTACAAATAAGTAATTAAAAGCAGTAAAATGATAAGGTTGAAGAGATGCTCAGTCTTGTGATGTTGATGGAAAGGCTTTGCTAAATCTTTTCTTGATTGCCAAATGCTTCACTCTTCCTTGTCTGAAGGAGATGGTTGATAGTGAGACGATTTCCGCTCTTTCTATTTGACTTCCTCCGTCTTGTGGCTCTTCATGTACTCTTCATTTTCTTCTTCTTCTTGTCTCGCCACATGCTCACTGTTGCCTCCTTGATCATCATCCCCATCATCACTATCATCATCTTCATCTTCTTTCTTACCTTCCTCATCCCTATCATCATCATCATCTCTATCTTGATGCGTAGAGGATCCTTCACCACTTTGTGCATTCCTCATCAAAATTTCTTCAATGTGTATCACCCTATTATCTAATCCATCCAATTTTCCAAGAACCATTGGAGCAAAAGATTCGAAGAACTTATACATTTTCTCCATTTCCTTGATATGATTATTCAAGGCTTCTTGGAATGCCTTAGCCACTATGGTGTCCCCTCTAGTTATTCCTTCACCACTAGAATCAACTCCAACATTTGGTTGAGATTTGGGAGTTGGGGACTTCTTCAAATAATCTTCTTTTAGGGATAATCATAGTAATAATCAAGTGATGCAATACTCTTCCTCTAGCATCGAATGCCTTAATTTCCCTCTCCCTAATGGACCTAAATTCCCTACCATTAGTGAATGCTTCTTCAAATATTTCTTTTGTGAAGAGTTCTCGTATATAACAATGCATTCTAGGTGAGTAATACTTCACCCCACTATCATCTACTCTACAAATTCAATTGACTAATGCATCATTGAATTCAAAATCTACTTGAGATACTCTTGAAGAATACCATTGCACCACATTGTTTTCCCCCAATTCTTCACTTCTTTCCTCTTTGAGATTTTCATAAAATTCATAAATAAGTGTAGGGTAAACTTCTTCATCAATTGCTAACATATTACTCCAACCAATATTACCAAAAAGAGATAAAGCATTACCCATGTTGGAAAGCCTTTCCACATTCACCATGTACCCAGGGAAGATTTTTCTGTTCTTCTTATTCCAGTCCTCAAATTCAGATGTTGCGTTGATAGATATGAATTTGTCCAATCCAGATGATTGAGGGACCCTTATTCTCCTTGGTTCATTCATAATCAGTCCAACATCCTTTGCCTTTCCTTTTCCTTTCTCAACATTTGCTCTCTTAGTTCTCACCATCTTAGATTGCAAGAGAATGATTTGTAGGAAGTGTTTAGGGCTAGGAACTCAAAAATTCTATCGGTTTGTAATGAAAGATATGAAATTTTAGAGAAATTTAGGTTTGGACGTAAGAGGGTTGAGTGGGTTTTGAGAGAAAAGGAAGTTTGGAAGTTATAGATGTGAAATATGACTGATCGGATTCATATAAATCACTGCAAACCTCTCAGTTCAGACGACCAAATTTTCAAGTCTGCGTCCGAACCTGCGTCTAAAAATCTCTATTTTTTCTGGTTTAGAAAATTCAGACGATCAAATTTTCTGTCCTGCGTCTGAACGTACGTCTGAATATTTCTGTCTAGAATTTTCTGGAGAAAGTTTGGACGTCCGAATTTCTCTCAGTGCATCCAAATCATGGTCCGAATATTCCCTGTTCTTATCACACTTCAACACACAAATTAGTAATTGAATTTTGAGATACCTAAGAGTCTTCTTAGGTGATTAAACCTTTCCTCAGCCAAAGGCTTTGTAAATATGTCAACTATTTGATCATTTGTATTCACATATTCCAGGCATATATCTCTTTTAGCCACATGATCACGAATAAAATGATGTTTAATTTCTATATGTTTAGTCCTAGAATGATGAATGGGATTATTGCTTAAATTGATAGCATTTATCACATAATATAGGCACACAATTGAATTCTAAACCATAACCAAGTAGAGTGTGCTTCATCCATAACACTTGAGCACAACAACTACCGGCAGCGATATATTCAGCCTCAGCGGTAGATAAAAACACACATGCTTGTTTTTTACTATACCAAGATACAAGACAACTACCAAGAAATTGACAATGACCGCTAGTACTTTTATGCTCAACTTTACATCCAGCAAAATCAACATTCGAATATCCAATAAGATCAAAAGATGAAGATTTTGAAAACCAAAGGCCATAGTCATGTGTATCAATCAAATAACAAAAAATTCATTTGACAGAGATTAAATGAGACTCTTTAGGATAAGATTGGAATATAGTGCATAAGCACACAACAAACATAATATCTGGTCTACTTGTTGTGAGATAGAGTAAACTTCCAATCATACCTCTATATGACTTTTCATCAACATTTTTACCTTTTTCATCTTTATCAAGTTTAGTTGATGAGCTCATTGGAGTGCCTATCCCTTTTGCTTGATCCATTGCAAATCTTTTCAATAGCTCCTTGGTATACTTTGCTTGATTTATGAAGACTCCATCCTTATTTTGCTTGATTTGCAGCCCAAGAAAGAAATTTAGTTCTTCCATCATGCTCATTTCAAATTCATTTTGCATTGACTTGGCAAACTCTTCACAAAGAGATGTATTAGTAGCACCAAAAATAATGTCATTAATATAAATTTGCACAAGTAAAATATCATTATTACTAGAGGTTCTTATAAATAGTGTTGTATCCACTTTTTCTTTTGAAAATTAACTTGAAAACATAATTAGAAAATTTTTCATGAATAAAACCAAGTGGTTATTCTACATAAACCACTTCTTCAATAAAACCATTTAAAAATGCACTATTAACATCCATTTGAAATAGTTTAAAACCTTTAATACAAGCAAAAGCCAAAAGTATTCTTATGGATAATCAATGCATTCTTCTTGGTTGCAACCTTGAACAGAAAGCCTTGCCTTATTTCTAACAACTTCTCATAGTTCATTTAATTTATTTCTAAAGTCCCATTTTGTACCAATAATGGAATGATCATGAGGTCTTGGGACAAAAGTCCAAACTTTATTTCTTTCAAATTGATTTCGCTCCTCTTGCATAGCAATAATTCAAAAATTATCACACAATGCATCAGCAATGTTTTTAGGCTCAATATGAGATAAAAGAGCAAAGTTGTCAATAAAATACAGCCTTGTTTTAACTCCTTGGGAGACATCACCAATGATTTGCTCCTTAGGATGACCCCTTCCATATCTTAGATCCTTTGGAAGCTCTTGGTCATTGTTAGATTGACCATCTTGTTCTTGCTATATTATTTCTTCTTCTTTGGCATATTCTTCCAAAGTAGGTGTGAAAGACCTAAGAGGGGGGTGAATTTGGTCTTTGGCTAATTATTGAAAATCTTTTCTCTTTTTGCAAATCCTTTGCCTTAATAAAAACTCTTCTTTAAAATCACAAACTTCAAGTTTATATGTGATTTGATGGTTAAGACAAGATTATCAAATTATAAGACCACAACCAATCAATCAACAACTATGAACAAATAATAATAACACAAGTTTGTAAATAAGTAAAGCTATAAAGAAATGAACACACGATTTATAGTGGTTCGATCTCTCCAAGATCTACATCCACTACCTTGAGTCCACACTCAAGGATTTCAACCAATTCACTATATGCTTAATCCAAGCATTTACACAAGAGGCTCACCCTTCAATGGGTTTTACCACAACAACCTCTTTTCAATCTAATAAACAAGGTTCACCCTTATCGTAAAGAGTTTTATGTCACTAGACAACCTAGACCAATCTAATCCAAGGCTCACCCACACCAATGGGTTTTACACCACAATCTTGGTTAATCTAGTCTATGGCTCACCCTCCACAAGGGTTTTAAGTCTCTTGACAACCTTGTATCAATAACAACAATAATATAAAAAGAGATTTTAGATGTTACCAACACTTCTTGGTGGATGAATACAATTGTTAGCACCACTTCACTTCTTGCCTTTGGAATCTTGAATTTTAACCTTTGAGCACAAGGCAATTTGAGAGCTTTTCAAATAATTTTGATGTAAAACAAGTTAGAGCTTGAAGGATTTTGAATGTTCAAAAGTTCTTTCAAAAATCTAGAGTTTCTAGCCTTTATAGAATTTGAAAATCAGCTAAAACGGCCATAAAACGGCTAGTAACGGCTAGTTTCACAAAATTTGGACGACCGAATTTTTTCCATGCGTCCGAATCTTCTTCCGAATTTCTCTAGAAGAACAGTAGCAAACTTTTGCTACAAAATTCGATCGACTGAATTTTTTGGAAGCATATTCATACTTTGTAAAATCATTTGAGACTTAACTTCAATAAGTTTGAAAAACATTTGGTATGTATAGAAAACTTATTTAGACATATATAAGTTTGAAAAACCAAAATCAAATTCCTTTGATCATATAAAGTTTACTTAAAAACTTTTAGGACACAAAACCACATTCATCAAAAAATTCATTCAAAACCTTTTAAGATCATAAGACTCATTTTATGCTCTCTTATGCATTCAATAGATTCCAAGAATTAAGAGTGTAGGGTTTACAAAGTTTACCTATTAAGCACATGTAACCTACACTTCATGTCTTCAAAGCCTTCAATCATCTTGAACAAACTCTTCAATCTTCAATCACTTTGACATATTGGAGTTGTTCTTGCATTTTAGCTTCAAGGCAATGAGACTTCATACTTCTTAGTTCATTAAACCTATTACACAACATACAAGCATATTAGTCCTCATCAATATTTGTCATTAATCAAAGCTACATGATTTGCCCTTAGGGCTAACAATCTCCCCTTTTTTGATGATGACAAACTTTGATGCAAAATGTGATGGATTTAAACAAGGTAGCACAAAGAAGTATTGATGTCAATGATAGAAATCAATCAATTTAGCATATTGACATACAAAAGGCTCAATATGAGCCTATGACCCAACCAACCTCCATTAACCTCATTCCTTCCAACAAAACTAGGATAGAAGATATATAGCATTTAAGCATTTAGAAAACTTCTAAGAGAGATTTTAAGGTTGTTAAAAGCTTATCAATGCTCCCCCTTAGATTGTGCTCATTTTTCAACAAATTTGGACTAGAGATACTATGCATCCGAATTTTGACATATCAAGTCCAAACTTTAAAATAAGATAAATGAAAGCTCCAAATTTTGTAAATAAGCTTTCCTAAGGTTGTTCAAACATATAGTAAGAGATTAAAACATATTTGAATCAATTTGAACAACAAAAGAGCACATTTCGACAATGAAATATGGATGCATCCGAATTTTTTAAACTCATGAGTCCGAATTTTTAAACTCATGCATCCGAATTTTTTTGATTTCAAGTCCAAACTGCAATAAACTCAATATAATGAATGTTTAAAGTGAAATAAAGCTTTCCTAAGGTTGTTCAAACATAATGGAAGAGATTAAACCATATTTGAATCAATTTGAACAACAAAAGATCACTTTTTAGCAACAAATGTGGATGCATCCGAATTTCAATTCCAAAATTTTTGCAACAAGTTTGAAAATGTGATTTTGCATTTTCAAATGAAATGTTGAAGTACTCAAATATGTATGTCCACAATGGCATTCAGTTTAGCTTTGCAAAACCACAAAATTCATGCATTCAATTATTTTCTTAAAGTAATTCAAAATCATAGGTCAAGTCAAGAACCAAGATGAAGATTTCAAACTCAACTTAACCATATTCCAAAATATCAAAAAATAACCAAAACCTCACATTTTATAACATATTCAATTTAAATTTCAAAAGCAGCCAAATATTTTCACAGTACTCATTGCAGACATTTCAGCATTAGCATACACATTGCAGCATCATTCTTTCTCCCTCTTGACATATGCATGGATTTTCAGAAAAATCAAACATTTTCTATTCATGCATAAGGTATTCCACTGCTATTTCACATTTTCACACATTTTTTCATCATATTTCTTCTCCCCTTTTGTCATCAATCAAAGATGGGGTAAGAGTACTTGGACAACAAAGTGAAACAAAAGAAGCTCTTATCATAAAGATTTCATCTATTGAGCTTCAAAAAATTATAATGACTAGAAAGGCGCAAGTGAATTTCAATGTTAAAGCATAACATGTGCATCAAGGCATAAACTAAAATAAGCAACAAAATAGAGTTTAGGGATAGAAAGGCTTAGTCTTGGATGCTCTTCATGGTCTTCACTTCCAAATCTGTTTGTTATGATGGAAATTGGTGATGGATTTGTGATTTGACTTTGTTGAACTTCCTTCACTTCCTTCTTCTTGCTTGTTCTTTGCTCTTCATTCTCATGCTCTTCTCCTTCTTGGGGTGCTTCACTGCCTTTTCCTTCATCTTGTCTTCTTCTTTGGCAACTAATTGATAACCATCTCAATTTTCACTATCATTACTATCATCCTTGTTGCTACCATCTTCAGCCATATTATCTTCTTGATCTTCTTCATTTGGCTTTATAGGAACTTTCACCATTTAAACTACTTGAGAAATCTTCCTCAAGTCTTCTTCCGTATTCTTGACTCTAGCTTCAAAACCATCAAATTTGACAAGAATCATTGGAGCAAAGTACTCGAAGAATTTGTTCATCTTCTCCACTTCATTTGCATGGCTGTTCAATGTCTCTTGAAACAGCTTGGCAACTATGATATCACTTCTAGTGAGATTATCACCTACAACTTCTTTTCCTTCAATAAAGGGTACCTCTTCAAATAGTCTTCTTTTTGTGGGGAGTTGCTCCCCCTCACTTGGTGACTCATGCCTCATTTTAACTTTCCTTTCTCTAGCAAGGATTTTCTCTTCATCCTCTTCTCCTTGTTCATTTTCTTCTTCCTTCTCTTCATTATCACTAACATCTCTTCTATCACCCCTTAGAGGAGTTTCTCTTCTAGTCCTCCATACATTATCATCATCAAGTGTCCAAGGAATTCCCTTTAGTGAGTTGTTGGTGTAGACTTCTTCACTCTTTATTGGTAGACCACTAGAAGACAATTGCACTTGGAGATACTTGAAAATTCCTGTTAATAACCTTTCATACGACAATGCCTTATGCTCGGTTCTTCTAGCTGCCATTATATTCTTTAGCACTATATATCCAAAATTCATTTTTCTTTTCTTAAGCATGACTAGCATAATTACAACATACATATTATCAACAAAAGATTTGTGCCCAAAGTATACTATAATAAAGGTAGTAAGCATGTGATGCAAAATTCTTTTACTAGCATCAAAAAGCTTTTATCTCTCTCTCCTTTCTAGTCTTGAGGCTTCTACCATTTATATAGGCATTCTCAATTCTTTCATGTGAGTATAACTCACTTTTAAAACAATGTCCCTCGGAAGAATAATGCCTAAACCCAACATCCTCAACATCACAAATTCTATTGAGCAATGCATAATCAATCTCAAAAATTAACTTGTGATATTCTTGAAGAATACCACTGAATAGCTTTATTATCAACTTGCTCAACTCTGTCTTCCTTAATATTTGCTTAAACTTCATAAACTAAGGAAGGTAATAGCATTCATCAAACACAAGCAAACTAGTCCATCTCACATCATTTAAAAATGAGAGTATATTACCCATTTCGGATAGTTTGATGACATCCGCCTTGTGGCTTGGATTTGTCTTATGGTTCCTTTTTGTCCAATCATCAAATTCAATAGCAGCCTCCACTGTGACAAATCTATCCAGGCATGACATGCTTTGAGGAACATAAACCTTCTTTGGTTCATTGATCGCCGGTCCTCCTTCTCTTTCTTTTGCTTTTCCCTTTCTTTTTTCCCATGCTAGGCTTCTTTGTCCTCACTTGGAGCTACAACACTTGAGTACACTCATTAGTTATTGAATTTTGAAATCCCTAAGCATCTTCTAAGATTGATTAAACCTTTCTTCAGCCAATGGCTTAGTAATGATATCATTAATTTGTTCATTAATGCAAACATGCTTTAATTTAAGTATTAATCTTAGTAGAATGATCTCTATTGAGATGAAGTTTGATCTCTATATGCTTTGTCCTAGTTTGTTGAATAGTATGATGGTCAGATTTATTGCATTAGTGTTATCACATAACATAGCCACACATTTGAAATATAGACCATAATCACTTAGAGTATCAATAAGGTAATAGAGAATATGTTAATCAGCAATCAAATGAGACTCTTTAGGACAAGATGAAATCTAGCACAAAAGCACATAACAAACATAATATTGGCTCTACTTGCTGTCAAATAGAATTGACTACACCTATGAAACCTTTTTATTCTTGTCAAGCATAGTTGATAAACTTAAGAAATAGCTTATTCCTTAACTTGATTCATGAAAGTGACATCCTTGGTTTTCTTGATTTGTAGGCCAAGAAAGAAATAGAGTTTTCCTATCATGCTCATTTCAAATTTACTTTGCATTAACTTGGCAAACACATCACAAAGTGAAGTATTAAAAGCACCAAAAAAGAATTGTATCATATATTTGGACAACTTATAGATCATTGTTACAAGAGGTTTTTTATGAAAATAGTAGTGTCAACCTTTCCTCTTGAAAATCCTTTTGAAAGAAGAAAAACACTCAAATTGTTTTTTTTTATACAAAGCTCTAGGAGCTTGTTTTAAATCATACAAAGCTTTGGATAATTTGAAAACATGGTTAGGAAACTTTTCATGATCAAAACCAGGTGATTGTTCCACATAAATTTCTTCCTCAATAGAAACATTTAGAAAAGCTCTTTTGACATTCATTTGAAATAATTTAAAACCTTTAAAGAAAGTAAAAGTCAAAAGCATTCTTATGGACTTAAGTCTAGCATTCAGAACAAAGGTTTCATCCTAAACAATTCACTCTTCTTGATTTAATCCTTGGGTGACAAATCTTGATTTATTTCTTACACCTTCCTCAGATTCATTGAGTTTATTTCTAAAAACCAGTTAGTTCCAATAATGGAATGATCATGAGATTTAGGAATTTTGAAATTTTGTATCTTTCAAATTTATTTAATTCCTCTTGCATAGTAATAATCCAAAAATCATCACACAATGCATCATCAATACTTTTCGGCTCATATGAGATAAAAGGAATAAAGTTATTGATAAAATACCGCTTTATTTTTACTCCTTGGGAGATATCACCAATAATTTGCTCCTTAGGGTGACCAAGAGCTCTCAAAATACCGTTTGAGAGCTCTTGGTCACCACTTGGTTGGTCATCTTGATTTTGTTCAATCATTTCTTCCACATTGGTGTGATCCTCCAAAGTTAGCGCTTGAAGATGGATTTCATAGTCATTTATAGATGTACCTACATCATCTTCATATTTTCTTTCCAAGTAAATGTAAGATTCATCAAAACTAACATGAATAGTTTCCTCATCATGTAAGGTTCTTTTTCTTAGAAACTCTATAAGCCTTGTTGTTAGAGGAAAAACCAAGGAATATCCCATCATTCAATTTTCTATCAAATTTTCCAAGTTATCGCACATATTCAATATAAGGAACTTGTAACCAAAACTTTGAAATAGGCAATACGGGCAAGTAGTATTCAATATAAAGTACTTTGTTACACGTATTCATGTATATTTGATACAACCAGTTATGTATGTTTAAATTCTAGAGTATTCTATCAAATATAAGTTCAAAAGATTGTGAGCAATCCCATTCTCATCACAATGTTTTGTAAAATCTTGATTGTAAAATTCTCTCCCATTGTGACTTCTAATAGTAATCAATTTGCACACAAGAGAGATTTGGACCCTTTTGAAAAGTCTTACAAATTCATGAAAGAACTTCATCTTTTTGAGCTAGAAAGATCACACATGTAAATCTAGAGAAATCATCAACAATCATATATGAATTCCTCTTACCATCAAGACTAGTGATCCTCATTGGTCCAAACAATCCATATAAACAATTTTTAAGAGGTTTTGAAGTGAAAGTCATTTTCTTAGGTTTGGAAGATTCTTTTGTTTGTTTTCCATATTGACAAGTATGTGAAAGACAATTTTCTCAAAACACATTTTTAGCAATCCTCCAACTAAATCTTGAGAAGAAAGTCAACAAGTTCATGCTCTCGTGATCAAATCTTCTATGTCAAGAAAATAAATCATTATTATAAGTAACAAGACATTCAAGCTTTTCAAGATAAAACACACATTAAAACATTTTTTTTTGAGTAATGGATCAAAATCACAAAATATCATTTTGTCATACATTCAAACTTCAAGTCCAAACATTTTGTAAAGTTTCATAACGATGTTTTTTTTTTTTTGCCAAGCAAATGCATAGATATTCCATCATAGCTATTTTAATCATTTTATCATGACATATAATCAATTTCAAAAAGTTTTGAGGTGAAATCACTTTCTTAGGTTTGAAAGAAAATTTTGTTTGTTTGTTTTTTTTTATATTGACGAGAATTACAATGATGATTTTTCTCAAAACGAATTTTTGATAATCCTTTAACAAGTAAAAACAGTTTTCAACAAGTCCATGCTAACATGATCAATTTTATTATGCCGTAAATAAACGTCATTATCATGAGTGGAAAATCATCTAACCTTATAAGCAACAAGTTCATCAAGGCAAGGCACATAACCATTACTAATACAATTTGCAACAAAAATAGTTCTACCATTGACACCATCAGTATAGTGCAAGTATTACATTTAAATTCAACTTTTCAATCATTGTCACATAATTGACTAATGCTAAGCAAGTTATAGCTCATATCAGCACTAAGCAACATTTGTTTAAAAAGAAAAGAGAAACCTTTACCAACATTGATTACTCCAAGAATTCCTCCTTTCTTCTTGCCTCAAAAACAAATCCTTCTTTGGTTGGTTTGCCCTTGATTATAAATGATGTGTTTACCGTTATTCTTTAAGCCAACATCATCAATATACCTCTTAGTGGTGCTTGAGTTTGAATTGTAGTGTACATGCAATAAAGGAGAGGAATTGTCCTTTGGTACCCATACTTTCTTGGGTCCGTGGGGATTAGTAATAGTTCCCTTAGCTCTCCAAATGGTTTTTACACCATTCTCTACTTTTCTTTTAACATAACATTTGGTGACTTTATGTCCATGTTTTCCACAATAAGTACAACAAGTATGATGAAAAGAAGTAGAAGTAGCTCTAACAAAGAAGTTGTTATGTTTAGGCACATTATTGACATAATTGTAACCAAGACCATTTTTAGCAAGAGAAGATATTTGAGATCCAAGTAGTTTGTCAAAATTGTCTCTTCCATTTGTAAATTTTTCAACACATGATGTAAGATCATTAATTTTCTTTTTCAAAATTTCATGATCACTAAGCATTTTTTCAAGAGAAGAAACTTTTGTACAAAGAGATTTATTTTCATGAGATATGTTTTGTAAAGAAACATTTAAAAATTCTTTTTCAATATTTAAACAATCAATAGATTCAAGAAGTTTTTTGTTCTCACAAAATAATTTTGAATTTTCATTCAATAACTCATTAATTTTAAGTTTCATTTCCTTATTCTTTTTCGAAGCCTTTTTTAATTCTCCATACATCTCAACAAGTAATTCACTAGGATCATCAATAGTATCATCATAAGAAGTAGAGGTAGATGGAGTAGGTTGTACCTCATATTTCATTGCCATGAAGCACACATTTGCTCTTTCTTCTAACACATTTCATGAGCGGAATCACATTTCATCACTCTATTGTATTCAGTGACAACCAACGCACAACAAAGAATGTTCATTGCTTGGTAGTTTAATGTCATCTTTCTTGAATCGCTCTCATCATACTCTTCCATGGACTTCGGTTCCCTTGTAACTCCATCGGCTTTCAATCTCAATGGCACACAGGGACATTTCTCAATAATATTCCACAATTCATAGTTAATAGAACAATGTAAATCTCAATTCTAGACTTCCAAAAAATATAATTAGAACCATCAAACAATGGAGGTCTATTAGTGGAGGAACCTTCCGTATAAGGCAAATTTGATAAACTAGCCATACAATCTTTACTTCTAGGTTGTTAGACCTTAAAAAGAAGACCTAACTCTGATACCAATTGAAAGACGTAAGAGGGGGGGTGAATTAGGTCTTTGGCTAATTATTGAAAATCTTTTCTTTTTTTGCAAATCCTTTGCCTTAATAAAAACTCTTCTTTAAAATCACAAACTTCAAGTTTATATGTGATTTGATGGTTAAGACAAGATTATCAAATCATAAGACCACAACCAATCAATCAACAACTATGAACAAATAATAATAACAAAAGTATGTAAACAAGTAAAGCTTTCAAGAAATGAACACACGATTTATAGTGGTTCGATCTCTCCAAGATCTACATCCACTGCCTTGAGTCCACACTCAAGGATTTTAACCAATTCACTATATGCTTAATCCAAGCAATTACACAAGAGGCTCACCCTTCTATGGGTTTTACCACAACAACCTCTTTTCAATCTAATAAACAAGGTTCACCCTTATCACAAAGAGTTTTATGTAACTAGAAAACCTAGACCAATCTAATTCACCCACACCAATGGGTTTTACACCACAACCTTGATTAATCTAGTCTATGGCTCACCCTCTAGAAGGGTTTTAACTCTCTTGACAACATTGTATCAATAACAACAATAATATAAAAAGAGAGTTTAGATGTTACCAACACTTCTTGGTGGATGAATACAATTGTTAGCACCACATCACTTCTTGCCTTTGGAATCTTGAATTTTAACCTTTGAGCACAAGGCATTTTGAGAGCTTTTCAAATAATTTTCATGTAAAACAAGTTAGAGCTTGAAGGATTTTGAATGTTCAAAAGTTCTTTCAAAAATCTAGAGTTTCTAGCTTTTATAAAATTTGAAAATCAGCTAAAACGGCCATAAAACGGCTAGTAATGGCTATTTTCAGAAAATTCGGATGACCAAATTTTTGGTCGAAAATTTTCGCTACAAAATTTGGACGACCTAATTTTTCTGGAGGAACAGTGATCATGTTGAAGGCCAAAATTCGAATTTTTCTTCATGCGTCCGAATCTTCTTCCGAATTTCTCTGGAAAAACAGTAGCATACTTTTGCTACAAAATTCGGACGACCGAATTTTTTGGAAGCACATTCATACTTTGTAAAATCATTTGAGACTTAACTTCAATAAGTTTGAAAAACATTTGGTACGTATAGAAAACTTATTTAGACATGTATAAGTAGGTGTGAAAGACCTAAGAGAGGGGTGAATTTGGTCTTTTGCTAATTATTGAAAATCTTTTCTCTTTTTGCAAATCCTTTGCCTTAATAAAAACTCTTCTTTAAAATCACAAAATTCAAGTTTATATGTGATTTGATGGTTAAGACAAGATTATCAAATTATAAGACCACAACCAATCAATCAACAACTATGAACAAATTATAATAACACAAGTATGTAAACGAGTAAAGCTATAAAGAAATGAACACACGATTTATAGTGGTTCTATCTCTCCAAGATCTACATCCACTACCTTGAGTCCACACTCAAGGATTTCAACCAATTCACTATATGCTTAATCCAAGCAATTACACAAGAGGCTCACCCTTCAATGGGTTTTACCACAACAACCTCTTTTCAATCTAATAAACAGGGTTCACCCTTATCACAAAGTGTTTTATGTCACTAGACAACCTAGACCAATCTAATCCAAGGCTCACCCACACCAATTGGTTTTACACCACAACCTTGGTTAATCTAGTCTATGGTTCACCCTCCACAAGGGTTTTAAGTCTCTTGACAACCTTGTATCAATAACAACAATAATATAAAAAGAGATTTTAGATGTTACCAACACTTCTTGGTGGATGAATACAATTGTTAGCACCACATCACTTCTTGCCTTTGGAATCTTGAATTTTAACCTTTGAGCACAAGGCAATTTGAGAGTTTTTCAAATAATTTTGATGTAAAACTAGTTAGAGCTTGAAGGATTTAGAATGTTCAAAATTTCTTTAAAAAATCTAGAGTTTCTAGCCATTATAGAATTTGAAAATCAGCTAAAACGGCCATAAAACGCCTAGTTTCAGAAAATTCGGACGACTAAATTTTTGGTAGAAAATTTTCGCTACAAAATTTGGACGATCGAATTTTTTCCATGCGTCTGAATTTACTTCCTAATTTTTCTGGAAGAATAGTGATCATGTTGAAGGCCAAAATTCGGACGACCGAATTTCTCTTCATGCGTCCGAATCTTCTTCCGAATTTCTCTGGAAAAACAGTAGCATACTTTTGCTACAAAATTCGGACGACCGAATTTTTTGGAAGCACATTCATACTTTGTAAAATCATTTGAGACTTAACTTCAATAAGTTTGAAAAACATTTGGTACGTATAGAAAACTTATTTAGACATGTATAAGTAGGTGTGAAAGACCTAAGAGGGGGGTTGAATTTGGTCTTTTGCTAATTATTGAAAATCTTTTCTCTTTTTGCAAATCCTTTGCCTTAATAAAAACTCTTCTTTAAAATCACAAAATTCAAGTTTATATGTGATTTGATGGTTAAGACAAGATTATCAAATTATAAGACCACAACCAATCAATCAACAACTATGAACAAATTATAATAACACAAGTATGTAAACGAGTAAAGCTATAAAGAAATGAACACACGATTTATAGTGGTTCTATCTCTCCAAGATCTACATCCACTACCTTGAGTCCACACTCAAGGATTTCAACCAATTCACTATATGCTTAATCCAAGCAATTACACAAGAGGCTCACCCTTCAATGGGTTTTACCACAACAACCTCTTTTCAATCTAATAAACAGGGTTCACCCTTATCACAAAGTGTTTTATGTCACTAGACAACCTAGACCAATTTAATCCAAGGCTCACCCACACCAATTGGTTTTACACCACAACCTTGGTTAATCTAGTCTATGGTTCACCCTCCACAAGGGTTTTAAGTCTCTTGACAACCTTGTATCAATAACAACAATAATATAAAAAGAGATTTTAGATGTTACCAACACTTCTTGGTGGATGAATACAATTGTTAGCACCACATCACTTCTTGCCTTTGGAATCTTGAATTTTAACCTTTGAGCACAAGGCAATTTGAGAGTTTTTCAAATAATTTTGATGTAAAACTAGTTAGAGCTTGAAGGATTTTGAATGTTCAAAATTTCTTTCAAAAATCTAGAGTTTCTAGCCATTATAGAATTTGAAAATCAGCTAAAACGGCCATAAAACGCCTAGTTTCAGAAAATTCGGACGACTAAATTTTTGGTAGAAAATTTTCGCTACAAAATTTGGACGATCGAATTTTTTCCATGCTTCTGAATTTACTTCCTAATTTTTCTGGAAGAATAGTGATCATGTTGAAGGCCAAAATTCGGACGACCGAATTTCTCTTCATGCGTCCGAATCTTCTTCCGAATTTCTCTGGAAAAACAAGTAGCATACTTTTTGCTACAAAATTCGGACGACCGAATTTTTTGGAAGCACATTCATACTTTGTAAAATCATTTGAGACTTAACTTCAATAAGTTTGAAAAACATTTGGTACGTATAGAAAACTTATTTAGACATGTATAAGTAGGTGTGAAAGACCTAAGAGGGGGGTTGAATTTGGTCTTTTGCTAATTATTGAAAATCTTTTCTCTTTTTGCAAATCCTTTGCCTTAATAAAAACTCTTCTTTAAAATCACAAAATTCAAGTTTATATGTGATTTGATGGTTAAGACAAGATTATCAAATTATAAGACCACAACCAATCAATCAACAACTATGAACAAATTATAATAACACAAGTATGTAAACGAGTAAAGCTATAAAGAAATGAACACACGATTTATAGTGGTTCTATCTCTCCAAGATCTACATCCACTACCTTGAGTCCACACTCAAGGATTTCAACCAATTCACTATATGCTTAATCCAAGCAATTACACAAGAGGCTCACCCTTCAATGGGTTTTACCACAACAACCTCTTTTCAATCTAATAAACAGGGGTTCACCCTTATCACAAAGTGTTTTATGTCACTAGACAACCTAGACCAATCTAATCCAAGGCTCACCCACACCAATTGGTTTTACACCACAACCTTGGTTAATCTAGTCTATGGTTCACCCTCCACAAGGGTTTTAAGTCTCTTGACAACCTTGTATCAATAACAACAATAATATAAAAAGAGATTTTAGATGTTACCAACACTTCTTGGTGGATGAATACAATTGTTAGCACCACATCACTTCTTGCCTTTGGAATCTTGAATTTTAACCTTTGAGCACAAGGCAATTTGAGAGTTTTTCAAATAATTTTGATGTAAAACTAGTTAGAGCTTGAAGGATTTAGAATGTTTAAAATTTCTTTCAAAAATCTAGAGTTTCTAGCCATTATAGAATTTGAAAATCAGCTAAAACGGCCATAAAACGCCTAGTTTCAGAAAATTCGGACGACTAAATTTTTTGGTCGAAAATTTTCGCTACAAAATTTGGACTGACCGAATTTTTTTCCATGCTTCGAATTTACTTCCTAATTTTTCTGGAAGAACAGTTGATCATGTTGAAGGCCAAAATTCGGACGACCGAATTTCTCTTCATGCGTCCGAATCTTCTTCCGAATTTCTCTGGAAAAACAAGTAGCATACTTTTTTGCTACAAAATTCGGACGACCGAATTTTTTTGGAAAGCACATTCATACTTTGTAAAATCATTTGAGACTTAACTTCAATAAGTTTGAAAAACATTTGGTACGTATAGAAAACTTATTTAGACATGTATAAGTAGGTGTGAAAGACCTAAGAGAGGGGTGAATTTGGTCTTTTGCTAATTATTGAAAATCTTTTCTCTTTTTGCAAATCCTTTGCCTTAATAAAAACTCTTCTTTAAAATCACAAAATTCAAGTTTATATGTGATTTGATGGTTAAGACAAGATTATCAAATTATAAGACCACAACCAATCAATCAACAACTATGAACAAATTATAATAACACAAGTATGTAAACGAGTAAAGCTATAAAGAAATGAACACACGATTTATAGTGGTTCTATCTCTCCAAGATCTACATCCACTACCTTGAGTCCACACTCAAGGATTTCAACCAATTCACTATATGCTTAATCCAAGCAATTACACAAGAGGCTCACCCTTCAATGGGTTTTACCACAACAACCTCTTTTCAATCTAATAAACAGGGTTCACCCTTATCACAAAGTGTTTTATGTCACTAGACAACCTAGACCAATCTAATCCAAGGCTCACCCACACCAATTGGTTTTACACCACAACCTTGGTTAATCTAGTCTATGGTTCACCCTCCACAAGGGTTTTAAGTCTCTTGACAACCTTGTATCAATAACAACAATAATATAAAAAGAGATTTTAGATGTTACCAACACTTCTTGGTGGATGAATACAATTGTTAGCACCACATCACTTCTTGCCTTTGGAATCTTGAATTTTAACCTTTGAGCACAAGGCAATTTGAGAGTTTTTCAAATAATTTTGATGTAAAACTAGTTAGAGCTTGAAGGATTTTGAATGTTCAAAATTTCTTTCAAAAATCTAGAGTTTCTAGCCATTATAGAATTTGAAAATCAGCTAAAACGGCCATAAAACGCCTAGTTTCAGAAAATTCGGACGACTAAATTTTTGGTAGAAAATTTTCGCTACAAAATTTGGACGATCGAATTTTTTCCATGCTTCTGAATTTACTTCCTAATTTTTCTGGAAGAATAGTGATCATGTTGAAGGCCAAAATTCGGACGACCGAATTTCTCTTCATGCGTCCGAATCTTCTTCCGAATTTCTCTCGGAAAAACAAGTAGCATACTTTTTGCTACAAAATTCGGACGACCGAATTTTTTGGAAGCACATTCATACTTTGTAAAATCATTTGAGACTTAACTTCAATAAGTTTGAAAAACATTTGGTACGTATAGAAAACTTATTTAGACATGTATAAGTAGGTGTGAAAGACCTAAGAGGGGGGTTGAATTTGGTCTTTTGCTAATTATTGAAAATCTTTTCTCTTTTTGCAAATCCTTTGCCTTAATAAAAACTCTTCTTTAAAATCACAAAATTCAAGTTTATATGTGATTTGATGGTTAAGACAAGATTATCAAATTATAAGACCACAACCAATCAATCAACAACTATGAACAAATTATAATAACACAAGTATGTAAACGAGTAAAGCTATAAAGAAATGAACACACGATTTATAGTGGTTCTATCTCTCCAAGATCTACATCCACTACCTTGAGTCCACACTCAAGGATTTCAACCAATTCACTATATGCTTAATCCAAGCAATTACACAAGAGGCTCACCCTTCAATGGGTTTTACCACAACAACCTCTTTTCAATCTAATAAACAGGGTTCACCCTTATCACAAAGTGTTTTATGTCACTAGACAACCTAGACCAATCTAATCCAAGGCTCACCCACACCAATTGGTTTTACACCACAACCTTGGTTAATCTAGTCTATGGTTCACCCTCCACAAGGGTTTTAAGTCTCTTGACAACCTTGTATCAATAACAACAATAATATAAAAAGAGATTTTAGATGTTACCAACACTTCTTGGTGGATGAATACAATTGTTAGCACCACATCACTTCTTGCCTTTGGAATCTTGAATTTTAACCT
Source organism: Rauvolfia tetraphylla (assembly GCA_030512225.1). Classification (NCBI taxonomy): domain Eukaryota; kingdom Viridiplantae; phylum Streptophyta; class Magnoliopsida; order Gentianales; family Apocynaceae; genus Rauvolfia; species Rauvolfia tetraphylla. The sequence goes on from JAJQKT010000019.1 coordinate 2,159,159, forward strand.
TTGAGCACAAGGCAATTTGAGAGTTTTTCAAATAATTTTGATGTAAAACTAGTTAGAGCTTGAAGGATTTAGAATGTTTAAAATTTCTTTCAAAAATCTAGAGTTTCTAGCCATTATAGAATTTGAAAATCAGCTAAAACGGCCATAAAACGCCTAGTTTCAGAAAATTCGGACGACTAAATTTTTGGTCGAAAATTTTCGCTACAAAATTTGGACGACCGAATTTTTTCCATGCTTCTGAATTTACTTCCTAATTTTTCTGGAAGAACAGTGATCATGTTGAAGGCCAAAATTCGGACGACCGAATTTCTCTTCATGCGTCCGAATCTTCTTCCGAATTTCTCTGGAAAAACAGTAGCATACTTTTGCTACAAAATTCGGACGACCGAATTTTTTGGAAGCACATTCATACTTTGTAAAATCATTTGAGACTTAACTTCAATAAGTTTGAAAAACATTTGGTACGTATAGAAAACTTATTTAGACATGTATAAGTAGGTGTGAAAGACCTAAGAGAGGGGTGAATTTGGTCTTTTGCTAATTATTGAAAATCTTTTCTCTTTTTGCAAATCCTTTGCCTTAATAAAAACTCTTCTTTAAAATCACAAAATTCAAGTTTATATGTGATTTGATGGTTAAGACAAGATTATCAAATTATAAGACCACAACCAATCAATCAACAACTATGAACAAATTATAATAACACAAGTATGTAAACGAGTAAAGCTATAAAGAAATGAACACACGATTTATAGTGGTTCTATCTCTCCAAGATCTACATCCACTACCTTGAGTCCACACTCAAGGATTTCAACCAATTCACTATATGCTTAATCCAAGCAATTACACAAGAGGCTCACCCTTCAATGGGTTTTACCACAACAACCTCTTTTCAATCTAATAAACAGGGTTCACCCTTATCACAAAGTGTTTTATGTCACTAGACAACCTAGACCAATCTAATCCAAGGCTCACCCACACCAATTGGTTTTACACCACAACCTTGGTTAATCTAGTCTATGGTTCACCCTCCACAAGGGTTTTAAGTCTCTTGACAACCTTGTATCAATAACAACAATAATATAAAAAGAGATTTTAGATGTTACCAACACTTCTTGGTGGATGAATACAATTGTTAGCACCACATCACTTCTTGCCTTTGGAATCTTGAATTTTAACCTTTGAGCACAAGGCAATTTGAGAGTTTTTCAAATAATTTTGATGTAAAACTAGTTAGAGCTTGAAGGATTTTGAATGTTCAAAATTTCTTTCAAAAATCTAGAGTTTCTAGCCATTATAGAATTTGAAAATCAGCTAAAACGGCCATAAAACGCCTAGTTTCGAAAAATTTGGACGACTAAATTTTTTGGTAGAAAATTTTCGCTACAAAATTTGGACGATCGAATTTTTTCCATGCTTCGAATTTACTTCCTAATTTTTTCTGGAAGAATAGTGATCATGTTGAAGGCCAAAATTCGGACGACCGAATTTCTCTTCATGCGTCCGAATCTTCTTCCGAATTTCTCTGGAAAAACAAGTAGCATACTTTTTGCTACAAAATTCGGACGACCGAATTTTTTGGAAGCACATTCATACTTTGTAAAATCATTTGAGACTTAACTTCAATAAGTTTGAAAAACATTTGGTACGTATAGAAAACTTATTTAGACATGTATAAGTAGGTGTGAAAGACCTAAGAGAGGGGTGAATTTGGTCTTTTGCTAATTATTGAAAATCTTTTCTCTTTTTGCAAATCCTTTGCCTTAATAAAAACTCTTCTTTAAAATCACAAAATTCAAGTTTATATGTGATTTGATGGTTAAGACAAGATTATCAAATTATAAGACCACAACCAATCAATCAACAACTATGAACAAATTATAATAACACAAGTATGTAAACGAGTAAAGCTATAAAGAAATGAACACACGATTTATAGTGGTTCTATCTCTCCAAGATCTACATCCACTACCTTGAGTCCACACTCAAGGATTTCAACCAATTCACTATATGCTTAATCCAAGCAATTACACAAGAGGCTCACCCTTCAATGGGTTTTACCACAACAACCTCTTTTCAATCTAATAAACAGGGGTTCACCCTTATCACAAAGTGTTTTATGTCACTAGACAACCTAGACCAATCTAATCCAAGGCTCACCCACACCAATTGGTTTTACACCACAACCTTGGTTAATCTAGTCTATGGTTCACCCTCCACAAGGGTTTTAAGTCTCTTGACAACCTTGTATCAATAACAACAATAATATAAAAAGAGATTTTAGATGTTACCAACACTTCTTGGTGGATGAATACAATTGTTAGCACCACATCACTTCTTGCCTTTGGAATCTTGAATTTTAACCTTTGAGCACAAGGCAATTTGAGAGTTTTTCAAATAATTTTGATGTAAAACTAGTTAGAGCTTGAAGGATTTAGAATGTTCAAAATTTCTTTCAAAAATCTAGAGTTTCTAGCCATTATAGAATTTGAAAATTAGCTAAAACGGCCATAAAACGCCTAGTTTCAGAAAATTCGGACGACTAAAGTTTTGGTAGAAAATTTTCGCTACAAAATTTGGACGATCGAATTTTTTCCATGCGTCTGAATTTATTTCCTAATTTTTCTGGAAGAATAGTGATCATGTTGAAGGCCAAAATTCGGACGACCGAATTTCTCTTCATGCGTCCGAATCTTCTTCCGAATTTCTCTCGGAAAAACAATGAGCATACTTTTTGCTACAAAATTCGGACGACCGAATTTTTTTGGAAGCACATTCATACTTTGTAAAATCATTTGAGACTTAACTTCAATAAGTTTGAAAAACATTTGGTACGTATAGAAAACTTATTTAGACATGTATAAGTAGGTGTGAAAGACCTAAGAGGGGGTTGAATTTGGTCTTTTGCTAATTATTGAAAATCTTTTTCTCTTTTTGCAAATCCTTTGCCTTAATAAAAACTCTTCTTTAAAATCACAAAATTCAAGTTTATATGTGATTTGATGGTTAAGACAAGATTATCAAATTATAAGACCACAACCAATCAATCAACAACTATGAACAAATTATAATAACACAAGTATGTAAACGAGTAAAGCTATAAAGAAATGAACACACGATTTATAGTGGTTCTATCTCTCCAAGATCTACATCCACTACCTTGAGTCCACACTCAAGGATTTCAACCAATTCACTATATGCTTAATCCAAGCAATTACACAAGAGGCTCACCCTTCAATGGGTTTTACCACAACAACCTCTTTTCAATCTAATAAACAGGGTTCACCCTTATCACAAAGTGTTTTATGTCACTAGACAACCTAGACCAATCTAATCCAAGGCTCACCCACACCAATTGGTTTTACACCACAACCTTGGTTAATCTAGTCTATGGTTCACCCTCCACAAGGGTTTTAAGTCTCTTGACAACCTTGTATCAATAACAACAATAATATAAAAAGAGATTTTAGATGTTACCAACACTTCTTGGTGGATGAATACAATTGTTAGCACCACATCACTTCTTGCCTTTGGAATCTTGAATTTTAACCTTTGAGCACAAGGCAATTTGAGAGTTTTTCAAATAATTTTGATGTAAAACTAGTTAGAGCTTGAAGGATTTAGAATGTTCAAAATTTCTTTCAAAAATCTAGAGTTTCTAGCCATTATAGAATTGAAAATCAGCTAAAACGGCCATAAAACGCCTAGTTTCGTAAAAATTCGGACGACTAAATTTTTTGGTCGAAAATTTTCGCTACAAAAATTTGGACGACCGAATTTTTTTCCATGCTTCGAATTTACTTCCTAATTTTTTCTGGAAGAACAGTGATCATGTTGAAGGCCAAAATTCGGACGACCGAATTTCTCTTCATGCGTCCGAATCTTCTTCCGAATTTCTCTCGGAAAAACAAGAGCATACTTTTGCTACAAAATTCGGACGACCGAATTTTTTTGGAAGCACATTCATACTTTGTAAAATCATTTGAGACTTAACTTCAATAAGTTTGAAAAACATTTGGTACGTATAGAAAACTTATTTAGACATGTATAAGTAGGTGTGAAAGACCTAAGAGGGGGGTTGAATTTGGTCTTTTGCTAATTATTGAAAATCTTTTCTCTTTTTGCAAATCCTTTGCCTTAATAAAAGCTCTTCTTTAAAATCACAAAATTCAAGTTTATATGTGATTTGATGGTTAAGACAAGATTATCAAATTATAAGACCACAACCAATCAATCAACAACTATGAACAAATACTAATAACACAAGTATGTAAACGAGTAAAGCTATAAAGAAATGAACACACGATTTATAGTGGTTCTATCTCTCCAAGATCTACATCCACTACCTTGAGTCCACACTCAAGGATTTCAACCAATTCACTATATGCTTAATCCAAGCAATTACACAAGAGGCTCACCCTTCAATGGGTTTTACCACAACAACCTCTTTTCAATCTAATAAACAGGGTTCACCCTTATCACAAAGTGTTTTATGTCACTAGACAACCTAGACCAATCTAATCCAAGGCTCACCCACACCAATTGGTTTTACACCACAACCTTGGTTAATCTAGTCTATGGTTCACCCTCCACAAGGGTTTTAAGTCTCTTGACAACCTTGTATCAATAACAACAATAATATAAAAAGAGATTTTAGATGTTACCAACACTTCTTGGTGGATGAATACAATTGTTAGCACCACATCACTTCTTGCCTTTGGAATCTTGAATTTTAACCTTTGAGCACAAGGCAATTTGAGAGTTTTTCAAATAATTTTGATGTAAAACTAGTTAGAGCTTGAAGGATTTAGAATGTTTAAAATTTCTTTCAAAAATCTAGAGTTTCTAGCCATTATAGAATTTGAAAATCAGCTAAAACGGCCATAAAACGCCTAGTTTCAGAAAATTCGGACGACTAAATTTTTGGTCGAAAATTTTCGCTACAAAATTTGGACGACCGAATTTTTTCCATGCTTCTGAATTTACTTCCTAATTTTTCTGGAAGAACAGTGATCATGTTGAAGGCCAAAATTCGGACGACCGAATTTCTCTTCATGCGTCCGAATCTTCTTCCGAATTTCTCTGGGAAAAACAAGTAGCATACTTTTTGCTACAAAATTCGGACGACCGAATTTTTTGGAAGCACATTCATACTTTGTAAAATCATTTGAGACTTAACTTCAATAAGTTTGAAAAACATTTGGTACGTATAGAAAACTTATTTAGACATGTATAAGTAGGTGTGAAAGTCCTAAGAATGGGGGTGAATTTGGTCTTTTGCTAATTATTGAAAATCTTTTCTCTTTTTGCAAATGCTTTGCCTTAATAAAAATCTTCTTTAAAATCACAAAATTCAAGTTTATATGTGATTTGATGGTTAAGACAAGATTATCAAATTATAAGACCACAACCAATCAATCAACAACTATGAACAAATACTAATAACACAAGTATGTAAACGAGTAAAGCTATAAAGAAATGAACACACGATTTATAGTGGTTCGATCTCTCCAAGATCTACATCCACTACCTTGAGTCCACACTCAAGGATTTCAACCAATTCACTATATGCTTAATCCAAGCAATTACACAAGAGGCTCACCCTTCAATGGGTTTTACCACAACAACCTCTTTTCAATCTAATAAACAAGGTTCACCCTTATCACAAAGAGTTTTATGTCACTAGACAACCTAGACCAATCTAATCCAAGGCTCACCCACACCAATGGATTTTACACCACAACCTTGGTTAATCTAGTCTATGGTTCACCCTCCACAAGGGTTTTAAGTCTCTTGACAACCTTGTATCAATAACAACAATAATATAAAAAGAGATTTTAGATGTTACCAACACTTCTTGGTGGTTGAATACAATTGTTAGCACCACTTCACTTCTTGACTTTGGAATCTTGAATTTTAACCTTTGAGTACAAGGAAATTTGAGAGCTTTTCAAATAATTTTGATGTAAAACAAGTTAGAGCTTGAAGGATTTTGAATGTTCAAAAGATCTTTAAAAATCTAGAGTTTCTAGCCTTTATAGAATTTGAAAATCAGCTAAAACGGCCATAAAACGGTTAGTAACGACTAGTTTTCGAAAATTCGGACGACCAAATTTTTGGTCGAAAATTTTCGCAACAAAATTTGGACGACCGAATTTTTCCAAGCGTCCGAATTTTCTTCTGAATTTTTTTGGAAGAACAATGATCATGTTGAAGGCCAAAATTCGGACGACCGAATTTTTCTTCATGCGTCCGAATCTTCTTCCGAATTTCTCTGGAAGAACAGTAGCAAACTTTTGCTACAAAATTCGGACGACCGAATTTTTTGGAAGCACATTCATACTTTGTAAAATCATTTGAGACTTAACTTCAATAAGTTTGAAAAACATTTGTGAAATACCTAAGAGGGGGGTGAATTAGGTATTTGGCTAATTTTCGCAAATTCAAATCTTTTATATGTATAGACCAATTACAGATGATATGAATAAGAGAGAAACAAATTATGGCAAAGTAGTATAAGAAATGTAAACAAATGAACACAAACTATTTATAGTGGTTCGATCCTCAAGATTGCACGTTTATAGCTTTTATAGAATTTGAAAATTAGTTGAAACAGCTATAAAAAGGCTAGTTAACGGTTACTTTCAAGAAATTCGGACGACCGAATTCTGCGTCCGAATTTTTCAGATGACCGAATTCTTCCTGCTTCGTCCGAATCTTCGTCCGAATTTCTCTGGAAGAACAGTGGCCATGCTGAAGACCAAAATTCGGACGACCGAATTTTTCTTCATGCGTCCGAATCTTCTTCCGAATTTCTCTGGAAGAACAGTAGCAAACTTTTGCTACCAAATTCGGACGACCGAATTTCATGGAATTGTGTTCACACTTTGTAAAATCATTTGAAATCAATCTTCCAAGTATTTGAAATACATTTGATATATATAGATAACTTATTTAGACAAATATAAGTTTGAAAACCACAATCAAACTCATTTGATCATTTAAAATTTACTTAAAAACTTTTTAGAACACAAAACCACATTTGCTTAAAGATTCATTCAAAGTCTTTTTAAACTTAAGAAACCAATTTTATGCTCTCTTATGCATTCAATAGACTCTAAGACATACAAGTGTAGAGTTCACATAGATATTACCTATCATCATACCTACTCTCCAGTTCAAGTCTTCAATGCCTTGAGTTTATCTTCGAATACACCTCAAAAGACTCATAGCTTAATGAGGTTGTTCTTTGCTCTTCCTCTTGAAGGCAATGAGACTTCAAACTTCTTTCTTCACAAATCCTATCACATAATATAAACATATTAGTTCTCATCAATATTTGTCATGAATAAAAAGTACATGATTTGCCCTTAGGGCATACAATCTCTCCCTTTTTGATGATGACAAACTTTGATGCAATATGTGATGGATTTAAACAGATTAGCACAGAGAAGTATTGATGTCAATGATAGAAATCAACCAATTTAGCATATTGACATACAAAAGGCTCATTATGAGCCTATGACCCAACCAACCTCCTTTTGCCTCCTTCATTCCAACAATTAGGATAGAAGATATAGCATTTAAGCATTTAGAAAAAGTTCTAAGAGAGGTTTTAAGGTTGTAAAAGTTTAACAATGCTCCCCCTTAGATTGTGCTCATTTTCAACCAATTTGGACTAGGATTATTATGCATCCAAATTTTTGACATATCAAGTCCAAACTTTAAAATAGGATAAATGAAAGCTCCAAATTTTGTAAATAAGCTTTCCTAAGGTTGTTCAAACATATTAGAAGAGATTAAAACATATTTGAATCAATTTGAACTACAAATGAGCACATTTTGGTAACACAATATGGATGCATCCGAATTTTATATCATGCATCCGAATTTTGAATCCCATGCATCCGAATTTTGAATCACATGCGTCCGAATTTTTAATCTCATGTCCAAACTGCAACAGATTCAATATAATTGAAATTGTGAAATAATATAAAGGTTTCATAAGATTGTTCAAACGTAGTGGAATAGACTAATACCGATTTGAATCAATTTGAACAAAAAAAGAATACATTTTGAATACATCCAATTCTTAAAACCTTGCATCCGAATTGTAATGCATAAAAAATTCATATTGATGCAACATTCAGTAGTATTAAAGATTAAGTTCACATAAAATCTAAGTTCACATAAGATTAAGTCACATAAGATTAAGTTTTCACATATATTGCATCAAGATTAAGTTTTCACATGTATTGCATCATATTGCATCATATTTTCTCCCCCTTTTGTCATAAAAAAAAATAAAAGGGATCAATGAAAATGAGATGTTCAAGTTAGCATATAAAAGAAGCTCTCATCATTGGGATTTCATCATTGAGCTTCACTATTACAATAACAATATTTAACAAGTTCAGAATATAAAATGCAGCAAAATGCTTAGAAAACTAAACAAAATACTGTAAAGAGATTAGAAGAGAAGGCTTAGTCTTGTGATGACGAGGTTGATGGGGAGGCTCGACTCACTTCTTTCTTGACTGCCAAGTGCTTGACTCTTCCTTGACTGAAAGAGATTGTTGCTGGAGATACAATTGCAGCTTGAGCTACTTGGCTTCCTGCCACTGGTAGATCTTCATGAGCCTGTTCTTGTTCTTTTTCTTCTATTGTGGTCTTATCATTTCCACCCTGATCATCCTCTTCATTACTGCTATCCTCATTATCTTCTTTCTCTGCTTCTCTATTTCTTTCCTCCTCCTTTCCATCTTGAGGCTTAGAGGTTCCTTCACCACTTTGAGTGTTTCTCATAAGGATATCTTCAATGTGTTTTACTCTGTTTTCTAGTCCATCCAATTTTCCAAGAACCATTGGAGCAAATGACTCAAAGAACTTATACATTTTCTCCATTTCCTTGACATGATTGTTCAAGGCTTCTTGGAATGTTTTGGCTATAATGGTGTCCCCTCTAGATACTCATTTACTACTAGACCTAATTCCAGTTTCTTCTTCAAATAATCTCCTTTTTGTTGGAGGTTGCTCCCCCTCACTTGAGGTGTCATGCTTTCTTTTTGTTTTCATTTCCCTAGCAAGGGTTTCCTCTTCATCCTCTTCTTCTTCTTCCTCTTCACTCTCTATAATTTTCTCTCTTTCTATTCTTTTCGGAGCAGTTTCTCTTTTTGTCCTCCATACATTATCCTCATCATGAACTAATTGCATTCTCTTAAGAGTTTCATTTGTATAAATTTCACCACTCTTAAAGGCTTGCCCTCTTCCAGGAAGTTTGATCTTAAAATGCTTGAAGATTTTGGTTAATAACCTTCCAAATGGAAATGCTATATAACCAAAGTTCATTCTCCTATGCCCATGCAAGGCTAACATGATTACCATATGCATATTTCCAACTGATGACTTGTGTCCAAAATTAGGAACAATCATTGTGGTCACCATGTGATGTAAAACTCTACCTCTAGCATCCAAATTCTTAATTTCCCTTTTCTTTATGGCCCTAAACTCTCTTCCATTTGTAAATGCATCTTCAAATCTAACATGTGTGAAGAGTTCACGATCATAGCAATGCATGGATGCTGAATAATATCTAGCTCCCTCGTCACCTACTCCACAAATTCTATTTATCAATCCTTCATTGAATTCAATGTCCATTTGTGATACTCTAGATGAATACCATTGTATCACATTATCCCCTATCATCTCAATTCTATCCTCTTTCAAATTTGCATAGAATTCATATATCAAAGTAGGATAAAATTCTTCATCAATGAAGAGCAAACTACTCCAACCAATATCATTGAAATGAGATAGGGCAATATCCATATTTGACAGTTTATCAATATCCACCTTATATCCAGGAATGATTTTTCTACTATTCTTATTCCATTCATCAAATTCATGAGTAGATTTGATAGAGATAAACCTGTCAACTCCAGATTGTGTTTGAGGAATGCGAATCCTTCTTGGTTGATTAAGGATTGGGTCTCCATCTCCTTCCTTAGCCTTTCCTTTTCATTTCTCAACATTGGGCTTCTTTGTTCTCACCATGATGTTTTCTCTTGAGAAGGATTTGTTTTCTGTATGAAATTAGGGCTTAGAAGTTTAAAAATGAAGGAAAATCGGGATGAGAGTGTGGGATTTTGAAGGGATTTTGATTCGGATGTGAATGGGTATGAGAGGTTTTAAAAAGGATGTGAAATTCGGAAGTAGTAGTGTTGAAGAAATTGTTTCAACTTCATTTAAAGAGTCTCGTCCGTAAAATTCGGTCGACCGATTTTTCAGGTCTGCGTCCGAATTTTCGAGCGAAAGTTTCTGTTTCTTCAGTTCAGAAAATTCGGTCGACCGAATCTTCTGCAGTGCATCCGAATTTTGAATCAAAAATTTCCTGCATTCATCATGACTTCAATACACACATTAGTCATTGAATCTTGAAATTCCTAAGAGTCTTCTTAGGTGATTGAACCTTTCCTCAGCCAAAGGCTTTGTAAATATGTCAGCAATTTGATCATTTGTATTTATATATTCTAAGCATATATCTTTCTTAATCACATGGTCACGAATGAAATGATGTTTTATCTCTATATGCTTAGTCCTAGAATGTTGAATGGGATTTATGCTCAAGTTAATGGCACTAGTATTATCACATAATATGGGCACACAATTGAATTTAAGACCATAATCAAGTAAAGTATGCTGCATACATAACAATTGTGCACAACAACTTCCTGCAGCTATGTATTCAGCTTCTGCAGTGGATAAAGACACACAAGCTTGCTTTTTACTAAACCAAGATACAAGACAACTACCAAGAAATTGACAATGCCCACTTGTACTTTTACGTTCAACTTTACAACCAGCATAATCCGCATCAGAATATCCAATAAGTTCAAAAGATGAAGTTTTCGAAAACCAAAGGCCATAGTCAAGAGTATCAATCAAGTAACGAAAAATTTGTTTAACAGAAATTAGATGAGATTCTTTAGGACATGATTGGAATCTAGCACACAAGCATACATCAAACATAATATCTGGTCTACTAGCTGTGAGATAGAGTAAACTTCCTATCTGTTAGCCCTAAGGGCAAATCATGTAGTTTTGATTAATGACAAATATTGATGAGGACTAATATGCATGTCATTTGTGTGATAGGATTGTTGGATTAAGAAGTATGAAGTCTCATTGCCTTGGAGCTAGCAATGCATGAACAACTCAAATACGTCAAAGTGATTAAAGATTGAAGAGTTTGTTCAAGATTAATGAAGGCTTTGAAGACATGAAGTGTAGGTGACATGTGGTTAATAGGTAAATATTGTAAACCCTACACTCTTAAGTCTTGGAATCTATGAGTTGCAATTGAGAGCACAAAATTTGATTTAAATGGTTTCAATGATTTTGAACTTACCTAAATTATCAAGTTTTCATAAATGGTTTTTGCACATAAAAGATCTTTAATGACTTATCTTTGAGGCTAGAATGTTTTTCAACTTGTTTGAATTGATTTAAACATGTTTTGATAAAGTTTGAAAAATTCGGATGCAAATTCGGTCATCCGAAATTTTTCTGCACTGTGAACAGTGCATGAACAGTATTTTCTAAAACTAGCCGTTACTAGCCGTTTTATGGATGTTTAAACTTATTTTTGAATTATATAAAAGCCATAAACTCCAAATTTTTTAGTAGAATTTTGAACTTAAAAATCTTACATGCTCTAACTTATTTTACATCAAATTAAATTGAAAAGCTCTCAAATTGCCTTGTGCTCAAAGGTGTACATTCAAGATTCCAAAGGCAAAGGTGAAGTGGTGCTAGCAATTGTATTTATCTACCAAGAACCGTTGGTAATATTCAAACTCATTTATTCCTCATTTAATTCTGTTTTTCTACTAGCTCATTGCAAGGTTATCTTGTGACATAAAACCCTTTTGTGTTAGGGTGAGCCATAGACTAGATTAATCAAGGTTGTGGTGTAAAATCTGTTTGTGGGTGAGCCTTTGATTATATTGGTCTTTAGGTTGTCTTTAGATATAAAACGCTTGTGGAAGGGTGAACCTTTTTTGTATAATTACTAAAAGAGGTTGTGAGTGTAAAACCATTGTGTGGTGAGCTTCTTATGTAATTATTGAATTTGAGCATATAGTGGATTGGTTGAAATCCTTGAGTGTGGACTCAAGGTAGTGGATGTAGATCTTGGAGAGATAGAACCACTATAAATCGTGTGTTCATTTTCTTATTGCTTTACTTGTTTACATACTTGTGATTATTATTTATGCTTAGTTGTTGATTGATTGGTTATAGTCTTATAGTTTGATAATCTTGTATTAATCATCAAATCACATATAACTTGAAGTTTGTGAATTTAAAGAAGAGCTTTTATTAAGACAAAGGATTTGCAAAAAGGTGAAAAGATTTCGATAATTAGCCAAAGACCTAATTCACCCCCCCTCTTAGGTCTTTCAATTGGTATCAGAGCAAGGTCTTCTTTTTATGGTCTAACAACCTAGAAGTAAAGATTCTATGGCTAGTTTATCAAATTTGCCTTATATGGAAGGTTCCTCTACAAATAGACCTCCTTTGTTTGATGGTTCTAATTTTACATTTTGGAAATCTAGAATTAGAATTTTTATTTGTTCTATTAACTTTGATTTGTGGAGTATCATTGAGAAAGGTCCCTCTGTTCCTATGAGAATAAAAGCTGATGGAATTACAAGGGAACAAAAGTCTATGGAGGAAATTGATGAGAACGACTCAAGAAAGATAACCTTAAACTACCAAGCAATGAATATCTTGAGTTGTGCATTGGACGTGAATGAATACAATAGAGTGAGTGAATGTGACACCGCTCACGACATGTGGAGACTTCTTCAAGCAACACATGAGGAAAGAGCCAATATGTGTTTTATGTCAATAAATGATGAGGTACAATCCATTCCTTCTACCTCTACTTATTGTGATGATGATGTTGATGATATTGATGATCCTAGTGAATTACTTGTTGAGATGTATGGAGAATTAAAGAAGGCTTCAAAAAGGAATAAGGAAATGAAAACCAAAATTAATGATTTATTGAATGAGAATTCAAAATTGTTTTGTGAAAATAAAAAGCTTCTTGATTCTATTGAATGCTTGAATATTGAAAAAGAAGTTTTAAATGTCTCTTTACAAAATATGTCCCTTGAAAATAAGATTCTTTGTGAAAAGATTTTGTCTCTTGAAAGAATGCTTGTTGATCATGAGACTTTGAAAAAGAAGGTTGATGAACTTACATCATGTATAGAAAAATTTACAAAAGGAAGGGACAATCTTGATAAAATTCTTGGAGCTCAAAGATCTCTCCTTGTCAAAAATGGTCTTGGTTACAATTATGTAACAATGTGCCTAAATATAACAAATTCTTTGTTAGAGCTACATCTACTTCCATGCATCATACTTGTTGTACTTATTGTGGAAAACATGGACATAAAGTCACCAAATGTTATGTTAAAAGAAAAGTAGAGAATGGTGTAAAAACCATTTGGAGAGTTAAGGGAAATATTACTAACCCTCACGGACCCAAGAAAGTATGGGTACCAAAGGAAACTTCCTCTTCTTTATTGCAGGTACTCTCCAATTCAAACTCAAGCACCACTAAATGGCATATTGATGATGTTGGCTTAAAGAATAACAGAAAACACCTCATGCATAATCAAGGTCAAAGCAACCGATGAAGTAACCAATGTTGATAAAGGTTCCTCTCTTCTTTTTAAACAAATGTTGCTTAGTGATAATTTGAAATATAATTTGCTTAACATTAGTCAATTATGTGATAGTGTGAAAAGTTGAATGTGAATGTAATACTTGCACTATACTTGATGGTGTCAATAGTAGAACTATTTTTGTTGCAAATTGTATTAATGCCTTGCCTTGATGAACTTGTTGCTTATAAAGTTAGATGATTTTCCACTCATGATAATGACTGTTATTTATGGCATAGTAAACTTGGTCATGATAAAATGATTAAAATAACTATGATTGAATATCTATGCATTTGCTTGGCTAAAAACATTTTTATGAAACTTCACAAAATGTTCAGACTTGAAGTTTGGATGTAGACCACTAGTTCGGTCGCCCGAACTTATGTGACAATATGACATTTTGTGATTTTGATTAATACTCGCAAAATGTTGCAATATGTGTTTTATCTTGATAAGCTTGAATGTCTTGTGGCTTATGATAATGATGGATTTTCTTGGCATAAAAGATTAGGTCACGTGAGCATAGATTTGTTGAGCAAACTTTCCTCTTAAGATTTAGTTGGAGGATTACTAAAAATATGTTTTGAGAAAATTATCTTTGAGATACTTGTCAATATGGAAAACAAACAAAAGAATCTTTCAAACACATGAAAATGCATTTAGACCTCAATCATCTTGAACATGTTCATATGGATTGATTTGGACTTATGAGGTACTCTAGTATTAATGACTTGAAATATGCCTTAGTAGTGGTTGAGGATCTCTAAATATTCACTTTAGCATTATTCTTTGCTCAAAAGAAGATAAAGTGTTTCATATGATTGTAAAACTATTCAAAAAGGTTCAAACCTCCCTTGAGTGCAAATTGATTTCCATTAGAAGTGACAATGGGAGAATTTTACAACTAAGTCTTTACAAACTTTGAAAATTGAATTTCATATAATTGTTTCAACTGCAAAAACCCCACAACAAAATGGTGTTATTTGAAAAGAAAATTTAAACTTTGTAAAAATTGGCTAGGTCCATGCTTTGTGAAAATTCTTCCTCAAAAATATTTTTAGTCCAAAGTCGTAAACATCACATGTTATGATAAATAGAATTCTTTTAAGATCATTTTGAAGAAAAACATCTTTTGAATTCTCTTTTATAGAATGCCTCAAATTGTATATTTTAAAATGTTTGGTTATAAATGTCTTATCTTAAATTCTTGTGTTAACTTACTTAAAATTTGATAGAAATCTTGATATTGATATATCTCTTATCTATTCTTCTAACAAAAAGGCTTGTAGAATTTTATAACAAAAAGAACCTTACATGATGAGGAAACCATTCATGTTAGCTTTGATGAATCTTACATTTACTTGGAAAGAAAAGATGAAGATGATGTAGGTACATCTATGAATGACTATCAAATCCATCTTCAAGCACCAACTTTGGAGGATCATACCAATGAGCAAGAAATGATTGAACAAAATGATCAACATAGTGGTGACCAAAAAGCTCTCAAAAGAACTTAAGATATCCAAGAGGCCACCCTAAGGAGCAAATCATTGGTGATATCTCCCAAGGAGTAAAAATAAGGCGGTACTTTATCAATAACTTTATTCTTTTATTGGATATGAGCCTAAAGTATTGATGATGCATTGTGTGATTATTTTTGGATTATTTGTATGCAAGAGGATTTAAATAAATTTGAAAGATACAAAATTTTGGATGTTCCTAAATCTCATGATCATTCCATTATTGGAACTAAATGGTTTTTAGAATTAAACTTATTGAATCCGAAGAAGTTGTTAGAAACAAAGTTAGACTTGTTGCCTAAGGATTCAATCAAGAAGAAGGAATTGATTATGATGAAACATTTGTTCCGAATGAAAACTTGAGTCCATAAGAATGCTTTTGACTTGTACTTGCTTTAAATTCTTTCAAATGAATGTCAAAAGTGCTTTTTTAAATGGTTCTATTGAGGAAAAAGTTTATGTGGAACAACCACTCGGTTTTGATCATGAAAAGTTTCCTAAACATGTTTTCAAAATTATCCAAAGCTTTGTATGATTTAAAACAAGCTCCTAGAGTTTGGTATGCAAAATTGAGTGATTTTCTTCTTTCAAAAGGATTTTCAAGAGGAAAGGTTAACACTACTATTTTCATAAAAACCTCTTGTAACAATGATCTATAAGTTGTCCAAATTTATGATACAATTTTTGGTGCTTCTAATACTTCACTTTGTGATGTGTTTTCCAAGTTAATGAAAAGTAAATTTGAAATGAGCATGATAGGAAAACTTAATTTCTTTCTTGGCCCACAAATCAAGCAAACCAAGGATGGCACTTTCATGAATCAAGTTAAGGTATAAGCACTTCCATAAGTTTATCAACCATGCTTGACAAGAATAAAAAGGTTTCATAGGAGTAGTCAACTCTATTTGATAGCAAGTAGAAACAATATTATGTTTGTCATGTGCTTGTGTGCTAGATTTCATCTTGTCCTATAGAATCTCATTTGATTGTGGTTAAACACATTCTCTATTACCTTATTAATAATCTAAGTGATTATGGTCTATATTTCAAATGTGTGGCTATAT
Source organism: Rauvolfia tetraphylla (assembly GCA_030512225.1). Taxonomy (NCBI): domain Eukaryota; kingdom Viridiplantae; phylum Streptophyta; class Magnoliopsida; order Gentianales; family Apocynaceae; genus Rauvolfia; species Rauvolfia tetraphylla. The sequence goes on from JAJQKT010000019.1 coordinate 2,175,479, forward strand.
TATGTGATAACACTAATGCAATAGATTTGACCATCATACTATTCAACAAACTAGGACAAAGCATATAGAGATCAAACTTCATCTCATTAGATATAATTCTACTAAGGATAATACTTATTTAAAGCATGTTTGCATTCATTGATATCGTTACTAAGTCATTGGCCGAAGAAAGGTTTGACCAATCTTAGAAGAAGCTTAGGGATTTCAAAATTCAATAACTAACGAGTATATTCAAGTGTGTAGCTCCAGGTGAGGACAAAGAAGCCTAGCATGAGAAAAGGAAAGGGAAAAGCCAAAGATAGAGAAGGAGGACTAGTAACCAACGAACCAAGGAAGGTTTATGTTTCTCAAATCATGTCATGGATGGATAGATTTGTCATAGTGGAGGCTGCTACTGAATTTGATGATTGGACAAAAAGGATCCATAAGACAAATCCAAGCCACAAGGAGGATGTCATCAAACTATCTGAAATGGGTAATATACTCTCGTTTTTAAATAATATGAGCTGGAATAGTTTGCTTGTGTTTGATGCTATTACCTTACTTAGTTTATGGAGTTTAAGCAAATAGTATGGAAGAAAGAGGTGAGCGAGTTGGTGATAAATCTATTCAGTGGTATTCTTTAAGAATATCACAAGTTGATTTTGGATATTGATAATGCATTGCTCAATAGAATTCGTGATGTTGAGAATGTTGGGTTTAGGCATTATTCTTCCGGGGGACATTGTTTTATAAGTGAGTTATACTCATATGAAAGAATTGAGAATGCCTATATAAATGAAGAAGCCTCAAGGCTAGAAAGGAGAGAGAGATAAAAGCTTTTTGATGGTTAAAAATATATATATATATTTTGGAATCACATGCTTATTACCTTAATTATAGCATACTTTGGGCACAAATCTTCTGTTGATTATATGTATGCTGTAATTATGCTAGCCATGCATAAAAAAATATATGAATTTTTGGATATATATAGTGCTAAAGAATATAATGGAGCAAGAAGAACAGAAAAATTATTCCCGAAAACAAAGTAAACTTGAATAAACTATCCAATATGGGTAATGTTCTATCTCTATTTGATGATATTGATTGGAGCAATTTAATAGTAGTTGATGAAGAATTTTATACTGCCATTATATATGATTTTCATGCAAATCTTAAAGAAGAGAGAATTGAACATGAGGGGAATAATGTAGTTCAATTGTATTCCTCTAGAGTATATCAAGTGGATTTTGAGTTCAGTAATGCCTTAGTAAACATAATTTGTGAGGTAGATGATAATGAGGCAAGGTATTACTCATTGGGACAGCATTGCTTTATTCATGGATTGTTCACAAATGAAAGATTTGAAGAAGCTTTCACAAATGGTAGACAATTTAGGTCAATTAGGGAAAAGAAAATCAAAGCCTTTGATGCTAGAGGAAGGGTTATGCATCACATGACTACTACTATGCATTTGGTGATTATGCTTGCCTTGCATGAGCATAGAAGACTAAACTTTGGATTCATGGCGTTGAAGCATATGATTAGTGCAAGAAAACCAGCCAACGAAGCCTTACCGTATGGGATACTGTTAACAAGAAAGGAAAACCAAAATGAGGCATGAGTTATCTAGTAAGGGGGAGCAACCTTCCACAAAAGAAGACTATTTGACGAGGTACCCTCTATTGAAGGAAAAAATTTGAAGGTAATAATCTCACTAGAAGTGATACCATAGTTGCCAAGGTGTTTCAAGAGACATTGAGCAACTATGTAAAGAAAATGAAAGAGATGGACAAATTCTTTGAGTCCTTTGCTCTAACAATTCTTGGCAAATTTGATGATTTAGAAACTAGAGTAAAAAAAATATGGAAGGAGATGGCAACAATAAGGATGATAGTAATGACAGTGAAAATTGAGATGGCTATCAATTTGTTGCGAAAGAAGAAGACTAAGATGAAGGAAAAGGCAGTGAAGCTCTCCAAGCAAAAGAAGAGCATGAGAATGAAGAACAAAGAGGTAAAGCCCAAGAGAACAAGCAAGAAGAAGGAGGTGAAGGGAGTCAACAAATGAAGGACCCCATCATATAGAGATCAAGGAAACATTGCCATCACAACAAACAAATTTGGAAGTGAAGACCATGCAGCACATCCAAGACTAAGTCTTTCTATCCCTAAACTCTATTTTGTTGCTTATTTTAGTTTATGTCTTGATGCACATGTTATGCTTTGACATTGAAATTTACTTGTGTCTTTCTAGTCATTATAATGTTTTGAAGCTCAATATATGAAATCTTTATGATAAGAGCTTCTTTTGTTTCACTTTTGTTGTCCAAGTACTCTTACCCCCACCTTTGATTGATGACAAAAGGGGAGAAGAAAATGTGATGACAAAATGTGTGAAAATGTGAAATAGCAGTGGAATTCCTCATGCATGAAGAGAAGATGTGTGAATTTTCTGAAAGTCCATGCATATATCAAGGGGAGAAAGAATGACTACAAATTGTGCTATGTGCTTCTTTGTAAATGTGTTGTGTGTTGTGTATATGTTGATGTGCAATATGTAATGAGTAATGTGAAAATATTTGGCTGCATTTCTGCATTTGAATTTAAATTGAAAGTGTTATAATATGTGAGGTTTTAGTTGTTTTCTTAGATTTTGGAATATGGTTAAGTTGAGATTGAAATCTTGAACTTGGTTCTTGACTTGACCTATGATTTTGAATTACTTCAAGAAAACAATTGAATGCATGAATTTTGTGATTTTGCAAAGCTAAACTGAATGCTAAAGTGGACATACATATTTGAGTACATCAACATTTCATTTTAATGCAAAATCACCTTTTCAAACTTGTTGTCTAAAATTTAGACCAAAAATTCGGATGCATGTTTCAGAAATTCGGATGCATGCATAATTGTTGCCAAAAAGTGCTTCTTTGTTGTTCAAATTGATTCAAATATGTTTTATTCTCTTCCATTATGTTTGAACAACCTTAGGAAAGATTTATTTCACATTAAACTTTCATTATATTGAATTTATTGCAATTTGGACTTGGAATGTCAAAATTCGGATGCATGAGTTTAAAAATTCGGATGCATGTTCTAAAATTCGGATGCATCCATATTGTATTGTCAAAATGTGCTCATTTGTTGTTCAAATTGATTCAAATATGTTTTAATCTTCTCTAATATGTTTGAACAACCTTAGGAAAGCTTATTTACAAAATTTGCAGCTTTCATTTTACTTATTTTAAAGTTTGGACTTGATATGTCAAAATTCGGATGCATAGTGTCTCTACACCAAACTTGTTGAAAAATGAGCACAATCTAAGGGGGAGCATTGTCAAACTTTTACAACCTTAAAACCTCTCTTAGAACTTTTTCTAAATGCTTAAATGCTATATCTTCTATCCTAATAGTTGGAAGGAAGGAGGCAAATGGAGGTTGGTTGGGTCATAGGCTCATATTGAGCCATTTGAATGTCAATGTGCTAAATTGGTTATCTTCTATCATTGACATCAATACTTCTTTGTACTACATTGTTTAAATCCATCACATTTTGCATCAAAGTTTGTCATCATTAAAAAGGGGGAGATTGTTAGCCCTAAGGGCAAATCATGTAGTTTTGATTAATGACAAATATTGATGAGGACTAATATGCATGTCATTTGTGTGATAGGATTGTTGGATTAAGAAGTATGAAGTCTCATTGCCTTGGAGCTAGCAATGCATGAACAACTCAAATACGTCAAAGTGATTAAAGATTGAAGAGTTTGTTCAAGATTAATGAAGGCTTTGAAGACATGAAGTGTAGGTGACATGTGGTTAATAGGTAAATATTGTAAACCCTACACTCTTAAGTCTTGGAATCTATGAGTTGCAATTGAGAGCACAAAACTTGATTTAAATGGTTTCAATGGTTTTGAACTTACCTAAATTATCAAGTTTTCATAAATGGTTTTTGCACATAAAAGATCTTTAATGACTTATCTTTGAGGCTAGAATGTTTTTCAACTTGTTTGAATTGATTTAAACATGTTTTGACAAAGTTTAAAAAATTCGGATGCAAATTCGGTCATCCGAAATTTTTCTGCACTGTGAACAGTAAAACTGTTCACATGAACAGTAACTACTATTCTTCCAGATAAATTCGGAAGAAAATTCGGACGCATGGAGAAAAATTCGGTCGACCGAATTTTGTGAATAGTGCATGAACAGTGCCTACTGTTCACATGAACAGTGCCGACTATTTTTCCAGAGAAATTTGGACGAAAATTTGAGAAGAATTCGGTCGTCCGAATTTTTGTGACCGGTGCATGAATAGTATTTTCTGAAACTAGCCGTTACTAGCCGTTTTATGGCTGTTTAAACTGATTTTTTAATTCTATAAAAGCCATAAACTCCAGATTTTTTAGTAGAATTTTGAACTTAACAAATCTTACATGTTCTAACTTATTTTACATCAAATCAAATTGAAAAGCTCTCAAATTGCCTTGTGCTCAAAGGTGTACATTCTAGATTCCAAAGGCAATGGTGAAGTGGTGCTAGCAATTGTATTTATCTACCAAGAACCGTTGGTAATTTTCAAACTCATTTATTCCTCATTTAATTCTGTTTTTCTACTAGCTCATTGCAAGGTTATCTTGTGACATAAAACCCTTTTGTGTTAGGGTGAGCCATAGACTAGATTAATCAAGGTTGTGGTGTAAAATCCGTTTGTGGGTGAGCCTTTGATTATATTGGTCTTTAGGTTGTCTTTAGATATAAAACCCTTGTGGAAGGGTGAACCTTGTTTGTATAATTACTAAAAGAGGTTGTGAGTGTAAAACCATTGTGTGGTGAGCCTCTTATGTAATTATTGAATTTGAGCATATAGTGGATTGGTTGAAATCCTTGAGTGTGGACTCAAGGTAGTGGATGTAGATCTTGGAGAGATCGAACCACTATAAATCGTGTGTTCATTTTCTTATTGCTTTACTTGTTTACATACTTGTGATTATTATTTATGCTTAGTTGTTGATTGATTGGTTATGGTCTTATAGTTTGATAATCTTGTATTAATCATCAAATCACATATAACTTGAAGTTTGTGAATTTAAAGAAGAGCTTTTATTAAGACAAAGGATTTGCAAAAAGGTGAAAAGATTTCGATAATTAGCCAAAGACCTAATTCACCCCCCCCTCTTAGGTCTTTCACTATCATACCTCTATATAATTTCTCATCAATACTTTTACCTTTCTCATCTTTGTCAAGTTTAGTTGATGAACTCATTGGAGTACTTATTCCTTTTGCTTGATCCATTCCAAACCTTTTCAATAGCTCCTTAGTATATTTTGCTTGATTGATGAAGACTCCATCCTTGGTTTGCTTAATTTGTAGTCCAAGGAAGAAACATAGTTCTCCCATCATGCTCATCTCAAATTCATTTTGCATAGTTTTAGCAAACTCTTCACAAAGAGAAGTATTAGTAGAACCAAAAATAATATCATCAACATAGATTTGTAGAAGCAAAATATCATTTTTAGAAGATGTTTTAATAAAAAGAGTTGTGTCTACTTTTCCTTTAGTAAAACCTTTTGAGAGAAGAAAACCACTTAATCTTTCATACCAAGATCTTGTAGCTTGTTTCAGTCCATATAGAGCTTTAGTTAATTTGAAAACATGATTGGGAAATTTTTCATGAATAAATCCAGGAGGTTGTTCTACATAAACTTCTTCTTCAATAAAACCATTTAGAAAAGCACTTTTGACATCCATTTGAAATAGTTTAAAGTCTTTAAAACAAGCAAATGCCAAGAGTATTCTGATAGACTCTAATCTGGCCACTGGAGCAAAAGTTTCATCATAATCAATACCTTCTTCTTGATTGAAGCCTTGAGCAACAAGTCTAGCTTTATTTCTAACTACTTCTCCTAGTTCATTTAACTTATTTCTAAATATCCATTTTGTACCAATAACAGAATGATCATGAGGTCTAGGAACAAGAGTCCAAACTTTGTTTCTCTCAAACTGATTTAACTCTTCTTCCATAGCAATAATCCAGAAATTATCACACAATGCATCATCAATATTTTTAGGTTCAATATGAGATAAAAGTGCAAAATTATCAATAAAGTACCGTCTTGTTTTAACTCCTTGAGAGACATCACCAATGATTTGCTCCTTAGGATGACTTCTTGCATATGTGAGATCCTTTGGAAGCTCTTGATTATTGCTTGATTGACCATCATGTTCTTGCTCCATTATTTCTTCTTCTTTAGCATGATCTTCCAATGTAAGTACTTGGTGTTGAGTTTGATTTTCAACCATTGAAGAACCTGCATCATCTTCATTTCTTCTTTGAAGATAAATATTAGATTCATCAAAAGTTACATGAATAGTTTCTTCAACTCATAATGTCCTTTTATTATAGACTCTATAAGCCTTTTTATTAGATGAATAGCCTAGAAATATACCTTCATCAGATTTCCTGTCAAACTTACCAAGATTGTCACTAGTATTTAAAATAAAGCATTTACAACCAAATACTTTAAAATAGAAAATTGATGGAGTTTTATCAAATAGAAGTTCAAAAGGTGTTTTTCTTATAAAAGGTATTAGTAAAACTCTATTCATTACAGCTTCAGCCCAAAAGTATTTAGGTAAAGAGTTTTCACAAAGCATTGATCTAGCCATTTCTTGTAATGTTCTGTTTTTCCTCTCAACAACTCCATTTTGTTGAGGTGTTTTGGCTGCTGAAAAATTATGAGTGATACCATACTCATCACAGAATTTTGTAAAATCTTGGTTGCAAAACTCTCTTCCATTATCACTTCTAATAGATATTAGATTGCAATTAAGAGAAATTTGAACCTTCTTAAAAAGTTTTGAAAATTCATAAAATGTTTCATCTTTTTGTGATAAAAATATTACCCATGTAAATCTGGAAAAATCATCAACAATCACATAAGCATATCTTTTACCACCAAGACTGGTAGTCCTCATAGGTCCAAATAAGTCCATGTGAACTAGTTCAAGAGGCTTTGAGGTAGAAACCATTTTCTTTGGTTTGAAAGATGTTTTTGATTGTTTTCCATATTGACAAGCATCACAAATCCGAGTTTTGTCAAAATGCATTTTTGGTAATCCTCTAACTAGTTCTTGAGTAGAATGTTTGTTCAATAAATCCATGCTCACATGTCCTAATCTTCTATGCCATAAAAATCCATCATTGTCATGAATTGCAAGACATTTAATGTCATTAGTGATAAGCTCATCAAGATATAACACATATACATTACTTACTCTTTTAGCTACAAAGATAGTTTTATTGCTTGCATTATCAAGAATAGTACAAGTATCACATTTAAACTCTACTTTGCAACCATTATCACATAATTGACTAATGCTAAGTAAATTATATTTTAAACCATCAATAAGTAAAACTTGTTTGATAAGAGGGAATGAACCTTTACCAATGTTACCTATTCCAAGTATTTTCCCTTTCTTCTTATCTCCAAAAGTGACAAAACCTTCACTTGTAGCTTGAAGCTCACTAAAAAGTGATGCATTTCCAGTCATGTGCCTTGAACTATCAAGAAACCATTTTGTGGCACTTGATCTTGAGGCAAATTGTACCTATACCAAATTGGAAAGAGTGATTTTTGGTACCCATATCTTCTTGGGTCCAAGAGGGTTAGTGACAGTTCCTTTAACTTTCCATATAGTCTTCACTCCATTTTCTATCTTTCTTTTTATAATGCACTTAGACACTTTGTGTCCATGCTTACCAGAATATGTACAACAAGTATGAGACCTATAATGAGAAGATTCTTTAACAAATGTCTCTTTTGGTTTTGAATGAAGGCAATCATGTGTAAAACCTAGACCATGCTTTACAAATGAGGGTCCTTGATACCCAAGTAATTTATTTAAATTGTTTCTTCCATTTGTAAATCTCTCAATGCATAAAGTAAGATCATTTACTTTCCTTTTTAAAACCTCATGATCTTTTAGCAATGATTCAAGAGAAATAATTTTTGAACACAGCTTTTTGTTTTCAAAAGATACATGTTGTATGGTAGTGTTCAAAACTTCCTTTTCAATGGTAAGAGAATTTATGGTCTCAAGAAGTCTATCATTTTCAAGACATAATTTTGAATTTTCATTTGAAAGATCACTAATTTTGGATTTTATTTCTTTATTTCTTCTTGAATCCTTTTTCAGTTCTTCATACAATTCTAGAATTAAATCACTAGAATCAATATCATCATCACACAAATTTGAAATAGAGGGAGAAGATTGTACCTCATCATCAATGGCCATGAAGCATATGTTGGCCTTTCCTTCACTTTCATCCTCACTTTCCTGTTGATCCCACGTTCCAGCTAGTCCTTTTCCTTTCTTGGCAGATTTCTTTCTGTTTTTGCTTTCTCTTTCCCTTTCCAACACTTTGGGACAGTCAACAATAAGATGCTCAGTACTCTTGCATTCAAAGCATTGAGGTTTATATGATGAAGATTGTCCACTCTTCTTGACTGGCTTTCTTCCTTTCTTGAGAAATTCCTTTTTGTAGAATCTCTTGAACTTCTTCACTGCCATTGCAATTTCTTCTTCTTCACTTGAAGATTGTTCTTGTTCACTCAAGTTGTTTGAGGCATTAAGCACTACTCCTTTTCTTCCCTTTTCCTCATCTTCCTTATCATTCAACCTCTTCATCTTCATTTCATGAGTAAGTAGCGATCCTATAAGTTCTTCAAGAGGAAGAGTTTTTAGATCTTTGGACTCCTCAATAGCTAGCGTCTTTGGCTGCCAAGATTTTGGTATAGCATTCAAAATCTTTCTGTTTTGCTCTCCCATAGTATAGCCTTTACCATAAGCTTTCAAACCATTGGAAATATTAGTAAACCTTGTAAACATATCACTAATATTTTCGCCTTGTTTCATAGTAAACAATTCATAATCTCTAACAAGCATAGCAAGTTTAGATTCCTTAACTTGATTAGTACCTTCATGTGTAATTTGAAGTAATCTCCACATATCATGTGCAGAATCACACCCACTAACTCTATTATATTCAGTAACATCTAAAGCACAGCTCATGTGTAATTTAGAGTCATTTTCCTTGAATCATGCTCATCAAATTCATCAGTGGATTTGGGTTCAGGAGATACTCCATCTGCTCTCATTTTCATTGGGACATAGGGACCTTTCTCAATTATGTTCCATAAATCAAAATTGATAGAACAAATATATATTTTAACTTTAGACTTTCAAAAATTTGTTCCATCAAACAATGGAGGTCTGTTTGTAGAAGATCCTTCTAGGTAAGGTAGATTTGACATATTAGCCATAGGATCTTTGTCTTCTAGGTTGTAAAACCGCACAAAGAAGTTCTAACTCTGATACCAATTGAAATACCTAAGGGAGGGTGAATTAGGTATTTGGCTAATTTTCGCAAATTCAAATCTTTTATATGTATAGACCAATTACAGATGATATGAATAAGAGAGAAACAAATTATGGCAAAGCAGTATAAGAAATGTAATCAAATGAACACAAACTATTTATAGTGGTTCGATCCTCAAGATCTACCTCCACTACCTTAAGTATACACTTAAGGATTTCAATAACTCTACTATGTGCTCAAGTTCACAGATTACAAGAGAGGCTCACCACACTTTGGTTTTACACATACAATCTCTTCTAGTAATTTTTACAAACAACGCTCACCAATCTATGGTTTTATATCTCAAACAACCTTGAATCACAACTTCAAGGATCACCCTTATCTAAAGGGTTTTATGTTATCAAGATAATCTTGCTAGAGCTAGTAGATCAACACAATTGAATAAGTAAAGAAGAGTGTGTAGATGTTACCACTTGTTGGTAGAATTTACACAAAGTTGCACCTTCACACTTTGATGTCTTTGGATTGATCAATTGAATGCACAAGACATAAGAGAGCTTGAGAAATGTTTGGAATAGACTTTGGAAAGCTTAGAATATTCAAAGATTCAGTTCTTACAAAAGATTGCACGTTTATAGCTTTTATAGAATTTGAAAATAAGTTGAAACAGCTATAAAACGGCTAGTTAACGGCTACTTTCAGGAAATTCGGACGACCGAATTCTGCGTCCGAATTTTTCAGACGACCGAATTCTTCTTGCTTCGTCCGAATATTCGTCCGAATTTCTCTTGAAGAACAGTGGCCATGCTGAAGACCAAAATTCGGAAGACCGAATTTTTCTTCATGCGTCCGAATCTTTTTCCGAATTTTTCTGGAAGAACAGTAGCAAACCTTTGCTACCAAATTCGGACGACCGAATTTCATGGAATTGTGTTCAAACTTTGTAAAATCATTTGAAATCGATCTTCCAAGTATTTGAAATACATTTGATATATATAGATAACTTATTTAGAAAAATATAAGTTTGAAAACCACAATCAAACTCATTTGATCATTTAAAGTTTACTTAAAAACTTTTTAGAACACAAAACCACATTTGCTTAAAGATTCATTCAAAGTCTTTTTAAACTTAAGAAACCAATTTTATGCTCTCTTATGCATATAATAGACTCTAAGACATACAAGTGTAGAGTTCACATAGATATTACCTATCATCATACCTACTCTACACTTCAAGTCTTCACTGCCTTGAGTTTATCTTTGAATACACCTCAAAAGACTCATAGCTTAATGAGGTTGTTCTTTGCTCTTCCTCTTGAAGGCAATGAGACTTCAAACTTCTTTCTTCACAAATCCTATCACACAATATAAACATATTAGTTCTCATCAATATTTGTCATGAATCAAAATTACATGATTTGCCCTTAGGGCTTACAATTTGGTATGTATAGAAAACTTATTTAGACATATATAAGTAGGTGTGAAAGACCTAAGGGGGGGTGAATCATGTAAAGGGTTTTATGTTATCAAGATAATCTTGCTAGAGCTAGTAGATCAACACAATTGAATAAGTAAAGAAGAGTGTGTAGATGTTACCACTTGTTGGTAGGAATTACCCAAAGTTGCACCTTCACACTTTGCTGTCTTTGGATTGATCAATTGAATGCACAAGACATAAGAGAGCTTGAGAAATGTTTGTAATAGACTTTAGAAAGCTTAGAGTATTCAAGGATTCAAAACTTACAAAAGATTTCACGTTTATAGCCTTTATAGAATTTGAAAATCAGTTAAAACAGCTATAAAACGGCTAGTTAACGGCTATTTTCAGGAAATTAGGACGACCGAATTTTTCTTCATGCGTCCGAATCTTCAAGAGCATGTTCTCGTTCTTCTTCTTCTGCTACAGTATCTTCATTTCCACCCTGATCATCATCTTCATCACTGCTATCCTTATTGTCTCCTTTCTTTGCTTATCTATCTCTTTCTTCCTTATTTCCATCTTGAGGCTTAGAGGGCCCTTCACCACTTTGAGTGTTTCTCATAAGGATATCTTCAATGTGTTTTACTCTATTCTCCGGTCCATCTAATTTCCAAGAACCATTGGAGCAAATGACTCAAAGAACTTATACATTTTCTCCATTTCCTTGACATGATTGTTCAAGGCTTCTTGGAATGCTTTGGCTATAATGGTGTCACCTCTAGTTACTCCTTTACCACTTGACCCAATTCCAGTTTCTTCTTCAAACAGTCTCCTTTTTGTTGGAGGTTGCTCCCCCTCACTTGAGGTGTCATGTTTTCTTTTTGTTTTCATTTCCCTAGCAAGGGTTTCCTCTTCATCCTCTTCTTCTTCTTCCTCTTCACTTTCTATGATTCTTTCTCTTTCTATTCTTTTCGGAGGGGTTTCTCTTTTTGTCCTCCATACATTATCCTCATCATGAACTAATTGTATTCTCTTAAGAGTTTCATTAGTGTAAATTTCACCACTCTTAAAGGCTTGCCCTGTTCCCGGAAGTTTGATCTTAAAATGCTTAAAGATTCTAGTTAATAACCTTCCAAATGGGAATGCCTTGGTTACTGTTTTTCTTGCTGCAATCATGTGTTTCAAGCCTATATATCCAAAGTTCATTCTTCTATGCTCATGCAGGGCTAACATGATTACCATATGCATATTTCCAACTGATGACTTGTGTCCAAAATTAGGAACAATCATTGTAGTTACCATGTGATGCATCACTCTACCTCTAGCATCCAAGTTCTTAATTTCCCTTTCCTTTATAGCTCTAAACTCGCTTCCATTGGTAAATTCTTCTTCAAATCTAACATATGTGAAGAGTTCACGATCATAACAATGCATGGATAGTGAATAATATCTAGCTCCATCATCACACACTCCACATATTCTATTTATCAATCCTTCATTGAATTAAATGTCTATTTGTGATATCTAGATGAAAACCATTGTATCACATTATCCCCTATCATCTCAATTCTCTCCTCTTTCAAGTTTGCATAGAATTCATATATCAAAGTAGGATAGTATTCTTCATCAATGAATAGCAAACTACTCCAACCAATATCATTGAAACAAGATATGACAATATCCATGCTTGACAGTTTATCAATATCCATCTTATATCCAGGAATGATTTTTCTACTACTCTTATTCCATTCATCAGATTCATGAGTAGATTTAATTGAGACAAACCTGTCAACCCCAGATAGTGTTTGAGGAATAAGAATTCTTCTTGGCTGATTGAGGATTGAGTCTCCATCTCCTTCCTTAGCCTTTCCTTTTCCTTTCTCAACATTTGGCTTCTTTGTTCTCACCATGATGTTTTCTCTTGAGAAGGATTGGTTTTCTGTATGAAATTAGGGCTAGAAGTTTAAAAATGAAAGAAAATCGAGATAAAAATGTTTGATTTTGAAGGGATTTTGATTCGGATGTGAATGGTTATGAGAGGTTTTAAAAAGGATGTGAAATTCGGAAGTTGAAGTGTTGAGAAGATTGTTTAATCTTCATTTAAAGGGTCACGTCCGTAAAATTAGGACGATCGATTTTTCAGGTCTGCGTCTGAATTTTCGAGCGAAAGTTTCCGTTTCTTCAGTTCAGAAAATTCGGTCGACCGAATTTTCTGACCTGCTTCTGAATTCTTGATCAAAAGTCTCTGTTTCTTGTCACTCAGAAAATTCGGTCGACCAAATTTTCTGTAGTGCATCCGAATTTTGAATCGAAAATTTCCTGTATTCACCGAAACTTCAATGCACACATTAGTCATTGAATCTTGAAATTCCTAAGAGTCTTCTTAGGTGATTGAACCTTTCCTCAGCCAAAGGCTTTGTAAATATGTCAGCAATTTGATCATTGGTATTTATATATTCTAAGCATATATCTTTCTTAATCACATGATCACGAATGAAATGATGTTTTATCTCTATATGCTTAGTTCTAGAATGTTGATTGGGATTTATGCTCAAGTTAATGGCACTAGTATTATCACATAGTATGGGCACACAATTGAATTTAAGACCATAATCAAGTAAGGTTTGCTGCATACATAGCAATTGTGCACAACAACTACCTACAGCTATGTATTCAGCTTCTGCAGTGGATAAAGACACACAAGCTTACTTTTTACTGAACCAAGATACAAGACAACTACCAAGAAATTGACAATGACCACTTGTACTTTTACGTTCAACTTTACAACCAACATAATCCGCATCAGAATATCCAATAAGTTCAAAAGATGAAGTTTTTTAAAACCAAAGGCCATAGTCATGAGTATCAATCAAATAACGAAAAATTCGTTTGACAGAAATTAGATGAGATTCTTTAGGACATGATTGGAATCTAGCACATAAACATACAACAAACATAATATCTGGTCTACTAGCTGTGAGATAGAGTAAGCTTCCGATCATACCTCTATATAATTTCTGATCAATACTCTTACCTTTCTCATCTTTATCAAGTTTAGTTGATGAACTCATTGGAGTACTTATTCCTTTTGCTTGATCCAAACCTTTTCAATAGCTCCTTAGTATACTTTGCTTGATTGATGAAGACTCCATCCTTGGTTTGCTTAATTTGCAGCCCAAGGAAGAAACTTAGTTCTCCCATCATGCTCATCTCAAATTCATTTTGCATAGTTTTAGCAAACTCTTCACAAAGGGAAGTATTAGTAGCACCAAAAATGATATCATCAATATAGATTTGCACAAGTAAAATATCATTTTTAGAAGACGTTTTTATAAAAAGAGTTGTATCTACTTTTCCTTTTGTAAAGCCTTTTGAAAGAAGAAAACCACTTAATCTTTCATACCAAGATCTTGAAGCTTGTTTCAGTCCATATAGAGCTTTAGTTAATTTGAAAACATGATTTGGAAATTTTTCATGAATAAAGCCAGGAGGTTGTTCTACATAAACCTCTTCTTCAATAAACCTCTTCTTCAATAAAACCATTTAGAAAAGCACTTTTGACATCCATTTGAAATAGTTTAAAGTCTTTAGAACAAGCAAATGCCAAGAGTATTCTAATAGACTCTAATCTGGCCACTGGAGCAAAAGTTTCATCATAATCAATACCTTCTTCTTGATTGAAGCCTTCAGCAACAAGTCTAGCTTTATTTCTAACAACTTCTCCTAGTTCATTTAAATTATTTCTAAATATCCATTTTGTACCAATAACAGAATGATCATGAGGTCTAGGAACAAGAGTCCAAACTTTATTTCTCTCAAACTGATTTAACTCTTCTTCCATAGCAATAATCCAGAAATTATCACACAATGCATCATCAATATTTTTAGGTTCAATATGAGATAAAAGGGCAAAATTATCAATAAAGTACCGTCCTGTTTTGACTCCTTGAGAGACATCACCAATGATTTGCTCCTTAGGATGACTTCTTGCATATGTGAGATCCTTTGGAAGTTCTTGATTATTGCTTGATTGACCATTATGTTCTTGCTCCATTATTTCTTCTTCTTTAGCATGATCTTCCAATGTAGGTACTTGGTGTTGAGTTTGATTTTCAACCATTGAGGAACCTGCATCATCTTCATTTCTTCTTTGAAGATAAATATTAGATTCATCAAAAGTTACATGAATAGTTTCTTCAACACATAATGTCCTTTTGTTATAGACTCTATATGCCTTTTTATTTGATGAATAGCCTAGAAATATGCCTTCATCAGATTTTCTATCAAACTTACCAAGACTATCACTAGTATTTAAAATAAAGCACTTACAACCAAATACTTTAAAATAGACTATTGATGGAGTTTTATCAAATAGAAGTTCAAAAGGTGTTTCTCTTATAAAAGGTCTTAGTAAAACTCTATTCATTACATAGCATGCTGTATTTACAGCTTCTGCCCAAAAGTATTTAGGTAAAGAATTTTCACACAGCATTGATCTAGCTATTTCTTGTAATATTCTGTTTTTCCTCTCAACAACACCCTTTTGTTGAGGTGTTTTGGCAGCTGAAACATTATGAGTGATACCATACTCATCACAGAATTTTGTAAAATCTTGGATGCAAAACTCTCTTCCATTATCACTTCTAATAGAGATTAAGTTGCAATTAAGAGAAATTTGAACCTTCTTGAAAAGTTTTGAAAATTCATAAAATGTTTCATCTTTTTGTGATAAAAATATTACCCATGTAAATCTGGAAATATCACCAACAATCACATAAGCATATCTTTTACCACCAAGACTAGTTGTCCTCATAGGTCCAAATAAGTCCATGTGAACTAGTTCAACAGGCTTTGAGGTAGAAACCATTTTCTTTGGTTTGAAAGATATTCTCAATTGTTTTCCATATTGACAAGCATCACAAATACTGGTTTTATCAAAATGCATTTTTGGTAATCCTCTAACTAGTTCTTGAGTAGAAAGTTTGTTCAATAAGTCCATGCTCACATGTCCTAATCTTCTATGCCATAAAAATCCATCATTGTCATGAATGGCAAGACATTTAATATCATTAGTGATAAGCTCATCAAGATATAACGCATATACATTACTAACTCTTTAGCTACAAAAATAGTTTTGTTACTTGCACTATCAAGAATAGTACAAGTATCACATTTAAACTCTACTTTGCAACCATTGTCACATAATTGACTAATGCTAAGTAAATTATACTTTAAACCATCAATAAGTAAAACTTGTTTGATAAGAGGGAAGGAACCTTTACCAATGTTACCTATTCCAAGTATTTTCCCTTTCTTCTTATCTCCAAAAGTGACAAAACCTTCACTTGTAGCTTGAAGCTCACTAACAAGTGATGCATTTCCAGTCATGTGCCTTGAGTAGCCACTATCAAGAAACCATTTAGTGGCACTTGATCTTGAGGAAAATTGTACCTATACCAAATTGGAAAGAGTGATTTTTGGTACCCATATCTTCTTGGGTCCAAGAGGGTTAGTAATAGTTCCTTTAACTTTCCAAATGGTCTTCACCCCATTTTCTATCTTTCTTTTTATAAAGCACTTAGAAACATTGTGTCCATGCTTACCATAATATGTACAACAAGTATGAGACCTATAATGAGAAGATTCTTTAACAAATAACCCTTTTGGTTTTGTATCAAAACAATCATGTGTAAAACCGAGACCATGCTTTATAAATGAGGATCTTTGATAACCAAGTAATTTATTTAAATTTTCTCTTCCATTTGTAAATCTCTCAATGCATAAAGTAAGATCATTTACTTTCCTTTTTAAAAGCTCGTGATCTTTTAGCATTAATTCAAGAGAAATAATTCTTGAACAAAGCTTTTTGTTTTCAAAAGATACATGTTGTATGGTAGTATTCAAAACTTCCTTTTCAATGGTAAGAGAATTAATGTTCTCAAGATGTCTATCATTTTCAATACATAATTTTGAATTTTCATTTGAAGATCATTAATTTTGGATTTCATTTCTTTATTTCTTCTTGAAGCCTTTTTCAGTTCTTCATACAATTCTACAATTAAATCACTAGAATCAATATCATCATCACACAAATTTGAAATAGAGGGTGAAGATTGTACCTCATCATCAATGGCCATAAAGCATATGTTGGCATTCCCTTCACTTTCATCCTCACTTTCTTGTTGATCCCACGTTCCAGCTCGTCCTTTTCCTTTCTTGGCAGATTTCTTTCTGTTTTTGCTTTCTCTTTCCCTCTCTAACACTTTGGGACAGTCAGCAATAAGATGCTCTGTACTCTTGCATTCAAAACATTGAGGTTTATATGATGAGGATTGCCCACTCTTCTTGACTGGCTTTCTTCCTTTCTTGAGAAATTCCTTTTTGTAGAATCTCTTGAACTTCTTCACTGCCATTGCAATCTCTTCTTCTCCACTGTTTCCTCCTTCTTCTTCACTTGAGGATTGTTCTTGTTCACTCAAGTTATTTGAGGCATTAAGAACTACTCCTTTTCTTCCCTTTTCCTCATCTTCCTTATCATTCAACTGTTTCATCTTCATTTCATGTGTAAGTAGTGATCCAATAAGCTCTTCAAGAGGAAGAGTTTTTAGATCATTGGACTCCTCAATAGCAAGCGTCTTTTGGCTGCCAAGATTTTGGTAGAGCATCCAAAATCTTCCTGTTTTGCTCTCCCATAGTATAGCTTTTACCATACGCTTTCAAGCCATTGAAAATATTAGTAAACCTTGTAAGCATATCACTAATATTTTCACCTTGTTTCATAGTAAACAGTTCATAATCTCTAACAAGCATAGCAAGTTTAGATTTTTTAACTTGATTAGTACCTTCATGTTTAATTTGGAGTAATCTCCACATATCATGAGCAGAATCACACCCACTAACTCTATTATATTCAGTAACATCTAATGCACAACTTAATATGTTCATGGCCTGATAATTTAATGTCATTTTCCTTGAATCATGCTCATCAGATTCATCAGTGGATTTGGGTTCTGAGGTTACTCCATCTGCTCTCATTATCATTGGGACATAGGGTACTTTTTCAACTATGTTCCATAAACCAAAATTGATAGAGCAAATGTATATTTTAACTCTAGACTTCCAAAAAGTGTAATTTGTTCAATCAAACAATGGTGGTCTGTTTGTAGAAGATCCTTCTAGTTAAGGTAGGCTTGAAATATTAGCCATAGGATCTTTGTCTTCTAGGTTGTAAAATCACACAAAGAAGTTCTAGCTCTGATACCAATTGAAATACCTAAGAGGGGGGTGAATTAGGTATTTGGCTAATTTTTGCAAATTCAAACCTTTTATATGTATAGATCAATAACTGATGATATGAACAAGAGGGAAACAATTTATGGCAAAGCAATATAAGAAACGTAGACCAATGAACACAAGCAATTTATAGTGGTTCGATCCTCAAGATCTACCTCCACTACCTTAAGCCTACACTTAAGGATTTCAATAACTCTACAGATTACAAAGAGAGGCTCACCACACTATGGTTTTACACTTACAACCTCTTCTAGTAATTTTTACAAACAAGGCTCACCACACTATGGTTTTACATCTCAAACAACCTTGAATTACAACTTCAAGGATCACCCTTATCTAAAGGGTTTTATGTTATCAAGATAATCTTGCTAGAGCTAGTAGATGAACACAATTTGAATAAGTAAAGATGAGTGTGTAGATGTTACCACTTGTTGGTAGGAATTACACAAAGTTGCACCTTCACACTTTGATGTCTTTGGATTGATCAATTGAATGCGCAAGACATAAGAGAGCTTGAGAAATGTTTGTAATAGACTTTAGAAAGCTTAGAGTATTCAAGGATTCAAAACTTACAAAAGATTTCACGTTTATAGCTTTTATAGAATTTGAAAATCAATTGAAACAGCTATAAAACGGATAGTTAACGACTATTTTTAGGGAATTCGGACGACCGAATTCTGCGTCCGAATTTTTTGGATGACCGAATTCTTCCTGCTTCGTCTGAATCTTCGTTCAAATTTCTCTGGAAGAACAGTAACCATGCTGAAGACCGAAATTCGGACGACCGTATTTTTCTTCATGCGTCCGAATCTTCTTCTGAATTTCTCTGGAAGAACAGTAGCAAACTTTTGCTACCAAATTCGGACGACCGAATTTCTTGGAATCATGTTCAAACTTTGTAAAATCATTTGAGATTTAACTTCCAAGGATTTGAAATACATTTGGTATATATAGAAAACTTATTTAGACAAAATATCAGTTTGAAAACCAAAATCAAATTCCTTTGATCATATAAAGTTTACTTAAAAACTTTTAGGACACAAAACCACATTTACTAAGAATTTATTCAAAACCTTTTAAGATTAAGAAACCAATTTTATGCTCTCTTATGCATTCAATAGACTCCAATACATGCAAGTGTAGAGTTTACATAGATATTACCTATCATCATACCTACTCTACACTTCAAGTCTTCAACGCCTTGAGTTCATCTTTGAATAAACCTCAAAAGACTCATAGCTTATTGAGGTTGTTCTTGCTCTTTGGCTTGAAGGCAATGAGACTTCAAACTTCTTTCTTCACAAATCCTATCACACAATATAAACATATTAGTTCTCATCAATATTTGTCATTAATCAAAATTACATGATTTGCCCTTAGGGTTAACACTTTTTAAAGAGAGGAGATTTTAGAACAAAGAATTTTATTCTCAAAGGACATATTTTGCAAGGAAATATTTAAAACTTCTTTTTCAAGACTCAAGAAGTTTTTTGTTTTTACAAAATAGTTTTGGATTTTCATTCAACAACTAATCAATTTTAAATCTCATTTCCTTGTTTCAGTTACCAAGGCCTTTGGACAATCGATAATAAGATGGTCTATGCTCTTGCATTCATATAGCATTGAGGCTTGAATAGGAATGATGATTGACCATCTTTCTTGAATGGTCTTTTACCCTTCTTGAGAAATTCCTTCTTGTAAAATTTCTTGAACTTCTTAACTACCATTGCCATCTCACCATCTTCACCATATTCTTCATCAACACTTGATGATTCTTCTTGCTCGCTAGGTTTGTCATTGGCTTTGAGTACAACTCTTTTTCTTCATCTTCGAGATCATTTAATCTCTTGATCTTCATTTCATGTGTAAGGAGTGATCTTATGAGCTATTCAAGGGGAAAAGTCTTCAGGTCCTTTGATTATTCAATAACAAGTATCTTTGGTTGCCATGACTTTAGTAGAGCAACCAATATCTTCCTATTCTGCTCAACAGGAGAATAATTCTTTCCATCGGACTTTAAGCCATTTGAGATGTTGGTGAATCTTGTAAACATGTCGCTAATGTTGTCTCCTTACTTCATTATGAATAATTCATAATCCTAACAAGCATAGCAAGCCTTGACTCTTTCACTTGGTTTGTCGCTTCATGTGTTACATGAAAAGGCCTCCATATATTGTAGCCGGTGTCACGTCCACTCACCTGATTGTATTCATTCATGTCCAAAAGCACAAATTAGAATCTTCGTTGCTTGATAATTCAACGTCATCCTTTTTGAGTTACTTTCATTATATCCTTCAATTGGCTTTGGCTCCCTTGTGACTCCACCGGCTCTCAACTTCATTGGGACATAAAGAACTTTCTCAATAATGTTCCATAAATCAAAGTTAATAGAACAAATGTAAATCTTAATTCTAGTTTTTCAAAAATTATATTTGTTTCATCAAACAAACGGGGTATATTTGTGGAAGTTCCTTCCAAATAAGGTAGGTTTGAAATATTAACCATAAGATCTTAACTTCTAGGTTGTTAAATTACAAAAAGAAGCCCTTGCTCTAATACCAATCAAAAGACCTAAGGTGGTGAATTAGGTCTTTGGCTAATTATAGAAATCTATTCCCTTTTTAAAAACTTTGTTTAAGATGACTTTACCTCCAAAAAGTTATGAAACCTTGTTAAAGAGTACTTGGAAGGTAAATAGCACTTTAATGACAACAAGAAATGTCAACAACTCTCAATGGAAACTGAGTGGGATCAATAAATAAAGAGTTGAAGTAAAAAAGGCACAAAGAACACAACCAATTAATAGTGTTTTGATCTCTTCAAGATCTATATTCACTACCTTCAACCCACACTCAAGGATTTCAACCAAATCAACTATAATCTTACTCGACATATAGATACCCAAAAGGTTCACGCAACTAGAGTTTTACACGAAACCTATATTTCAAATCAAGAATCAAGGTTCAACCTCTCCAAAAAGATTTTATGTCTTCAAGGCAACCTTGAATAAACAAATAGATGAGAAAATGAGGAAATAGTTTATCAACAAATTTGGTAAATGATTATAAATGCTAGCACGACTCTACTTTTTGCCTTTAAAATCTTGAATAGTTATACGTTGCACAAGACACAAGAAGACTTTTTGATGTTCTAAAGATATTGGACTATAAAACTTCTCAAAGTATTCAAAAGGCCGCAAAATTTTGGAGTTTATAACTTTTATAAAGTTTGAAATTCAATTATAACGTTCAAATAATGGCTAGTAATGGCTAATAACGGTGCTATTTGGTCAACTGAATCGGGCTAATTGCGTCTGAATTGGTCGTTCGCACTTAATATATAATAGGCTATTTGGTCAAATTCGATCAACCAAATTTGAACCTCTATGTTTGAATTAGTCGTTCGAATTTCTCTAAAAACTCAACAGCAAAGACACCATTCAGACTTCTAAATTGGAGTCCACACCTTGACAACTTATTTGAAACTTAACCACAACAAGTTTGAAATTATTTTGTACAAAAAGATAAGTCATTTAAAAAATTTTGAGCAATAAGCTATTATTAAACACTTGGTAATTCAAAGATAATTAAAAAATTTTAAAGCTCATAACCAATTTAGAAAAATTTTTGTGCTACCACATGTGTCGCTTAGATTCCAAACGCAAGGAGTGTATAGTTTAATAGGATATGCCTATTAAGCAAAAGCAAACCAACACTAAAATTTCTTTAAAGCCTTCAACTTCTTGAACGTACTCTTCATTCTTTAACCACTTGAGCATTTGAGTTGTCCTTAGTACTATATCTTTAAGGGGATGAGATCATCCAACGAATCCAATCTGGATGTACTATTGAATCACCTTTGGTTCCAAGCCATTAGAAAAGATATTATTAAAAGAGTGTGAGTCAGAACGCTTAGTGAGTTTGAGTGTGTGCATGTTCATGAGAATGCTTTACATTTGTGTTGGAAATCATAAAATGTTCAAAAACTTTTTTCTCTCTCATACATAGGACTGAGTGTAAGGATTATCCTGTCGCTTGCTAGTGATTTCATCTGAGTATAAGATAAGACAACATATGCAACTCTATGTCCTTTTTCCACACTCCGACATTTTTGTCAGCCAGTCATGAGTTCGTCAAGAGCTACCTAGAATCTTGAGTCATAACCTGGGAAAACACCTAATCATTGTGCACACCGGCCGGTCATATTGGTCCCAAAGGATTAGACCGATGGAGCACCTACTAGCTCAACCCTCAGACCTCTAACCTAAGTTCGAGCTAATCTTCTGGCCTCGTTTTCACATCAGGAACCTAACTCGTAGGTGCTATGTAGGAACTCAACATGCCTTCCAGTCAGGTCAATCATTTTCTTAATCACCAACGCCTCCTGATATCATGGTACGACTCATAGGATCTAGAACAAACTTCACACTAACGATGAGGAGGCCCTTGAATGGTGACTAGCCTCGCACAGTGTGCTCACTCTTGGTGGGTCTTTGATTTTTTAATGAACCTTTTTGTCATACGAACTCCGTTAAGAGTGTCACTGGATGTCACCCAAATACCCTCTAAGTGAGGTTATTAGGATTTTCATACATAAAAAATATCGGTTAGGATAGGGTTTTAGAAATGAAAGACCTAAGAACGGGGGTGAATTAGGTCTTTTGCTAATTATCGATAAATCTTTTGCTTTTTTGCAAATCCTTTGCTTAATAAAAGATCTTCTTTAAATTCATAAACTTCAAGTTTATATGTGATTTGATGGTTGAGACAAGATGATCAAACAATAAGACTATAACCAATCAATCAACAATTAAGAACTAATAATAATAATACAAGAATGTAAACAAGTAAAGTTATGCGAGAATGAACATACGATTTATAATGGTTCACTCTCTCCAAGATCTACATCCACTACCTTGAGTCCACACTCAAGGATTTTAACCAATTCACTAAATGGTCAATCCAAACAATTACACAAGAGGCTCGCCCTTCAATGGGTTTTACCACAACAACCTTTAATCAATCTCATGAGCAAGGTTCACCCTTATTACTAAAGGTTTTATGTCATTAGACAACTTAGACCAATCAAATCCAAGGCTCACCCTCACCAATGGGTTTTACAAAACAACCTTGATTAATCTAGTCTATGGCTCACCCTCCACAAGGGTTTTAAGTCTCTTGACAACCTTGTATCAATCACAACAATAATGTAAAGAGAGAGTTTGGATATTACCAACACTTCTTGGTGGATGAATACAATAGCTAGCACCACTTTACTTCTTGCCTTTGGAATCTTAAATTTCAACCTTTGAGCACAAGGCAATTTGAGAGCTTTTCAAATAATTTTGATGTCAAACAAGTTAGAGCTTGAAGGATTTCTTGAGTTTAAACGTTCTACAAAAACTCTGGAGTTTATAGCTTTTATAGATTTGAAAAATTGGCTTTAACAGTCATAAAACGGCTAGTTTTTGAGAAGTTCGGACGTTCAAACTTTCTCCTCTGCATCCGATCTTTTCTGAAAAATACTATTCACGTAAATAGTGTTACAACTCACTGTTATTGTTCACAAGCCGGACGACCAAACTTGGACTTCTGCGTCCGAACTTGTATCTAAATTTCTCTGAATAAATAGTGATACTGGTCATTGAACATTTGGTACTGTTCACAATGTAGGAAAAGTTCGGACGATCGAATTTTTTCTTATGCATCCGAACTTGAGTCCAAACTTTTCAAACTTTGTCAAAACATATTCAAATCAATTCAAACAAGTTGGAAAACCTTCTAGCCTATAAGATAAGTCATTAAAGACCTTTTAAGTGCAAAAATCATTGATGAAAACTTCATAATTAAGGTAAGTTCAAAACAATTGAAACTTTTCAAATCAAGTTTTGTGCTCGTAAATGCAACTTATAGATTCCAAGGCTTAAGAGTGTAGGGTTTACAAAATTTATGTATTAGGCACATGTAACCTACACTTTATGTCTTTAAAGCCTTCAATCATCTTGAACAAACTCTTCAATCTTCAATCACTTTGACATATTGGAGTTGTTCTTGTATTGTGACTTCAAGGCAATGAGACTTCATACTTCTTAATTCACAAATCCTATCACACACCACACAAGCATATTAGTCCTTATCAATGTTTGTCATTAATCAAAACTAATCATAATTACACGATTTGCCCTTAAGGCTAACAATCTCTCCCTTTTTGATGATGACAAACTTTGATGCAAAATGTGTAAACAATGTAGTACAAAGAAGTTGTTAGCCCTAAGGGCAAATCATGTAGTTATGATTAGTTTTGATTAATGACAAATATGCTTGTATGTTGTGTGATAGGATTTGTGGATTAAGAAGTTTGAAGTCTCATTGCCTAGAAGCTAAAATGCAAGAACAACTCAAATATGTCAAAGTGATTGAAGATTGAAGAGTTTGTTCAAGATGTTAGAAGGCTTTGAAGACATGAAATGTAGGTTACATGTACTTAATAGGTAAACTTTGTAAACCCTACACTCTTAAGCCTTGAAATCTATGAGTTGCAATTGAGAGCACAGAACTTGATTTAAATGGTTTCAATGGTTTTGAACTTATCTAAATTATCAAGTTTTCATAAATGGTTTTTGCACATAAAAGGTCTTTAATGACTTATCTTTGAGGCTAGAATGTTTTCCAACTTGTTTGAATTGATTTGAACATATTTTGACAAAGTTTGAAAAATTCGGATGCAAGATTCGGACGCAGGATCAAAAATTCGGTCGTCCGAATTTTCTTGCACAATGAACAGTACACAGTTCATGTGAACAGTATCGACTATTTTTCTAGAGAAATTAGGACACAGCTGAAAAAATTCGGTCGTCCGAATTTTCCCGACATTGTGAACAGTCGTGATGAATAGTAATGAACAGTACCGCCCCGAAATTTTCGACCAAAAATTCGGTCGTCCGAATTTTCTGAAACTAGCCGTTTTATGACTGTTAAAGCCAAATTTTCAAATCTTTAAAAGCCACAAACTCCAGATTTTTGAAAGAACTTTTGAACTTAAGAAATCCTTGAAGCTCTAACTTGTTTTACATCAAAATTATATGAAAAGCTCTCAAATTGCCTTGTGCTCAAAGGTTGAAATTCAAGATTCCAAAGGCAAGGAGTGAAGTGGTGCTAACAATTGTATTCATCCACCAAGAAGTGTTGGTAACATTCAAATTTTCTCTTTATATTTTTGTTGTGGTTAATGCAAGGTTGTCAAGAGACTTAAAACCCTTGTGGAGGGTGAGCCATAGACTAGATTAATCAAGGTTGTTGTGTAAAACCATTGGTGAGGGTGAGCCTTGGATTAGATTGGTCTAGGTTGTCTAGTGACATAAAACTCTTAGTGATAAGAGTGAACCTTGTTTATTATATTGAAAAGAGGTTGTTGTGGTAAAACCCATTGAAGGGTGAGCCTCTTGTGTAATTGCTTGGATTAAGCATATAGTGAATTGGTTGAAATCCTTGAGTGTGAACTTATAATTTTATAATCTTGTCTTAACCGTCAAATCACATATAAACTTGAAGGTTGTGATTTTAAAGAAGAGCTTTTATTAAGGCAAAGGATTTGCAAAAAGAGAAAAGATTTTCGTTAATTAGCCAAAGACCTAATTCACCCCCCCTCTTAGGTCTTTCAGAAGTATTGATGTCAATGATAGATAATAACCAATTTAGCACATTGACATACAAAAGGCTCAATATGAGAGGTATTAAAGGTAGAAGATATGGCATTTAAGTATTAATAAAAACTTCTAAGAGAGGTATTAAAGGTCAGAAAAGATTAACAATGACCCCCCTTAGATTGTACTCATTTTTTAACAAGCTTGGACTTGAGATGTTGTGAATCCGAATTTGGACATATCAAGTCCAAACTGTAAAATAAGTGAAATGAAAGCTGCAATTTTTTAAAATAAGCTTTCCTAAGGTTTTTCAAATATATTAGAAAAGATTAAAACAAATTTGAATCAATTTGAACAACAAAAGAGCATTTTTTGGTAACAAAATATGTATGCATCCGAATTTCAAAACATGCACCCGAATTTTGAAATTTTCAAGTCCAAACTTTAAAATATGTGAGATGAAGGCTATAATATGATAGAAAGGATTGAAACAGTTTTCAAACAATTTGAACAACAGAAAAAGCATTTTTGGCAAGAAAGTATGGATGCATCCGAACTTTTGGTTTGCATCCGAATTTCAACTCCAAATTTTTGGCAACAAGTTTGACAAGGTGATTTTGCATTTTCAAATGAAATTTTGAAGTACTCAAATATGTATGTCCACAATTCATGCGTTCAATTGTTCAATTCATGAATTAATTCAAAATCATAGGTCAAGTCAAGAACCAAGTTCAAGATTTCAATCTCAACTTAACCATATTCTAAAATCTTAGAAAATAACCAAAACCTTACATATTATAACATATTCAATTTAAATTTCAAATGCAGAAATGCAACCAAATATTTTCACATTACTCATTACATATTGCACATCAACATATACATAGCACACATTGCAGCATGATTCTTTCTCCCCCTTGACATATGCTTGGATTTTCAAAAATTCACAATATTTTCTATTCATGCATGAGGAATTCCACTTCTATTTCACACATTTTCACACATTTTGTCATCTTGTCATCACATTTCTTCTCCCCTTTTTGTCATCAATCAAAGATGGGGTAAGAGTACTTGGACAACAAAAGTGAAACAAAAGAAGCTCTTATCATAAGGATTTCATATATTGAGCTTAAAAATATTATAATGACTAGAATGGCACAAGTAAATTTCAATGTTAAATCATAGCATGTGCATCAAGGCATAAACTAAAATAAGCAACAAAATAGAGTTTAGGGATAGAAAGGCTTAGTCTTAGATGCGCTTCATGGTCTTCACTTCCAAATTTATTTGTTATGATGACCATGCTTCCCTTGATCTCTATATGATGGGGTCCTTCATTTGTTGACTCCTTGACCTTGTAATTCGGCTTTGGAAAGTTACCAATCAAGAGGATCTTTGGATCTTCTTCCTTTGAACCACATTTTCCTCCTCCTTTGGCTAAAGGAAATTGGTGATGGATTTGTGATTTGACTTTGTTAAACTCTCTTCATCTTCTTCTTCTTGCTTGTTCTCTTGGGCTTTACCTCTTTGTTCTTCATTCTCATGCTCTTCTTCTTCTTGGGGTGCTTCACTGCCTTTCCGTCATCTTTGTCTTCTTTAGCAACAAATTGATCGCCATCTCAATTTTCACTATTATTACTATCAACCTTATTACTGCCATCTTCACCCATATTATCTTCTTGATCTTCTTCATTTGACTTTATAGGAACTTGCACCATTTAAAACCACTTGAGAAATCTTTCTCAAGTCTTCTTCCATATTCTTGACTCTAGCTTCTAAACCATCAAATTTGCCAAGAATCATTGGAGCAAAGGACTCGAAGAATTTGGCCATCTTCTTCATTTCCTTTACATGGTTGTTCAATGTCTCTTGAAACAGCTTGGCAACTATGATATCACTTCTAGTGAGATTATCACCTTCAACTTCTTTTTCTTCAATAGAGGGTACCTCTTTAAATAGTCTTCTTTTGTGGAAGATTGCTCCCCCTCACTAGATAACTCATGCCTCATTTTAGCTTTCCTTTCTTGTTAATAGTCTCCTATACGGTAAGCTTTGTTGGCGGCTTTTCTTGCACTAATCATATGCTTCAATACCATGAATCCAAAGTTTTAGTCTTCTATGCTCATGCAAGGCAAGCATAATCACTATATGCATAGTGGTAATCATGTGATGCATAACCCTTCCTCTAGTATCAAAGGCTTTGATTTCCTTTTCCCTAATGGACCTAAATTGTCTACCATTTGTGAAAACCTCTTCAAATCTTTCATTTGTGAACAATTTATGAATAAAGCAATGCTGTCCCAATGAGTAATACCTTCCCTCATTATCATCTACCCCACAAATTTTGTTCACTAAGGCATCATCGAACTCAAAATCCACTTGATATACTCTAGAGGAATACCATTAAACTATATTATCCCCCATGTTCACTTCTCTCCCTTTTTTTTAAGATTTGCATAAAACTCATATATAAGGGCAGGATAAAATTCTTCATCAACTACTAGTAAATTGCTCCAATCAATATCATCAAATAGAGATAGAACATTACCCATATTGGAGAGTTTATCCAAGTTTACTTTGTTTCTTGGAATAATTTTTATGTTCTTCATGATCTATTATACATACATATATATATATATATATATATATATATATATATATATATATATATATATATATATATATATTAGCACTATATATCCAAAATTCATTTTTTTATGCATGGCTAGCATAATTATAGCATACATATTATCAATAGAAGATTTGTACCCAAAGTATACTATAATCAAGGTAGTAAGCATGTGATGCAAAATTATTTCACTAGCATCAAAAGCTTTTATCTCTCTTTCCTTTATAGTCATGAAGCTTCTACCATTTGAACAGACATTCTCAATCCTTTTATGTGAGTATAACTTACTTATAAAACAATGTCCCCCGGAAGAATTATGCCTAAACCCAACATCCTCAACATCAAAAATTCTAGTGAGCAATGCATTATCAATATCAAAATTCAACTTGTGCTATTCTTGAAGAATACCACTGAATAGTTTTATTACCAATTTAATCAACACCTTTTTTTTATTTAATATAAACTTCATAACTAAGGAAGGTAATAGCATTCATCAAACACAAGCAAACTAGTCCAACTCATATCATTTAAAAATGAGAGTATATTACCCATTTCGGATAGTTTGATGACATCCACCTTGTGGCTTGGATTTATCTTATGGTTCCATTTTGTCCAATCATCAAATTCAGTAGCAGCCTTCCGTGTGACAAATCTATCAAGCCTTGATATGCTTTGTAGAACATGAACCTTACTTGGTTCATTGATCACTGGTCCTCCTTCTCTTTCTTTGGCTTTTCCCTTTCCTTTTCCCATGCTAGGCTTCTTTGTCCTCACCTGGAGCTACAACACTTGAATACACTCATTAGTTATTGAATTTTGAAATCCCTATGCTTCTTCTAAGATAGGTCAAACCTTTCTTCGACTAATGGCTTTGTAAAAATATCATTAATTTGTTCATTAGTGCAAACATGCTTTAAACAAATATTACCCTTAATAGAATGATCTCTAATGAGATGAAGTTTGATCTCTACATGCTTTGTCCTAGTTTGTTGAATAGTATGATGGTAAAATTTGTTGCATTAGTGTTATCACATAACATAGCCACACATGAAATATAGACCATAATCACTTAGAGTATCAATAAGGTAATAGAGAGTGTGTTTAACCGCAATCAAATGAGACTCTTTAGGACAAGATAAAATCTAGCACAAAAGCACATGACAAACATATTATTTTCTCTACTTGCTGTCAAATAGAGTTGACTACTCCTATGAAACCTTTTTATTCATGTCAAGCATAGTTGATAAACTTAAGGAAGTGCTTATACCTTAAGTTGATTCATGAAAGTGCCATCCTTGGTTTGCTTGATTTGTAGGCCAAGAAAGAAATTGAACTTTGTAAGCCCTAAGGGCAAATCATGTAATTTTGATTCATGACAAATATTGATGAGAACTAATATGTTTATATTGTGTGATAGGATTTGTGAAGAAAGAAGTTTGAAGTCTCATTGCCTTCAAGAGGAAGAGGAAAGAATAACCTCATTAAGCTATGAGTCTTTTGAGGTGTATTCAAAGATAAACTCAAGGCATTGAAGACTTGAAGTGTAGAGTAGGTATGATGATAGGTAATATCTATGTGAACTCTACACTTGTATGTCTTGGAGTCTATTGAATGCATAAGAGAGCATAATATTGGTTTATTAAGTTTAAAAAGACTTTGAATGAATCTTTAGCAAATGTGGTTTTGTGTTCTAAAAGTTTTTAAGTAAACTTTAAATGATCAAATGAGTTTGATTGTGGTTTTCAAACTTATATTTGTCTAAATAAGTTATCTATATATATCAAATGTATTTCAAATACTTGGAAGATTGATTTCAAATGATTTTACAAAGTTTGAACACAATTCCATGAAATTTGGTCGTCCGAATTATGTAGCAAAAGTTTGCTACAATTCTTCCAGAGAAATTCGGAAGAAGATTCGGACGCAGCCAAAAAAATTCGGTCGTCCGAATTTTGGCCTTCAGCATGGTCACTGTTCTTCCAGAGAAATTCGGAAGAAGATTCGGACGCAAACGAGAAAATTCGGTCGTCCGAAAAAATTCGGACGCTGAACTCGGTCGTCCGAATTTCCCGAAAAGTAGCTCGTTAACTAGCCGTTTTATAGCTGTTTCAACTGATTTTCAAATTCTATAAAAGCTATAAACGTGCAATATTTTGTAAGAATTGAATCCTTGAATATTCTAAGCTTTCTAAAGTCTATTACAAACATTTCTCAAGCTCTCTTATGTCTTGTGCATTCAATTGATCAATCCAAAGACATCAAAGTGTGAAGGTACAACTTTGTGTAAATTCTACCAACAAGTGGTAACATCTACACACTCTTCTTTACTTATTCAATTGTGTTGATCTACTAGCTCTAGCAAGGTTATCTTGATAACATAAAACCCTTTAGATAAGGGTGATCCTTGAAGTTGTGATTCAAGGTTGTTTGAGATATAAAACCATAGGTTGGTGAGCCTTGTTTGTAAAAATTACTAGAAGAGGTTGTATGTGTAAAACCAAAGTGTGGTGAGCCTCTCTTGTAATCTGTGAACTTGAGCACATAGTAGAGTTATTGAAATCCTTAAGTGTATACTTAAGGTAGTGGAGGTAGATCTTGAGGATCGAACCACTATAAATTGTTTGTGTTCATTTGTTTACATTTCTTATACTGCTTTGCCATAATTTGTTTCTCTCTTATTCATATAATCTGTAAGTGATCTATACAAGACTTGAATTTGCAAAAATTAGCCAAATACCTAATTCACCCCCCTCTTAGGTATTTCAATTGGTATCAGAGCTAGAACTTCTGTGTGTGGTTTAACAACCTAGAAGACCAAGATCCTATGGCTAATATGTAAAATCTACCTTACCTAGAAGGATATTCCACAAATAGACCACCTTTGTTTAATGGAACAAATTACACTTTCTGGAAATCTAGAGTTAAAATTTATATTTGTTCTATTAATTTTGATTTGTGGAACATAATAGAGAAAGGTCCTTATGTCCCAATGAAAATGAGTGCTGATGGAATAACCTCAGTACCCAAGTCCACTGATGAATTTGATGAGCATGATTCTAAGAAAATGACTTTAAATTATCAAGCCATGAATATATTAAGTTGTGGTTTAGATGTTACTGAATACAATAGAGTTAGTGGATGTGATTCTGCTCATGACATGTGGAGATTACTTCAAATTACACATGAAGGTACTAATCAAGTTAAAGAATCTAAACTTGCCATGCTAGTTAGAGATTATGAACTGTTTACCATGAAACAAGGTGAAAATATTAGTGATATGTTTACAAGATTTACTAACATTTTCAATGGCTTAAAAGCTTATGGTAAAAGCTATACTATGGGAGAGCAAAACAGAAAGATTTTAGATGCTCTACCAAAAGCTTGGCAGCCTAAAACACTTGCTATTGAGGAATCCAAGGATTTGAAGACTCTTCCACTTGAAGAGCTCATTGGATCTCTACTAACTCATGAAATGAAGATGAAACGGCTAAATGACAAGGAGGATGAAGAAAAGGGAAGAAAAGGAGTTGTACTCAAGTCTTCAAATCACTTGAGTGAACAAGAACAGTCTTCAAGTGAAGAAGAAGAAGGAGGAAACAGTGGAGAAGAAGAGATTGCAATGGCAGTAAGGAAGTTTAAACGATTCTACAAAAAGGAGTTTCTCAAGAAAGGAAGAAAGCCATTCAAGAAGAGTGGACAATCCTCATCCTACAAACCTCAATGTTTTGAATGTAAAAGCACAGAGCATCTTGTTGCTGACTGTCCTAAAGCTTTGGAAAAAGAAAGAGAAAGCAAAAACAAAAAGAAATCTATCAAGAAAGGAAAAGGATTAGCTGGAACATGGGATCAACAAGAAAGTGGGGATGAAAGTGAAGGAAAGGCCAACATATGCTTTATGGCCATTGATGATGAGGTACAATCTTCACCCTCTATTTCAAATGTGTATGATGATGATATTGATTCCAGTGATCTAATTATTGAGTTATATGAAGAATTAAAAAAGGCTTCAAAAAGAAATAAAGAAATGAAACTCAAAATAAACGATTTATCTAATGAAAATTCAAAATTATGTGTTGAAAATGGAAAACTTCTTGAAACCATTAGTTGCATTACTATTGAAAAAGAAGTTTTGAATACAACTATACAAAACATATCTTTTGAAAACAAAAAGCTTTGCACTAGAATTATTTCTCTTGAATCAATGATAAAAGATCATGAGCTTCTAAAAAGGAAATTTAATGATCTAACTTTATGCATTGAGAGATTTACAAATAGAAGGGAAAATTTGAATAAATTACTTGGCTATCAAAGATCTTCATTTATAAAACATGGTCTTGGTTTTACTCATGATTATTCTGCCCCAAAACAGAAAAAATCTTTTGCTAAAGAATCTTATCATTCTAGATCACATATTTGCTGCACTTATTGTGGTAAACATGGACACAAGGTGTCTAGATGTTTTATTAAAAGAAAAATAGAAAGTGGTGTTAAAACCATTTGGAAAGTCAAAGAAACTTTTACTAACCCCCTTGGACCCAAGAAAATATGGGTACCAAAAATCACCCTTTCAAATTTGGTATAGGTACAATTTGCCTCAAGATCAAGTGCCACAAAATGGTTCCTTGACAGTGGATGCTCAAGGCATATGACTGGAAATGCATCACTTGTTAGTGAACTTCAAACTACAAGTGAAGGTTTTGTCACATTTGGAGATAAAAAGAAAGGGAAAATACTTGGAATAGGTAACAGTGGTAAAGGTTCTTTCCCTCTTATCAAGAAAGTATTACTTATTGAAGATTTAAAGTATAATTTACTAAGTATTAGTCAATTATGTGATAATGGATGCAAAGTAGAGTTTAAATGTGATACTTGTACTATTCTTGACAATGCAAGTAACAAAACTATCTTTGTTGCTAAAAGAGTTCGTAATGTATATGTGTTGTATCTTGATGAGCTTATTACAAATGATATTAAATGTCTTGCCATTCATGTCAATGATGGATTTTTATGGCATAGAAGATTAGGACATGTAAGCATGGATTTATTAAACAAACTTTCTACACAAGAGCTGGTGAGAGGATTACCTAAATTGCATTTTGATAAAACTCGCCTCTGTGATGCTTGTCAATATGGAAAACAATCAAAAACATCTTTTAAACCAAAGAAAATGGTTTCTACCTCAAAACCTCTTGAACTAATTCATATGGATTTATTTGGACCTATGAGGACTACTAGTCTTGGTGGTAAAAGCTATGCTTATGTGATTGTTGATGATTTTTCAAGATTTACATGGGTAATCTTCTTAGCACAAAAAGATGAAACATTTTATGAATTTTCAAAACTCTTCAAAAAGGTTCAAACCTCTCTTGATTGCAAACTGATTTCTATTAGAAGTGATAATGGAAGAGAATTTTGTAACCAAGACTTTACAAAATTTTGTGATGAATATGATATTACTCACAATTTTTTAGCTGCCAAAACACCTCAACAAAACGGTGTTGTTGAAAGAAAAAACAGAACCTTACAAGAAATGGCTAGATCAATGCTTTGTGAAAACTCATTACCAAAGTATTTTTGGGCTGAAGCTGTTAATACAGCTTGTTATATCATGAACAGAGTTTTACTAAGACCTTTTATAAGAAAAACACCTTTTGAACTTTTATTTGACAAAACTCCATCAATTGTCTATTTCAAAGTTTTTGGTTGTAAATGCTTCATTTTAAACACTAGCAACTATCTTGGTAAGTTTGATAGAAAATCATATGAAGGAATTTTTCTTGGTTATTCATCAAATAAAAAGGCATATAGAGTCTATAATAAAAGAACATTGTGTGTTGAAGAAACTATTCATGTAACCTTTGATGAATCTAACATTTATCTTCAAAGAGGAAATGAAGATGACACAGGCACATCGATGGTTGAAAATCATACTCAACACCAAGCACCCACAATGGAAGATCATGCCAAAGAAGAAGAAATAATGGAGCAAGAACAAGATGGTCAATCAAGCAATGATCAAGAACTTCCAAAGGATATCACATATGCAAAAGGTCATCCTAAGGAGCAAATCATTGGTGATGTCTCCCAAGGGGTAAAAACAAGGCGGTACTTTATTGATAACTTTGCTCTTTTATCTCATATTGAACCAAAAAATATTGATGATGCATTGTGTGATAATTTCTAGATTATTGCTATGGAAGAAGAGCTAAATCAATTTGAAAGAAATAAAGTTTGGTCTCTTGTTCCTAGACCTCATGATCATTCTGTTATTGGTACAAAATGGATATTTAGAAATAAGTTAAATGAACTAGGAGAAGTAGTTAGAAATAAAGCTAGACTTGTTGCTCAAGGCTTCAATCAAGAAGAAGGTATTGATTATGATGAAACTTTTGCTCCAGTGGCCAGATTAGAGTCTATCAGAATACTCTTGGCATTTGCTTGTTTTAAAGACTTTAAACTATTTCAAATGGATGTCAAAAGTGCTTTTCTAAATGGTTTTATTGAAGAAGAAGTTTATGTAGAACAACCTCTTGGATTTATTCATGAAAAATTTCCCAATCATGTTTTCAAATTAACTAAAGCTCTATATGGACTTAAACATGCTCCAAGATCTTGGTATGAAAGATTAAGTGGTTTTCTTCTCTCAAAAGGTTTTACTAAAGGAAAAAGTAGATACAACTCTTTTTATTAAAACATCTTCTAAAAATGATATTTTGCTTGTACAAATCTATGTTGATGATATCATTTTTGGTTCTACTAATACTTCTCTTTGTGAAGAGTTTGCTAAAACTATGCAAAATGAATTTGAGATGAGCATGATGGGAGAACTAAGTTTCTTCCTTGGACTACAAATTAAGCAAACCAAGGATGGAGTCTTCATCAACCAAGCAAAATATACTAAGGAGCTATTGAAAAGGTTTGGAATGGATCAAGCAAAAGGAATAAGTACTCCGATGAGTTCATTAACTAAACTTGACAAAGATGAGAAAGGTAAAAGTATTGATGAGAAATTATATAGAGGTATGATAGGAAGTTTACTCTATCTCACAGCTAGTAGACCAGATATTATGTTTGCTGTATGCTTGTGCTAGATTCCAATCATGTCCTAAAGAATCTCATCTAATTTCTGTTAAAAGAATTTTTCGTTACTTGATTGATACTCATGATTATGGCCTTTGGTTTTCGAAAACTTCATCTTTTGAACTTATTAGATATTCTGATGCGGATTATGCTGGTTGTAAAGTTGAACGTAAAAGCACAAGTGGGCATTGTCAATTTCTTGGTAGTTGTCTTGTATCTTGGTTTAGTAAAAAGCAAGCTTGTGTGTCTTTATCAACTGCAGAAGCTGAATACATAGCTGCAGGAAGTTGTTGTGCACAATTGTTATGGATGCAGCATACTTTACTTGATTATGGTCTTAAATTCAATTGTGTGCCCATATTATGTGATAATACTAGTGCTATTAACTTGAGCATAAATCCCATTCAACATTCTAGGACTAAGCATATAGAGATAAAACATCATTTCATTCGTGATCATGTGATTAAGAAAGATATATGCTTAGAATATATAAATACAAATGGTCAAATTGCTGACATATTTACAAAGCCTTTGGCTGAGGAAAGGTTCAATCACCTAAGAAGACTCTTAGGAATATCAAGATTCAATGACTAATGTGTGTATTGAAGTTATGATGAATGCAGGAAATTTTTTATTCAAAATTTGGATGCACTGCAGAAGATTCGGTCGACCGAATTTTCTGAGTGTTGAGAAACAGAGACTTTTGATCAAGAATTCGGACGCAGGTCAGAAAATTCGGTCGACCGAATTTTCTGAACTGAAGAAACAGAAACTTTCGCTCGAAAATTCGGACGCAGACCTGAAAAATCGGTCGACCGAATTTTACGGACGAGACTCTTTAAATGAAGTTGAAACAATCTTTTCAACACTACTACTTCCGAATTTCACATCTTTTTTAAAATCTCTCATACCCATTCACATCCGAATCAAAATCCCTTCAAAATCACACACTCTCATCCCGATTTTCCTTCATTTTTAAACTTCTAAGCCCTAATTTCATACAGAAAACAAATCCTTCTCAAGAAAAAACATCATGGTGAGAACAAAGAAGCCCAATGTTGAGAAAGGAAAAGGAAAGGCTAAGGAAGGAGATGGAGACCCAATCCTCAATCAACCACGAAGGATTCGCATTCCTCAAACACAATCTGGAGTTGACAGGTTTATCTCTATCAAATCTACACATGAATTTGATGAATGGAATAAGAATAGTAGAAAAATCATTCATGGATATAAGGTGGATATTGATAAACTATCAAATATGGATATTGTCCTATCTCATTTCAATGATATTGGTTGGAATAGTTTGCTCTTCATTGATGAGGAATTTTATCCTACTTTGATATATGAATTCTATGCAAATTTGAAAGAGGATAGAATTGAGATGATAGGGGATAATGTGATACAATGGTATTCATCTAGAGTATCACAAATGGACATTGAATTCAATGAAGGATTGATAAATAGAATTTATGGAGTAACTGACGAGGGAGCTAGATATTATTCAGCATCCATGCATTGCTATGATCGTGAACTCTTCACACATGTTAGATTTGAAAATGTATTTACAAATGGAAGAGAGTTTAGGGCCATAAAGGAAAGGGAAATTAAGAATTTGGATGCTAGAGGTAGAGTTTTACATCACATGGTGACCACAATGATTGTTCCTAATTTTGGACACAAGTCATCAGTTGGAAATATGCATATGGTAATCATGTTAGCCCTGCATGAGAATAGAAGAATGAATTTTGGGTATATAGCCTTGAAACATATGATCGCAGCCAGAAAAACAGTAACCAAGGCATTCCCATTTGGAAGATTATTAACCAGAATCTTCAAGCATTTTAAGATCAAACTTCCTGGAAGAGGGCAAGCCTTTAAGAGTGGTGAAATTTATACAAATGAAACTCTTAAGAGAATGCAATTAGTTCATGATGAGGATAATGTATGGAGGACAAAAAGAGAAACTCCTCCGAAAAGAATAGAAAGAGAGAAAATTATAGAGAGTGAAGAGGAAGAAGAAGAAGAGGATGAAGAGGAAACCCTTGCTAGGGAAATGAAAACAAAAAGAAAGCATGACACCTCAAGTGAGGGGGAGCAACCTCCAACAAAAAGGAGATTATTTGAAGAAGAAACTGGAATTAGGTCTAGTAGTAAAGGAGTATCTAGAGGGGACACCATTATAGCCAAGACATTCCAAGAAGCCTTGAACAATCATGTCAAGGAAATGGAGAAAATGTATAAGTTCTTTGAGTCATTTGCTCCAATGGTTCTTGGAAAATTGGATGGACTGGAAAACAGAGTAAAACACATTGAAAATATCCTTATGAGAAACACTCAAAGTGGTGAAGGAACCTCTAAGACTCAGGATGGAAAGGAGGAGGAAAGAAATAAAGAAGCAGAGAAAGAAGATAATGAGGATAGCAGTAATGAAGAGGATGATCAGGGTGGAAATGATAAGACCACAGCAGAAGAAAAAGAACAAGAACAGGCTCATGAAGATCTACCAGTGGCAGGAAGCCAAGTAGCTCAAGCTGCAATTGTATCCCCAGCAACAATCTCCTTCAGTCAAGGAAGAGTCAAGCACTTGGCAGTCAAGAAAGGAGTGAGCTGAGCCTCTCCATCAACCTCATCATCACAAGACTAAGCCTTCTCTTCTAATCTCTTTACTGTATTTTGTTCAGTTTTCTAAGCATTTTGCTGCATTTTCTATTCTGAACTTGTTAAATATTGTTTTTGTAATAGTGAAGCTCAATGATGAAATCCCAGTGATGAGAGCTTCTTTTATATGCTAACTTGAACATCTCATTTTCATTGATCCCTTTTATTTGATAATGACAAAAGGGGGAGAAAATATGATGCAATATATGATGCAATATGATACAATACATGTGAAAAATTGATCTTATGTGACTTAATCTTATGTGAACTTAATCTTTAATACTACTGAATGTTGCATCAATATGAATTTTTTATGCATTACAATTTGGATGCAAGGTTTTAAGAATTGGATGTATTCAAAATGTACTATTTTGTTGTTCAAATTGATTCAAATATGTATTAGTCTATTCCACTACGTTTGAACAATCTTATGAAACCTTTATATCATTTCACAATTTCAATTATATTGAATCTGTTGCAGTTTGGACATGAGATTCAAAATTCGGACGCAAGGGATTCAAAATTCGGATGCATGATATAAAATTCGGATGCATCCATACTGTGTTACCAAAATGTGCTCATTTGTTGTTCAAATTAATTCAAATATGTTTTAATCTCTTCTAATATGTTTGAACAACCTTAGGAAAGCTTATTTACAAAATTTGAAGCTTTCATTTATCCTATTTTAAAGTTTGGACTTGATATGTCAAAAATTCGGATGCATAATAATACTAGTCCAAATTGGTTGAAAATGAGCACAATCTAAGGGGGAGCATTGTTAAACTTTTACAACCTTAAAACCTCTCTTAGAATTTTTTTTTTAAATGCTTAAATGCTATATTTTCTATCCTAATTGTTGGAAGGAAGGAGGCACATGGAGGTTAGTTGGGTCATAGGCTCATATTGAGCCTTTTGTATGTCAATGTGCTAAATTGGTTATTATTTATCATTGACATCAATACTTCTTTGTACTACTTTGTTTAAATCCATCACATATTGCATCAAAGTTTGTCATCATCAAAAAGGGGGAGATTGTAAGCCCTAAGGGCAAATCATGTAATTTTGATTCATGACAAATATTGATGAGAACTAATATGTTTATATTGTGTGATAGGATTTTTGAAGAAAGAAGTTTGAAGTCTCATTGCCTTCAAGAGGAAGAGCAAAGAATAACCTCATTAAGCTATGAGTCTTTTGAGGTGTATTCAAAGATAAACTCAAGGCATTGAAGACTTGAAGTGTAGAGTAGGTATGATGATAGGTAATATCTATGTGAACTCTACACTTGTATGTCTTGGAGTCTATTGAATGCATAAGAGAGCATAATATTGGTTTATTAAGTTTAAAAAGACTTTGAATGAATCTTTAGCAAATGTGGTTTTGTGTTCTAAAAGTTTTTAAGTAAACTTTAAATGATCAAATGAGTTTGATTGTGGTTTTCAAACTTATATTTGTCTAAATAAGTTATCTATATATATCAAATGTATTTCAAATACTTGGAAGATTGATTTCAAATGATTTTACAAAGTTTGAACACAATTCCATGAAATTTGGTCGTCCGAATTATGTAGCAAAAGTTTGCTACTATTCTTCTAGAGAAATTCGGAAGAAGATTCGGACGCAGCCAAAAAAATTCGGTCGTCCGAATTTTGGCCTTCAGCATGGTCACTGTTCTTCCAGAGAAATTCGGAAGAAGATTCGGACGCAGCAGGAAAAATTCGGTCGTCCGAAAAATTCGGACGCAGAATTCGGTCGTCTGAATTTCCTGAAAGTAGCTGTTAACTAGCCGTTTTATAGCTGTTTCAACTGATTTTCAAATTCTATAAAAGCTATAAACGTGCAATCTTTTGTAAGAATTGAATCCTTGAATATTCTAAGCTTTCTAAAGTCTATTACAAACATTTCTCAAGCTCTCTTATGTCTTGTGCATTCAATTGATCAATCCAAAGACATCAAAGTGTGAAGGTACAACTTTGTGTAAATTCTACCAACAAGTGGTAACATCTACACACTCTTCTTTACTTATTCAATTGTGTTGATCTACTAGCTCTAGCAAGGTTATCTTGATAACATAAAACCCTTTAGATAAGGGTGATCCTTGAAGTTGTGATTCAAGGTTGTTTGAGATATAAAACCATAGGTTGGTGAGCCTTGTTTGTAAAAATTACTAGAAGAGGTTGTATGTGTAAAACCAAAGTGTGGTGAGCCTCTCTTGTAATCTGTGAACTTGAGCACATAGTAGAGTTATTGAAATCCTTAAGTGTATACTTAAGGTAGTGAAGGTAGATCTTGAGGATCGAACCACTATAAATTGTTTGTGTTCATTTGTTTACATTTCTTATACTGCTTTGCCATAATTTGTTTCTCTCTTATTCATATAATCTGTAAGTGATCTATACATATAAAAGATTTGAATTTGCAAAAATTAGCCAAATACCTAATTCACCCCCCCCCCCTCTTAGGTATTTCAAACTTTCCTATCATGCTCATTTCAAATTTACTTTGCATCAACTTGGAAAACACATTACGAAGTGATGTATTAGAAGCACCAAAGATTGTATCATATATTTGGACAAGTTATAGATCATTGTTACAAGAGGTTATTATGAAAAGAGCAGTGTCAACCTTTCCTCTTGAAAATCCTTTTGAAAGAAGAAAAACACTCAATTTTTCATACCAAGCTCTAGGAGCTTGTTTTAAATCATACAAAGCTTTGGATAATTTGAAAACATGGTTAGGAAACTTTTCATGATCAAAACCGGGTGATTGTTCCACATAAATCTCTTCCTCAATAGAACCATTTAGAAAAGAACTTTTGACATTCATTTGAAATAACTTAAAACCTTTAAAGCAAGTAAATGTCAAAAGCATTCTTATGGACTTAAGTCTAGCATTCAGAGCAAAGGTTTCATCGTAATCAATTCCCTCTTCTTGATTGAATCCTTGGGTGAGAAATCTAGATTTATTTCTTACACCTTTCCCGGATTCATTGAGTTTATTTCTAAAAACCATTTAGTTCCAATAATGGATTGATCATGAGATTTAGGAATTTCCAAATTTTGTATCTTTACAAATTGATTTAATTCCTCTTGCATAGTAATAATCCAAACATCATCACACAATACATCATTAATAGTTTTAGGCTCATATGAGATAAAAGAACAAAGTTATTGATAAAGTACAGCCTTATTTTTATTCCTTGGGAGATATCACCAATGATTTGCTCCTTAGGGTGCCTTCTTGAATATCTTAAGTTCTTTGGGAGCTCTTGGTCACTACCAGGTTAGTCACCTTGATTTTGTTCAATGATTTCTTCCTCATTGGTATGGTCCTCCAAACTTGGTGCTTGAAGATAGGTTTGATAGTTATTCATAGATGTACCTACGTCATATTCTTCTTTTCTTTCCAAGCAAATGTAAGATTCATCTAAACTAACATGAATGGTTTCCTCATCATATAAGGTTATTTTCATTATAAACTCTATAGGCCTTTTGTTAGAAGAATGATTAAGAGATATACCTATATCAGGCTTTCTATCAAATTTAAGTAAGTTATCACAAGTATTCAAGATAAGACTTTTAAAACCAAACACTTTAAAATATGCAATTTGAGGAGTTTATAAAAGAGAACTTCAAAAGATATTTTTCTTCAAAATGACAAAAAAAAAATCTATTCATCATGGCATTTGTTGTTTATGACTTCGGTTCAAAACATATTTTTGAAGAAGAATTTTCTCAAGGCATATATCTAAACAAATTTTTTAAAGTGCAAATTTTTTTATTAATAACACTATTGAATTGTGGGGTTTTACAGTTAGGACAATTATATGAAATTCAAATTTCATCACAATTTTTGTGAAGACTTGCTTGTAAAATTTTCCCATTGTCACTTCTAATGGAAATCAATTTGCACTCAAAGGAGGTTTGAATCTTTTTGAATAGTTTTTCAAAGTTATGAAACACTTCATCTTTTTGAGCAAAGAAGAGTGCTAAAGTGAATATTGAGAAATCATCAACTACTACTGAGGCGTACTTCAAGTCATCAATACTCGAGTTCCTCATAAGTCCAAATCAATCCATATGAACATGCTCAAGATGTTTTGAGGTGAAAATCATTTTCTTAGGTTTGGAAGACTCTTTTGTTTGTTTTCCATATTGACAAGTATGTCAAAGACAATTTTCTCAAAACACATATTTAGCAATCCTCCAACTAAATCTTGAGAGGAAAGTTTGCTAAAAAAAACCATGCTCATGTGATCAAATCTTCTATGTCAAGAAAATCAATCATTATCATAAGCAACAAGACATTCAAGCTTATCAACATAATACACACATTGAAACATTTTGTGAGTAATTGATCAAAATCACAAAATATCATTTTGTCATACAAGTTCGGGCGACCGAACTTATGGTCTACATTCAAACTTCCGAACATTTTGTAAAGTTTCATAAATATGTTTTTGGCCAAGCAAATGCATAGATATTCAATCATAGCTATTTTAATCATTTTATCATGACATATAATCAATTTCAAAAACATATCAACTATGAATTCAATCTCATATCATCAATCTTACCTAATCAACTTCATAGTCGCAATTGACAAGTCATGGTTGGTAAATTTTCAAATCTTAACAAAAGGGATTCTCAACTGAAACTTCGCATGTTGTCATTTAACTTTTTATTCATTGTCACACAATTGACTAATGCTAAGCAAGTTATAGTTCAAATCAACACTAAGCAACATTTGTTTAAAAAGAAGAGAGGAACATTTACCAACATTGGTTACTCCAAGAATTTTTCCTTTCTTCTTGTCTCAAAAGCAAATCCTTCATTGGTTGCTTCGATCTTGATTATGAATGAGGTGTTTTCTGTTATTCTTTAAGCCAACATCATCAATATACCATTTAGTGGTGCTTGAGTTTGAATTGAAGAGTGCCTGCAATGAAGGAGAGGAAGTATCCTTTGGTACCAATACTTTCTTGGGTCCGTGGGGGTTAGTAATAATTCTCTTAACTTTCCAAATGGTTTTTACACCATTCTCTACTTTTCTTTTAACATAACATTTGGTGACTTTATGTCCATGTTTTCCACAATAAGTACAACAAGTATGATGCATGGAAGTAGAAGTATCTCTAACAAAGAAGTTGTTATATTTAGGCACATTGTTTATATAATTATAACCAAGACCATTTTTTATAAGAGGAGATCTTTGAGCTCCAAGAATTTTATCAAGATTGTCCCTTCCTCTTGTAAATTTTTCTATACATGATGAAAGGTCATCAACCTTCTTTTTCAATGTCTTATAATCAACAAGTATTCTTTCAAGAGACAAAATCTTTTCACAAAGAATCTTATTTTCAAGGGACATGTTTTGTAAAGAGACATTTAAAACTTCTTTTTCAATATTCAAACAATCAATAGATTCAAGAAGTCTTTTGTTTTCACAATATAATTTTGAATTTTCATTCAATAACTCATTAATTTTGAATTTCATTTCCTTATTTCTTTTTGAAGCCTTTTTTAATTCTTCATACATTTTAACAAATAATTCACTAGGATCATCAATATCATCATCACAACAAGTAGAAGTAGAGGAAGTGGATTGTATCTCATCATTTATTGTCATAAAGCACATATTGGCTCTTTCCTCATGTGTTATTTGAAGAATCTCCACATATCGTGAGCGGTCTCGCATTCACTCACTCGATGGTATTCATTCACGTCCAATGCACAACTCAAGATGTTCATTGCTTGGTAGTTTAAAGTTATCTTTCTTGAGTCGTTCTCATCAAGTTCCTCCATAGGCTTTAGTTCCCCTGTAATTCCATCATCTTTTATTCTCATAGGCATATAGGGACATTTCTCAATGATACTCCACAAATCAAAGTTAATAGAGCAAATAAAAATTCTAATTCTAGATTTTCAAAATGTATAATTACAACCATCAAACAAAGGAGGTCTATTTGTAGATGAACCTTCCACATAAGGCAAATTTGATAAACTATCCATATAATCTTTACTTCTAGGTTGTTAGACCTTAAAAAGAAGACCTTGCTCTGATACCAATTGAAAGATTTAAGAGGGGGGTGAATTAGGTCTTTGACTAATTATCGATAAATCTTTTGCCTTTTGCAAATCCTTTGCCTTAATAAAAGCTCTTCTTTAAATTCATAAACTT
Source organism: Rauvolfia tetraphylla (assembly GCA_030512225.1). Taxonomy (NCBI): domain Eukaryota; kingdom Viridiplantae; phylum Streptophyta; class Magnoliopsida; order Gentianales; family Apocynaceae; genus Rauvolfia; species Rauvolfia tetraphylla. The sequence goes on from JAJQKT010000019.1 coordinate 2,219,748, forward strand.
CAAGTTTTTATGTGAATTGATGGTTGAAACAAGATGATCAAACAATAAGACTACAACCAATCAATCAAAAATTAAGAACTAATAATAATACAAAAATGAACACACGATTTATAGTGGTTCGATCTCTCCAAGATCTACATCCACTACCTTGAGTCCACACTCAAGGATTTTGACCAATTCACTAAATGGTCAATCAAAAAAATTACACAAGAGGCTCACCCTTCAATGGATTTTACAACAACAACCTCTATTCAATCTAATAAACAAGGTTAACGCTTATCACTAAGAGTTTTATGTCACTAGACAACCTAGACCAATCTAATCCAAGGCTCACCCTCACCAATGGGTTTTACACAACCACCTTGATTAATCTAGTCTATGGCTCACCCTCCATAAGGGTTTTAAGTCTCTTGACAACCTTGTATCAATCACAACAATAATGTAAAGAGAGAGTTTGGATGTTACCAGTACTTCTTGGTAGATGAATACAATAGCTAGCACCACTTTACTTCTTGCCTTTGAAATCTTGAATTTCAACCTTTGAGCACAAGGAAATTTGAGAGCTTTTCAAATAATTTTGATGTCAAAAAAGTTAGAGCTTGAAGGATTTCTTAAGTTTAAACGTTCTACAAAAAAAACTGGAGTTTTATAGCTTTTATAGATTTGAAAAATTGGCTTTAACAGTCATAAAACGGCTAGTTTCTGAGAAGTTCGGACGTCCAAACTTTCTTCTCTGTGTCCAAACTTGCGTCCGAACGTTTCTGGGGAATACTGTTCACATGAATAATGTTACTGCTCACAATTACTGTTCACAAGTTCGAACGACCAAACTTGGTCTTCTACGTCCGAACTTGCGTCCGAATTTCTCTGGAAAAATAGTGATTCTGTTCATTGAACAGTGTGTTGTTCATCGAATAGTGGTACTGTTCACAGTGCAGGAAAAGTTTGGACAACTGAATTTTTTCTTATGCGTCCGAACTTGCATCCGAACTTTTTCAAACTTTGTCAAAACATATTCAAATCAATTCAAACAAGTTGGAAAACCTTCTAACCTATAAGCTAAGTCATTAAAGACCTTTTAAGTGCAAAAATCATTGATGAAAGCTTGATAATTAAGGTAAGTTCAAAACAATTGAAACTTTTCAAATCAAGTTTTGTGCTCTCAAATGCATCTTATAGATTCCAAGGCTTAAGAGTGTAGGGTTTACAAAGTTTACCTATTAAGCACATGTAACCTGCACTTCATGTCTTCAAAGCCTTCAATCATCTTGAACAAACTCTTCAATCTTCAATCACTTTGACATATTTGAGTTGTTCTTGTATTGTGGCTTCAAGGCAATGAGAGTTCATACTTCTTAATTCACAAATCCTATCACACACCATACAAGCATATTAGTCCTTATCAATGTTTGTCATTAATCAAAATTAATCATAACTACATGATTTGCCCTTAGGGCTAACAGGAAACATAGGCCTTAAATGGTCATATGTCCTTACTAAGTTTGTAGTTTGATCAACCAATCAAAATTTTGCTGCCCACCTTTAATTTGAAATAATTCTATGCAAGTTTCTAAATATGCTATGCTTATCTACATGATTCATTTTCCAAAACGATTTTGATTATTTAAACTTTTTGGCAAAACTTAACAGGTTCTGGAATAAAGTTCAAACATATTCCTTTCCAAAAATAGAAACCCTAATAGAATTAAACTCCCATGCTTTTTGTAATGTAAGTAATGCATAAATAAATTATGAAACTTGCTAATCAATGATTCTGAAACATTCCAAAAATAGAAACTTTCTCTATGCAGAAAGTGTTGCCCAATTTAATGACTTTTCATATCAGGAAAGTGTTAGCCCTAAGGGCAAATCATGAAGTTTTAATTAAGTTTTGAATAATGACAAACATTATTTGGACTAATCTTTATGTCAATTGTGTGATAGGACTGTTGGATTAAGAAGTATGAAGTCTTATTGCCTTTAAAACCAAAATGAAAGAACAACTCCAAGATGTCAAAATGATTGAAGATTGAAGAGTCTTGTTCAAAGATGATTCGAGGCATTGAAGACTTGAAGTGTATGTCACATATGCTCAATAGGTATATTCTTTTGTAAACCATACACTTGTGTGTCTTGGAATCTACTGAATGCATAAGAGAGCAACAAAAACTTGTTTTAAACCTTAAATGGCTTTGAATGAACTTTTGAATAACAAGTATGTTTTTTAACCTCAAATGATCTTGAGTAAACTTTGTATGATCAAAGTATTTTAGTAACGGTTTTCGATTTTGAAAATGTTTAAATGACTTACCTATTTATACAAAATATTTTCAATGTTATTAAAGTTGATTTTCAAATGATTTGACAAAGTTTGATTAGTTCGGACGTCCAAACTTTGAAAATGGTTACTGTGCTTCCAAAGAAATTCGGACGCAAGTTCGGACGTATGGGATAAAGTTCGAACGTCCAAACTTTCTCTGACAGAATGGTTACTGTTTTTTCAGATAGATTTGGACGAATGTTTGGACACATAAAGAAAATTTCGGACGTCCGAACATTTCCAGACAACTTGGCACAGTAAAGTTCAGACGAAAGTTCGGACGCATAGGAGAAAGTTTGGATGTCTGATCTTCTCTGAAACTAGCCGTTTTTGAAACTTATTTTTGAAATCTATAAAAGCTATAAACTCAAGAATTTTTGTAAGTTTTGAATCTCTGAGAAATCTTAACATTCCAAAATCTTTAGCAAACATAAGAGCTCTCTTTTGTCTTGTACTTTTAATTGATCATTCAAGATTCCAAAGACATCAAAGTGAAGAGGTGCAATATTGTGTAATTATCTACTAAAACAGTGGTAACATCTTATTCATTCTTCATTCTTCATTTAATTGTGTTTTCTACTAGCTCATTACAAGGTTTTCTTGTAAACATAAAATCCTTTAGATAAGGGTGATCCTTGAGACATTGATTCAAGGTTGTTTGTAGATATAAAATCCTTTGGTAGGGTGAACCTCGTTTGTGGAATTGCAATAAAGGTTGTGAGTGTAAAACCATTGTGTGGTGAACCTCTTATGTAATTGTTGAACTTGAGCATATAGTAGATTGATTGAAATCCTTGAGTGAAGACTCAAGGTAATCGACATAAATCTTGAAGAGATCGAACCACTATAAATTTATTTTGTTAATTGATCTTAAATTTTTTATTGCTTTGACATTGATTTATATATTCTCTCATTGAAACAAGTACACATAATCTGCTCTAGCTAAATTTGTAAAAAGAAATTGTTTTCTAAAATTAGCCAAAGACCTAATTCACCCCCCTCTTAGGTCTTTCAGAAAGTATAAAAATAATTTTCCTATGGACTGGCTCTGATACCAAATATAGTGATGACCTAGAAACTAGAAGTATTTGAAAGAAAATAATCTCAGAAACTCAAACCTGGACTGCTTAAGAAGGTATGACTTGGATCAACACAACGGCCAACTCTTGCTCACTCAAAGGATCCTATCCTCTTTTCTTTCAACAATCCAAGAAGGAATACTCTGAATTTCTAAGTATCACTGAACAATGATCTAAGCTAAAACCATATCAGAAATAGAAATAGAGAAGAAGAATAGAGGAAACTTAAAAAGACATATTATTACTCGGGAGAACTCTTACAAGGCTTACTAGGCTTGCAAAACTTGAGAAATCTTACAACAATGGGCTCTGTATATAGAGCTCCAAGGAAAGGTCTAGAAGACTAAATTATTGGAGTATGAGATCATTGCTTACATCATGGTAGCTAATGAGGTCATTGCTTACATCACACTTACAACAATGGGCTCTGTATATAGAGCTCCAAGGAAAGGTCTAGAAGACTAAATTATTGGGGTATGAGACCATTGCTTACATCATGGTAGCTAATGAGGTCATTGCTTACATCACACCACACTTATCAGCTTTAATTAGCGGGGAAATAAATTTGACACGATAGTACCCTAAACAATAAAGACAAAAAAGTGTAGAGCACTAAATAGAAAAGTCTTTACAGCTGTAATGCTCTGAATCAGTCGGTGAGAAGACATCACTATCAGTGGAGCCAAGGTTAGTGATATTACGTTCAATAATGATGTCCTGGTGTCTAGCATGTGCTTTTGCTTTTCTCTTTTTCTGCTTGAGTGCGTCCTTTTTGAGTGAGATGACACAAGTAATTCGAGCAGTTTCATCAAAGGCTATACGTGGAAAGATAAATCTATGTGATGACTGAGTAGAGCTAGCTGGCTGAAGGTTAAAGTAGTCAAAAGGTATTTCAATGTCTGGTTGAGAATCAGGCAAGTGGTGAAGGTACCATTAACTAGTTATTCTAATGTTTATCTCATGAGGATGGTTGGTAGAGAAATTCCATGAACCATAATCATCAGGCCAAATTTCTTGAGGCATAATTTTATTTTCAACAAAGATATATTTTTGAGCCTCAAAATATTTTTGAGGAAGATCTAGCACAGTGATGGAATTGACCTGGTAGAGATGGGAGTGTGGGTGAACGGTGAAATCAGGGTCATTGGACAATGAATGTCAAAGAGGAGGAAGTGTTTAAGGAAAGTGAGGAGTAAGTTCTTCCATTCTTCTAAAGGTTTGTTAAAACCAGGTTAAGAATTCAAAGATACTTGGAATAAACCCTTTAAGAAATAATACAGAGTCGATTTCAAGAAGAATGTGATACTGTTGACAGAGATACCAGAAGAACCATTTTAACGGATGAGGGAAATCAGTAGGTCTGAGAATGAAAACCTGAATGAAAGGAAAATATGGATTTACTCCGGATGGCTTAAGGATGGATCCTCCAAATTCTTTAAGAATCTGTGACTCATAAAAATCTCTTTTTTGAATATTGAGTCAACAAAACATGGAACTGGGTAGTCTGGAGGAAAATCATGAGGAATACTAGGTGGGTTGGAATAGTTAGGTCGGATCATGGCTATAACGGGTTTAGTGGTAAAGGAATCAGGTCGAGAAAGGAAATCAGACACAACATTAGATTTACCTTTGATATGTTCGATCTCGAATGAATACTGCGCAAACCACATTGACCACCTGAGAAACTTGCTTCTGGTTAAATTACAGCATTTTGGGGAACGAACTCATATCTATTTCCACCAAGAACTTTGATCCGATGAGATAAAAGCTGAACTTCTTTATCCCATTTTTGACCGCTAGGATTTCCTTGAAAGTGGAGTGGTAATGTATCTCTACTGGCTTGAATCTTCCACTAGCAAATTGACAAAGATGGCCGAAGGATGAAAAGGGATATTACACTAGCCTTTGACAAGGCCTTTTCCCGGGGTAATTGGTATCAGAGCCTAAAGTAATCTCAGAGGTCACGGGTTTGACTCCCAATCATGGAATTTGGGAGCCCCGTTAAAGCACGCGCGTCCACCGGAGAGCCCACAGTGGAGTGTGATGGATTGAAGGGATGAAAAGGGTATACTGCGCATCCCTTGGACAAGGCCTTTTTCAGTGGTAATATAATTGATATTTCGCATTAGAAATAGGTAAGTCTTAGTGAAAAATCTAAGAGGGGGTGATTTAGGTTTTTGGCTAATTTTTAAAAACTTTCGTTTAACAAAATCCCTTTTAAAAGTTCACAGCCTCCAAGTACTTATAAGTTTGGAATAGAGTGGTTGAGAGAAAAGGATTAGTCAATGAAATATTAATTAAGATTAACAATCACAACAAACACAAGGAAATAAAGATACGTATATAAGTGAAAGCAATAAATAACAAGAGAAGTACACAATAATTTATAATAGTTTGATCTCTCCAGGATCTACACACTACCTTGAGTCCACACTCAAGGATTTCAACCAATCCACTAAATGCGTAAGTCAAGCAATTACACAAAAGGCTCACCCTCAAAGGGTTTTACACCAATAACCTCTTTTTCAATTCAACAAAAAGGCTCACCCTCACCACAAAGGGTTTTATGTTACAAGGCAACCTTGAACAATCAAATCAAGGCTCACCCTTACTAAAAGGGTTTTATGCCTCAAGGCAACCTTGATTAAACAAAGTAAAGATGAGATAAGGATAGAAATTACCAATCAAGATGGTATATATTCAACAATTCTACACCACTTTACTTTTTCCTTTGGAATCCTCAGATAATCACATGAATCACATGAACAATAAATGATTTTCTTTGATCTTTGATGTTCTCAAGATAATGGCATGTACGTTCATCAATAACTGATTTTCTTTGATCTTTGATGCTCTCAAGATAATGGCATGTAAGTTCATTAATCTTTCTTGGGAGTTTCTAGCCTTTTATATAACTTAAAAATTCAAATGCAACGTTCAAAAAATGGCCAGTAATAGTAAAATTCAATCATCCAAACTTGGACCCATTCGTCCGAATTGGTCGTCTGAACTTTTCTATTTACTAGTGCTGCAAGAAAAGTTCGATCGTCTAAATTTTGCATCCGAATAATTTGTTCGTCCAAAACTTGCATCCAAACTTGAGTCTGAACTTTTCAAAACTTTGTCAAATCATTTGAAATTTAACCACGACAAGTTTGAAATCATTTTGGACTAAAAGATAAGTCATTAAAAAGCTTTTGAGCCATATGCCATTATCAAACAGTTTGTTTTTCAAAGAATTATGAAAAACTTTTAAGCTCATCAACAAAGGTTAGGCTAGATCAAAATAGTTTGTGATTCAACATGCAATGCATTGATTCCAAATGCAAGAAGTGTAGGGTATGCAAGATATATCTATCAAGTAAAAGAAAACCTACACTAGAGTGTCTTCAAAGCCTTCAATCTTCTTGAACAAACTCTGTATTCTTCAATCACTTGAGCTCATTGAGTTGTCCTTTCATATTAGCTCCAAGGCAATGAGATCACTTTGCTTCTTCAATCCAAGAATCCAATCACACAATAATTACTCAAGATAGCTCACATCAACATTTATCATAATCAAAACTATAAGATTTTTCCTAAGGGCTTACACTCAGTTTTCGAACTCATGTGTAGCCAAAGTAGGTTTAATGTCTATTGTTCTACAAAACTTGAACATTCGAATTTTTCTTGGTATATCAAAGTTCGTGATTATTTCATAGTTAATAAAAATTCTGTGTGCATCTTACAACCATATAAACTAAAAATTCTAGAGTGTTCTACAATCTTAAAATTCTTTTTTTTTATTTCATAGATCAAGATTTATTTATTATACTTTCTCTCTTAGATTTTCTATCCTATTTCTATTATTTCTAACCTTACTCTTAAATTTTGATTCAAACAAATTCCATCATCTTTCATTTCCGAGTTGTTTATAGCTCTATTTTGTCTCCCTTTCCTTTCTTTGCATTGGCTGGTTATAAAGCCTTTAAATTTCCAGAAATTCAGCCCTTTAGCTTATTATTTTTCCTGAATTTTGTGAAATTGAAGTTCTTTAAAGTCCTTTTTTATCTTTCCTATCTTTACTACTGAACTACTACTAGATCTTCTTGTAAGTGATGAATATATTAGATTTGTTTACTAGGTTATAAGCTGTCCAAATTATTTGCTCTTCAGTCATATAATTTAGTACATCATTTATGCAATATTCCAGTTCTTTTTCTTGAACTTTAAGGCCATTAAATCCCTTTTTGTTTCTAAGGCTTGATTCATTACAAAAGCTCTTACTAGTCTCAACTATATCCTTCTTGCTTTTAGCCATTACACCTTATCATCAAGGCTATTTTTATCTCTTATACCACCAGCGTTTAATCTCCATGTCCATTCACCATTTACCTCATTTATTTTCTGTATATTTCAGCCAAAATGTCAAGAAATTAAGGCCATTCAAATCCTTATGTGCAATCCTTTGAAAAAATCATAACTATCACATGCACTCATTGTTGGATAGAAGAGTTTCCATCGTTTTTTTTCCTACAGGTAATGCAAGCTGTCCAGTTGGTTGCTAAGTCAAGCTTTCATGTTAACATATTATGTATCAAATACGTCAGATTGCTTGTCCATAAAAATAAGAAATAAATTCTAACTTGGACCTCCTTTTCAAAAAGAAAGTGTGCTGCCTTTTAGCACTTATCTACACTAGTTTTTGTAGTAACATTTTAGCCATTTCACTTGAGGAAACCAAAGCTGTTCAAAATAATTTTCTTATAGAACCCAAAGCTGTAAATTTACAGCTCTAACCTCTGAAAATTCTGTGCATCACAAAGACCACAAAACAGCCCATCATTTTTTCAAGCATTTCAAACAATAATAAAGAAATAGAAATGCTTCTAGAAGATCTTTGTCTTTTTTGCATTTTCAGCTTTTAAACCCAAGAAAACCAAACTTAAATTTAGAGATCTATGTGTTCTTGATATATTTCTTTGATGAAAGTACATATTTTCACAAAAACTCACATAAAAATCCAGATTTCATGGTAAGGAAACAAGATATGTAACATAGGTCTAGCAAATAAGCTCCTAGTTGGCTAAACACAAATTTTCATCCAAAGCTTACAAGAAACCTTAACCAAATTCTTGGATCTTCATTGAATAACCTCTAAACTATAATAAAATGAAGATTACCTTGCTGGTTCTGTCAAGCTACAGCTGCTGTCCACCTAAAATTTTCAGCAAAACCACAAGTTCAATAGCTAGAACAAGCATAGATTGATTTCTTATGCATACAACCTTCTTAAAATCTTGCCTTTTCCAGAAAATTCCACAAGGAATCACTTCTTCTAGCCTACGAAGTTCTTGTTGAGGTAAAGGGAGAATGAAGAAACAAGAGATAGCAAAGAGAGAGAGTGTCTATAATTGAGATTGTGTGAAATAGGCAAAACAAAGTTTGGCTTGCATTCTAGAATGAATACGGCCAGCTTAAATGGAGATAAAATTGTGTGAAATCTATGATTTGTGTAGTTTATCTTGTGAGGTGCAAGATAGCATAATCCTTGAGTGTCATATTGGTTAAACTAGAGAAAGAAGGAAGAACATGAATGCATTGGTTAACTTGTGAGATGGAAAATGATTATGTTTGCCTACTTAGGTCAATTTTAATTGTTTTACGTGCATTCTAGAGTATAGTGGCCTGTTTTAAGGAGAATAATTGGGAAGCATTTCATACTAATAAGGGGCAAAAATTGGAAAATCACATTAGGGGGTAAATGACCATTTTGGCTGTCCTTTACCATAATACCTTTTAACGTTTCTAAGGGCATTTTTGGTGTTTTCTTTCTTCAAGAACCTTCTTTTAAGTCTTATAAGCTTTAGTTTCCTTGTAAGATATTTATTAACTTAAATTATTGATTTATTATTTGGTTTTGTTGCATAGGTTGACTTTTTAGTTTTTATGTTAGTGATACGACAACTTTAAATTTTAATAAATTCTTCATTGTGACTTAAGTTCTCTAAAACCAACAACTCATCACCTACCCTCGTACAATCATCAATCTCGGTTTGAGACCTTTCAGTCCTCAATTTTAAGGTCAGAAGCCTAGTTCTCAACCCGATGTTTTCTAAATCCCTAATTAGTAGGTGGGATGTTACAGTCACAGTTTCTTGTATTCAGGGGGGTTAGTTATGATTGCCTTTACTCTCCAAATAGGTTTAACACCATTTTCCACCTTTCTTTTAAAATAGTATCCATTGGATTTATGCCCATGTTTTCCACAATAAGTACAATAAGCATGAAGCATAGAAGTAGAAGTGGCTTTAACAAAGAAATTTTTGTATTTAGGCACATTGTTCATATAGTTGTAACCAATACCATTTTTAACAAGAGGGGATCTTTGAGTTCCAAGAATTTTATGATGAGAATCAAGAGGCATCAAGCTCAAGTGATTAAGATCTATTGAAGATCTCGGCTAGTCCAATCACAAGAGCTTGACCTTGGAAGATGAGAGAGGCCTTGATTACATTGCTTGAAAGTGTGTGGAATAAACATGCAAAATATGATGGGATTTCAAGGTTATATTATGTACAAGATGTATCAACAATCATTAATTTACTTTAAGCAAGCTGTCCAACTACTTTGGAGTCCATTGGGCAGCCAAATTGATGTCCAAAATAGTAAATTAATGGGCTAAAAAATTCACCCTAAGGGCTGGACGAAATTTCCTAAATTTTAAGAGTCTTTTAATTAGTTTTTAAGTTTGTTTGGGCTAAGAACTTTTAATTATTAAAGCCCATATCTATTTTTTATTTTAATCCTTAGTTGGATTTAATTAGCAGTAAATCCAAACCCATTAAGGACGTGTTTCAGCCACGTACTCCAAATCCAAAACCAATTAGGTTAGAGTTTTGAGACATCTATTTATGTAGGATTTTTTCAGAAATTTCAGAACATGATATCATTGATATTTTTTGTGAGAATACATACTCTCTTTGGTTCTTGAAAGAACTTTTTGAACTTATCAAGTTATTCAACTTGTGGCATTCATCTCTTTGAATTATACCTTAAGTTTTTGTCCTTATCGATAACGGCTTTAAAGTTTATGTTTATACCTTTAGTTCTTGGGCCATATATCCAACAGTTAAGGGTTTTTGAATCCTTTTTCACACATCTTTAGGCTTTTGTGGAAGTTTGCTATTGGGTTCTAGATTTTTATACCTAGGGTTCGCATCATGTTATCAAGATTGTCCCTTCCTTTTGTATATTTTTCAACGCATAAAGGGAGATTATAAACCTTCTTTTTCAAAAGTTTCATGATCAACAAGATTTTTTCAAGGGACAAAATCTTTTCAAAAAGAGTCTTGTTTTCAAGGGCCATGTTTATAAAGAGACATTTAAAACTTCCTTTTCAATACTCAAACACTCAATAGAATCAAGAACCTTTTTGTTTTTAAAAAACAATTTTGAATTGTCATTCAACAACTCATCAATTTTCAATCTCATTTCTTTGTTCCTCTTTGAAAGTTTCTTCAATTCTCCATACATATCAATAAGAAATCACTAGGATTAACAACATCATCATCACAATGCTAAAGGTCGATGGAGTGGGTTGTAGCCTCATCTTCCATAGCCATGAAGTATACATTTGCTCTTTCTTCATTTTGTTCTTTATCTTCTTCGTTGGCATGTTGATCTCATTTGCCAACAAAGCCTTTTCCTTTCTTGGTAGTTTTCTTCTTCTTTTGCTTGGTTTCCCTTTCTTTCTTCACGGCTTTAGGGCAGTCCACCACAAGATGCTTGGTACTCTTGTATTTGTAGAATTATGGTTGAAAGACCTAAGAGGGGGGTGAATTAGGTCTTTGGCTAATTATCAAAAATCTTTTCCCTTTTTGCAAATCCTTTGCCATAATAAAAGCTTTTCTTCAATTCACAAGCTCTAAGTTTATATGTGATTTAATGGTTGAGACAATATGATCAAATAATAACACCACAACCAATCAATCAACAATTAAGAACAAACAATATTAACACAAGTATGTAAACAAGTAAAGCTATAAACAAGTGAACACACGATTTATAGTGGTTCGATCTTTCCAAGATCTACATCCACTACCTTGAGTCCATACTCAAGGATTTCAACCAATTCACTATATGCTTAATCCAAGCAATTACACAAGAGGCTCACCCTTCAATGGGTTTTACCACAACAATCTCTTTTCAATATAATAAACAAGGTTCACTCTTATCACTAAGAGTTTTATGTCACTAGACAACCTAGACCAATCTAATCCAAGGCTCACCCTCACCAATGGGTTTTACACAAACAACCTTGATTAATCTAGTCTATGGCTCACCCTCCACAAGGGTTTTATGTCTCTTGACAACCTTGTATCAATCACAACAATAATATAAAGATAGAGTTTAGATGTTACCAACACTTCTTGGTGGATGAATACAATTGATAGTACCACTTCACTTCTTGCCTTTGGAATCTTGAATTTCAATCTTTGAGCACAAGGCAATTTGAGAGCTTTTGATATAATTTTGATGTAAAACAAGTTAGAGCTTCAAGGATTTTGAATGTTCAAAAGTTCTTTCAAAAATCTAGAGTTTCTAGCCTTTATAGAATTTGAAAATCAGTTAAAACGGCCATAAAACGGCTAGTAACGGCTAGTTTCAGAATATTCGGACGACCGATTTCTGCATCCGAATTTTTCGCTACAAAATTCGGACGACTGAATTTTTCTTCATACGTCCAAATCTTCTTCCGAATTTCTCTGGAAGAACAGTAGCAAACTTTTACTACAAAATTTAGACGACCGAATTTTTTGCCCTGCGTCCGAATCTTGCATCCGAATTTTTCAAACTTTGTCAAAACATGTTTAAATCAATTCAAACAAGTTGGAAAACATTCTAACCTCAAAGATAAGTCATTAAAGACCTTTTAAGTGCAAAAACCATTTATGAAAACCTGATAATTTAGGTAAGTTCAAAACCATTGAAATCATTTAAATCAAGTTTTGTGCTCTCAATTGCAATTCATAGATTCCAAGGCTTAAGAGTGTAGGGTTTACAAAGTTTACCTATTAAGCACATGCAACATACACTTCATGTCTTTAAAGCCTTCTAACATCTTGAACAAACTCTTCAATCTTCAATCACTTTGACATATTGGAGTTGTTCTTGCATTTTAGCTTCAAGGCAATGAGACTTCAAACTTCTTAATCCACAAAACCTATCACACAACATATAAGCATATTAATCCTCATCAATATTTGTCATTAATCAAAACTACATGATTTGCCCTTAGGGATAACAATGGTCAAAATAATGATGAGTATTGACCACCTTTCTTGAATGGTCTCTCTCCTTCTTGAAAAATCCCTTTTTGAAGAAATTTTTGAATTTCTTCACCACCATGGCCACTTCATCATATTCTACATCCTCTTAGGTTTTTCAATTGATATCAGAGCATGGCTAATTTTTCAAAAAATTTTTGTCGATAGATTCCCATTTTGAAATTTACAAACTCTAAGAATTTATGTGTTTGAAAGAAAGTGGCTGAAAGGAGAAGAGCAATTAATAGGCCCACAATGAATGTCAACAACTACAAAGAACAAATCAAAATAACATAATTAAATGCAAACAATACACAAGTAAATGCAAGCCATAAATATAGAGAAGTAAACACATCAATTTATAATGGTTCGATCTCTCCAAGATTTACATCCATTTCCTTGAGTTCATACTCAACAATTTCAACCAATTCACTAAATTTATAGGTCACACAAAAACACAAGAGGCTAACCCATGAAGGTTTTTCCACTAATAACCTCTGTAATTTAATAATAAATGCTGTAATTTAATAATAAATGCTCACCCTTGTAAAAAAGAATTTTATGTCTCAAGACAACCTTGAACAAACAAGATAAAGTAGAGAAGATGAAAAGAGATTACCCAACAAAATGGTTGATAATAAACAATTATAGCACCACATCACTTTTTACTTTTAGAATCTTTGTATAATCACATGAAGCATAAAAATAATGAACGTTTTTCTTTAAACTTTGATGTTTTCAAGAGTATAGCATGTAAAGTTCATCAATCTACTTCAAATCTGAGAATCTATCCTTTTATATAATTTATATTTTAATTCTTTTTCAAAAATGGTTAGTAAGGACTAATTTTTTAAACATAGTAGAGCAATTTGGTGGACCAAATCAGACTTCCTGCATCCGAATTGGTCATCCTAATTTTTCTATTCAGTTTACTAGTCAAACCAATTCGATTGACTAAATTTGGACAACCAAGCCCGAATAATTTATCTGAAAATTCAATAGTATAAACCAAGTGTAGACGTCCGAATTGGTGATACAAGATTCAAACGATTCTAGATTTTGAAAAACCAATTCAAACTCAATCCAATCAAGTTTTAAAGCACTTCAAACATAAGATAAAATGTTTATAGATTTAACATTAACCAAAAAGTCGTTACCAAAAACTTTGTTCGTTAAAAAATCATAAAATCACTTAGGCTCAAAAATAATGTTTAAGCTTGAAATATAGGATATGTGCTTCAAGATGCAATTCATAGATTTCAAATACAAAAACTATTGAATAACCACCACCCTACACTATTGATCTTCAAAGCCTTTAATAACTGGACATCCACTCAATCTTCAAGCTTATAGCCTCATTGAGGATGTCCTTGTTTCTCTCTAACTCTAAGGCAATGAGATCTTATGCTTCTTCAATCCGAAAATCCTATCACACAAGAATTACTCAAATTACCTTACATCAATGTTTGTCATTAATCAAAACTACAAGATTTGACCTTAGGGCCAATAGTTGTTCTTACCAACTAAAACTCTAATGTCTCTAGCCCTGGTTTCAATATCTTCAAATTATACAAATATGAACTTGTATCTAGAAATATGTGGAACATCTTTATGCAATTCCTCGAGACATGTACTTCCATGAACAATTGTCTAGAGCTTTTTATCTATGACTTTGTATAAAAGTTTTGAATTTTGCATCATAAAATTCTTCATTACATAGAAATTTCCTTCTCTAATGCAATCTAGGTACTAACCTATGAATTTGCTCTTGAATATGCAATGCCTCATATTATTATCATATAGATTCTTTTATTAGTAGCAATATGCATTCTCACATCAGTTTTTCCCATTTAAATTTTGAAATATACATAGACCTGAGCTTAGTATTTGCAAATTTTCTAGTACTTCATATGGAATAATATTTATTGCAACATTTTGATCTTCTTAGTATAATACTTTGAATATAATAAACAACAGTAAATAAAAAACTCTTCACAGAATCCACAAGAAGATCTTTTCATGTATAACTTCATAATGCATGACGTGAAGTACAATAAGCAAACGTGACAACTAATTCTATGATGCAAAAACTAGCTTACTTTTTCATAAATATCAATAAATCAATACTCATCATCTCTTCTAGTGTCTGAGAATTATAGGTATTCTATAGTCATATTACTCAAATTAGAATAATCTTGTCTTGCTTACCTTGGATGATTAATTCAACATCACATACTGCATTCTTCCTTGACTCATTGATATTCATTTTATTTGTAGAGGACGAGGGTTTCAAAGTATTTACAAGAGACAATGGAGGAAAATTCTTGAGGATATTAACTTTGTTGTTCTGTGGAAATGATGGATTACCTTACTAATCTTATCCCTAAGGTAACTGATGTCTTCATTTCCCTGCAAAAATTCTCTTGCAAGAAAATTAGGTATCAGATATTGTATTCTTCCTTTACCTATTGGTATTCATCTTATTTATAGAGGAAGAGAGTTTTAAAGTATTCTCAAGGATAGTAACTTTATTATTATGTGGAAATGATGGCCATAAAGTTTGGGTCTATTCTGAACCCAAATGAGTTGGATTTTTCTCAATGTTTGATATAGAGGCTCAAATATATGTTTGAGATGAGGAATAAAATAAGAAATATAATTAAGACACAGTAAGAATCTCTATAATTGAGTTTTGTTTGTAATTATATTTGAAAATTTAGGGAAAATTTCTATAGCCCTACGGATTGGTTTATATGTCCCATATGATAATTCAAGTTCTTATAGATACACTTCCCTTATTTCTTACTCTTCGATTTTGTCTATTATCAAAGAAGAATTACATTTTTTTAGTCATAGCATTAACAGATTGTTGATCACAATAGCATAATCCTATACAGTTGTAGCCAGACTCATAATCTTCATTTTCTTGAATTTTCCTGAACGATATATGTAAGACCTAAGAGGGGGGGTGAATTAGGTCTTTGGCTAATTATCGAAATCTTTTTCCTATTATGCAAATCCTTTGCCTTAATAAAAGCTCTTCTTTAAAACAATAAACTTCAAGCTTATATGTGATTTGATGGTTAACACAAGATCATCAAACAATAATGTCACAACCAATCAATCAACAATTATGTAGGCAAGTAAAGCAATAAGAAAATGAGCATACGATTTATAGTGGTTCGATCTCTTCAAGATCTACATCCACTACCTTGAGTCCACACTCAAGGATTTCAACCAATCCACTATATGCTCAATTTCAACAATTACATAAGAGGCTCACCACACAATGGTTTTACAGTCACAACCTCTTTTAGTAATTATACAAACAAGGTTCACCCTTCCACAAGGGTTTTATATCCAAAGACAACCTAAAGACTAATCTAATCAAAGGCTCACCTACACAATGGGTTTTACACCACAACCTTGATTAATCTAGTCTATGGCTCACCCTAACACAAAAGGGTTTTATGTCTAAAGATAACCTTGCAATGAGCTAGTAGAAAAACAGAATTAAATGAGGAATAAATGAGTTTGAATATTACCAACGCTTCTTGGTAGATAAATACAATTGCTAGCACCACTTCACCTTTTCCTTTGGAATCTTGAATGTACACCTTTGACCACAAGGCAATTTGAGAGCTTTTCAATTCAATTTGATGTAAAACAAGTTAGAGAATGTGGGATTTGTTTTGTTCAAAGTTCTTATAAAAAATTTGGAGTTTATGGCTTTTATAGAATTCAAAAATCAGTTTAAACAGCTATAAAACGGCTAGTAACGGCTAGTTTCAGAAAACACTGTTCATGCACTGGTCACAAAAATTCGGACGACCGAATTCTTCCAGCTTCGTCCGAATCTTCGTCCGAATTTCTCTGGAAAAACAGTCGGCACTGTTCATGTGAACAGTAGTCTGTTCGTGCACTATTCACAAAATTCGGACGACCGAATTTTCCAGCTTCGTCCGAATCTTCGTCCGAATTTCTCTGGAAAAATAGTAAACGGTTCAAATGAATAGTATTACTATTCATGCGTTGTTCATTGTTCATCGTGTTACTATTCATGCGTTGTTCACTGTTCGCATTGTTACTATTCATGCGTTGTTCACTGTTCACAGTGCAGAAAATTCTTCACAAAATTCGGACGACCGAATTTCTTCTGCATGCGTCCGAATCTTCTTCCGAATTTTTTAAACTTTGTCAAAACATATCCAAATCACTTTAAACAAGTTGGAAAACATTCTAGCCTTAAAGATAAGTCATTAAAGACCTTTTAAGTTCAAAAAACCATTAATGAAAACTTGATAATTCATGTAAGTTCAAAGCCATTTAAATCAAGGTTTGTGCTCTCAATTGCAACTCATAGATTCCAAGGCTTAAGAGTGTAGGGTTACAAAGTTTACCTATTAAGCACATGCAACCTACACTTCATGTCTTCAAAGCCTTCTAACATCTTGAACAAACTCTTCAATCTTCAATCACTTTGATATATTGGAGTTGTTCTTGCATTTTAACTTCAAGGCAATGAGACTTCAAACTTCTTAATCCACAAATCCTATCACACAACATACAAGTATATTAGTCCTCATCAATATTTGTCATTAATCAAAACTAATCATAACTACATGATTTGCCCTTAGGGCTAACAATATATATTTGATCTTCTTCATTATCATTAGATTATGAGGGGCTATTACCCTCTTCATCTAAAGTTTCAAATATTTTTTCTGTCATTTCATTATCTAACTCTAGTTCATTTATTGCTTTTTTCTTTTTCTTTTTAACTTTACAATCTTTGGGTAAATGTCCTCTTTTACCATAATTATAACATTTTGGTCCCACATTAAATTAATTATTCGGAGAGTTTTTCTTCATTACCTCTTTCTCCTATAAGAATTATTATATTTTTTACCCTTTAATTTCTTTTGGCTATTCTTGCAACCTTAATAGAAGGTGATGTAACTTTAGGATAGCCAAAATCTTGCTATAGAGTATACTATTTTCTCTTTTAATTTGTGGTTTGTATTTTGTATTTGTACATAGCTCCAGTCCTACCATATTTACATAATTAATTAAGTTTTTGTACGTTATTGTAACATGTGGTATTCACCTCTAAAAGTACTTTTAAGTTTATTTCTAACCTTATTTGCAAATAATGAAGTTAATCCTACTACAAATCTTTCTTTCTAAAAAGTATGATGACAATCTACTCTAAGCATTACTTTATTTAAGAAATATCCTTATACTACCTAAAGTCGTGTAATTTTGAACATGTTAAATTAGTTAATAATTGGTCATAGGATACAAATGTATATAATTATTATATGTATGTAATATATTATAATACATACACACACATGTATACATATATATATATATATATATATATATATATATATATATATATAGATAGATAGATAGATAGATAGATATAATTAGTGTTTTTAAATTTCTAATTTTTGGAAATATTGTAATCGGAACGTGAACATTCCAAGGACCTAAGAAAATACCAAGTTGTACTTATAGCTCTTTTGTTTTCTTCCATTAGGTAGTTATAAAGATGTAACTAACAATGGCGATTTTGTCGGAATCCTTAATAGTTGTATGCATCTTTACATGTTGTAAAGAAAAAAAAATTACTACTGGATATGAAAGGTAATTAAAAATAAAAAAAGCCAAAGAGATGCGACAATAGGTAGTGAAAAGTCATTCATTAAATTAAGGCTGTTATTCTAAAAAATTGCTTCTAAAATTCAATTCAAACTTATCTTGTTATTGGAGGGGATATTCAAAAATTCATTGATGCCTTTTCAAATCCAACATCAAGATTCTTTGGTTCTTTTCCTCAGTTGGCCTTTACATATCTCAAAATGCTCTTTATATTTCACAATTGAAGTTTATCCAAACATCCAACTTCAAGATTCTCTACATATTGCTATGTGTTTAAATTCCTTTTCTTGCAAGTTTGGTAATAGAAGAAAAAGGTAAAGAAGGCCAAGAATACATGCCATAGTTTGCAACATCTCCATCCACCTAAGTGTAAACTAACCTATATTATTTTTCCCAAGCTCTTAATCAAAGGACAAGAAAAGAGATTCAAGTTAGGGAAAATCTTTTTTTTCCATTCTCACAATCTCTTCAACAACTTTCTCTCACTTGGTTGAGTTTCTCTAAAGTTCTTCTATCATCCAACATTTCATGTCTTGTAGAATAGTTTGGTGGATATCAAGTCACTCAAGCCAACCCTATACTCCTTGCCTTTTCCAACAAGTAAAAATCAGTTACAATGTTCAAACAACGGCTAGTAATAGTAAAATTCGGTCGACTGAACATTGACTCTTGCATACAAATGATCGACCGAATTTATGCAAGAAACCTGAAAATAGAAAAATTCGAACGATCATTTGAATGCAGGAGTCCATGTTCAGTCGACCGAATTTTACTGTTACTAACCGTTATTTGAATGTTGCAACTGATTTTTAAGCCCTATAAAAAATATAAACTTCAGATTTTTGGATAGTTCTTGAGCCTTTAAGAATCCTTACTCTTCCCAATTATTCTTTATCAAAAAATTCTCTTTTATCTTGTGCTAAAAAGTTGAATTACAAGATTCCTTCGACAAAAAGGTGAAGGTATGCTAAATTTGTCATCATCTATCAAGTTGTTGGTAACATTCTTCTATCTTACTTTTCATCTATTGGTTTTATTCAAGGTTATTTTCATGATATAAAACCCCTTTTAAAGGGTGAACCTGGATCATTGTAATTGAAAAAGAGGTTGTGGATTAAAACTTGTAAACCTTAAGGGCAAATCTTATAGTTTTGATCATGACAAGCATTGATATGAGCTAACTTGAATACTTATTGTGTGGTAGGATTATTGAATTGTGGAAGCTTAGAAGTCTCATTGCCTTGAACAGAAAGTACAAGGAGTTATAGCATGTAAGCATGTCCTAAGGATTGAAGGATTTGAAGACCTTAGCGTAGGTTTAGAATTGTTTTATAGGCATATCTTTGTAAACCTTACACTCGTTTGTCTTTGGAATCTAAAGCATTTAGAAGAGATCTTAAAATTTGGTTTTTAATCATAAATGATTTATCTTACAAGTGTTTTACCAAGTTCATGACAACGGCCTTTGGACTAAAAACTTTTAAAAGATCCATTTTATAGTCCAAAATAATTTCAAACTTGTTGTGCTTGATTTCTAATCACTTTGACTAAGTTTGAATAGTTCAGACTCCAATTCAGATGTCTGAACGACATACCATGGCTGCTAAATTTCAGAGAAATTCAGACAATCATTTAGACGCAGAGGTCCATATTCGGTCGGTCGACTAAATTTTACTATTATTAGCCGTTATTTGAATGTTACAACTGGTTTTTAAACCCTATAAAAGACATAAACTTCAAATTTTTGAGTAGTTCTTGAGCTTTTAAGATTCTTTACTCATCCCAATCATTCTTTATCAAAAAGGCTAAATTTTTCATCATCTACCAAGTTATTGGCAACATTCCTCTCTCTTACTTCATCTATTTGTTTTATTCAAAGTTATCTTGAGGATATAAAACCCTTTTGAAATGGTGAGCCTTAATTATTGTAAGTGCAAAGAGGTTGTGGTGTAAAACTCTTGTTGGGTGAGCCTCTCTTGCATTGTGATAAACTTTTGTTATAGTTGAAATTGGTTGAAATTGTTGAGTTAGGGCTCAAGCTAGTGGATGTAGATCTTGAGTGACTAAACCACTATAAATTATTTGTGTGATCTCTTCTCATCTTTCTTTTAATTGGGAAATACATTGTATTTACTTGAATTACTTGTTGTGAGTTTGATTTCAAACATCTTCCAAGCTATATTTGGAAAAAAGAAAAAAGTTTTCGAAAGTTAGCCAAAGACCTAATTCACCCTCCCCTCCCCCAAGGTCTTTTTATGGGGAAAGAGCAAATGTGTGCTTCATGGCTATGGATGATGAGGTACAATCTATTCCTTCAATCTCTACATATTGTGATGATGATGTTGGTGATCCTAGTTAATTGCTTGTGGATATGTATAGTGAATTGAAAAAGGTTTTAAAAAGAAACAAAGGGATGAGATCAAAATTGATGATTTGTTGAAGGAGAATTCAAAGTTATTTTGTGAAAACAAAAAACTCATTGAATCCATTGATTACTTGAATATTGAAAAAGAAGTTTTAAATGTTTCTTTGCAAAACATAGCTCTTGAGAACAAATCTCTTTGTGCTAAAATATCTTCACTAGAGAAAATGATTGTTGATTATGATTTTTTGAAAAAGAAAGTTGATGATCCCACCTTATGTATTGAAAAAATTTCAAATGGTAGAGACAATCTTTAAAAACTACTTGGATCTCAAAGATCTTCTTTTGTGAAAAATCATCTTGGATACAATCATGTTAACAATGTTTCAAAATACAAAAATTATTTTGTCAAATCATACATGTTGTACTTATTGTGGTAGAAATGGTCACAAGGCTACTAAATGTATGTGAAAAAAAAAGTAGAAAGTGGTGTTAAAACCATTTGGAGGGCTAAGGAAACCATCACTAACACCATTGGAGCCAAGAAAATGTAGGTACCAAAATTCACTTCCTCTTATTTGATGTAGGTACATATTCATTCAAGATCAAGTGCTACCAAGTTGTTCCTTGATAGTGGATGCTCAAGACACAAGACGGGGAATGCTTCATTCATTAGTGAACTTCAAGTCGCAAATGATGGATTTGTCACATTTGGTGACAAGAAGAAAGGAAGAATTCTTGGAGTAGGTAATATTGGTAAAGGATCTTCCCCTCTCATTAAACAAGTTTTACTCATTGATGACTTGAAATACAATTTGCTTAGCATTAGTCAATTATGTGACAATGGATGCAAAGTTTAGTTTAAATGTGATACATGTACCATTCTTGGTAGTGTAAGTGGGAACACCATTTTTGTTGCCAATAGAGTCGAGAATGTATATGTGCTACATTTTGATGAACTTGTTGCCAGCCAGGCGATGTT
The DNA here is from genome assembly GCA_030512225.1 of Rauvolfia tetraphylla. Taxonomy (NCBI): domain Eukaryota; kingdom Viridiplantae; phylum Streptophyta; class Magnoliopsida; order Gentianales; family Apocynaceae; genus Rauvolfia; species Rauvolfia tetraphylla. Next base: position 2,241,466 of record JAJQKT010000019.1, read on the forward strand.
AAATGTCTTGCCGTTCATAATAAAGATGGTTTTCTTTGGCATAGAAGATTAGATCATGTGAGCATGGATTTGTTGAATAAACTTTTCTCTCAAGATTTGGTTAGAGGATTGCCAAAAATACATTTTGAGAAAAATCATCTTTTTGATGCACGCAAATATGGAAAACAAACAAAAACATCTTTCAAAGCTTAAAGCCACTCAAGTAGCCATCCAAATGATTCCAAATTCATAACCAAACCCAGTTTCAACATAGCTTCAAAATAACAACCGCCGCCAGTCAAAACATATAAATGTAAGTTTTTCCAAATATGCCATGAAAATGCACATGACTTTTCAAAAATACACAATAATATATTTCCTGAGGATTACTTACACTGATAGTTCATGTTCAAATACTATAAGATTTCCAATCAAATAAATATGTACTTGAAGCACCGCTCCAAAATATTTCTAATGCACAAGTAAAAACATATTGTGGAGAACATCTGCAATTTAAAACAAGTAATTAAAGTAATTCTCATAGAGAACCTTACCAACTTAAAAAAAAGTAGCAAAAGAAATCCTCAAAATAATATATTTACGTTTGCAAATAGCAAATATTGATAATACTAAAAATATAGTGGATCTTGGTTTGTAAACTCACTGAGTAGCAAGTGTTAGATTTACTTGCTATCTTACAAAAAATGCGAATTTCTTACAAATCCAAATAGCTAACCCTTAGTCAAATTAAGCTAAAGCAAAAAAGTTAAATGAAAATATACTAATTTCACTAAAAAATGAATTTCTACCACAAATCTTGAGGAAACCATAAAATAAATTAGGGAAATCACAAACAAAAATTATATGAAATATTACCTCAATTAAAAAGGAAGAACTCAAGCCAAGGAGAAGAAAAAGAAAACAAAAGAGGAGAAAATGGAGGAAGACCGAAGAGAAGAAAGAAAGAAGCAAAAGAATCTGTGAAGCAAAAGAAAGCAAAAGAAATGAAACAAAAGAAGGCAATCGAGAGAGAAACAGAAAAAAGAAAATAAATGAAGAAAAAATAAAACAACCAAACCATTTATAGAAGTCAAGAGTCGGCGGTTGCCACCGACTTTGGTGGAAAATCAGTGGCCACATGTCACTTGCCTATTGGATATCTTTTTGTTTTTTCAAAACATGATCACAAATAATCCCAAAAATAAATTAACCTAACTCATGATAGTTCCTCAAATACTTTACATAAAAAAAATTATAAACCATACTTCAAAACAAACTTTCCTAGATGGTCTCTAGAGTGGGATGTTACAAAGTTAATGTAAAGTGAGTTCAAAATGAGCATGATGGGAGAATTCAACTTCTTTCTTGGGTTACAAATCAAGCAAACCAAGGAGGGCACTTTCATAAATCAATCCAAGTATACCAAGAAACTCTTGAAAAGATTTGGAATGGACCAAGCTAAAGGTATAAGCATTCCAATAAGTTCATCAACCAAACTTGATAAAGATGAGAAAGGTAAAAATGTTGATAAAAAGATATATAGAGACATGGTTGGTAGTTTGCTTTATCTTACTGCATGTAGATCAGACATTATGTTTGTCATATGCTTATATTCTAGATTTCAATCTTATCGAAAAGAGTCCCATTTAATTGCCGTGAATCGTATTCTTCGTTATTTAATTGATATACCATGATTATGATCTTTGATTTACAAAATCTTCTTCTTTTGACCTTGTTGAATATTCGGATAATGACTATGCTAGATGCAATGTCGAGCGTATAAGCACTAGTGGTCATTGTCAATTTTTTGGTAGTTGCATGGTATCTTGGTATAGCAAGAAACAAGCATGTGTGTCATTGTCCACTAACGAGGTCGAATATATCGACGCCAGTATTTGTTTTGCTCAAGTGCTATGGATGAAGCACACTCTACTTTATTATGGCTTAGATTTCAAATGTGCACCTATTTTATGTGACTATACTAGTGCAATTAATTTGAGCATAAATTCCATTTAACATTTTAGGACAAAGCATATAGAGATTAAACATCATTTCATTCGTGATCATGTAGGTAAAGGTGATATATGCTTGGACTATGTGAATACAAAAGAACAAATTGCTGATATATTTACCAAGCCTTTGGCTGAGGAAAGGTTTTATTACCTTAGAAGAAGCTTGGGAATTTCAAAATTTAATTACTAGTGTGTGTTGAATTGTGGAAAAAATAGGAAAATTTTGAACGCATGGTTCAAATGCATGGAGTGAAATTCAGAGGTCTAAACTTTTCTCAAAAAATTCTAGACAAAAAAATTTGGATGCAAGTTCGGATGCATGACCAAAAATTCGGTTGTCTGAATTTGCTGAATTGAAGAAATAGAAAAATTCAGACGCAAGTTTGGACGCATACCTTAAAATTTAGTTATTCAAATTTTGCGATTTCAGCAGTTTTTTAAATCACTCAACCGATCAAATTCCTCATTTTAAACCATCTAAATTTTCTCTTATCTCAAAACACACTCTATCCACTCACATCCAAACTCAAATCCATCCCATATTTCACCATTCTTGTTTGAAAATTACTTGATTTTCGTGTTCTCCTTCCTTTATTTTCTTTGAAATCCATCTTTTTCTAAAGAATTTCACTGTGGTTCTCTCAAAGAAGACAAATGTAACTAAAGGCAAAGGAAAAGCCGAAAGGGGAGATGAAGGGCTCATCATCAACGAATCAAGACGGGTTTTTATTCCTCAATCCAACCTTGGAGTAGACCGGTTCATCTCAACAAAACCTTTGTTGGGTGAGCCTCTTTTGTATCTTGAACAACTTTTGCTATAGTTGAATTTGGTTGAAATCCTTGCATTAGGGCTCAAAATAGTGGATGTAGATCTTGTGTAATCGAACCACTATAAATTGATTGTGTGATCTTCTCTCCTTTCTCTTTTAATTTGAAAAAATCTTTGTGTTATATTGTTTATCTTATTATGTATTTGATTTCAAAACTCTTCCAACCTATTTTCTCAAAAAGAATTTAAAAAAAAAATAGCCAAACACCTAACTCACCTCCCTCTTAGGTCTTTCAACTATCATCTCACTTGTCAATTTCTAATTTGAAGTTAAACCAAAGACTTTCACATGTCAACACCCCCGGGACTTCAACTCAACTTTAATATATAAGTAGTGGGATTTAGCACAATTAAGCTCAACACTGAAACTGAAGTATCAAACATCAAAGTTTGAGCGACCCAACTTAGTTTGGTCAACTGTAATTGTTGGTTTAGTCATCCGAACTTTAAGTCACCCAATATAAGTATTCAAAGCCTAATTAAGTATGTTTTACTTAACCTACTACATTTGAAAATCATTTTAAACATATCAAAACTGTTGAAAAGCATTTTAAGTAGAAGTATCATAAAATAGCTTCTGATGCTAACAATTCCCATTTTGAAAAACAACTTTGTGCTTCTAGATAAGACCACAATCAAAGAGTTAAAGGGACTAGGGTCTACAAAAGATGATGCTTTAACAATCTAAAAACTTTAATCACTAAATTTTTAAGCATCTTGGATTTAGGTAAGTCATTGAGTGCTTTCACATACATATAATGGCTAGGTAAATCACATATTCTTCTTGTATTTGCATGGTATATTAGGTATGCTTGTAATAGATTGAAACCTGAGGGAATTTATGCTTTGTCTAGTGTTATTGTGCAACAAGCTTTTATTATCGTTTTTTGAGAAAAAAAAACTTTTAATTAATAAATACTTTCAATGGCTATGGGGCCAGGTAGGGGGAGACCCCGACCCCTAGCCCAACTTTCCCTTCCTCATCCCTAGCCTCAACCTAGCTAACACCACATGTGGGGATGGAATTAATCTTCGTCCCTGACCCAGCTGAGAAACTATATATCACATCTTGTCTTTTTTCTTTAGCTTTGCTATAGTATTTCTTTAGCTTTGGTCTTTCAGAGGTATAATATTAATAAAAAATACAATTCTTTTTATTTTCCAAAGTATTTAATACTATTCTTTGGTGAATCTCAACCAGAATGCTTATTTGTTTTTCATCTATCATTAACAAAATAGTTGAGAAATAAATTTCTCTTCTTTTATAAAATAAATATATAAAATATCCTTAGTATTTTATTATTGCCTAAATTTAGTAAATTTTTTCAAGAGAATCATGTTAACTAAAATAGAAATGACAAGTATTATAATATGTTTCCCTTCAATACATTGTTTGTTTATTTGCAACAGAACCTAACTCTATAAGCAATTTAAATTTAATATTTTGTAACTTATATTAGAAGAAAATCTTTTAATATCAATGTAACTAATTTGAGATTTTGGATAGTGGAAAGGCAATACACTCTTAATATCAATATATAGGATAATATTTTTTACATTTTTCCTTATATATATGCGTGTGTGTGTGTGTGTGGTGTTTATATTGGGCCAAATGTGGAAAGGTGGGGATAGATGGGTTGAAGTAGGAATAGGTGGACATTAGTATTGTCCAACAGGCCGAGTTGGGTCGGGCCACCCTTTAAAAGGATCGGAGATGGCTGACTTGTTTTTTGACGGGTTAAAAAACTCTCAATCCATACCCATCTACATTAGGTCCCTAGCTAATCGGGCATTTGCTTGAGATTAACACCTACATAGATTTCTCTCTTGGGAAGATTGGTAATTATTGTGGTAAGGAATTACTTAGGATTACTCTAATAGAAAAATATATACCCAAGATCGCACATTTCTTGGTAGAGTTTGAAGAGATTTAGGGTGTTATTGATGGCTATGGAGTGGTCAATACTATGAGATCACCAAAGGTTGTTATGAAAGTGATGCACTCCATGCTACTAATTGCTTAAGTGCACAGAAGATGACATTGACATTATAAATTGGAGTTTCTTATTATAGATTTTTTGAAAGTAACAAATAGACTCGTTGCTATTTTTTCTCATGTTTCTAGAGGGAATTGCCCTACTTATCCTTCGACCAAGTTGGCATTAGAGTTTAATGAGCCCATGGGATGGTCTAGGAATAATCCTTCGAATATATCTTTGGTCATTAAGATTGATTTTGAATAAAATTGTAATATGTTATTTTACCTTGTAAAATAAACCTTCTTGTTTTTCTGGTATTGGGCCTATGTGTTTACCCCATAGGTCATTCGGCAGTGGGCAAAATTTGATTTTTAGTTTTCAGTTGAAAAAAGAAGGGATAATCTAATTTTGTTCGGAAAGAAAGAGGTATTCAAAGTCTGACCAATACTCTTACTAGAGCGTTAGAGCTCAATTTGGTTTCGGTCTTGTATGTTCTTTTTATTTATGACTATATATTTACTATTAGATCAGATTTGATATTTGATTTAATAATTATAAAAATTTATAAATTTTTAATTTTTTAAAATATATTTAAAAATAAAAAAATATGATTCATTTAATTAAATCTAAAATGTGATCAAAACGACGTGGCGAACGGGAACCAAGTTAGCTAGAGCTTCGTGTTCACCCCAAAAAAAAGGAGAGAAGATCCACGTGGATAATTACAATTGGCAATGCTTTCCCGAACTCAAAATTTTGGAACAAACACGCGAAATCAGCCCAAGTCTCATACCCTCGTATTCCCTTTCACTGCCATTTCTTAATTGTTGCCTCGGCAGGCTCTCATCTCTTGCCTCTTCTGCATTTCCGTTGGTGAATTTTCCCCGGAAAATCCAAAGACCAAACGCAGACATTTTGGTTTTCCCGGAAAATCCACTGTGGTTCCTTTTATTTCGGCCCATTCGCCTCCCCTCGTTGACTCATCGATTTATGATTAGGATTTCTTCGTTTGACCGTTGATTCTGTTATCAGGCTAGCTTTATCGATTCTTTCTTTCCATTTTTTGAAATTCTCGAATTCCTTTTAGCTTTTGGTGATTTTGGAATGTTATTTTGACGATAGGATTGAAGAAAATTTGAAATTCGTACAAGCGAAATGACGTCGAGTCAAGGAGGAGGGTCGTCGACCTCGAGGAGGAGCATTTCGATGTCGAACATATCTTCGCAGCTGAGGAAGAAAGCAACAGAGAACGGAGGCTCTGAATTGTCCCTGCGGAAATCCCTCACAGCTTCTCGTTCCGTGTAAGATTCTTTGCTCTTCTTTGTTTTCTAATCTTCGTGGGAATCTTTATGGTCTTTGTCCTTTTTGTAATGCAATATACGAGTATAGCTGCGAATTTTTTGGGAATTCTTTGTTTCTAACTACTGAAAGAGAACTTGAAACATGAGAATTTGTATCTGGAAATTTTTGTTGTGCTTTGATGCCTTTTCTTCTTTCTATCCTTTTATTTTTGTCCTTCGGATGGGAAGGGGAGGAGATTTTGTTAAAAGGTGCATCTTGAAGCAATAGGAAATGGAACAAATGACACTGAACATGCTTAAGTTTGAACATTATTCAAATTTAACTATCAGGGTTTTGTCGTACTTAATGTTGTATTCCTTAAATTAAGATTTCTTCAACTACTTTTTAGGTCATTCTACCTGTTATAATGCATGATTCTTTTAAGAGTTTGTTTAGTTGCACCGTATTTTGATTCCACGTCTCTACTATGAAGCAAATAAAAAGTCATATCTGGACTTTTCCTCTTTCTTTATTTTTAACCAGAATGATGGTCTCTAAATTACCTTTCATTATGCTGACACGCTTAATGGACTTAAAGCTAAGCGGCAACAGTAAGCTCACTCGATAACTTGCAATACGTCTTAATTAATTTATGTGTCAGTCAGAAATTTTATAAATTAATACATCATAGTCAAGTTTGCTGTCTTGCTATGTTTACCGCCATCATATACTTACAAAATTATTAAGAAAATGTGATACTGGCATTAAGTTATGATGGCAATGCGTCATCTGTTTATTCTTCTCATGGTTCTTCGATTGTTGCTCTTCTTTCAATTCTGCAGTCAATATTAGGTAACTGTTGAAAATGACAAAGCTATTGCCAAAACTATTGGCATGCCTTTGACTCTCATCTGAAACTTTTTAGGAACATCTTCAAAACTTATGAAAGGCTTAATAGTAATGAAGTACAAAAATTGGAGGACAATTTCTTATGAAGATGTCAACATATAATGTTTGGTCATAGTTAGCACTTCAAAAATTGTGGCAGATAATAAGAATTCATTTGGAAAATCATCACAAAACTGTATATCTCATATCTTAAACAATTACAAGAATGTTTCCAATAATTTTGTGCGTCTGAACTTGTAGTTGAAGATGCATAAAATTAGTAAATAGATACTATGCTGTCTGTATGTATAATTACTGACTATGAACTTACATCTGTGCCAAATTAGTAGACCTGTTCATATAATTAAGTGCACACATGAAATCAGTTCATATATACTAATTTGTATAAATAATCACTGACCTATGAGCTTACATCCTTCTCAAATTAGTAGAATATGCTTAAAAAGGAAATTTTTATGCATGTGTAGAACAAATGTGGTCAAACTTATGCTAAATGAGCTATATCTCACTCTTCAGAAAATAGCTTTGTCATGAGTCTTACATTGACTTCTTTTTGGTTGTTAAGAGCTACGGATATTGTATAGATTATAATAGGTCACCAAAAAACTTTTTCTTAGTGAATTGTGGAGCCCTTTTTTGCTTTTGGCCAAGTGAGTGATTGAATTTAATAATATGCTAAAATTATCTTTCCTGACGTTTGGTGTGCTACAGTGCTTTGTGTTTGTAAACGTGATACTAGTTCTGGCATGTATTGTATTTTTAAACACAATACTGATGTTATTAGGAACTAAACCATCCTATGTATCAATACTTTATTGAGGTAGAGAAATCATTTTCTATTGATTTAGTAATTTAGCTAATACTGTTAAAATTGTAGTGATTGAACCAGCCAACATTACATGTATTGATGGTTTTCTTGTATAAGTTGGAAACCAAAAGGAGGAGAAATGAAACTCAATATGGACAGGGTATATGATATCTGTTCCCCTTCATCATATACCTATTCTTGGCATAGAAAGTGGAAACTGTTGAGTGATATGGTCAAGCAGACCAAAACGTTTTCTTATGTTGTGGGGTTGGGGGGGTGGGGGAAGTAGATAAGCTGTCTTCATGGTGGTGAAGATATGAATATTCTTGGAAAATCTTTTTTAGTAGGACATGCATGCAAAATTCCGTGTCTGAGAAATCTAATTGATGTATTATATCTTTTCTAAATGTTTTCACTTGTTCACTTCTATCTGAAGCAGGGGGCTCACTGGTGAGCGGACAGTAAAACGATTGAGGCTGTCAAAAGCTCTAACAGTACCTGATACCACAAGCATTCATGAAGCTTGTCGTCGTATGGCTGCTCGTAGAGTCGATGCCTTACTGCTTACTGACTCAAATGCTTTGTTGTGTGGGATCCTTACAGACAAGGTTTTATTTCAATTTCATGGATACTATTACTAAGTGGAGTGATAACTGAACAAGGAAACTTCTTTTTCTGCTTTCATGGCTCTATTTTTCTGTTAGTTTAAGCTTTGATTTATATATTTAGTTATTTGTCTGTTCTTTTTAATTTATGTGTGTGATTGAAGGATATTGCAACAAGAGTAATTGTTCGTGAGGTGAATCTTGAGGACACACCAGTGTCAAAAGTTATGACAAGAAATCCGGTTTTTGTGCTCTCTGACACTCTTGCTGTAGAAGCCTTGCAAAAGATGGTGCAAGGTTGGTGGATTTCAGACTATTTGCTCTTTCTTACTCTTTGGAAGTTGTCTTTTGAATTTTATCTTTTTATTCTTTTCTGCAGGAAAATTTAGACATTTGCCTGTTGTGGAAAATGGTGAGGTTATAGCTTTACTTGATATAGCAAAATGTTTATATGATGCTATTGCTAGAATGGAGAGGGCAGCTGAGAAGGGAAAGGCTATTGCAGCTGCAGTTGAAGGTGTTGAGAAACACTGGGGAACATCTGTTTCTGGTTAGTTATTATATGTTAATTGTCAAATTTAGCTCTTGTAGCTATTCTAATCTCTTTTTTCGTTATTTCTTTGTCTATTTCTCCTTTTGAATGAAAGAAAGGAGATACTACATTTCTTGGGTTTTGCAAATTGGAGTATCTTTTCATTTCCATTGTTTTTCCCTTGTACTTTTAGCTTATGTTAAATATTTGATTGACATACAGGCCCTAATACATTCATAGAAACACTTCGAGAGCGGATGTTTAGACCCTCCTTGTCCACCATCATTTCTGAACATTCAAAGTAGTTAAGACTTTTAACTTCACATTTTCTGTCCCATTTTTTATTTGTCTGACCATATTTTTATGAAGACATGAAATAATACAAGTTCTTCTGTCCCATTTATTGTTGCATTGCTAGGGTTGTTACAGTTGAACCAAATGATACTGTTTTAATAGCTACCAAGAAGATGCTGGAAGGCAAGGCAAGCTCTGCAATTGTAACAGTTGAAAGTAAACCACGCGGAATTCTGACGTGAGTTCATGTTCCTCCTTTCATTTATTGGAAAGTTACGACTTCTTTATCATTTGATATTCTAGTTATCCTAATTTATGAAGCATTGAAATCAGTTCAATTTTGTTAGTTCAAAGGACATCTTAATGCGGGTCATAGCACAAGATCTGCCTGCTGATTCCATCTTAGTAGAGAAGGTAACTCCATGCCCCCCTCCTCTCCTTTCCCTATGAGCTCTACGCCCTCAAATAGCATAAGATTTTTGTCTGCTAGCATTTTTTTCCTTTATTGTCAGTGTTGTCTTTTTTAAATATTTTGTTATTTAAATGAATTTTGTTCTTATTGGTTTATGCTTTTCTGATGCATCATTAAGAGTTTTTCCTTTCAATAATTATGTAGGTTATGACTCCAAATCCAGAATGTGCAACAGTAGATACACCTATTGTTGATGCTTTGCATACAATGCATGACGGGAAATTTTTACATCTTCCTGTTCTTGACAAAGGTAATACACCTATCTATACTATCATATGTGAAATATCACTTTTACATGAATACATAGTTGGTTATATTCATATGCGGCAATGACAATAGAGATGAATACATGCCATATTAATGTCTTTGACGAGTGTTTATATTTTGGCACAGATGGAACAGTAGTTGCTGTTGTGGATGTGATCCATATTACACATGCTGCAGTAGCCACCGTAAGCCTTACTTTTATTGATTGCCTTGAAAAGAAACTTGATGGTTTGTTACAAATGAGTTTTTTGGGTCTTAAGGCTAATGAAGGGTGGTCAAATTTTTTGAAAATAAATACTTCTGGTTCACTCATTTCTTTGTTCTCACTGTTCAATCTCTTCATGGTTCTCGGTGTCATTTAGCTAGGAAGAGAACTCAAGTCTTTATCTGGCCTGGTTCACTATTATATTGTTATCATGCTGTATATCAAGATGTTTGAGGTTGCATTCTACCTTTTTCAGACATCTGTATAAATGAAAACCCATATGTCTCTCTAAAACATGTTTGAAGATGGGACAACCTTGGCTTGCTTCTCAGAGATTGGAAACTGCAGGAAGAGTACTAGTTTCAAGATAATAAAAGAAGATATCCTAGGGCCTGATAAATTATACTGCCTCCATCCCAAATTGAATGTTTGCGTTTCTATTTTAAGTTGTTCCAAAATGGAACTTCATTTATGTTTCCAGTGCTAACTTCAATGAGTAGAAAGTAAGTGATATGACTTCAGTTCCACAGACATGGGTCTAATAGTAATTATTATGGGTAATGTGACTTTTAGGTGGATAAAATGCACTTCTAAGTTTTGTGCCAAGTAAAATGTTGATATTCAATTTAGGACTTGGGGTGGGGTGGGGGTAATTTTTTTCTACCCTTCTGGAATTCAACTTTATCTTAAAATGATCTTTCTAGTATTTTTAATATGAAATGATGGGGAAAGAGAAGAAAATCTTAACCCCACAAGTGGTTTGTTGGAAAGCATGCTCAATCTGATTTGAAGGTACCAATTCAGCCAAGGAACCAAGATAGTAGTCCTATTTTCATTACAATCTTTCAGCCTTTTGATGTATCGTAGAATCCTTACTAGAGTATCAGCAAGCTAGGGCTCAAACGCACTCAATAATGTGACAATAGTGGATACACAGCACATCAAGATAGAAACTTCTTGAGCCAAAATTTACTTTTTCAACAAATAGAAGATCGTAGTAGCTCTAACAAAAATCTTTTTAATCCTAGGGTGATAAGTCTTCTGTCTATTTTAGTTCCTAAACTTTGATATTCTTAATTAATGGAGGACAAAAAGGGAACTTTCAAACAGGCCTACTCTTTCTGACAATTTTTTTAAACTTATTGCTTGTATTTACTATTACAGCAGCAACATGCCTTGTATTATTATGTTTCGAAAGGTGGAATCATGTTCTATTACATCTTTGTAGGTGTGGACCAGAACTTAGGGCTGAATTAATAGAACAAGGTTTCTTGATGTTATATTTCAGACACTCATGGTAATTGTAGTTTATGTTTTTATTTATATTAAAATAATAAAATATTTGAAAATGGGAGGACTTCAATTCATTTAGAATTACTGTTATTGCTTTGAATTAGTCTCATAATTAGAGATGTCAGAATGGGTCATTATTCAAAAAACCATCCAAATCTATTCAAAATAGTTTGGGTGCCATTGAACAGATAATTAGGTCTAAATGGTTCATCCATTGTGTGCAATGGATGGGACCACTTCATCCTTAATCACTCATTTGTGACATTGCCAAAAAAATATATTTTGATCCAAAAGTTTTAAAATTTATATTTTGACCTCAAAATTTTCATTCCTTAGAAAAGTTAGAAGATCTTCTCACAACTTTTGAAACTTTTAAAGACTCAAAACTTTTTGAGATTTTGCATTTACACCTCCAAATAGTCAAACTTGTAAAATTGTAACTAGGATAGAAATATATTGAAATATATGTCTTTGAAAGTTTAATCTTATGTAAACTTAGGTTTTGGTAAACTTCTGGAGTAAAGTTATGTGATAAATGGTTAATTAGTTTGCCATGCAACAATTTAGACCCAGTAAATAAATAGATGATTTTCTAACTACCGCCCATGTGCATACATCTAATTGTTGCCTGTAGTTGTAATGGTATTCGAAGAGGAATTTGTGCTTCTACTGAAGTCTATAGACATGATCAAATGCACTTGCTTTGAGCACGATTCCAATCATGCGCAAGTAGCAAAAAGGAAAACTAAAAATTGCCAAAGCTAACATATCCAAATAGACCAGCCGCTTTTAAGCCCCTTGCTCTTCTGAACCGGAAAAAAAGGAGAAAGAAAAAAAAAATTGAAGGGATGTTAAAAGTCATGATGTTAGTTTACCTTCTGCATATCTTATTTTGATACTTAAGGGAGAGGGGAATCAAGGTTTGAACTACTGCCTCTTGAACTATGTTAGGCACCCCAAACGAGGAATAAAAATCAGATGGAAGGATCAAATTTGTTGAGGTTCATATATGCTTTTCACTGTCAATTGATATAGAAGATATTGCATAAGAATTTTAGCATATATAGAAAATGGGGCATGATAACCCTTTGCATGCAGCTTCAATGCTGAATCAGTAAAATTTTGTGACTGAAGTTCTGGGATTTCTGTTGATTTTCTCAAGTTGAAATTTTCTGTTGGGAACCTTTTGAAAGATTTGTTTCTGTATTTTTCTCATTTGTTTCGTATCGTTTATACCAGTTTTGATCTCGTAGTGTATAAAATCAATGAAAAAAAGAGAATTTAACTGTCAATTCTCCTTTATTCAAACGAATCATCTTAGTATTTATACGCTATTGCTAGCAACATGGTAAAATACCATATAAGCTTTTTGGTTCCTTTTTCCAGCTGATGTCTGCATGTCTAGTTATGTATTTTGACCATTTAATCCTTTTGGCACTGTTTCTTTGTAAGAACTGAACAGATTCAAACTGTTCCTTTTTGTCTGTGGCTTTGTCAAAGTAGCATTGACCTGCTACTGTCTTTTGAAGTTTTTCCTTGAGAAGGAGATACTAGATCCTTTTAGAAAGTAATGGTGATATTTAGGTGATTTCTTGCAGTCTTTAATTTGATACTCTAAATGCTTCTTTTCCCGTGTTCCCACTTTGTCTTTATTTCGAAAATCTAATTGCTATAGTAGCTTTAATTTATGCCTCTTATGGATTTTCAATTTGTATTTCTAGATGCTCTAACTTCTTCATGAAAGCAAGTAAAAGTACCTTGAACTCTAGGAAGTTACAACTTTTCATATCTGTTGCTGAAGTAGGTAGGGAACACTGCTGGAATTAACAGTGAAGCAACAAATACTATGATGCAAAATTTTTGGGATTCTGCTATGGCTTTTACACCTGATGAGGATGAGGAGACACAAAGGTATTGAAGATTGCTTTGAATGTTAAACTGTTTTTACAATTCTCTTACATTTCTTATATTTCAGTGAGAGTTCCTTGAAGATGGCTGCTTCCGAAGGTGCTGAGACAGGGAGATCTCTCTTTCTTCCATCAAATGTCCCAAATAGCTTTGCTTTCAAAATTCAGGACAGGAAGGGTAGAATGCACAGATTTGCTTGCGGTATGTTTCTGTTACAGTCATTGGACACTAGTACTTTGTTGCTATAACTACTTGGTATTTGTTACCTTTTGGTGTGCATTTTACTTATTTAAACAAGGCTACTTTATTCAGCCAAAAAAAAAAAAAAAAGCCTACTTTAGCAACCGACCGATGATTTCTTTTTCTTATTATTAAAAGCAGTCATCTCGAGCTGCTTCTTGTAAGACGCATTGAGAATCTAGGAAAACAATACTGCAACGTTAGTTAGGTGCTGATATTGTCACTCCACTTTTACAATTTTCACTCCTAAAATTTTATTTTTCTTAAATTATCAATAGTTCCCCTCCCTATATACGTTACAAGGAATTAAGTTTTGTTTTTATTAAAGTATTATTTGCATAAAAATGTACGATAATTACTGCACTATATACTTGAATAGGCAGTTCATCCTCTTTACTGGAATTTAATTATTGGAATAAAAAAAGTAATCAAAACAACTAAAGTTGCAACACAACCTATAATTGTAAAATCACCTGTTGCCCCTTCCTCATCCCCCCTTCCCCTTCTCCTACCTTTGAAATAATAAACTTTATAGGGAAAACAAACAAACGCTCTCCAATCAATTAAATTATAAGATATGTTTTATCAATTTGGATGGCAGCTCAGATGATGATGTTTTTAGCTGGAGGAGAAACCTAGCTTATCCCGAGCGTGCAGTAGGGGGTTGTCTTATCTACCATGAGGCTTTTGAACTATTGTTTATTGATCATAACAGCTTGGTTATCTATGAGGAGATCTTTTCTTTCCAAAAAGAAGAAAAAAAAAATCAAATTTCTATCATTGATAAGAAAGTATAAAAATTTAAGGGGGACTTAAGGCCTAACCTCAGGAGTGCCTCTAAGATAGTGCCTTTGCCTCCCATACGAAGAAACAATGTGGTAACTTTTACTATCACAACTGTAATTAGCCAGATAGTCGGTCATCTTATTACCCTCTCAGTAAGCATGGAAAATCTGGTTTTCCACCTGAGCTAGTAGATTGGAAAATTGCTGTTAAGTTTGTCCAAATGCTATGGTGAGGAAATCTTCTTAATCTTGTTTTGCATGTATTATTAAAGCATACACTATATCACTTTTTGCTTTAGCATTTTGCTATTTTATTTCTTCAAGGACCTGACTTTTAGCTGATGTTTTTGAGTTTAGATACTCGTAGTTTGACAGATCTTATAACTGCAATTCTTCAAAGAGTGGGTGATGACATTGATCCAAGCAACCTTCCTCAAATTTTGGTTAGTCTTCTGTGATTTTGTTAAATCTCTCTACTGGAATGGAAGTATCAAATATTGTGTGCTCAGAGTGACAACCATCTTGTAGTATGAAGATGAAGACCGCGACAAGGTTGTCCTTGCATCTGACAGTGATCTTGCAGCGGCTGTGGACCATGCAAGGTCTGCAGGTTGGAAGGTAGAATTGGTTTCTTCTGGAATTTTCTTTTTCTATTTCAGTCTTAAAATAAGTTCAGTTATGGCATGCACGAATGTTTTGCCACTGAATGGATTTTGGCATCAATCTGTCATAATTGTCATCTGAATTTTCATTTTCCTTTTTCTTTTTGGCAAACAATCAATGACAATAAAATTGTGGATTCAACAGGGCCTAAGACTGCATTTAGATTATTCTGGAGCACCAAAGCGTAGGCAGGGTTCTAGCTCTGGAGATATGGATTATGCTCAGGCAGATGCATGGTCCTCAGCATACAGTGCTGTGGCAGCTGGAGCTGCACTAGTTGCTGGATTAGGTGTATTAGCATTCTTGAGGAGATCTAGTAGCTGATACTCGGCAATTTAATTGATATACTGTTTGGGAAGCAGCCATTTGTTTTTCTTTGAGATTCATCCAAGAAGAAATGAAATAGATGACGAGCTGTGCTATGTTATTGTGTTTGCGGATGTATATACGGATGCTGATTGTTCGTGCCTGCAATAAGAAGTTTGTGGGTGACATCATCAGATACTGTGAATTCTTGCAAAGACTCCGTGAGTGGTCTTGAATGCTTAAATTGGCATTCTGACGCAGATTGTATCTAATTTGAGATATCATGAGGTGTTGGTGGAGCATAATTTTGTTACACAGGAAACAAGTATTACATATCAAGCTTAATATTTAGAAATTTGTGCCAGAAATTTCTTATAGTGACATTCTTTTTTGTTTTATTTTTTATATAAAATGCGCGACGCCAAGGTTCTTATATTTTGAAGGCGAGTTACAACAGCTTCGTCTAGGGCTTTGAAGATGAGTTACAACAGCTTTGTAACGGAAGATGGAACCTCTCCATCCAAACTCTGGATTTATCCATAATGCTAACATTTAAGTTCGTTATTTTTATATGTGATTTTATTAAACATATATAGTGCAAAAAATATTTATTTTTAAAAATTATTTTCTCTGTTCTCTTAAAATTCTCTTAAACTATATCTTGGAAAAAAGTACATTTTAAATTAAAAATGAGCAAATTTTATCGGAGCAAGGCGATGAGTAAGAATTTTATGAAGAATTTTTTTCAATTTGAGTTAAAAATCGTTAAATTTCAATTAAATTGATATTTGAATTAATTTTTTAAAAATTTGGGTAAGTTTCTCCGCTGAGTGAAAATTTTGCCAGATTCTAGTGAAAATTCAGGTTTAATTTTGCAAATGCAGTGTAAAATTTCGCCACATATTGGTAGAAATTGTGGTATAATTTTGCACCTCTTTGGCGAAACTATACCACTAATTTCATCAATTCCTGGCGAAATTGGACCGAGAATTTCACCAAAAGCTGGCAAAATTGTCCTTCCAGTTTCGCTAGGATCTGGCGAAATGTGTCCAGAATTGTGTAAATTTTATATATATTTTTTAAAAAATTTGAAGTAATCGCTTATTTAATTATGTTATTGTATTTTTTAAAGTTTGTAATTATATTATATGGTACATTACTTATCGTAAGTATTGTAGTTGTTGTGTTATTGTATTTTTTATAGTTTGTAATTATATTATATGGTACATTACTTATCGTAAGTATTGTAGTTGTTGTGCTATTCGTTTTCTAAAAAATAGTCGAAATACATGTAACACAGTAACTCACATTTGACAAGTATGATATTTGAATTGTAGGAATATCGAAAGGGCCGAAAGGCAAGATTTCATCGAGCGCTTTACAGGGATGGCCAAGGTCCGTTATTGTCATCAGATTCGTTTGAGAAATTCTTGGATCTGGACAGTCGAGGATCTAAGCCATTTTTTGGGAATGCAAGATATATTTTCTAGTAAGGATGAGCTAGTAAAGTGGGCGAAAGTGGCAATATTACAGATGAGGACATTGTTGATAATTGCTCGTTTGTGCAAATTTTGTATTTTTTTTTTAAATTTGAAGTAATCGCTCATTTAATTGTGTTATTATATTTTTTATAATTTGTAATTATATTGTACAGTGCATACTTTTCGTAAGTAATGTAGTTGTTATAGTATTCATTTTTTAAAAAATAATCGAAACACACGTAACACAATAATTCACATTCGACAAGTATAATGTATGAATTGCAGGAACACCGAAAGGGTCGAAAGGCGAGATTTCATCAAGCGCTTTACAGGGATGGCCAAGGTCCGTCATCGTTATCATATTCGTTTGAAGAATTATTGGATTTGGACAAAGTCGAGGATCTGAGCCGTTTTTTGGGAACGCAAGATATATTTTCTAGTAAGGAGGAGATAGTAAAATAGGTGAAAGCGGTAGCATTACAGGTGAGGACATTATTGATAATTGCTTGTTCTAGAAAAGGCGACGGAACATGCAACAGATTTGTCAAGCTTAGGTGTGAGAGGGATGGAGTATACTAAAAATTTATTTCTGTTCCGAAGAATGGGCCGGCACCGAAGGCGCGAACTAAGGAAAGAAAGCCCAAGGGAACGAAAAAATATCACTGTATGCTAAAACTAATAGGTAGAGAGCATTACGAGGGATCGTAGAGTCTTGCTGTAATATGCGGCAAGCACAACCACGAACTCGGAGTCTGATACGGTCATTTAATCGCTGCGCGGATGATAGAGTGGGAGTTGAAGATCACGAAAGAAATGAGCACATGTGATGTTCAACCCAGACATATTTTAAATCATTTGAAACGAGAGAACCCAAGAACAGTTGTTAGGTATGTGTGCTCATTTTAATACATAATATTCAGTACTTGTACGTTTATGTACGTGATATTAAATTTTGTGCAAGAGGTTGGTGTTGCTTTGTCGCGAGTGTATGGAAGACAATGTATAATGCTCGATATAAATTCAGAGTTGCGAGTATGGAAGATCGAACAGTGGTTCAACAACTTTTCAAGTTGTTCATTGAATATTGATATATCTATTGGCACAGAGTTGAGCCAGCATCCAAAGTTTTTAGTGACCTTAATTTTGCTCATCCAGATTCTACATTACTTGCGCGTGCTTATCCATTTGTCCTAATAATGGATACAACGTACAAGACTAACAGGTTCGTCATATTTCTACTTATTTTGTGTAGCATTGCAGTTACACATATTCTTCTTTAATTTAACAAATTAATTAATATGCCATATTTGGAGATCATTGGCGTGACCCCAACAGGTCGAAACTTTCTTATTGCTTGAGCTTGGATGAGCACTGAGTAGGCAAACAGTCACCGGTGCGGCTAGAGTGTGTCAAGGAGATATTCGACAGAAAGTGTCCTCCCAACGTTATCGTGACAGATCGGGAACTCGGATTGATACAGGTCTTGCATGATGCATTTCTCAATTTCGAGCACATGTTATACTGTCGACACATCTTTGAGAATTAGTGCTACAGGCTTGTGGTGATAACTTGGTAGCCGAATATTTTTCCAAAAGTACTTGGAGACCGTTGGTTGATTCCCTCACGGATGAAGAGTTTCAGGTTAATTACTCAAACATGCACTCGTCATGGTCAAATTTCGGGAAGCTGATGATATACATTGATGAGACGTGGTTAGAACCACATCGAAAATAGTTTGTTCGGGTTTGGATTGGCCAGATCTTGCACTTTGTGATGGAAACGACAAATCGTGTAGAGAGCTCTAACGCAGCGATAAAGCGTACCTGGGAAAGGCATCATGTGCGTTCGACACGGTTTGGTCAAAGGTCAATTCTATGATCCATGCTCAGATCACCGAGATTAGGAGTTCTCTTGAACAGTGTCATTATATCAACAAGTGCCACCTCAGCACGCATTCGATCCTCAGTCCTTTGTGTTACAAAGTCAGTCACAAGGCCATACAAATCATTTTAAATGAATGGGATTGCGTGATCGTCACAATCTTAGTCTTTCCCGATGCTGGGTTACCACAGGTCAGCCCTTCGTTGTTAACGATTTGCATCTTATTTAGAACGCGCTTGACTTCTCCACGTCTGCTTCCCAATATATACATCACTCTGAACTGCACTTTTTTGATGATATGCGGGTTATTCGAGATGATGAAGAGGGGTCCCACTGAACGGTGCCATTTTGCAGTTCAGATGAGTCAGATGTTATATCCAGAATACAGTGGTCTCCGGGAGTCCCCAACCAGAGTGACAAAAAGCCGCCTGAAGAGAGACTCTATCAAAAGGAACAAGTCTCACTAGGAGTATATTCAGGTGTCAAGAAGTGCCTTCAATCGCTTGTCAGCGAATAGTGGATCACAGGGAAGATCTTTGAGCGGGTCCTATGGACAGTATGGTTCTAGAGGCCGGAGATCGAGATCTAGCGATCGCGGTTTTCGTTTCTCAACAGGTGCATCTGGGGTCTGAGATACGGAGACAGGTATATTTCTTTGGGGTAATTAGTTTCTGGCCTTCATCGTTCCTTATAGTCATGACTAGGTTAACGTTAGAGCATATGAGAACTGCGAATTTCGGGATGTCGTACATTTGAGGCACAGGGGTGAGGATGCTTGGTTCCAGGTAAGGAAGGAACTATGATGAGAGGTTCACCGTAATTCATCACTGTACGAATGGATTGTTGGTGGTTCAGTGAGAATTGCGTCACTTTTCCACCAGCTCGAGCATTGGGATGCCAAAGAGCTTGCCCCGATCGACCGCTGGCTCACATTGCCAGACATGGGTTCGGTTATTGCGACGTCCTACAATGCCGCGTTCGCTTGTTTGTCCCGGTCACAGTTGTGGACATATCTACCCCTTGACTCATAACATGAAAAGGCGAGTGCAATGATGGTTATTGGCCTGCTAGAAGACGCCAATCATTTTGTCGCCATAAGTAATTTTACAAAGCATGCACTTTTTTTTGTAACTTAATTTTTTTCCCTTTTTTTTGTCATGCAGTTCTGCTCAGAGGATGGATTTCCAATGCCGAACGTGTATCCATCCTGGCATCGATACAAACAACACGCAGTCGACGGCTGAGACACACCGTTACGTGAGAGGATTGCACACTGGAAGTCCCTGGCAAAGGGATCACATCCTCCAGCATGGTAGAGTGACTTACGGTTAATTCAAAGTCAATGAGTTTTGTAAAGTTCCAGTGTGGTTGAAGGGAGCAAAAGTTTATTGTAAAGCAACTAATTATGTTTATCCATAAAGTAAT
Organism: Rauvolfia tetraphylla; assembly: GCA_030512225.1. NCBI lineage: Eukaryota > Viridiplantae > Streptophyta > Magnoliopsida > Gentianales > Apocynaceae > Rauvolfia > Rauvolfia tetraphylla. The sequence continues at coordinate 2,261,620 of JAJQKT010000019.1, forward strand.
GAAATTGCGATTGCTACAATTACTTAATAAGAAATGCAATACATAAAGTAATGTCAGCTTACGACACAGCACTATATGGCCAAAAAAAAAATAAGGACTTCCTATGTCCCTGACGGTCCTGTCCATCTGTCCCTAGTAAACAGCGCTTGCGTTCGACGAGTATCTGCAGCACATCCTGTAGCGCCTGCTGCCACGTGATGTAACATATCCCATCTCTGTAACGTACATGAAGACATGTAAGAAAATAATTTTACCAACAAATTATTGTAAAATAATAGTGCAAAACAGATGTGTTTCTTACCACCATGTTGGTGATTGGTGCCGAACCAGGCCAAAACATCCCTGAAGGCAGCATATCTGGATTTTGAATCGATGGATGTGTCCTAGGTAGGCACCACGGCATGTACTCTGGAGCATAGGCTGATGGAGGTACTGCAAGCACCCCAAGTTGCGTCCTATCATGTTTGTGTGAATCGGGCTATTCCCAGTACTCATCGGAGCTTTCGTACCAGACGACATACCTCCAGTTATTTGCAGGCCTGTGGTCCTCCTTCAGAAGTATAGGCGTCGTGGGAATCTGCTAGACTCTACCTAACTAGTGCAAGACTCGATCAGGCATATACAGCTCCACTATATCGCAAAATTGCAAGCACCTGTGGAACGCCGAAATCCAATGCTCCTTTAGCAGAGCCCAAATGGCATCCAACAAACCTGTCAACATATTCATTGCCACTTAGCAGCAAAATTAAAGGAAATTTATTTCTACCCCTTGGATCACATAGCAGAAGTAGAAACACCTACCTCACACGCCGTCATGTCATCCAAGTGTAATCGAATCGTTCGAAGGTCCTCTGATTTTCTCAGTGCACTGCCGCGCTACTAGAATGGTAGAATGTGTGGCTGTGATTCTCGCCAATTCGGAGACTTTTGCGGCACAAACGCAAGAAAGTATAGATAAATCCATGCCTCCAGCAAAGCAGTGGCTCCCCCAATTTGCCTGCAGTCTACCTTAGAAGCCGTCCCCAGCTGGCCGTAAAGGTATGCAAAGCATCCGGCTACCCAAGCGTACTCCTTGATTTCTTCAACATCAGTAAGGAACGACCAATAATGATAAGACATCCAATCCTTAACCTTGTCGATGAACAGCTTAGTGCCTAGTAGATACTTAAGGTAGCCTCGAGCGTAATCCAACGCCGCCAGGAAGCCGTTAGTGACATAGTCATGCAGGACGTTGAATCTAATCCCTCCATTGTCCAGCTGACTACGAACGTGTGCGGCCGATATATTAAGGGTGGATGACAATTCACTTATAATATCCTCCTTGCTGATATCGTGCCAAAGGATTGCACCTGTCACGGGAATGCCAAGTATATGTACAACGTTGTGAAGTGTGATGGTCATCTCACCAATGGCATATGGAATGTGTTTGTATCGCTACAATATCTCCACAAAAACATATATCAGCGGGCTATTTGGTCTTGAAAAAATACAATATCTCCACAATCGCCTCGACCGCGTCGTTAGGGACAGTCCATTTATCAATGTATCCCTGACGGGAATGGACAGTGAGAATCGGATGCTCCTGTTGGACAATAGGCAAAGTTTCAACAACTTATTTTCTTGAATATCTAACGAATATGGCAGCCGGGAGTAATTGAAAACAAGTATACGTACCTCACCTCGCCATATGCAGCTAGCAACGTGACCGGAAAATGATGGCCTGGTGAGCCGCCACTCCACCGTGGGTCCACTATGGCAAATGCGCCTCTGATTGGCCATCTGAGTGCGCCGGCCTACACTCCGAGTCCGAGTCCGAGTCGTTCTTAATCAAGTATAGACACTCTACTGGATGCCTTGGTTGTGCGCACTACTTCTGTTTCTGTTTTTGCGCACAACAAGCTAGATAACAAAATTCAATATAGAATACTTAAATATTTCTTACTACTAATTAATAAAATAACAAAAATGATTAAATTATATTATTGCCAAATAAATAAATAATCATTAAATTAAAATCTACATAAGTAAAAGAAATAATTAACTAGATTCAATTAATCGAACAAACTGAAACAAATAACTAATTGCATAAACAATAAAATATTAAAATATAATTAATTAGCTTAGCATTCTATTTACATGAGATTAATTTAAAGCTTGGTTCAAAATTTTAATTTTTTTAATCTATTTTTTGCCACACAATTCTGCCAATCTATGGTGGAATTGTTGGAAGAATTCCGCCACACTCTGGCCAAATTCTTCCGAAAAGTGGCGGAATTACTATACAAATTCCACCACTAAGTGGTGAAATTTGTAGAGTTTTGCTAAAATTTCAAAATTGGCCGATTTTGAAATTCTTTATGTGTGAAACGACGTAAAATTAGCAGTAGTTTGATAAACTAACATTTTTTGATAAAATTTTTCATCTGTGCTCGTAGATTTGAATTTTTCTGCATACATTTAACAACTACTAGTGCATCAGAATCCACGACAAATCCTGAAAGCCCTAAATCGACTACAAACTTGAGGCCTTTGATCATGGTATGAGTCTCCAAATACTGTGCCAATAATGGAAAAGAGGGGAGTATCCAAGCGATAAGGATTGGATGTGGGAATATGAAATTGAAGAAGAGATTTAAGGAAGCAACACAAGACCTATTTAATTTTTACACAAAGAAACTGATAAGATCCTAAGTGCACCAAGGAAACTTCAAGATGAGTTAAAAGTTTTTCTCTAAGAAAAGCTTGAAGTTCAAGCATTTTGGAGGATCTGAAGAGGCCAAATGAGATTTTTGCTCATGAAAATTCATGTAGGAAGCTATAGAAATGATTCAGAAGCAAAAGGACATGGATGAAAAATAGACCAACGACCACTTGAAACAACCGAGCTCAAGTGGTGTATCTCGAATGCCTCTAGGCAGCCACTTGGAGCCATCCAAGTGGTTCTGTTTGGCCCATTTCATCATTTTATATTTTGAATTTTCTTTTATCTTTTATTTATTTTGGCTGGACTTTTGGGATATTTTGAGATGTAATTAAGTGGGATTAATCCCCAACTCAACCTAGATCAGTAGGATTAAATATTTTAGGATTTTACCTATATATATACTCTCTTCATGAGAGAAACTCATCAGCTTATGATTTTTGATGAAATGAACTTTGTGTTCTTGTGAGAGCTTGAGAGAGAAACTTTCCCTATTCTCCTAATCCATGCTTGGTGTTTTTACTTTAAGGAGGAAAAATTGTTCTTACTTGTTTGCTATTTTCTAGTGGCTTGTCATATTACTCTTTAGTTTACTTGCTTAAATTGTGTTACATTTGTTCAAGAGAATCATTTGCTTATGTGCTTGAATGATCGTGGAAGTTTCTTCGACATATGCCCTGTTAGTTGAAGATGGTCGTGTGATAAATAAGTGTAGAGGTTTTGATATTGAGAGTTTTCTCGGAAATATGCATGGATTCTTGTTAGAAACCTCTTGTGATAAGCTAAATGTGATATATGGTAGATGGCATGCTACTACTTCCTATCTTGAGTCTCCTTGTAGTCTAGAACCATTGCATGCCTTTGTAAAAATTCCTTTATATGACTTTGGGAAACATGTAATGAGTATGTTGGAGACCATACATCGCTTGGCCTTGTTAATAACCACTCTTTGTTCAAATTGCTACTACATGAGCTTCTTATTTATTGTGGATTGAATATGATAAAACCTTTGATTCCTTGTTTAACTAGGGCCATGTGGGGATCACTTGTCCAAGAAGGTCATTTGTGTGGGAACTTACTTGTTGATAGAAGTATTCTTGGGATTCATATTTCTACATATGACATGCTAGCTAAGATTGGACTTTTGATAAACATAGGAGAAAATCTTTACAGTAGAAGACTTCTAATTTGTGTGGGAACTTACTTGTTGATAGAGGTATTCTTGGGATTCATATTTCTACATATGACATGCTAGTTAAGATTGGTCTTTTGATAAACATATGTGGAAATCTTGCCAACAGAAGATTTCTAGACTATATGCATGACTTCATGTTGAGTTTTTCTTGTGGAGAGAAGATGGTCTTCCATTGATTTGTCAGTCTTCTTTGAAGTATTTCTTCTATGCAATAGCTTGTGGTCTTAGTTCCTTAAGGCTTATCCCTTACTTATTGATGAAGAATGTTTCAATGATAATCCTTCACATGCTAAGAATTTGTTGTTCGACCTTTGTTGGTGAGCATGCAACCTATATCTTTGTATCTGTAAATTGTTTTCAATCTTCTAAAAGATTCTACACATATGAGGTTGCATATTGCTGAAACCCACCTAGATGTTTTGTTGAAATTTATATATGATAGCCTAGTTGTTTTATTTCTCTTGATAATAATAATGTTGAATACCATTGAATTTGAGCTCCCCAATGTCATGAAGCCTTTAATTGTTTTTGTTGCTTTTCATTTCTCATGTCTATGGATTCCTTGAGCCTCATTAGCCTCCCTTCCAATGCATGCACCTACTATGAAGAATCTTATTACGTGATTTTATAATGTAGGAGCTAATTCATGGATGAATCAAGCAAAGAAGGGGAATGATAAGAACTATAGTGCATCAAGCAAGCTTCAAGATGAGTTAAAAGTGTTTCTCCAGAAAAGCTTGAAGTTTATGAATTTCGGAGGATTTGAACAGGACAAAAGAGACATTTTCGCTAATGAAGATTCAAGTAGGAAGCCATGGAAATGATTCAGAAGCAAAAGGACTCGAATTGAGATGAAACATGGACCAACAGCCGCTTGAAACAACTGAGCTCAAGCAGCGCATCTTGGATGCCTCTAGGCAGTGCTACCTGGAGCTACCCAAAAGCAACGCTGTTTGGCCCATTTCAGCATTTTCTATTTTGATTTTTTGTTATTTTACTTATTTTGGCTAGACTTTTGGATATCTTGAGATGTAATTAAGTGGGATTAATCCCCAACTCAACCTAGATTAGTTGGATTAATTGTTTTAGGTTTTACTTGTATATATACTCTCTTCACGAGAGAAACTCACAGCTTATGATTTTTGATGAAATGAACTTCGTGTTCTTGGGAGAGCTTGAAAGAGAAACTCTCCTTGCCAACTCTATCTAGACTTATCCAGGGTTTGATCCACCATTGTGGCCTCTTTCAACTAGGGTTCTTGATTCATTGATTCAAAGGTTTGTAGTGGATTAACTTTTCCTCCCATCTCAAATAGGGGTTCTAGTTACTTTGTCCTTCTAGGGTTTTTGCTTGGATTGGGGAAAGGGACATTCAATCATGCTAATTGGGGGGTTCTATCTCTTTAGGTAGGGTTTTGATTAGGTGTTTGGAGGAGACAATTCTTGCTATCCTCTTTGGGTTCTAAGACCACAGTTTCCCTAGAGTTTTTAGGGGTCTTGAATTGTGAGTTTTGGGGTTTCCTGTCTTGGGTGCTTCCACCATCAATTTCATCAAATTACCTTTATTTTAACCCAATTCTTATCAGATATACCAATTAAAGATCCTCATAAACCCCAGAGAAACTAAGTCGGCCCTCACAAACCCTAGAGGAACTAAGTTGCCTGAACCCAAGAAGAATTGTAACAATTAGTCTACTTTGAAGTGGTAATTAGAATCCTAGAATAACAAGGAAACTAGAATTCCAATTATATACAACAAAGGCTGCACCTTTCAAACTAATTAAAAACCCTTCAAGAACAAAGCAACCTTGAACCCCTAGTTGAGAGAGAAAGATGAATTGATTCACTAGAACTCTTGAATAACAAGATTAAAAATCCTAATTTAATTAGGTGCCAGAAGGGTGGATCCAAATGATTTGATAAGCCGAGAAAAGGAGAAGACAAGAGAGGCTCTCCATTCAAATTCTCTATTCAGTCTTTATGGTTCAAAATACAATGTTCATCCTTCTTTCTCTTCAAAGAGAGTATTTATATGTGTAAAATGATTTAAAAAAATCTAATCTAAGTGTTTGAAATTTAAATCTGCTTAATTACATCACAAATAGGATAAAATTTAAAGGTCAGTACAAGAAAATTGACCTTTTGTGACAAAAAAATTTGTCGCCGATGGACTTTTTTCATCACTAATGACCTTTAGAGAGGAAAAAATTTTCGTTGCAATACACCATTTTTCACACTACTTTTGTTGCTATTGAGGTATGCTTTGCTGATAAAATTATTTTTGTCGCTATTGAGGTATCTTTTATCACTAAAGACCTTGAAATTTTGTCGCTAAAAGTATATTTTTGTTGCCATTACTACCTCATCACCGACAAAATTTGTTGTCGCTAAAATTTTATTTTGAAAATAGTAATAAAAATAAAAAATTAAACCTATCAGACTGGCCCACTGGGCTAACCTGACCAAGACAGCCCATCTCGGTTCGCTATAGGGCTTCTACAAGTGCATGCACAAGCCCTGCCAGTGGGCATAGCTAGAGAATGCGTGCACGGGCCAATAATTTTTGGAATTTGCTGGTTCGAAGAGTCAAACTAGCGTTATTGGTGGCAGAAATATGTGCTCCTCCCACCAGGCTAAGTGTCTTGCTATGTTAAGTTCTTGCGAATAATTTATTTAAAGTAGAACTTCAAAAATAAAATATTATATGATTTAACGTATTGTATTATGTTTTAATATATAATTTTTTATTAATAAATTTAGAAAGTAAATTAAAATTTCATCAAAAAATCCTTTTAGGTAAGTTTAGCTGACTTTTCATGCTAGATAAAAATAAGTATAAAGTATATATTTTTTTTGGGAGTTTGGCATAGAACCTTACCAGTTTGTTAATAAGGCAGAGGAGTTCGAGAGGTAATAAAAAAAACACCATATACAAGATAACCAATACAAACAAATAAAAGAATAAATAATGAGATCCTAGTTAGCTATTGGGGCTGTAAAGCCGGCGTTCCTTACTTATCTAGAAGAAAGTCATGGGCAGTTGTTTGTAATCATATATATGGCAAGTACTAGCACCAATGCACCCTTGATTGGCCAAGGCATCTGCAACCATGTTAGCTTCGCAGTAGACATGTGAAAAAGAAAAACCCTACCTTTAACGAGTGAAAGAATATGATGTGAGGTATATCAGAATCTCCAAGCAGGCTCATGTTTAGCAAGAATTCAATTAAGCAATAATAATAAATCCGTTTCGACATCAACATTAGAATATCCTAATGATAGAAAGAGCTACACACCCAGAAGCAATCCTTGTAGCTTGGTTGCAAAATTAGTTTGGAGACCAATAAAGGAATTAAAAGCAGCAATGAAGTTCCTGTCGCCGATCCTAACGACACCTCCATCCCTTGTAAGCTCCGGGTTTCCTTAGAAGCCCCATCAACATTATTTTTACACTAGTTTCTCAAGTGTAGAAAATGACTTTCTTAATCCACATACTTTGAAATTATATTCCATTTAGTAGTTAATTTGCGGTCAAAATAACATTTTAAAAAATATATGGATTAATTTTGAAATTATTTGTGGGATACATTGAAAAGTAAATCAAAGTTTTAGGACTGAAATTGTTATTTCATAAACATATTGGGGCTTAAGGGATTGTTAAAATAATATATTGACCATATATAGTTCTTCTTTAATATATATATATATATCTATATATATATATATATATATATATATATATATAGATATAGATATATAGTAGTGATGTTATATTTATTCTCATAATAAACTAAATTTTTATATCACATTATATATTTACATTTTCTTTAAGTAAATTACACTAATTTTATCTCTCTCTCTTAAATAAAGTTTATATAATGATAAATATAAATATGTATTTATATATAGATAGATAGATAGACACACACACTTGATGTAATTGTTGTGTTAACAACAATCTTGATTTTCATTATATATTATTGAAATAATGTAATATAAAATAGCATAAAAAATTTTAGAATACTATAGTGGAGTATATATTACTGGGAAAAATTAATTTTTCTAGCTAAGAAATTGTTTTGTTACTAATAAGATATGTATTGGCTAGGAAAGCAAAATTTTGTTGCAAAAGGGTAGCTTTTAGCTAGGAAGTTTATATTTTGTTGCCAAAATGAGTCCTTTAGCTAGGAAACTTGGCTTTTCTCGTCATGCATTAGTGAGCAAAGAGAGATTTTGTCTCCAAAGGGTATATTTTAGCGAGAAAAACAAAATTTTCTCGCTAATGCTTCTATTTTTTATCACCAAAGTGTCATTGTCATTGAGAATAAAATTTCGTCACCAATTCCATGTCCCAGTAGTAACAAATTGTTGTGTCATTGAAGGTGTCCTTCATGACAAAATTTTTTTCCTAGCTAATATTTTGTCACCAATATGCAATTTTCTTCTAGTATGTATGAGCCTAAATTGTGTTAATTGAATTTCACATTAGCCTTCATACATCTAACAACCTCTAGTGAATCAGAATCCATAACAAATCCTGAAAGCCCTAAATAGGCTATAACCTTGAGGTCTTTGATCATGGTACATGCCTCCAAATGCTATGTGCTAATAATGGGAAAGAGGGGAGTAGCCAAGAGATAAGAATTGGATGTGCGGATGTGAAACTAAAGAAGAGATCTAAGGAAGCAACCCAAGACCTATCTAATTTGTACACAAAGAAACACCAATTAAAAATCCTCACAAGCCCTGGAGGAGCTAAGGTGCTTCAACCCAAGAAGAATAGTAACAATTAGTCTACCTTGAAGTAGTAATTAGAACCCTAGAATAACAAGGAAACTAGAATTCCCATTATCTACAACAAAGGCACAACCTTTCAAACTAATTAAAACCCCTATGAGAGCAAAGCAACCTTGAACCAAGTTGAAAGAGAAAGATGAATTGATTCACTAGTACTCTTGACTAATAAGATTAAAAAATCCTAATTTAATTAGGCACCACAAGGGTGGATCCATGATAAGCCAAGAAAGGGAGAAGACAAGAGAGGCTCTTCTCTCAAACTCTCTATTCAATCTTCAAGATTCAAAATACAATGTTCATCTTCCTCTCTCTTCAAAGAGAGTATTTATACATGTAAATGGTTTAAAAAACTTATCTAAAATTTTTGAAATTTAAATCCGCTTAATTACATCACAAATAGGCTAAAAAATCAGTTCAAAATGACAAAATACAATAAAAATCAAAGCTGGAAAATTATTGAGTTGTCTGTAACGAGCCAAGCTACGCCACTTGGTTTCCCACCATCTCTCACTTCTAGTTACTTCAGGGATAGGCAAACCACTTGGGTGCACCTAGGCAGCACTACTTGCACTCAACTTCTTCCTCCCTTTGTGTTTGATGCCTAGTTTAAACCCTTTCTTTTCCTATGCATTTCCAAATCTTTACATTTGAATCCTCATCCATTTAATCTCATTTTTTTATGTGAGCTCGTTTCAAAGCTTTCCCAAGCAAGAACATCTTAGATTCTCTCCAAAATTTCCAAATACAAGTTCTTCGATACTTCTTCATTTGAAACTTGGAGTCCTTTTTTGACATACTTTGGTTCTTATCACAAGGAAGCAATAACCACACCATTTGAGTCCTTAGCATAGCACCAATGCCTCCAATATGAAGAATAGAAATACATTTCCCTACAACATTGATTTTATACAAATTGAATAAGACGCATTTACCATTGACGAAGACTAATGTAAAGTATGTTACTAGGTTTTGTTTCTAACCCATCTGTTGGAATTTTGAGAAAGTATGCAATGGGAAGTCAAGCTAAAGGATGAGGAGAAAGCGCTCAAGTTCAAGGCATTAAACTAATGACAAGAGTAAGAGTGATGAAATTTTTATCTCACTATTAAAAATCCCTAAAGAATTTACGCGTAGTACAAATAGTTCCTGCCAGCATCTCCACGGCAGAATCCTACCAACTCTTGGCACGAGTAGTGCACATGATATAGTAGGGAGGGATAAAATCATTCAAGGCTGTCATCCCCCTTCCCCCTCCCCCCCCCCCCAACCAAATGTTGTTGACCAACAATCAATCTCTTCCCTCCCTCCCTTTCTCCCCATTCAAACCTCTCTTTGTATCTCTTCTAACTCTTAGTTTGCAGAACTTATTCTTGATTTGAAGAACTAGGGTAAGGGCTATACATTGTGGGACTAGATTCAACAGTGTAATAAATGCAAGTCAGAGCATTTGGGGAAAATTTAGGTGAAATACAGTGGCACCTACCCAATGGAGATCCTCCAGACTACTGTAAGTCAAATTTCATCCCCAGTATAGGTGAAATTTCTTGATAATGCATATTATTTGAAAATTACATGATACCCATAGGGGATTAAGGTGAGATTTTTACAAATTGATATGAGTCGATGAAATCATTGAACAAAAAATAAAAATTTTGTTGGTTGCATTTGTTGATAATGCTTCTATTTTAGTTGCAATTTAGGTTTCATCCAAAAAATGCAGTTGAACTAAGATTGTAATAATTATCTAGGTACTTTGTTTAACTATGATGTCAATCACGTAAAGAATTGGCATCTTCTGTTGTGGTCAGGTAATATTGAAGAGTTCTTTACAATGAAAATATGCCATGGAGGGAAGTTAGTTGAGGCCTTGGTTTACAAAAAGTATAGGGAAGGGGTTATAGACTATTATGATTGGTACACTCCAGGAACAATGTCGTTGGTGATTCTTGATAAGTTTGCAATTCAGTTAGGATATGACCAGTATCTTCGGTACTTTTGGAAAGATCTTACAGTAGATGGTGTTCTTGGCTGGATTTTTTTATGACTGACGATGATGTACAGAAAATGTGTGATTCTAGTTATTGAAGGAAAGAGATGGAGATTATTTTTAAACATGAGCCAAAGCCAAACAGTCCAGATCCATACACTGAAAGTCCCAATACTGGGGTTTGTGAGGTCTAAATGTTCAACGAGTAGAATTAAGCATGCTTGCAGGTTAAGGTCGAAGTCAAAAGAAGTTAAAGGAAAAAGTAAAAGTCGTAGCACACCATGCAAGGCTAAGCTAATACAATTTGATGTTGAGTTGGATCCTTCTTCTGAAGAGCAGTTCCATGACTCACATTTTGATAAAAGTGAGGATGATGATAATGCATTATCAATAAGAAGAAGCTTACCTTAAAAGGTAGACTGACCAAGGAGCACCTAGGCATGATCTCCAGCCACAAATGAGCAAGAACAAGGTGGTGGAGAAGGATTCATAGGTGTGCAATGCCACCAACCTAGAAAGGGATGGTTTATTCCTACAGCTCCGAGAGACAATACCTATTGGAGGAGAGTTAGTTGGGTCATAGTCCAAATTGATCCCCTTGTCTCAAATCCTTGGGCCGGATGATTGCCACTTAAAGACTATGGATTTGGGCTTAGGGATTTAATTTTTGTGCTTTTTCACAATCTTGTTTCGGAAACAAATTCAGTCTTTTCTTTCTTCAACACCAAAAATCAGTCTATTTTCATCTTCTCTTTTGTGGTGTGCACACTATTTGGTATCATAGCTATGGTGTGGAGGAGGATTCCTATTCTGCTCCATCAAAATTTAAGAACTTATCGACAGTGTCTTCAAGAGGTGTGAATCTCGGCCTAGAGTTTCAACTCTTCTTACTAAGTATTTGTAATATTTGCTTTAGTTAGATTGTTATAAAAAAATTAAATATATATATTTCGGACAAAAAACAAAAAAAAAACAAAAGAAAGGAAGAAGAGAAAAAAAGGATCAAGTCTGAAACCAAAAAAAAGTACAACAAATAGTGCAAAAGTTTTTTCTTCCCGGCATATTCATACTTTCTTGTTGGACCATTTTGAATCACCTGTGATAAGTAGTTTCAAAATTTTTATTTATTCCAATTGTTAGCTTCTTGTTTGATGTTTCAAAGATTGTAAGATATTGTTATTGGATTAGTTGTTGTTTGTAAATTGGACTACAATCTGATTCACTGATTTGTTGAATTTGGTTTTGAGTTGTAACTTGAATTTCAAAGGAATTTGAGTATTAAAAAGCAAGAGTGTGTGAGATTATTTGAGGGTATTATTGCTGTGACATAAACACGAGGGGAGTGATAACATTTAAGTGAAACACGTAAGGGAGTGTGTGAGGTTGTTTATCACTAATTCTGTTTTGTAGGTGCAACATTAGTGAACCAGAGGAGGATGAATTTGAGGAGGGGAGAAGGAGTTTGAGGCACGCAGACCAAGAAGAGCTTAGAGAGAGATACCATTTAATAGAAGAGATAGAGACCTCAAATTCATTAAAATGCAGATTCCCGCATTCAATGGGAGGAACGATGCAAAGGCTTACCTGGAGTGGGAAAGAAAGGTGGACTTGGTTTTTGAGTGCCACAATTTTTCTGAGGATAAGAAGGTAAAACTAGCCGCTGATGAGTTTTTAGATTATACACTAATATGGTGGGATCAGTGGTGACATCTAGGAGGGAAAATGGAGAGATGTCAATTGCTACTTGGGAAGCTATGAAGGCATGCATGAGGAAGCAGTTTGTGCCTTTTTACTATTACAGGGATATGCACCAGAAACTTTAGAGACTCACCCAGGGGTCTAAATGAGTAGAGGACTACCACAAGGAGATGGAGGTGGCTATGATCCGAGCCAACATAGAGGAGGATCCAAAGGCTACAATGGCAAAAATTTTTAGTGGGCTCAATAGGGAAATAGCTAATGTTGTATAGCTACAACACTACCTAGAGATTGAGGACATGGTAAACATGGCCATGAAGGTGGAGAGATAGCTCAAAGCCAGGCTGGTAGTGAGGAGTGGAGCAAATTCTAGCTATCACGGAATTCTAGATAGCCTAGAAAGGAGGAGAAGTCCAAAGATAAAGGATTGGACTTTAAGGAAGCACCTAAGAAACCAATTGGGGAATCTGAACTGAAAGGGTACTTCCAACACCCAAACTACCTCAAATACGCATTCATCTATCAAATGTTTTAAATGCTTTGGTACTAGTCATATTGCACCTCAATGTCCTAATAAAAAAGTTATGATTATGAGGGAAATAGAGTGACTGATTCTGAGGATAGCAGTAATGAATCTGATTCCACAAGAATCTCATTCCCAGTATGTTGTGATTTAGACTGAGCATCATTCGCAACTTGATATTCAATGACTGATTCCGTAAGAATCTCATTCACAGTCGCAAGTTGATATTCAACGACTGATTTCACAAGAATCACATTCCCAGTACGTTGTGATTCAGACTGAGCATCATTATTTTCCTTTTTTTAGATTCAATGCATGCAAGAAAACACAAAAAATACCTCGAGAGAATCCATTCGAAATGCAGAATTTCTTCAAGAGATAAGAGTTCGTGTGCTTGAAGAGAGAAGAAAGATGAGAGAGAGATGAGATGAGAATGGAAGAATGGAAGAGATGAGAGAGGCGAGAGGAGTTGGTAAAAACAAAAAGTAATTGTGACGTGACATTTGTCATTCTTGATCTGATAGATTTAGGCGTGGTCCAACAAGTACTCATGGAACGTCGCAGGAAGTGCAATTTTGATAGCGGCAGCCATAGTAGGATCCTGATCCATAAATATAGTAGCAGGTGCTTTGCCTGACATGCATCTCAGGAATGACTTGAACAACCACTCAAACGATTCTATTGTCTCATCATATAATAAGGCCGCCCCGAAAATGCAACTCTGGTGGTCATGGTTGAAACCCACAAAGAGAGCTACGTGCCAGAGTCAAGGATAAATTATTTGGATTTATGAAAAATTGTTTCCAATTATAGTGAATAATTATTCACTCAGAAACAAGAATAATTATTCCTTATGTATTGAATAATTATTCACATAATAGTGAATAAGTTACCTCTGTGTAAATAATTATTCACTTAAGATGGAATAATTATTCACATAAGAATGTATAATCACTCTTCTACTGTAAATAATCATTCACAAAAGAGTGAACTATGTGAATAATTATTTGCTCCTAAATGAATAATTATTCACACAGTTCACTAATTATTCCCTCCTAAGAGCGAATAACTATTCACATAAGAGTGAATTCTATTTTTTTCATGATAAAATAAAGACTAATTATTTATAAGACGATTTGGTTAAGCTATTCATATAATAAATAAATAACTATTCATATAAGAGCGAGTATGTTACTAACAAGTCTATAATTTTTATTTATTCTGTAGGTTGTGTCAAATGTGACGGAATCCCCAAAGAACATGTAGTCCATCTTCATTCTTCCATCTGCCTAAAATATATTTGCAATCATCTCCTTGTTGTCGACCTCAATGTCGTAGTAAAAAGAGGGATTGTCATATGCTTCTTCGTGAAAATGTTCCTGCAACACTACTCACTCTACAATTCGACCTTATCATATAAGAAAACTCTTTTGGGTGTAGATCGTAGTTATAATCTGTAACCAACTAGTAATAACGTATATACTTCGAGTCTGATCTAGTACCATTTTCATGTGTGCCAGACATCCTGTTCTCTTCTCGCCTCTTCTACGCAGAAGCAAGGGTGTAGCTTCAATGTGGCTAACTGGTGTTTTCTCATTCTTAGGGTCTAGTATGCTGCCCTTCCTAAATCCTTCTTTGCTACACACATACTTCATGTACTGAACTATCAATGTGCTGATTTTCTTGGAAGTATATTTCTTCTCGTGGTTGATTCGTGTGGCAAACCCTATGCGGTGAGCATATTCGGTGTAAAATTCACGAGCCTCCTTTACTGTAATGAACTCCCGTTTCTTGAGTTCTTCAACATTTTCTGGAAAACATGCACCGAATAATTATTCATATGCATGTGAATAATTATACATCATGTAAGATTGAATAATTATTCAGTAGAGTGTATAATTATTCAGGGTAGTTGCTTTACCAATAGGGAGAGCAAGTTGATATTCAACGACTGATTCCTCAAGAGTCTTCTTAGGTGATTAAACCTTTCCTCAGCCAAAGGCTTTGTAAATATGTCAGCAATTTGATCATTTGTATTTATATATTCTAAGCATATATCTTTCTTAATCACATGATCACGAATGAAATGATGTTTTATCTCTATATGCTTAGTCCTAGAATGTTGAATGGGATTTATGCTCAAGTTAATGGCACTTGTATTATCACATAGTATGGGCACACAATTGAATTTAAGACCATAATCAAGTAAGGTATGCTGCATCCATAGCAATTGTGCAAAACAACTACCTGCAGCTATGTATTCAGCTTCTGCAGTGGATAGAGACACACAAGCTTGCTTTTTACTGAACCAAGATACAAGACAACTATCAAGAAATTGACAATGACCACTTGTGCTTTTACATTCAACTTTACAACCAGTATAATCCGCATCAGAATATCCAATAAGTTCAAAAGATGAAGTTTTGAAAACCAAAGGCCATAGTCATGAGTATCAATCAAATAACGAAAAAATCATTTGGCAGAAATTAGATGAGATTCTTTAGGACATGATTGGAATCTAGCATAAAGCAAACATAATATCTGGTCTACTAGCTGTGAGATAAAGTAAACTTCCGATCATAACATCTGGTCTACTAGCTTGAAGCTCACTAACAAGTGATGCATTTCCAATCATGTGCCTTGAGCAGCCACTGTCAAGAAACCATTTAGTGGCACTTGATCTTGAGGCAAATTGTACCTATACCAAATTGGAAAGAGTGATTTTTGGTACCCATATCTTCTTGGGTCCAAGAGGGTTAGTAATAGTTCCTTTGACTTTCCAAATGGTCTTCACCCCATTTTCTATCTTTCTTTTTATAAAGCACTTAGAAACTTTGTGTCCATGCTTACCACAATATGTACAACAAGTATGAGACCTATAATGAGAAGATTCTTTAACAAATAACCCTTTTTGTTTTGGATCAAAACAATCATGTGTAAAACCGAGACCATACTTTACAAATGAGGATCTTTGATAACCAAGTAATTTATTTAAATTTTCTCTTCCATTTGTAAATCTCTCAATGCATAAAGTAAGATCATTTACTTTCCTTTTTAAAAGCTCATGATCTTTTAGCATTGATTCAAGAGAAACAATTCTTGAACAAAGCTTTTTGCTTTCAAAAGATACATGTTGTATGGTAGTATTCAAAACTTCTTTTTCAATGGTAAGAGAATTAATGGTCTCAAGATGTCTATCATTTTCAATACATAATTTTGAGTTTTCATTTGAAAGATCATTAATTTTGGATTTCATTTCTTTATTTCTTCTTGAAGCCTTTTTCAGTTCTTCATACAATTCTACAATTAAATCATTAGAATCAATATCATCATCACACAAATTTGAAATAGAGGGTGAAGATTGTACCTCATCATCAATGGCCATAAAGCATATGTTGGCCTTCCTTTCACTTTCATCCTCACTTTCTTGTTGATCCCACGTTCCAGCTAGTCCTTTTCCTTTCTTGGCAGATTTCTTTCTGTTTTTGCTTTCCCTTTCCCTCTCTAACACTTTGGGACAGTTAGCAATAAGATGCTATGTACTCTTGCACTCAAAACATTGAGGTTTATATGATGAGGATTGTCCACTCTTCTTGACTGGCTTTCTTCCTTTCTTGAGAAATTCCTTTTTGTAGAATCTCTTGAACTTCTTCACTGCCATTGCAATCTCTTCTTCTCCACTGTTTCCTCCTTCTTCTTCACTTGAAGATTGTTCTTGTTCACTCAAGTTATTTGAGGCATTAAGAACTACTCCTTTTCTTCCCTTTTCCTCATCTTCCTTATCATTCAACCGTTTCATCTTCATTTCATGTGTAAGTAGTGATCCAATAAGCTCTTCAAGAGGAAGAGTTTTTATATCTTTGGACTCTTCAATAGCAAGCGTCTTAGGCTGCCAAGATTTTGGTAGAGCATCCAAAATCTTCATGTTTTGCTCTCCCATAGTATAGCTTTTACCATAAGCTTTCAAGCCATTGAAAATATTAGTAAACCTTGTAAACATATCACTAATATTTTCACCTTGTTTCATAGTAAACAGTTCATAATCGCTAACAAGCATAGCAAGTTTAGATTCTTTAACTTGATTAGTACCTTCATGTGTAATTTGGAGTAATCTCCACATATCATGAGCAGAATCACACCCACTAACTCTATTATATTCAGTAACATCTAAAGCAACACTCAATATATTCATGACCTGATAATTTAATGTCATTTTTCTTGAATCATGCTCATCAAATTAATCAGTGGATTTGGGTTATGAGGTTACTCCATCTGCTCTCATTTTCATTGGGACATAGGGACCTTTCTCAATTATGTTCCATAAATCAAAATTGGTAGAACAAATATATATTTTAACTCTAGACTTCCAAAAAGTATAATTTGTTTCATCAAACAATGGAAGTCTGTTTGTAGAAGATCCTTCTAGTTAAGGTAGGTTCGAAATATTAGCCATAGGATCTTTGTCTTCTAGGTTGTAAAACCACTCAAAGAAGTTCTAGCTCTGATACCAATTGAAATACCTAAGAGGGGGGTGAATTAGGTATTTGGCTAATTTTTACAAATTCAAACCTTTTAGATGTATAGATCAATAACAGATGATATGGACAAAAGAGAAACAATTTATGGCAAAGCAATATAAGAAATGTAGAACAATGAACACAAGCAATTTATAGTGGTTCGATCCTCAAGATCTACCTCCACTACCTTAAGCCTACACTTAAGGATTTCAATAACTCTACTATGTGCTCAAGTTCACAGATTACAAGAGAGGCTCACCACACTATGGTTTTACACTTACAACCTCTTCTAGTAATTTTTACAAACAAGGCTCACCACACTATGGTTTTATATCTCAAACAACCTTGAATTACAACTTCAAGGATCACCCTTATCTAAAGGATTTTATGTTATCAAGATAACCTTCCTAGAGCTAGTAGATCAACACAATTTAATAAGTAAAGATGAGTGTGTAGATATTACCACTTGTTGGTAGGAATTACACAAAGTTGCACCTTCACACTTTGATGTCTTTGGATTGATCAATTGAATGCACAAGACATAAGAGAGCTTGAGAAATGTTTGTAATAGACTTTAGAAAGTTTAGAGTATTCAAGGATTCAAAACTTACAAAAGATTTCACGTTTATAGCTTTTATAGAATTTGAAAATCAATTGAAACAGCTATAAAACGGCTAGTTAACGGCTATTTTCAGGAAATTCGGACGACCGAATTCTGCGTCCGAATTTTTCGGACGACCGAATTCTTCCTGCTTCGTCCGAATCTTCGTCCGAATTTCTCTGGAAGAACAGTGACCATGCTGAAGACCAAAATTCGGACGACCGAATTTTTCTTCATGCGTCCGAATCTTCTTCCGAATTTCTCTGGAAGAACAATAGCAAACTTTTGCTACCAAATTCGGAGATGACCGAATTTCTTGGAATTATGTTCAAACTTTGTAAAATCATTTGAAATTAATCTTCCAAGTATTTGAAATATATTTGGTATGTATAGAAAACTTATTTAGACAAATATCAGTTTGAAAACCAAAATCAAATTCCTTTGATCATATAAAGTTTACTTAAAAACTTTTAGGACACAAAACCACATTTACTAAGAATTCATTCAAAGCCTTTTAAAATTAAGAAACCAATTTTATGCTCTCTTATGCATTTAATAGACTCCAAGACATACAAGTGTATAGTTTACATAGATATTACCTATCATCATACCTACTCTACACTTCAAGTCTTCAATGCCTTGAGTTCATCTTTGAATAAACCTCAAAAGACTCATAACTTATTGAGGTTGTTCTTGCTCTTTCGCTTGAAGGCAATGAGACTTCAAACTTCTTTCTTCACAAATCCTATCACACAATATAAACATATTAGTTCTCATCAATATTTGTCATCAATCAAAATTACATGATTTGCCCTTAGGGCTAACAGCCCCCATGTTGGGCACAACTTACTTAAATTTTTTATTTTTTTATTTAATTTATATTTTTAATTTACATATTATATTATTTTTAATATATTTTTTGTATTTTTAAATTTACATATGTATTTTTCTTACTTAATTGTTTTTAATTTAATCTACTTAATTTTATTATTATTTATATTTTTTATTTTTTAATTTATTTATTTATTTATTTATTTTTATTTGTTTATTTTACGTAATTTTTATTTTACTATTAATTATATTTGCTAATGTACTTAAGATTTTTATTATAAATTTTTAATTGAAGATTTTAGTTATTCAATTACTTTTTTATTATGTTAATATTTTTAAATAAAGTTTTATTGTTAATATTGTTATCATTCTCTTAAAAATTGTTATTATTAGTATTGTTATTGTTGTGTTAATAGTGGTAATTTTTTTTTATGTTTTAGTCTCATTCTATCCATATTTTTATTTTTATTTTTTATACCATGAACTAAAATTATGTATTAATTTATGAAATACTACCTACCTACGCTATAGTTTATAGTGAGTATTTAGGTATAATAAGGCTCTAGTAAATAATTGGAGGATATAATTAAATTCGTATAAATAGTTGGTATGTTATTAGAGAAAATACACATGCCTTCTATTCTAGAAAATCACCATGTTGGAGGCGATGATCCAAGGAAAAAAATACAAAAATAGTATAGTGATACAAAAAAAAACTAAAATATTTAGGTATAATGAGATTCACATAAATAATTATAGGGTGATTACACAAAATTTCTCTATTTTTATTTGGAAATCTATGTTATTAAGACGCGGGAAGAACTTGTTTAAAAAAGGAGGCGGGACAACCAATCGAGGAGGTAAAACGAGGGATTAGTGGGAAATGCACATGTAGCTTTAGAAATTACGATTTATGTCGAAGAAGCCAATCCATATGTGCGATTAGCACGGTGAATGCTTCAGAAAAGGGGGAAAACAAAAAGAGGAACATATATTTTGGTGAAGGAACAGAGTAGGCAAAAGCAAGGGAGTGGTGGTTGTAACCTCGTGATTACAAGAATCAAAGAATCTGGCGCATGATGTTTATATTTGGATTAAGTTTGGAATCTTTTGTTTTGAATTTGGAATTTAACCGAAATGGTGGTCCAATATGACGATGTGGGCTCCGTTGTTATGTTCTTGTGACTGGTAATAAAAAGAGCCTCAAGTATGATTAACGTTACTTGGGAACTTCAGGTATCACGGGTGTTTCTTTTTTAAAATAGTAATTTTTTCATTTCAAATATCATGTTTGATATTGCATATCCTGAAGACAGATTATGGTGACTTAAATGAGAACGCGTCACACACACACATATAACACTCTCCATGAGACCTTTCGTGTCATGTCTAAACAGCCCTACCTTGATAATCTCTTTTTTTTTTCTTTTTGCCCTTTTTCAACTGACCTTTTATTTAAAGAAATTAAAAATTATCTAATAAAATAATTATTAAACATTTTCAACTAAAATCAAACTCCATCACCATTCCCAAATATCATCTTCTAAATTTTATCTTTTATCTCTACAAGATTTCAGATTACTTTTATTATTGAAGATAGAGATAAAGAGAATTACCATATTAACAAAATATAATCATCAATAAATAAACTGTTTATTATTCTCTTTATTTTAAAATATAATGCATTTGAACTTTTGCATAGATTAAAGAATGAGAAATTAAGTGATATTTTTTCTATCTCTTTATTAACTAATTCAATTATTCTCTACTAATATAAGAGATAATTAAAGTAAATCTAAAAAATAATTTTAAAATTTATAAAATTAAATATTTTAATACAAAATAAAAAATCTTATATTTTAAGTGAATAGAGTATATTATTTCTTTGGTACTATTTTATTTGACGTTCTTACTATGTTAAGGAGTTTTAAAATAATTAATAATTTCTATAAAAAATATTTTAATATATTTTATATTATTAATCAACTATTAATCTCAGTATATATTACTTTTATATATTTATATTTAATATAAAATACTCGTTAATTACATATTTCTTATTTTTATTTTATATATATATATATATATATATATATATATATTATCAAAATACTTTTACTCTCTCTCCTCCTATAAAAGTTTTGTGCTTCTATTCTCATTTTCTAAAATTTTAAATTTTTAATTAGTTAGAAAAGTTTTGATTGGCTAAAAAATTTTAGAGTTTTAAATTTATCTAAATCTATATATATATTACCAAAACACTTTTACTCTCTCTCATCCTCTAAACCTTCCAAGGCCTTGATTTTATTTTCTAGAGTTTTTTAATTTTTAATTAAAATAATTTTCCCACCTTTTAACTCTAATTCTAACTCTAATACTATATAAACTCTTTTACTACTAAAAAAATCAAAACTCACTTCAACTTCTAATACTATATAAATTATTTTACTACTATTATAATTTGAAATGTATTTTTAATTTAAATCAAATTCTTAATAACTTTTTACTATCTCCACATAACTTCATCTACCTTTACTTTCGCCACAAACTTTTTCTTTCTTCACAAACTTTTCCTCATAAGGTTTTTTTATTGTCGATCCTCTTTTTTCAAATTAAAAAAATAAAACTTTAAATTTCTTTTTTGATACATATTGCTTTATTCTCTTCATTTTTCTCTTTCACTTTAATATTTGACATCTAAATTTAATAAATAGTATTATAGATTTGATTTTCTATTTCTGTTTTTGAAGAAATAATTTATTTTTTTTTGAGAAGTTTATCAATGCTCATTGTATCTCTTATTGGTCAAAAGATTTACGGATTAATTTTTTTAGAAAAATTTTTATTTTTTTTAATTTATTAAGAACTTCTTTGTGTACAAGTAAGATATTTATGAATTTATTTATTTTTAAAGAATTTTTTTTCTTTTGTTGAGAACCTTTTGGGATAGAAACCAAAATGGAAATACTATCCCATGTTTCTTCTTTTAAAATAGAAAAAAATGTATAAGTGTTATACACATTGTAAGAATAAGGCACATTTAGGATATTTTAATTTTTCATTCAAATGATTATTTTATCTTTATTATTTTTAAATTTTAAAATATGTCTTAGAGAGTCTTCTTTAGTTAAATTCTGTAATTCTTTTTTAGTTTATTATTTCTTCTTCAATATGAGTCCGTGTAATTCTTTTTAGGACTAATATATATATATATATATATATATATATATATATATATATATATATATATATATATTAAATTTTATTATTATCAACAAGTCTTCAAGTTGTACATGACTTTCATATATAGTTATTCATTTGCTCTATTTTTTGTCAGCTTCTTTTACTTTTTAGTTTTATTTTTAGCATCATTAATGCTTTTCCCTTTTACACCTTTCATGCATTTTCTTTTTTTATTTTGATCAAATGATAGAATATATTTTATATTTTTAGTTTTCGTTTGTTTGAATGAAAGACTTTAAGAATATTTAGCTGTTTAGTTCTTAGTATATATTACACTAATTTGATCAATATCTATTAATATATAATTTGATCTTTCATTTACTAAGTTTTAAGGATAAAATTGTCTAATTTACTATTAAAACATTCTACATCATAATATGCATAACTGTGTAGTACATTAGACATGAAATATAATAATTGATAGGTTTATTTTTTTATTTTTGTCTTTTGACCAAGTGAATATAAAAGAAAAAAAATGATTTTGTAAAGTATATGAACACTATAATTTTTTTGTGATGGATCAAGAATACGATTCTTTTGAAAAAAAAGTTGAATAATGACCGAGAATATTTTTATTTTGGAAATCTTTCTTTGATGTTTTTAATTATAAAATACTAATTGTTTTATTTTTATGTTATTTATTTTTTAGGAATGGAGGGAGACAAGTAAGGGGAGAAGAACATTAATTTTTACAATAATTTTATTACAAATATGTTCTATTTTTTTAAAGAGTAAAAAATAAATAATTACGTGATAAAGAATTCTCTTTTTTTCTTGCACATAACGGAGGGTAGGAGGTGAATACGACAGAATAATTGAAAGATCACATTGTAAAATTAATTTATCTTAAATATATAGAAAAAAAAGTATAACTTACAATGTATTTTTTCATTTCTTTCTTTTCTTCTTAATTACTTATGATTAATCATTAGTACATAGTTTTTAAATTAAATACATAAATTTGCTTCATATTTTTTGTAATATCTCTAATAACTATTTATATAATAACACGTATTAATTTATCTTTATGGTACTTTTTTAAAAGAAAAATTAACTCTGTCACTAAAAAATATGCATACTCATGGTCGTGCTATTAAATGTATTTTTTAGTGATATTTAGAACAAATTTTTCTTTTTAAAAATCTATTCTTATTATACACTTATTTTTATAAGATGTAATGTATATCCCGTGCAAAAGTGTTTTGGAGGAGGAGAGAGAGTTAAAATTACTCATAGTCGTGCTATTAAATGTATTTTTTTAGTCATATTTAGAATAAATTTCTCTTTTTAAAAATTTATTATCATTACATACTTATTTTTTTAAAAAATAATGTATATCCCATGCAAAAGTAGTTTGGATGAAGAGAGAGAGTAAAAGTATTTTTATTAATGTAAAATTTTTATTAATATATTTCAATATTTATAAATTTATTAAAATCTATTTACATGTTAAAACAGCATGATAATTGGTAGACTTACTCTATGGAGAGAATTTGCCTGTGATGAGGGGACGCAACTATCAATTGTAGTAAATGAAAATATAGTTCTATTGGGATGTGAAATCATAATGAAAATTTATCAATGTATATTCCTTAATTCAATTTGATTATTATCTTAAAAAATTATTCATGTTATACTAACTGTTGCATACAGGGCCATCACTTTGCACAAATAAATCAAGCAAGTTATATATCAGCCCAAATTTAAAATTTGCTAATATCATTAGACGATGGTAAGTTTATATGTATAGATTCATTCATTATACTTTACTTTTTCCCTTTACGTATGTTTTTTTGCATTTATGTATGATGAAAATATTTTTGTGCAAAGATACTTGTAGCTTGGATGAAGAGAGCTTATTTTTCTACTATACAATTGTTATTGACCTCGAATGTTAAAAGAATACGAATATTAGATTATCAAGCACTATCACAGGTAATAAACTGTTGCAAATGATCAAGATAATTAAATATAACTTTTAATTATTGTTCTCTCTTCTTCTTTTTTTTTTTAAGGAAATGTACTTTTGTATAGTTGCTTATATAAATAGCATAGATATTGAAAATTTGTGGTATGTCCTGCAACAATTATGGTAGTGTAACATAGTATGTTTATGGAGAGCAAGTGTGTACTGAATGCAACGATACAGTTAAAACAATATCAAGGTAACTAACTACTACTATATGTATAAGTTATTTTATTACCTTTTACTGATTGTGCTCCTTTTAAAAATTTTGAAGATATCGATTTTTTGTTCAACTGAAAGATTTTATTGGAAGTGTGCATACCTTTCTAAAAGACAAACATGCAGAGTTTGTTCTTCATTGTACAGCGAGTTATTTACAAGATCTACAATCAAAGGTATTTATATATGTATATGTGCATATATCTCTCAATATATAATTTATCAATTACAATATTTAATTATAAATTCTACACAACATATGTATCATTGAGAGATTCTCATTTACATGACATTCAGGAAAATGGACACAAGTTAGTAGAAGACCATATAAATTTCTGCATAGGCTTGCATTTACATTTGTGATACGTGCACCAATATTCAAGGAAGATAAAAGTCTTTCGCTATTAGTAACTTTTGTCATTAAAGTAAATTAGTGCGAAGTGTTTACACCTTAAAAAATGTGCAAAATTTCTTGATACATTCAATCAGATAATGTTGTATTAAATTAAGATGCTAAGCAATTTACTATGCTTATAATTTTTTAAATATATAACTAATGAAAATTTTGTTTACTAATTTTGCAGATGTTGATCTCTTTATTAAGACAGTAGAAGAGTTATTGAACAAGTACTTCAACATCTTATCATGTTTAACTTACTTAATTATATGTATATATCTTATGAATATTCAACATTCTAATTATTTATTTTATATTTTATTATTCATTATTAAAATAATTTGTGTAATAATTTTTTATTACAAATTATTTATCCGTGCATCGCACGGGTTTTTTGGATAGTATATATATTACCAAAACACTTTTACTCTCTCTCCTCCTATAAAAGTTTTGTACTTCTATTCTCATTTTCTAAAATTTAAAATTTTTTAATTAGTTAGAAAAGTTTTGATTGGCTAAAAGATTTTAGACATTAAAATTTATCTAAATTTATATTATAACTTTTAAATTTTAAAACTTTTAAACTTCTTATCACATCTCCACATAACTTATCACTTACTCATTATTAGAATTATTTAAAATTAAATTTATTTTTTTCTAAATACACATCTATACATCTATACATCTATACATACATCTACACACACACACACACACACACACACACATATATATATATATATATATATATATATATATATATATATATATATTTAAAACACTTTAACTATCCCTCCTCCTATAAAAGCTTTGTACTTCTATTTTTATTTTATAAAATTTTAAAATTTTAATTCGTTAAAAATATTTTGATTGGCCAAGATATTTTAGACTTTTAAATTTATTTAAATTTATATTATAACTTTTAAATTTTAAAACTTTTAAACTTCTTATTACATCTCCATATCTCTTGCCACTTATCTATTATTAGAATTACTTAAAATTGAATTTATTTTTTTCCAAACATACATATATACATACATACTAGCCTAAACCCGTGTGATGCACATATATATTTTAAAAATAAAAATATTAAAATTATATTTTTTAAAATATATTAAAAAATATTTTTACCTCTCAAAATATATATATTTAGGAAAAAATTAAATATCACATAACAATAAAATTTTATTTGTTCAAAAATATCAAATAAATTCTTTCCCATCTTAAGCTCTTAACATTTGATTTTTACCTATTTTATTTCTGTCAATATAAAATCAAGAGTAATATTGATTACATCGAATATACTTTTAACTTTTTAAAAATTTTTAATTGACATACAAATATTACAAATTTCTTTTCTTAAAATATAAATAACATGTTAATTTATTAAATTAAAGAAATTTTAACTTATTTAAACTCTTATTAGTTTGAAAAAACTCCCTTATTTGCGTCATTAATCAAGTTGTCTTTTCTGTTTTTCCAAAAAAAAAATCCTTAATGACAATCTATTTCCTTTTATCAATAATAAAGAGAAATTATAATTATTAATTTTTTTAAACTTTAATTTGTAACATTATTTTCTAATTAACTTATTAAGTCAGATAAAGAACGGTTTCAAAATGATCTTAATAGATTATATAATAAAGGAATTAAAAGTTAATATATCTAAATGATTTTCTTATTTTTTAGATTTTTTTTCTCGATAAATCAAAGTAAATAAATTATTGATATTAAGGTTTAAATAAAAATTTATTTATTTCACTGTAAATTATATAATTTTTATCTGTTTATTTTCTCCTAATAAGTAGATAATTATTTTGGTATAATAGTTTAATAAATATAAGCAAGAAAAATATCAGGAGATACAATAATAAAATATAACATAAAATGAGAAAAGAAAGTATGAAAGAGAAGAAAAATAAAGAAATTAGAAGAATACTAGAAGTGAATGTTATGAGTAATGCTATTGTGGTACTAAGAAATCAAATAAGGCAGAATATTAACAAAAAAGTACATAATAGGTAAAATAATAGAGTAGGAAACATAATGTAAAATTTTTAGTCTTAAAACTTGGGATCAAAGGTGAATGAAATAGACAACTCTGATATTTTTAAAAGAAAAAAGAAAAAAAATAGAGTACTTACATATACTTATGAAGCACACCTAAAATTCAAGTTTGAAAAACTATCATGTAGGCAACAATTCTAATCCAAAATTTAAACAAATTTAAGTATAATAAAATAAATAAAAAAGATTCATTTGCATTGCTTAAGGACGCACTAATAAAATACATCAAATAAATTATCAAATTTTATATTACAAAATAAATCACACATTAGATATCGAGTGAAGGAGTTCAATCTGAAGAAATAAAAACCTTAAATGAATTTTTAGGTAATTCAATTAAATTAAAGTAAATACATCATTTAAGGGAAAAATAAAAGGATTCCAAAAGAATTGATAAAATACAACACTCAAATGCTTATAAAAAAAACCTATAATTCATATGGAGAAAGAAAGAAAGAAGTGAAAGAATTATATTAAGATTAACGATAAAAAGAAAAAGTATAAAGAGTGTAACTTTTGGATATGAAGAGATTTAAGCGATAATTAAACTAAAAAAAGTAAAAAGGTGGTTACATTTTAGGAAAGAGAAAAGAAGAAGAAAAGAATATACAGAAGAGAATAGTAATGATGTGTATTGTGTGTAGAAGAAATTGGTAGATATTCAAAATTTAACTTTAATAAATTTAATTTAAATTAAAATATTGTATTAAATAAAAATGATAAAAATAAAACTTATGTTTGTTGACAATTATTAAATAAAGTTTTACTTCTACAAAGTAATTGAAAATATATAATTTATTTTTCTAAAAAATATGAAATTCAAAATTTAACTTAATATATAAGTATAAAATTATTTTAACGGGTTGAAAATAATTTTAACCAATGAAAAATTTTAAAAGTAATAATTAAAGTCTAAAAGTTTTACAAAGTAACTTAATATATAAAATTAAAAATTATAATTAATATATAAATTAGTTTAAAATTATTTTAATATATTAAAAATGATTTCACCCATCAAATTTTGAAGACTAATTCAAAAAGTAAAAAATTTAAGAAATTAAGATAATTTAAAAATTAGTCTTAAAATAATTGATTACTGCTACCATCCACATAAAGAAATACAAAATTCACGAAGTCTTTACTTCTTATTCTCTATTAAGAATTACTCTTTCCTTTTGAAGGAGAAAAAAAGAAGAAGAAATAGAAACTTTCATCTAAAAAGAGAAAAGAATATGACTACCTTGCATCCATTTCTTTAACAGATACTTCTTGGATTGTGAGTAATATTAGAATACATATATTACTCTTTCTCCTCCTCCAAAATGCTTGAAACTCTATCCCTAATTTACGTTATTATATCACAAGATCCAAAAGGTTCTTTAATTTATGATTTATGAATTATCTTACGGGTTTTTTCTCTTATGCTTAACAGAGGCACAAAAGGTTCTTTAGTTACTAACATCTTTTCTTTTTTAAAATTTAAAGTTTATCCAATAACTTATCACTTATGCAACAATCTATAAATATTTTCTTTTCCTCCTTTGAAGATTAGAGATCAAGCAAAAAAAGGTACGTTCAGATTTGATACTCAAACTAATTTATATGCTTCATATTTTTAATATTTGGACTAATAGATTTGCTTAGCATCATTGCAGATCTCCTAGGTTTGCTTGGTAGTTTCATTAAGAGAATGAAGACCCTATATAAGGTATTGTGAGTTTAGCATATTGTATTTCGTTTGTTTATGCATTATTCCTTTTTCGTTTGTTATTGGTCATGTTATGTATAAATTTTTATTTTTTTCAAATGAGTCTAAAAGACCTAATGGAGAGAAGGAAGAAGAATAAGAATTATAAAACTATCTCATATTGTAAATTTTCTTTATTTGATTAGTTTCTCAATATTCTCACTTGCAGTTCTTGAAACCATTCTTTTCAAGGCATATTTAGGTTTGTTATAATTGTTTTGTATGCCTTTTGTTCTTAATTCATTTAAAATTCTACTATGCCAACAAACATTTAATTTTGTTTAAGGATATATTTTTTCTCCAATAATATTATTATTTTAAGCATTGAAGTTGAAGTTTTTGAACTTTATTAAAAATTAATATTATGTAATTTTTGAATTATGTTTGGATTTTTCTTTAAATTAATATTATATACTCGTGCATTGCACGGGCTTTTTTAGCTAGTTATATTATATTTATAATATAATTTAAATTATTACATAAAATTTCATGACTAAATACTATGAAATAAAATAAAACAGAAAATGTACAATTTCATATATTCCATATGCTTCCCGTTGCAATTCTCAAGGGAATGCACACAATCATCTATACATATTTATATAACCAAAATACTTTTACTTTCTCTCATCATCTAAAACTCTGAAATCTCAAATTCTAATTTATATAATTTTAAATTTTTTTTATTAGTTAGAAGAGTTTTTAATAGCTAAGAGATAAAATAATATAACAACTTTAGTTTACCTTAAACAAATCCTTTAATTTAAATCAAATTCCTAATAACTTTTCACTATCTCCATATAACTTTATCTACTACCACTTTCTCCACAAACTTTTCCTCATAAAGTTTTTTATCCTCAGATTCTCTTATTTTTCTCTGATTAGGGTCTTCTTTTTCCAAATTGAAGAGATAATCTTTTCAATTCCTTTTTTTATACATGTTCTTATTCTCTTCATTTTTTCTCTTTCACTTTAATATTTGACCTCTGAATTTAATAAATGGTATTATAAATTTGATTTTCTTGAGAAGCTTATCAGTGCCCAATACATCTCTTATTGTTCAAAAGATGTTTATAAATTAATTATTTTTAAAAAATAATTTTTTTAGTTTGTTGAGAACTTATTTGTGTACATGTAAGATATTTATAAATTTATTTATTTTCAGAGAATTTTTTTTGTTGAGAATTTTTTGGGATAGAGGCCAAAATAAAAAGACTGTCTCAAACTTTTTCTTTTAAAATGACGAAAAATGTACGAGTATTATATAAGTTATAGGCATCAACACATTTAGTATAATTTAATTTTTATTTTGAATAAGAATTTTTGCTTTATTATTTTAAAAATTTTAAAAAATATTTTAGATACTCCTTCACTTAAATCTAGGAAAATGAAATGTATGCACTTTTCTTTTAATTTTTTATTTATGTTTTTCTTCTTTAATATGAGGCCATTTAATCTCTTTTGAGAATAAAATATATTTTTTAAAACTTTTTAAATTTTTGATTACTAATAAGTCTGCAAGTTATACATGACTTTTATATTTAATTATTCCTTTGTCCCATTTTTGTCAGCTTATTTTATTTTTTTAGTTTTATTTTTAACATCATTGATTTTTTCTCTTTTTACATCTTTCATGTCTTTTCTTTTTTTATTTTGATTGAATGATGTAATATATTTTATATTTTTAGTTGTTTTAGTAGAAAATTATTGAGTTTTGTTTTCTTTGATATGATTTGAAGATTCAAGCAGTTTTTTTTTTTTCCGTTTGTTTGAGGAGATGACTTTAGGAATATTTATCTATTTAGTTCTCAGTATCTATTAAACCAATTAGATCAATATTTATGACCATCTAATTTGATCCTTCATTTGCTAAGTTTTAAGGATAAAAGTGTCTAATTGCCTATTAAAATATTTTGTACCAAAATATACATAACTTTGCTGTATATTATATATGAAATATAATAATCGATGGTTTTTATTTTTTTATTTTTGTCTTTTTACCAAGTAAATATTAAAAAAATAATTTTGTAAAGTACATTAACAATATGGCTTCTTTGTGATGGATTAAGAACACGTTCTTTTGAAAAATAATTTAGCAATGACCAAAGAATTTTTTATTTTAAAAATTTTTTGAGGTTTTTAATATAAAATACTAATATTTTTTTATTTTTATGTTATTTATTTTTCAAGAATGGAGAGAGACCAGTAAAGAGAGATAAATTTTAATTTTCACAATAATTTTATTGCAAATATATTCTATTTTTTGAGGAGTCAAAATAAATAATTAAATAATAGGAGTATGAGGTGAATACGACAGAATAATTGAAAGACTATGTCGAAAAGTTAATTTACTTTAAAAATATAGAAAAAAGTACAATTTATGATATATTTTTCATCATAATTTACTTATGATTAACTATTAGTACACATTTTTTAATTAAATACATAAATTTATTTTATATTTTTTTAAAATAACTCTAATAACTATTTATATAATAATCTGTATTAATTTTTCTTTATGGTATTTTTTAATAAAAAATTGACTCTATCAATAAAAGAAGTAGGCTTATTCATAATTGTGCTATTAAAGATAGTTTTTCAATGATATTTAAAATAAAATTTTATTTTTTAAAAATTTATTTTTATTATACACTTATTTTTTTAAAAAATAATATATATACTGTGCAAAACATGAACCATACTCTAATACAATCATATCTGAAAAGCAACCTTTGGTTCATAGCACTAATAGCTTATAACGAATCAAGACCAAGCACGGAGAATCTTTAATTTAATATTATCTGTATTAAAAAACATTACTAAACAAAATTGTATAATTCTGGAAATGAAAAAAAAAACGGAAAAAATTACGAGAAGCTACGTGACGCTATCTGACAAGGGAAGTAATCAACTTCCTTTCCTTCCTCTTGTCTCTTTATGCTTTTCGTTTTCTTCTTCTTCTTCTTTTACACATAAGCAAACAACTAATAAAAATAGGGTTTAGGGAATCGTTGTTGTTCTTACTTATTAAATTGTTCAACAAAAACTAATTTTATTAGTACATGTTAATTTTTTAAAAATTTATCTTTTCATAATATTTGTCTTTTTAAATTTTTTATACAGTGATATGTCAAATTTGACTTGTCGAAACTCGTAAGTGAATGGAACGCCTAATTTGAGTGTTCCATAAAAATGAGTGGCGTTCAAGTTCAGCCAACTTCCTTTTTAAAAAATTTTAATTTTATTTATTTTTTAAATGTTTTTTTTGTATTTTTAAATCTACAGATGTATTTTTCCCACTTAATTTTTTAATTTGATCTTTATTATTTATATTTTTACTTATTTTTCATTTAATTTGTTTTATTAATTCATTTATTGAGTTGTTTGTTTGTTCTTATATAATTTTTATTTTATTATTATTTATTTACTTAAGAGTAAATTCTTTTATTTATTATAAATATTTATTTATTTATTATAACTATTTATGCGAATCTCATTATACACACTAATTATATATCAGAGTCTCATTATACCAAAAAATTCATGCGAGAACTATTATTTGGTTGGGTGGTATTCTGTAAATTGACATATCAAAACATAAAAGAAGAGTTATTTATTAAGAAAGAAAAAAATAGGTATAATTAATTTCTCTATTATACAATTTGTAAAAAACTATCATATCTTCATTTGCAATAGTGTGTTAAGAAAGGATTGGGTTAATCTATTTTAATTTCTCTCTTATATTCTATATCATTTTTAAGAAAGTGTCACGTGTCTATTTCTCTGGTTAAGAAAAGTTAAAATGGAAAAGTCCTCAAAGTTAGGACCACATTATCATTTAGTCCCACAAATTTTTTTCTAATATTTATAATTTCTAAATATTTTATACACTGTCAAAGTAATCCTATTACCATTCTTCTTAATGAATTTTTGTCAAAAAACAATATGAGTTGACAATGTGACATTTTTGTAAGCACACATCTCTTCAAATAATATAAAAAATTTTAAAAATAACATATTTGAGTTGTTAATTTGTAAAATAAAATAAACTAATTTTTAAAATTTTTTATATTAGTTAGAAAAATATACCCTTACCGAAATACCATGTGCTTAGCATATGTTGTTTTCAAGCAAAAGTCTATCAAAGAGGTGATGGAAAGATTATTTTCATAGTATGAAAATTTTTAGGGATCTTAAAATTTAAAAAGTTTTAAAATTAAACAATAGAATTATGACTTTGGAAGTTAAATTGGTCATTTTCCTATGAAAGAATGTCTTATGCCGACTTATTCAGCAAAAAAAAAAAAAATGTCTTATGCCAACTTGATGATAATAATAATAACATAGAGAATGGGGAAGAATTTGAAAGAAAAGAAGAAATGAACTCTCCCTAAAAAACCGGTTGCGTTCTTCGTCAAAGAGGCCGAAAAGTCATTTGCATACTTTATCGAAGTGCGACTCGGTTTGCTGCACTCTGGCCTCTACACAGGTTGATGTGGCGAACCTTGTCTGCACAGAGGAAGATTTCTTTCCCACGTTCACTACTTATTTTAATTGCTTTTGCGCAGCTTTTTACTTCATTCCTTCCTTCCCCTTCCACCAATACTTGAATCCGAAAAGAACAAAAAGCTCTGAGCAGACTGCAACTGAAGCTCGAATCTGAGAATGAGAAGAGGTGAAATACCTTCGTTTACCTATGTTGTTCTGCTGCTTCTTCTTTCACTTTCATGTTCTTTCCGCTGCACTCATCAACAGCAACGGCAACCCATCAAAACCATTGTGGTCTTGGTTCTGGAGAACAGATCCTTTGACCACATGCTAGGATGGATGAAGAATGTCATCAATCCATCAATTAATGGTGTCAACGGGAAAGAATGCAACCCAGTTTCCACTAAGGTCCAAAAGGCAAAAAGGATCTGCTTCAGTAATGATGCTGAGTTTGTGGATCCAGACCCCGGTCACTCTTTCGAAGCTGTAGAGCAACAAGTATTTGGCTCTGGCTCCTTTCCTTCAATGAATGGCTTTGTAGAACAAGCTCTTAGCATGTCATATCAACTTTCTGAAACCGTCATGAAAGGATTTAAGCCTGAAAAAGTGCCGGTTTATGCCGCATTAGTTCGTGAATTCGCCGTTTTCGACAGATGGTTTTCTTCAATTCCGGGTCCAACACAATCCAATAGATTATTTGTGTACTCTGCAACTTCTCATGGCTCAATAAGCCATGTGAAAAAGCAGTTGGCTACCGGGTACCCACAGCGAACAATCTTTGATTCGATTCACGAGAGTGGATTGGAATTTGGGATTTATTTTCAAAACATACCCACGACTTTGTTTTACAGAAATCTGAGGAAATTGAAGTACATTTTCAAATTTCATCAGTATGATTTGAAGTTCAAGAAGGATGCAAGAAATGGGAAATTACCCAGCTTAACCGTAATTGAGCCTAGGTACTTTGATTTGAAGGGGTTTCCAGCGAACGATGACCATCCATCCCACGATGTTGCAAACGGGCAGGGGCTAGTTAAAGAGGTTTACGAGACATTGAGGGCAAGTCCGCAATGGAATGAGACCCTTTTGGTGATTACTTATGATGAGCATGGAGGATTCTATGATCATGTGCAAACTCCTTATATCAATGTCCCCAACCCTGATGGGAATACAGGACCAGCACCTTATTTCTTCAAGTTTGATAGGCTTGGTGTTCGTGTGCCTACAATTATGGTTTCTCCGTGGATCAAGAAAGGAACTGGTAAGCCCAATATTTAATTACTTCATCATATCTTGTTTCCTTTTTCCCTGGCAGAAGAGTAGGTACCGGAGTGATTCTCTTATCATTCCCCAAATTAGTATTGTTACTTGTTTAATTCTCCAATTGCTTTTCCTTCCAAGTTTTTTTTTTGAGTTTAAAGAATCCGTTTAAAATCTCAAGAAATTTCTTTAGTTTGTTTCCAGAAATGCAATATTGTTGCTTACTTTTACATCTTGGTGCAACTATAGAGGAAGGCCAGAGAGGAGTTTGAAAATGAAGTAAAAAGAATTGTGGTTCTGACAGTACTTTTGTTTTATGTGCTGATGTTTAGGATTGGATTCATATTTTTTTTCATCCTTTTTGGTAAGAGTTTTAGGATTGGGTTCACTAGTATAATACACTGGAACGTTAATCAAGATCTTTCCTCTTGTTTCTCGAGTGTGCACTTTTGGGACATTGTAAAATGATGCAAAAATCTAGAATTCCATGGAATTTCATGGTGTAATGCTTTTGCAGATTATTCTACAAAACAATCTCTATGCATAGACTTGTTCAAATATCTCAAGTGATCAAAATGTAAGAAATCACAGTAACATTCTTTAGGTTTAAAGAAGTATTTGACTGCATGTTCTTCAATCTAATCTTGATACAATTTTCCTCTTACTCATGCCAAAAGAAGGTAAGTTGTTGTCTATGACAGGTTTTACTTGTTCCACTTCTTAACATACTTTAAAATGTTGCTCATGATGGACTTGTTCTGTTTGTAGTGATAAGCAAGCCAAATGGACCAACTCCAAACTCTGAGTTTGAGCACTCTTCAATTCCTGCAACCATTAAGAAGATGTTTAACTTGTCATCCAACTTCCTGACCCACAGAGATGCTTGGGCAGGCACCTTTGAGCATGTTGTTGGGCAACTGACATCTCCGAGAACTGATTGCCCCAGTAAGCTACAAGGCTACACTAAACAATCAAATTTGCTTCAACATGAAGCCATTTCTTGAGCTTAATGTTACCTTAAATGTATTGGAATTTTTTTTAAAACAGCCAAAAAGTATAATGAGAAATAAAAAAACAGATAAAGTAGGATTAGGAAAGGAATAACGTTAAGATTTTGAAGAAATGCTATTCATGAGGTCTCCGCTTATTGATAACAGAGGTCCTTCCTGATGTTGCTCCATTAAGAAGAACAGGCGCAGACGAAACTAGAGGGCTGTCTGAATTTCAGAGTGAAGTGTTTCAGTTGGCTGCTGTCCTCAATGGTGATCATTTCTTGAGTAGCTTCCCTGATGAGATGAGCAAGAAAATGAGTGTGAAAGAAGCTCACGAATACACAAAAGGCGCTGTATCGAGATTCATAAGAGCAAGCAAAGAGGCAATCATGTTAGGAGCAGATGAATCTGCCATTGTAGACATGAGGTCGTCCCTCACAACTAGATCCTCAAATCATAACTAGTCTAGTATAATCTCTGTTTTATCCATCTTATTCAAACCCATGATTTTAACAAAAGATCAAATGTTATGTTTCAACATATTTTTATTAGTAACGTCTTATTACTCAAAATTTTTTAAATAATTTGTCTTTTTAGTCCAAAATGATTTCAAACTTACTGGGGTTAATTTCAAATGATTTGACAAAGTTTGAAAAAGTTTAAACTTTAATTTGAATGTTCAAATTGAAGCCTTAGCTGATAAACTTTCAAAGAAATTCATATGACTACTTCGGACGCAGTGGTCCATATTCAATTGATCGAATTATCCTTGGTAGCCTAGTATACAGAAAGTCCAAACGATTAAGTTGGATGCATTAAGCCCGATTTGGTTATCTGAATTGCATTGTCACTAGCCTTTTTTTGAACATTTCAATTGAATTTTAAACTTTATTAAAGGCTCAAACTTTAGATTTCTTATAACTTTTGCATTCATTGAATACTTTTTAACTCTAATATCTTGAGAACACCAAAAAACTATCATTTGTCTTGTGCTACATGTGATTCAAGATTCCAAAAGGCAAAAATGAAGTGATACTTGCATTTGTATCTATCTACCAAATTATTGATAAATTGTTTTCTTATAGTCTCATCTTTTAGTTAATTCAAGGTTGTCTGAAAGACATAAAACTCTTAAAAAAAGGTGAACCTTGATTAGTATTGATTTGTAAAAGAAGTTGTGGAGTAAAACCTAGTGCGTGAACCTCTTGTGTATTTATATGGATTGAGATTATAGTTGATTTGGTTAAAATCTTTTGAGTGTGGGCTCAAAATAGTAAATGTAGATTTTAAAGAGATCGAACCACTATAAATTAGTTATATTTTTTGTGCTATTTACTTTAAGTTTCTATTTACTGATCTCACTCAATTTCTTTTGAGAGTTGTTGACATTTATTGTTGTCAATAATGTGTTATTCTTATTTTACTACTCTTTATGATAGTTTCTTTAATATTTGGAGGTTAAATCTTTTTCAAACAAAGTTTTTAGAAAGCAAAAGATTTTGAAAATTAGGCACAAACTTAATTCATGACTTCTCTTACATCTTTCAATTGGTATCATAGTAAGATCTTCTTTTTGTAGTTTGACAATCGAGAAGTTGAGATCTTATGGCTAATATTTCAAACCTACCTTATTTGGAAGAATCTTCCACAAATAGACTTCTCTTGTTTGGTGGAATAAATTATACTTTTTGAAAATCTAGAATTAAGATTTTATATATTTTTTATTAATTTTGATTTGTAGAATATTATTGAGAAAGGGCCTTATGTCCCAATGAAGTTGAGAGCCGATGGAGTCATGTTATATGCTTAAGACTTAGACAAATATATAAGAGAGATATCAGGGATGGAGGAAGAGGTAGGAATGCGACTGAATGGAAAAGAGGAGAGGGAAGGGCAATCTAAGTTGATTTAAGAGATATAATACACTCTTATTTCACCTTAGGGCTTGGTATCTATTATACACAAAATTCTTCCCAAATTAAGTGTATAATTAGACTCCTAATATTCACTCTTAAGTAGCCAACTAAAGATATATAAATTAGAAAATAGCTTGAACAAGTGTCACACTTTATTCAAGGAGTATTACACAAGATTAAGCTTCAAAATCTTATCTCTAAAAACCAGAAACTTGAGGCTTATATAGGCCTTACAATACAAATTTTATGCTCATAATGAAGTGAAAATAAAGAGAAAATACATGGGGAAGAGAGGGCCACGTCCCCCACACATATATATTATGCAACATACTCATTGTTTAGGAAGAAAAACATGATTTTATCTTCAATGCCCTAGCTTTCCATTTGGGTGAATTTGACTAGGGGTATGGGTAATTTGCAAAAAAGGTTTGGGTAGGTAGGATTATTTTTGACAATGGGGTAAAGAGAAAGGCATACCTTTTGAAAAAAGGAAAAGAATAACTTTTGACAATGGAAAAAAGAGAAAGGAATAACTTTTAACAATGGAATAAAGTGAAGGAATAACTTTTGACAATGGGGTAAAGAAAGTAGTCAAAAGTTGCCTAGAATGGAATAGGGATTTACTCTCTTTTGGAAGTGAAATTTCGTCCATAGGGCTTAATAGGTTAGGAAAGACTTTATTTATGGATTATTTTGAAAAAAATTAAGGTTAAACTATTTTGGGCTTAGTTGGGTTCGGACCAGGGGAGGGTTTGGGCAAACAGGGTAGTCATATGGACTTTAAATGTTTTGGGGTAAAGGAATTCAATCCAAAATAGATCATAGCACTTAGACATGAGGGACTTGACTTCCTTTAGCTCTTGAGGTGTGAGTGTGGGCTCTGTAGGATCACCCCAGGATATATCAAGTCATAAGGGAATCAAAACTAATTGAAGAATATGATGAAAGTGACTCATATGGATGATATTAAATTATCAAGCAATGAATATTCTAAGTTGTGTATCATATATGATTCAATACAACCGGGTGAGTAGATGTGACACCTCTATGATATGTGAAGGCTTCTTCAAGTAACACATGAAGGGACAAGCCAAGTGAATGAGTCAAAGCTTGTTATGCTCATTAGGGATTATGAATTATTCACAATAAAGCAAAGAAATAAGATTAATAATGTTAACAATAAGGGCAAATCATGTAGTATTGATTAGTTTTGATTAATGACAAACATTAATGAGGACTAATTCATATGCTATTTGTGTGATAGGATTGCTGGATTGAGAAGCAAAGAGTTCTTATTGCCTTGGAGCTAAAAGTGCTAAGGACAACTCAAGTGTCATATGAATTGAAGGTTTTGAAGACTCTAGTATAGGTTTACACTTGCTAAATAAGTATACTCTTGTAAACCCTACACTTCTTGTTCGTGGAATCTATTGAATATATAAGAGAGCACAAAAATCGTTTTTGAATCTTAAATGGCTTTGAATAAACTTTGAATTACCAAGTGTTATTTTTGAATCTTAAATGGCTTTGTGTAAATTTTAATTACCAAGTATTGTTTTTGAATCTTAAATAGTTTTAAGTAAACCTTGAATGATCAAGTGCTTTGGTAACGGCTTTTGAGTTCAAAAGATTTTAAATGACTTACTTTTTAGTACCAAATGATTTCAAACTTATTGAGGATGATTTTCAAATATTTTGACAAAGTTTGAACAGTTCAGACGCAAGTTCGGACGTCCAAACTGGACATGAATACTATTTTTCCAGAGAAATTTGGACGCAAGTTCGGATGCAAGGGGCAAAGTTCGGTTGTTTGAACTTTTCCAGACAATATGTCACAGTAATGTTCGGACGACAGTTCAGATACAGAGGATCAAGTTTGATCGTCCAAATTCCTCAGAAACTAGTCATTTTATGACTATTAAAAGCGATTTTCAAAATCTATAAAAGCTATAAGCATCAGATTTTTTGTAACTTTTGAACATTTGAGAAATCCTAACATTCCAAAATCATTTGAAAACATCAAAGCTCTCTTTTGTCTTGATATCTCATTCACTCTCTATTTAATCTTGTTTTCTACTTGCTCAATACAAGGTTATCTTGTAACATAAAATCCTTTAGGTAAGGGTGATCCTTGAAATATTGAATCAAGGTTGTTTGTAGATATAAAATCCTTTGGTAGGGTGAACCTTGTTTGTAGAATTGCAAAAGTGCTTGTTGGAGTAAAACCATTTTGTGGTGAGCCTCTTGTGTAATTGATTGAATTTGAGCATATAATAGATTGGTTGAAATCCTTGAGTGTACACTCAAGGTATCAAGGTAGTGGATGTAGACCTTGAAGAGATTGAACCACTATAAATTTCTTGTGTTTATTGCTCTTCAATTATTTATTGCTTTGTCATTGAGTTCATTATTTTCTCATTGAAACAATGAATATAATCTTTCCAAACTAAGTTCATAAAAGCAAATAGTTTTCGATAATTAGCCAAAGACCTAATTCACCCCCTTTTTAGGTCTTTTAATTGGTATTAGAGCATGAGCTTCTTTGTGCTGTTTTACAACTTAGAAGTTAAGATCTTATGGCTAATGTTTCAAACTGGAAGGATCTTCCACAAATAGACCACATTTGTTTGATGGAACAAATTACATATTTTGGAAATCTAGAGTTAAGATATATATTTGTTCTATTAACTTTGATTTGTGGAATATTGTTGAGAAAGGTCTTTACACACCAATGAAAATGAGACTGATGGAGTTACTATAGAACCAAAGCCTATAGATGAATTTGATGAGAGTGATTCGAAGAAAATGACATTGAATTACCAAGCCATGAACATTTTGAGTTATGCATTAGATGTGAATGAATACAATCGAGTTAGTGGATGTGACACCACTCATGATATGTGGAGACTACTTCAAGTAACACATGAAGGAAAAAACAAAGTAAAGGAATCAAAGCTTGCTATGCTAGTAAGATATTATGAGCTATTCACTATGAAGCAAGATGAGAATACTATTGATATGTTCACAAGATTTACTAACATTTCTAATGGTGTAAAAGCCTATGGGAAGAACTACACAATTGGAGAACAAAATAGAAAGATATTGGATGCTCTACCTAAGTCTTGGCAACCAAAGACTCTTGCTATTGAGGAATCAAAAGACTTGAAAACTCTTCCACTTGAAGAGCTCATCAGATCACTATTTACACATGATATGAAGATCAAGAGATTGAATGATATTGAAGATGAAGAGAAGGGAAGAAAGAGAGTTGTACTTAAAACTTCCAATCATCTTCGTGAACAAGAAAAATCATCAAGTAATGAAGATGGAAATAGTAAAGATGAGGAGATGGCTATGACAGTAAGAAAATTCAAGAGATTCTATAAAAAAAAATTTCTCAAGAAAGGAAGAAGGCCACTCAAGAAAAGTGGATAGTCATCATCATTCAAACCCCAATGCTTTGAATACAAAAGCACCGAACATCTTGTTGCTGATTGTCCTAAAGTTTTGGAAAAGGAAAGAGACATCAAACTCAAAAAGAAATCTATCAAGAAGGAAAA
Source organism: Rauvolfia tetraphylla (assembly GCA_030512225.1). Taxonomy (NCBI): domain Eukaryota; kingdom Viridiplantae; phylum Streptophyta; class Magnoliopsida; order Gentianales; family Apocynaceae; genus Rauvolfia; species Rauvolfia tetraphylla. The sequence continues at coordinate 2,302,325 of JAJQKT010000019.1, forward strand.
TGGACTTGCTGGCACTTGGGACCAACAAGAAAGTGAAGATGACAGTGAGGGAAAAGCCAACATATGCTTCATGGCAATAGATGATGAGGTACAATCTACTCCTTCAATTTCCACTTGCTGTGATGATGATATTGATCCTAGTGATTTACTTGTTGAGATGTATGGAGAATTGAAAAATACCTCAAAAAGGAATAAGGAAATAAAAACCAAAATTAATGAGTTATTGAATGAGAATTCAAAGTTATGTTTTGAAAATAGAAAACTTCTTGAATCTATTAATTGTTTAAACATTGAACAGGAAATTTTAAATGTAGCTTTACAAATATATCTCTTGAAAATAAAGATCTTTGCATAAAAATTATTTCTCTAGAAACAATGCTTAGTGATCATGAAATATTGAGAAAGAAAGTTGATGACCTTACATTATGCATTGAAAAATTTACAAATAGAAAAGAGAATCTAAACAAACTACTTGGATCTCAAAGATCTTCTAGCATGAAAAATGGTCTTGGCTACATTCTTGAAAATAATGTTCTAAAATATAAAACCTTTCTAGCTAAAGCTACTTCTATTTCAATGCCTCATATATGTTGTACGTATTGTGGTAGACATGGACACAAAATTTTAAAATGTTATGTGAAAAGAAAAATAGAAAATGGTGTTAAAACTATTTGAAGAGTTAAAGGAATCATCACTAACCCCCTTGGACCCAAGAAAATATGGGTACCAAAAGTCACTTTCTCAAATTTGGTGTAGGTTCGTTTTGTTCCAAGATCGAGCATCACTAAGTGGTTTCTTGACAGTGGCTGCTCAAGACACATGACGGGAAATGCCTCAATTGTTAGTGAACTTCAAGCAAAAAGTGAAGGTTTTGTCACATTTGGTGATAAGAAGAAAGGAAGAATACTTGGAATTGGTAATATTGGTAAAGGTTCTTTTCCTCTCATTAAGCAAGTGTTACTTATTGATGGTTTGAAGTATAATCTACTTAGTATTAGCTAATTATATGATAATGGTTGTAAAGTTGAATTTAAATGTGGCACTTATACTATCCTTGATACTGTAAGTAGCAAAACTATTTTTGTTGCAAATAGAGTTGGAAATGTATATGTGTTATATCTTGATGAACTTGTGGCAAATGATATTAAATTTCTTGCCATTCATGATAATGATGGATATCTATGGCACAGGAGATTAGGTCATGTGAGTATGGACTTGTTAAACAAACTTTCCATACAAGAACTGGTTATAAGACTACCTAAAATGCATTTTGATAAAACTCGCCTTTGTAATGCTTGTCAATATGGATAACAATCAAAAATATCTTTTAAACCAAAGAAAATAATTTCTACATCAAAACCTCTTGAACTTGTTCATACAGACTTGTTTGGACCAATGAAGAACACTAGTCTTGGCGGTAAGAGGTATGTATAAGTGATTGTTGATGATTTTTCCAGATTTATATGGGTGATCTTTCTAGCTCAAAAGGATGAAGTTTTTCATGAATTTATAAAACTTTTCAAAAAGGTCCAAATCTCCCTTGAGTACAAATTGATTTCTATTAGAAGTGATCAAGACTTTACAAAATTTTGTGATGAATATGGTATTACTCATAATTTTTCAATTGCCAAAACATCCCAACAAAATGGTATTGTTGAAAGGAAAAATAGAACTTTACAAGAGATGGCTAGATCAATGCTTTGTGAAAACTCTTTGCCAAAATATTTTTGAGCCGAAGTTGTAAATACTACTTGCTATGTGATGAATAGAGTTCTTTTAAGATATTTTCTACGAAAAACACCTTTCGAACTTCTATTTGATAAAACTCATTCAATTGTTTATTTTAAGGTATTTGGTTGTAAGTACTTTATCTTAGATACTCATGATAACCTGGGAAAATTTGATAGAAAATCGGATGAAGGTATATTTCTTGGTTATTCATCAACTAAAAAGGCCTATAGAGTTTATAACAAAAGAACATTATGTGTTGAGGAAACCATTCATGTGACCTTTGATGAATCTAACATTTATCTTGAAAGAAGAAATGAAGATGATGTAGGTACCTCAATGATGGATAATCAAACTCATCATCAAGCACCAACTTTGGAAGAACATGCCAAAGAAGAAGAAATAATAGAGAAAGAACAAGATGACCAACCTAGTAATGACCAAGAGCTTCCAAAAGATCTAAGATATGCAAGAGGCCACCCTAAGGAGCAAATCATTGGTGATGTCTCCCAAGGAGTTAAAACAAGGCGGTACTTTATTGATAACTTTGGTCTTTTATCTCATATTGAGCCTAAAAACATTGATGATGCCTTGTGTGATGATTTTTGGATTATTGCTACGCAAGAGGAGCTAAATCAATTTGAAAGAAATAAAGTTTGGACTCTTGTCCCAAGACCTCATGATCATTCCATTATTGGTATAAAATAGGTTTTTAGAAACAAATTAAATGAACTAGGAAAAATTGTTAGAAATAAGGCTAGACTTGTTGCTCAAGGATTCAATCAAGAAGAAGGTATTGATTATGATAAAACTTTTGCTATGATAGCTAGGCTTGAATCCATAAGAATACTTTTAGCTTTTTTCTATTTTAAAGGTTTTATTTGGTGCTACTAATACATGTCTTTGTAATGAGTTTCTCAAATTAATCAAAATGAATTCAAAATGAGCATGATGGGATAACTCAATTTCTTTCTTGGCCTACAAATTAAGCAAATTGAGGATGGAGTCTTAAGAAATCAAGCAAAATACACCAAAGAGCTATTGAAAAGATTTGGAATGGATCAACCAAAAGGGATAAAGACTCCAATGAGCTCATCAACTAAACTTGATAAAGATGAGAAAGGTAAAAATGTTGATGAAAATGCATATAGAGGTATGATTGGGAGTTTACTTTATCTCACCGCAAGTAGACCAGATATTATGTTTGCTGTGTGCTTATATGTTAGATTTCAATCTTGTCCTAAAGAGTCTCATTTAATTTCTGTTAAACAAATCTTTCATTATTTGATAGATACACATGACTATGGCCTTTGGTTTTCAAAATCTTCATTTTTTGACCTTGTTGGATATTCGGATGCTGATTACGCCGGATGTAAAGTTAAGCGTAAAAGCACTAATGGTCACTGTCAATTTCTTGGTAGTTATTTTGTATCTTGGTATAGTAAAAAATAAGTAGGTGTATCCTTATTTACTGCTGAGGCTGAATTTATTGCCGCATGTAGTTGTTGTGCTCAAGTGCTATGGATGAAGCACACTCTACTTGATTATGGTCTAGAATTCAATTGTATGCCTATACTATGTGATAATACTAGTGCTATCAATTTAAGCATAAATACCATTCAACATTCTAGGACTAAGTATATAGAGATTAAACATTATTTTATTTGTGATCATGTAGCTAAAAGAGATATATGCTTGGACTATGTGAACATAAATGATTAAATTACTGATATATTTACCAAGCCTTTGGCTGAGGAAAGGTTTAGTTACCTAAGAAGGCTCTTGGGTATCTCAAAATTCAATTACTAATGCGTGTGTTGAAGTATGGTTGAAACAGGGAATATTCAGATGCATAATTTAGATGCATTGAGAGAAATTTAGACGTCCAAACTTTCTCCAGAAAATTCTAGACAGAAAGATTCGGACTCATGTTCAGACGCATGATAGAAAATTCGGTCGTTCGAATTTTCTAAAATTGAAGAAACAAAGAAGTTTGGATGCAGGTTTGGACGCAGATTTGAAAATTTGATCATCTGAACTGAGCAATTACAGTGATTTTAAATGAATCCGAACAGTCATTTTTAACTACTTTTAACTTCCAACCTCTATCCTCTCTCAAAACCCACATCACCCTCCTGCGTCCAAACACAAATCGCTCTAAAATTTCACTATCTTTATATCAAATCACTTGAATTTTTGAGTTCTAAGCCCTAAACACAACCTACAAATCACTTTCTTGCAAATAAAAACATAAAGGTGAGAACTAAGAGAGCAAATGTTGAAATGGGAAAAGGGAAAGCAAAGGAAGGAGATGGTGGATTAGTCATAAAAGAACTAAGAAGAATCAGAGTTCCTCAAACATCATCTGGAGTAGATAGATTCATCTCCATCAAGGCAACTTCTGAGTTTGAAGAATGGAACAAGAAAAATAGAAAAATTATTCATGGATACAAGGTAAACTTGGAAAGACTCTCTAATATGGGTAAAGTTTTATCTCTTTTTAGTGATATTGGATGGAGTAGTTTACTAGTAGTTGATGAAGAATTTTATCTTGTACTTATATATGAGTTTTATGCAAATTTCAAAGAAGAAAGAATTGAACACGTGGGAGAAAATGTAGTGTAATGGTATTCATCTAGAGTATCTCAAGTGGATTTTGAGTTCAATGATGCCTTAGTTAATAGAATTTTGTGGAGTAGATGATAATGGGACTAGGTATTACTCACTGGGACAGCACTGTTATATTCATGAACTATTCACAGATGAAAGATTTGAAGAGATTTTCACAAATGGTAGAGAATTTAGGTCCATTAGGGAAAGGGAAATTAAAGCCTTTGATGCTAGAGGCAGAGTTATGTATCACATGATTACCACCATGATTATCCCTAATTTTGAGCATAAATCATGCGTTGGTAATATGCATATAGTGGTTATGCTGACCTTGCATGAGCATAGAAGATTAAATTTTGGACTTATAGCATTAACGCACATGATAAGTGCAAGAAAAGCAACCAACAAAGCTCTACCTTATGGGAGGTTATTAACAAGGATTTTCAAACATTTTCAAGCCAAACTTCCCGTAAGAGGACAAGCATTCAAGAGTGGAGAAATCTATACTAATGACTTTCTTAGAAGGATGCAATTAGTTCTTGATGAAGATGGTATATGGAGAACAAAAAGATAAACTCCTTCAAAAATAGAAGAGGTTGAAGAAAGTGAGGAGATTGAGGAAGAAGAAGAAGAAGAAGAAGAAACATTGGCTAGAGAAATGAAGACAAAGAGAAGACATGACATCTCAAGTGAGGGGGAGCAACCTCCCTCAAAGAGAAGACTCTTTGAAGAAGTTCCAACTCCTCAATCACAACCAAATATTGAAGAAGCTCCCAGTGGTGAAGGGATTAGTAGAGGTGACACCATCATTGCTAAGGCATTCCAAGAAGTCCTGAACATCCACATCAAGGAAATGGAGAAAATGTACAAGTTCTTTGAATTCTTTGCTCCAATGGTTCTTGGAAAACTAGATGGACAGGAAAATAAAGTGAAGCACATAGAGGAAATTTTAATGAGAAATGTACAAAGTGGTGAAGGACCATCTAGGCCTCAAGCTAAGGATGACAAGGAGGATGAAGATGATGACAATGATAATGAAGATTGTTAGCCCTAAGGGCAAATCATGTAGTTATGATTAGTTTTGATTAATGACAAATATTGATGAGGACTAATATGCTTGTATGTTGTGTGATAGGATTTGTGGATTAAGAAGTTTGAAGTCTCATTGCCTTGAAGCTAAAATGCAAGAACAACTCCAATATGTCAAAGTGATTGAAGATTGAAGAGTTTGTTCAAGATGTTAGAAGGCTTTGAAGACATGAAGTGTAGGTTGCATGTGCTTAATAGGTAAACTTTGTAAACCCTACACTCTTAAGCCTTGGAATCTATTGAATGCATAAGAGAGCATAAAATGAGTCTTATGATCTTAAAAGGTTTTGAATGAATTTTTTGATGAATGTGGTTTTGTGTCCTAAAAGTTTTTTTTTAAATAAACTTTATATGATCAAAGGAATTTGATTTTGGTTTTTCAAACTTATATATGTCTAAATAAGTTTTCTATACATACCAAATGTTTTTTCAAACTTATTAAAGTTAAATCTCAAATGATTTTACAAAGATTGAATATGCTTCCAAAAAACTCGGTCGTCCAAATTTTGTAGCAAAAGTTTGCTACTGTTCTTCCAGAGAAATTCGGAAGAAGATTCGGACGCATGAAAAAAAATTCGGTCGTCCGAATTTTGGCCTTCAGCATGATCACTGTTCTTCCAGAAAAATTCGGACGCATGGAAAAAATTCCGTCGTCCGAATTTTGTAGCGAAAAATTCTGACGCAGAATTCGGTCGTCCGAATTTTCTGAAACTATCCATTACTAGCCGTTTTATGACCGTTTTAACTGATTTTCAAATTCAATAAAGGCTAGAAACTCTAGATTTTTAAAAGAACTTTTGCACAAAAGAAATCCTTGAAGCTCTAACTTGTTTTACATCAAAATTATATCAAAAGCTCAAAGATTGAAATTCAAGATTTCAAAGGCAAGAAGTGAAGTGGTGCTAGCAATTGTATTCATCCACCAAGAAGTGTTGGTAAAATCCAAACTCTTTCTTTACACTATTATTGTGATTGATACAAGGTTATCTTGTGACGTAAAACCCTTTTGGTAAGGGTGAGCCATAGACTAGATTAATCAAGGTTGTGGTTTAAAACCCGTGTGTGGGTGAGCCTTGGATTAGATTGGTCTTTAGGTTGTCTTTAGATATAAAGTCCTTGTGGAAGGGTGGGCCTTGTTTGTAGGATTACAAAGGAGGTTGTTGGTGTAAAATCCTTGTTGGATGAGCCTCTTGTGTAATTGCCTAAATTGAGCATATAATGAATTGGTTGAAATCCTTGAGTGTGGACTCAAGGTAGTGGATGTAGATCTTGGAGAGATCGAACCACTATAAATCGTGTGTTCATTTCTTTATAGCTTTACTTGTTACATACTTGTGTTATTATTATTTGTTCATAGTTGTTGATTGATTGGTTGTGATCTTATAGTTTGATAATCTTGTCTTAACCATCAAATCACATATAAACTAGAAGTTTGTGAATTTAAAGAAGAGCTTTCATTAAGGCAAAGGGATTACAAAAAGGGAAAAGATTTTCGATAATTAGCCAAAGACCTAATTCACCCCCCTCTTAGGTCTTTCAATTTGTATCAGAGCTAGGTCTTCTTTTTAAGGTCTAACAACCTAGAAGTAAAGATTATATGGCTAGTTTATCAAATTTGCCTTATTTGGAAGGTTCATCTACAAATAGACCTCTTTTGTTTGATGGTTCTAATTGTACACTTTGGAAATCTAGAATTAGAATTTTTATTTGTTCTATTAACTTTGATTTGTGGAGTATCATTGAGAAAGGTCCCTATGTGTCTATGAGAATAAAGGCTAATGGAATTACAAAGGAAGTAAAGCCTATGGAGGAACTTGATGAGAATGATTCAAGAAAGATAACTTTAAACTACCAAGCAATGAACATCTTGAGTTGTGCATTAGACGTGAATGAATACAATCGAGTGAGTGAATGCGACACCGCTCACGATATGTGGAGACTTCTTCAAGTAACACATGAGGAAAGAGCCAATATGTGCTTTATCGCAATAAATAATGAGGTACAATCCACTTCTTCTACTTCTACTTGTTGTGATGATGATATTGATAATCCTAATGAATTATTTGTTGAAATGTATGAAGAATTAAAAAAGGCTTTAAAAAGAAATAAGGAAATGAAATTCAAAATTAATGAGTTATTGAATGAAAATTCAAAATTATATTGTGAAAACAAAAGACTTCTTGAATCTATTGATTGTTTGAATATTGAAAAAGAAGTTTTAAATGTCTCATTACAAAACATGTCCCTTGAAAATAAGATTCTTTGTGAAAATATTTTGTCTCTTGAAAGAATGCTTGTTGATCATGAGACTTTGAAAAAGAAGGTTGATGACCTTACATCATGTATAGAAAAATTTACAAAAGGAAGGGACAATCTTGATAAAATTCTTGGAGCTCAAAGATCTCCTCTTGTCAAAAATGGTCTTGGTTATAATTATGTAAACAATGTGCCAAAATATAACAAATTCTTTGTTAAAGATACTTCTACTTCCATGCATCATACTTGTTGTACTTATTGTGGAAAACATGGTCATAAAGTCACCAAATGTTATGTTAAAAGAAAAGTAGAGAATGGTATAAAAACCATTTGGAGAGTTAAGGAAACTATTACTAACCCCCACCGACCCAAGAAAGTATGGGTACCAAAGGATACTTCCTCTCCTTTATTGCAGGTACACTTCAATTCAAACTCAAGCACAACTAAGAGGTATATTGATGATGTTGACTTAAAGAATAAAGGAAAACACCTCATTTATAATCAAGGTCAAAGCAAGCAAAGAAGGATTTGTTTTTGAGGCAAGAAGAAAGGAGGAATTCTTGGAGTAGCCAATGTTGGTAAAGGTTCCTTTCTTCTTTTTAAACAAATATTGCTTAGTACTGATTTGAACTATAACTTGCTTAGCATTAGTCAATTGTGTGATATTAAATGCCAACATGCAAAGTTTCAGTTAAGAATTCCTTTGTTAAAAATTGAAAATTTGCCAACCATGACTTGTCAATTGCTTCTATGAAGTTGATTATGTAACATTGAGGATATGAGATTGAATTCATGGTTGATATGTTCTTGAAATTGATTATATGTCATGATAAAATGATTAAAATAGCTATGATTGCAAAACATCTTTATGAAACTTTACAAAATGTTTGAACTTGAAGTTTGAATGTAGGCCATAAGTTCGGTCGCCCGAACTTGTATGACAACATGATATTTTGTGATTTTGATCAATTACTCACAAAATGTTTCACTATGTGTTTTATCTTGATAAGCTTGATGAACTTGTTGCTTATGATAATGATTTTCTTGGCATAGAAGATTTGGTCATGTGAACATGGATTTGTTGAACAAACTTTCCTCTCAATATTTAGTTGGAGGATTGCTAAAAATGTGTTTTGAGAAAATTGTCTTTGACATACTTGTCAATATGGAAAACAAACAAAAGAATCTTTCAAACCGAAGAAAATGATTTTCACTTCAAAAACTCTTAAAATTTGTTTATATGGATTGTTTGGACCAATGAGGATCACTAGTCTTGATAGTAAGAGGTATTCATATATGATTGTTGATGATTTCTCTAGATTTACATGGGTGATCTTTCTAGCTCAAAAGGATGAAGTTCTTTTCATGAATTTATAAGACTTTTCAAAAGGGTCCAAATCTCTCTTGAGTGCAAATTGATTCCCATTAGAAGTGACAATGGGAGAATTTTACAACCAAGTCTTTGTAAAATTTGTGATGAAAATTGAATTTCATATAATTGTTTCAACTGCAAAAATCCCACAACAAAATGGTGTTATTGAAAGGAAAATTTGAACTTTGCAAAAATTGGTTAGATCTATGCTTTGTGAAAATTCCTCAAAAAATTTGTTTTGAGCCGAAACCATAAACAATACATGCTATGATATATAGAATTCTTTAAGATCATTTTAAAGAAAAACATCTTTTGAAGTTCACTTTTATATAACTTCTCAAGTTGCATATTTTAAAGTGTTTTTTTATCTTGAATACTTGTGATAGCTTACTTAAATTTGATAGAAGATATAGGTATATCTCTTAACCATTCTTCTAATAAAAGGCCTATAGATTTTATAATGAAAAGAACCTTATATGATGAGAAAACCATTCATGTTGGTTTAGATGAATCTTACATTTGCTTGGAAAGAAAAGAAGAAGATGATGCAGGTACATCTATGAATAACTATCAAACCCATCTTCAAGCACCAATTTTGGTGGATCATACCAATGAGGAAGAAATGATTGAACAAAATCAAGATGACCAACCTAGTGGTGACCAAGAGCTTTCAAAGAACCTAAGATATTCAAGAGGGCACCCTAAGGAGCAAATCATTGGTGATATCTCCCAAGGAGTAAAAATAAGGCGGTATTTTATCAATAACTTTATTCCTTTTATCTCATATGAGCCTAAAAGTATTGATGATTCATTGTGTGATGATTTTTGGATTATTACTATGCAAGAGGAATTAAATAAATTTGAAATATACAAAATTTTGAAATTCCTAAATCTCATGATCATTCCATTATTGGAACTAAATGGTTTTTAGAAATAAACTCAATGAATCCGAGGAAGGTGTAAGAAATAAATCAAGATTTATCACCCAAGGATTCAATCAAGAAGAGTGAATTGTTTATGATGAAACATTTGTTCCGAATGCTAGACTTAAGTCTATAAGAATGCTTTTGACTTTTACTTTCTTTAAAGGTTTTAAATTATTTCAAATGAATGTCAAAAGCGCTTTTCTAAATGGTTCTATTGAGGAAGAGATTTATGTGGAACAATCACCCGGTTTTGATTATGAAAAGTTTCCTAACCATGTTTTCAAATTATCCAAAGCTTTGTATGATTTAAAACAAGCTCCTAGAGCTTTGTATAAAAAAAATTGAGTGTTTTTCTTCTTTCAAAAGGATTTTCAAGAGGAAAGGTTGACACTACTATTTTCATAAAAAACCTCTTGTAACAATGATCTATAAGTTGTCCAAATATATGATACAATTCTTTTTTGGTGCTTTTAATACTTCACTTTGTGATGTGTTTGCCAAGTTAATGCAAAGTAAATTTGAAATGAGCATGATAGGAAAACTCTATTTCTTTCTTGGCCTACAAATCAAGAAAACCAAGGATGTCACTTTCATGAATCAAGTTAAGGAATAAGCTATTTCATAAGTTTATCAACTATGCTTGACAAGAATAAAAAGGTTTCATAGGTGTAGTCAATTCTATTTGACAGCAAGTAGAGCCAATATTATGTTTGTTATGTGCTTTTGTGCTAGATTTCATCTTGTCCTAAAGAGTCTCATTTGATTGCTGATTAACATATTCTCTATTACCTTATTTGATTATGGTCTATATTTCAAATGTGTGGCTATGTTATGTGATAACACTAATGCAATAAATTTGACCATCATACTATTCAACAAACTAGGACAAATCATATAGAGATCAAACTTCATCTCAATAGAGATCATTCTACGAAGGTTAATACTTAATTAAAGCATGTTTGCATTAATGAACAAATTAATGATATCATTACTAAGCCATTGGCTGAAGAAAGGTTTGACCAATCTTAGAAGATGCTTAGGGATTTCAAAATTCAATAACTAATGAGTGTATTCAAGTGTTGTAGCTCCAAGTGAGGACAAAGAAGCCTAGCATGGGAAAAGGAAAGGGAAAAGAAAAAGAAAGAGAAGGAGGACCAGCGATCAATGAACCAAAGAATGTTTATGTTCCTCAAAGCATGTCATGCCTGGATAGATTTGTCACAGTGGAGGCTGCTATTGAATTTGATGATTGGACAAAAAGGAATCATAAGACAAATCCAAGCCACAAGACGGATGTCATCAAACTATCCGAAATGGGTAATATACTCTCATTTTTAAATGATGTGAGATGGACTAGTTTGCTTGTGTTTGATGAATGCTATTACCTTCCTTAGTTTATGAAGTTTAAGCAAATATTAAGGAAGACAGAGTTGAGCAAGTTGATAATAAAGCTATTCAGTGGTATTCTTCAAGAATATCACAAGTTAATTTTTGAGATTGATTATGCATTGCTCAATAGAATTTGTGATGTTGAGGATGTTGGGTTTAGGCATTATTCTTCCGAGGGACATTGTTTTAAAAGTGAGTTATACTCACATGAAAGAATTGAGAATGCCTATATAAATGGTAGAAGCCTCAAGACTAGAAAGGAGAGAGTGATAAAAGCTTTTTGATGCTAGTAAAAGAATTTTGCATCACATGCTTACTACCTTTATTATAGTATACTTTGGGCACAAATCTTCTGTTGATAATATGTATGTTGTAAGTATGATAGTCATGCTTAAGAAAAGAAAAATGAATTTTGGATATATAGTGCTAAAGAATATAATGGCAGCTAGAAGATCCGAGCATAAGGCATTGTCGTATGGAAGGTTATTGACAGGATTTTTCAAGAATCTCCAAGTGCAATTGTCTTCTAGTGGTTTACCAATGAAGAGTGAAGAAGTCTACACCAACAACTCATTAGAGAGAATGCTTTGGATACTTGATGATGATAATGTATGAAGGGCTAGAAGAGAAACTCCTCTAAGGGGTGATAGAAGAGGTGCTAGTGATGTTGAAGAAAGTGAGGAGGTTGAGGAAGAAAAAAATGAAGAAGAAGAAGAGAATGAAGAGACAATCCTTGCTGGAGAAAGGAAAGTTAAAATGAGGCATGAGTCACCAAGTGAGGGGGAGTAACTCCCCACATAAAGAAGACTATTTGAAGAGGTACCCTCTATTGAAGGAAAAGAAGTTGAAGGTGATAATCTCACTAGAAGTGATATCATAGTTGCCAAGCTGTTTCAAGAGACATTGAACAGCCATGCAAATGAAGTGGAGAAGATGAACAAATTCTTCGAGTACTTTGCTCCAATGATTCTTGGCAAATTTGATGGTTTTGAAGCTAGAGTCAAGAATACGGAAGAAGACTTGAGGAAGATTTCTCAAGTAGTTTTAAATGGTGAAAGTTCCTATAAAGCCAAATGAAGAAGATCAAGAAGATAATATGGGTGAAGATGGCAGCAACAAGGATGATAGTAATGACAATGAAAATTGAGATGGCTATCAATTTGTTGCCAAAGAAGAAGACATGATGAAGGAAAAGGCAGTGAAGCACCCCAAGAAGGAGAAGAGCATGAGAATGAAGAGCAAAGAACAAGCAAGAAGAAGGAGGTGAAGGAAGTTCAACAAAGTTAAATCAAAAATCCATCACCAACTTCCTTCAGCCAAGAGATCAAGGGAACCATGGCCATCATAACAAACAGATTTGGAAGTGAAGATCATGAAGAACATCCAAGACTAAGCCTTTCTATCCCTAAACTCTATTTTGCTGCTTATTTTAGTTTATACCTTGATGCACATGTTATGCTTTAACATTGAAATTTACTTGTGCCTTTCTAGTCATTATAATGTTTTGAAGCTCAATATATGAAATCCTTGTGATAAGAGCATCTTTTGTTTCACTTTTGTTGTCCAAGTACTCTTACCCCACCTTTGATTGATGACAAAAGGGGGAGAAGAAAATGTGATGACAAAATGTGTGAAAATGTGAAATAGCAGTGGAATTCCTCATGCATGAAGAGAAAATATGTGAATTTTCTGAAAATCCATGCATATGTCAAGGGGGAGAAAGAATGACTACAAAATGTGCTATGTGCTTGCTGTAAATGTACTATGTGCTATGTGTTATAGGTTAAAATGTAAAATGAATGTGTACTGTGAAAATATTTGGCTGCATTTGAAATTTAAATTGAATATGTTATAATATGTAAGGTTTTGGTTGTTTTCTGAGATTTTGGAATATGGTTAAGTTGAGATTAAAATCTTGAACTTGGTTCTTGACTTGACCTATGATTTTGGATTGATTCATGAAAACAATTGAATACATGAATTTTGTGGTTTTGCAAAGCTAAACTGAGTGCTATTGTGGACATACATATTTGAGTACTTCAACATTTCATTTGAATGCAAAATCACCTTTTCAAACTTGTTGTCAAAAATTTGGACAAAAAATTCGGATGCATCCATATTTATTTCCAAAAAGTGATCTTTTGTTGTTCAAATTGATTCAAATATGTTTTAATCTCTTCAATTATATTTGAACAACCTTAGGAAAGCTTTATTTCACTTTAAACATTCATTATATTGAGTTTATTGCAGTTTGGACTTGAAATCAAAAAATTCGGATGCATGAGTTTAAAAATTCGGACGCATGAGTTTAAAAATTAGGATGCATCCATATTTCATTGTCAAAATGTGCTCTGTTGTTGTTCAAATTGATTCAAATATATTTTAATCTCTTACTATATGTTTCAACAATCTTAAGAAAGCTTATTTACAAAATTTGGAGCTTTCATTTATCTTATTTTAAAGTTTGGACTTGATATGTCAAAATTCAGATGCATAGTATCTCTAGTCCAAATTTGTTGAAAAATGAGCACAATCTAAGGGGTAGCATTTTTAAACATTTACAACTTTTAAAACCTCTCTTAAAATCTTTTCTAAATGCTTAAATGCTATACCTTCTATCCTAGTTGAGTTGGAAGGAAGGAGGCAAATGGAGGTTGGTTGGGTCATAGGCTCATATTGAGCCTTTTGTATATCAATTTGCTAAATTGGTTATTTTCTATCATTGACATTAATACTTTTATGTGCTACTCTGTTCAAATCCATCACATCTTGCATCAAAGTTTGTCATCATCAAAAAGGGGGGGGGGATTGTTAGCCCTAAGGGCAAATCATGTAGTTATGATTAGTTTTGATTAATGACAAATATTGATGAGGACTAATATGCTTGTATGTTGTGTGATAGGATTTGTGGATTAAGAAGTTTGAAGTCTCATTGCCTTGAAGCTAAAATGCAAGAACAACTCCAATATGTCAAAGTGATTGAAGATTAAAGAGTTTGTTCAAGATGTTAGAAGGCTTTGAAGACATGAAGTGTAGGTTGCATGTGCTTAATAGGTAAACTTTGTAAACCCTACACTCTTAAGCCTTGGAATCTATTGAATGCATAAGAGAGCATAAATGAGTCTTATGATCTCAAAAGGTTTTGAATGAATTTTTTGATGAATATGGTTTTGTGTCCTAAAAGTTTTTTTAAGTAAACTTTATATGATCAAAGGAATTTGATTTTGGGTTTTCAAACTTATATATGTCTAAATAAGTTTTCTATACATACCAAATGTTTTTCAAACTTATTAAAGTTAAATCTCAAATGATTTTACAAAGTTTGAATATGCTTTCAAAAAATTCGGTCGTCCAAATTTTGTAGCAAAAGTTTGCTACTATTCTTCCAGAGAAATTCGGAAGAAGATTCGGACGCATGAAGAAAAATTCGGTCGTTCGAATTTTGGCCTTCAGCATGATCACTGTTCTTCCAGAAAAATTCGGACGCATGGAAAAAATTCGGACGTCCGAATTTTGTAGCGAAAAATTCGGACGCAAAATTCGGTCATCCGAATTTTCTGAAACTAGCAGTTACTAGCCGTTTTATGACCGTTTTAACTGATTTTCAAATTCTATAAAGGCTAGAAACTCTAGATTTTTAAAAGAACTTTTGCACAAAAGAAATCCTTGAAGCTCTAACTTGTTTTACATCAAAATTATATCAAAAGCTCAAAGATTGAAATTCAAGATTTCAAAGGCAAGAAGTGAAGTGGTGCTAGCAATTGTATTCATCCACCAAGAAGTGTTGGTAACATCCAAACTCTTTCTTTACACTATTATTGTGATTGATACAAGGTTATCTTGTGACGTGAAACCCTTTTGGTAAGGGTGAGCCATAGACTAGATTAATCAAGATTGTGGTGTAAAACCCGTGTGTGGATGAGCCTTGGATTAGATTGGTCTTTAGGTTGTCTTTAGATATAAAGTCCTTGTGGAAGGGTGGGCCTTGTTTGTAGGATTACAAAGGAGGTTGTTGGTGTAAAATCCTTGTTGGATGAGCCTCTTGTGTAATTGCCTAAATTGAGCATATAATGAATTGGTTGAAATCCTTGAGTGTAGACTCAAGGTAGTGGATGTAGATCTTGGAGAGATCGAACCACTATAAATCGTGTGTTCATTTCTTTATAGATTTACTTGTTACATACTTGTGTTATTATTATTTGTTCATAGTTGTTGATTGATTGGTTGTGATCTTATAGTTTGATAATCTTGTCTTAACCATCAAATCACATATAAACTTGAAGTTTGTGAATTTAAAGAAGAGCTTTCATTAAGGCAAAGGGTTTGCAAAAAGGGAAAAGATTTTCGATAATTAGCCAAAGACCTAATTCACCCCCCTAGGTCTTTCAAAGATGATAATGAGGATAATGATCAAAGGCAAGAAGAAGAAAGAAATGAAGACATACAATAGGAGTCACAAGATAGAGGAAGCCAAGAAAGAACATTAATAGAGAGAGAAGAAATCACCTCACCATCAACTATTTCTTTCAGCCAAGGACGAGTCAAACATGTGGCAATCAAGAAGGGATTCAGCAAGGCCTCTCCATCGACATCACAAGATTGAGCATCTCTTCAAACCTATATCTTTACTGTTTTAATTATTTAATTGTGCTTAGTATAACTTATATGTTTTATTTCTAGCTTGGCTTATGAAATTTCTATGATTTTCTTTAATTTCTGTAATAGCTTGGCTTGTGAAGCTCAATGATGAAACATTAGTGTTCAGAGCTTCTTTTGTTAATGATACTTTGATCACCCTAAGCTTAATTGCTGCTAAAAAGGGGAGAAGAAGTTGACTTATAAAAATATGCTAAACTATTGGTAATTGTTATTGTGGGTCCTAGTTGAAAACATTGCTTATATAGAATAATGTTGTCTCATTTTCATTAACCCTATCTTTGAGTGATGACAAAATGGGGAGAAAGAAGAATGATAACAAAATGTGCTATGTGTTGTGTGTTATGTAAAAAATGTATTATATTTGGCTGCACTTGTAATTTAAATTGAATGTTTTGGCTGCACTTGGAATTTAAATTGAATGTGTTATAATATGTGAGATTTTGATTATTTTCTGAGATTCTGATATATGGTTAAGTTGAGGTTGAAATCTTTATCTTGGTTGTTGACTTGACCTATAATTTTGGATTACTTCATGAAAACAATTAAATGCATGAGTTTTGTAGTTTTGCAAAGCTAAACTGAGTGCCATTGTGGCTATACATATTTGAGTACTTCTATAGTTCATTTGAAAATGCAAAATCACCTTTTTCAAACTTGTTACCAAAATTCAGACTTGAAGTTCGGATGCAGACCAAAAGTTCGGATGCATCCACATTTTCTTGCCAAAAATACTTTTCTTTTGTTCAAATTGTTTGAAAATTGTTTCAATCTTTCCAATCATATTTGAACAACCTTAGGAAATCTTATTTTCAGAATGACAGCTTTAATCTCACATATTTTACAGTTCGAACTTGAAATCTTGAAATTCGAATGCATATTCAGAAATTCAGATGCATCCATATTGTATTGCCAAAAATTGTTTTTTTGTTGTTTAAAGTGATCCAAATATATTTTAATCACCTCTGTTATGTCTGAACAACCTTAGGAAGACTTTGTTTCACTTTAAACATTCATTGCAGTTTGGACTCATAGTCTAAAATTTAAATTTATTGAAAATGAGCACAATCTAAGGGGGAGCATTGTTAAACTTTTATAACCTTTAAAACCTCTCTTAGAATCTTTTCTTAATGCTTAAATGCTATATATCCTATTCTAGTTGTTGGATGGAAGGAGTTAAATGGAGGTTGGTTGGGTCATAGGCTCATATTGAGCCATTTAAATATCAATATGCAAAATTGGTTATAATCTATCATTGACGTAAATACTTCTCTATACTATACTATTTTAAATCTATCACATTTTGCATCAAAGGTTGTCATCATCAAAAAGGGGAGATTGTTAGCCCTAAGGGAAAATCATGTAGTCTTGATTGGTTTTGATTAATGACAAACATTGATGAGAACTAATTCATATGCTATTTACGTGATAGGATTGTTGGATTGAGAAGCAAAGATTTCTTATTGCCTTGGAGCTAAAAGTGATAAGGACAACTCAAGTGTCCTATAAATTTAAGGCTTTGAAGACTCTAGTGTAGGTTTACTCTTGCTAAATAGGTATACTCTTGTAAACCCTATACTTATTGTTCTTGGAATCTATTGAATGCATAAGAGAGCACAAAACTCTTTTTTGAATTTTAAATGGCTTTGAATAAACTTTGAATTAGCAAGTGTTGTTTTTGAATCTTAAATGGTTTTAAGTAAACCTTGATTGATCAAGTGTTTTGGTAACGGTCTTTGAGTTCAAAAGATTTTAAATGACTTACCTTTAAGTACAAAATGATTTCAAACTTATTGAGGATGATTTTTAACTAGAATCAATATCATCATCACAGAAATTTGAAATAGAAGGTGAAGATTGTACCTCATCATCAATGGCCATAAAGCATATGTTGGCCTTCCTTTCATTGTCACCCTCGCTTTCTTGTTGATCACACGTTCCATCTAATCCTTTTCCTTTCTTGGTAGATTTTTTTCTGTTTTTGCTGTCTCTTTCCCTCTCTAACGCTTTGGGACAGTCAGCAATAAGATGCTCTGTACTCTTACATTCAAAACATTGAGGTTTATAGGATGAGGATTGTCCACTCTTCTTGACTGGCTTTCTTCCTTTCTTCAGAAACTCCTTTTTGTAGAATCTCTTGAACTTCCTCACTGCCATTGCAATCTCTTCTTCTCCACTGTTTCCTCCTTCTTCTTCACTTAAAGATAGTTCTTGTTCACTCAAGTGATTTGAAGCATTGAGTACAACTCCTTTTCTTCCCTTTTCTTCATCTTCCTTGTCATTCAACCGTTTCATCTTCATTTCATGTGTGAGTAGTGATCCGATAAGCTCTTCAAGAGGAAGAGTTTTTAGATCTTTGGACTCCTCAATAGCAAGTGTCTTTGGCTGCCAGGATTTTGGTAGAGCATCCAAAATCTTTCTGTTTTGCTCTCCCATAGTATAGCTTTTACCATAAGCTTTCAAGCCATTGAAAATGTTAGTAAATCTTGTAAATATATCACTAATATTTTCACCTTGTTTCATGGTAAACAGCTCATAATCTCTAACAAGCATAGCAAGTTTAGATTCTTTAACTTGATTAGCACCTTCTTGTGTAATTTGGAGTAATCTCCACATATCATGAGTAGAATCACACCCACTAACTCTATTGTATTCAGTAACATCTAATGCACAACTTAATATGTTCATGGCCTGATAGTTTAATGTCATTTTCCTCGAATCATGCTCATCAAATTCATCAGTGGATTTGGGTTCTGAGGTTGCTCCATCTGCTCTCATTTTCATTGGTACATAAGGACCTTTCTCAACTATGTTCCACAAATCAAAATTGATAGAACAAATATATATTTTAACACTAGTCTTCCAAAAAGTGTAATTTGTTCCATCAAACAACGGTGGTCTATTTGTAGATGATCATTCTAGGTAAGGTAGGTTTGAAATATTAGGAATAGGATCTTTGTCTTCTAGGTTGTCAAACCACACAAAGAAGTTCTAGCTCTAATACCAATTGAAATACCTAAGAGGAGGGGTGAATTAGGTATTTGGCTAATTTTCACAAATTAAAACCTTTTATACGTGTAAGTAAAGAATATAATATATGAGTCAAGTTATAAGCAATTTATAGCACAACAATACAAGAAAGTAAGATCAAAGAACACTAGCAAATTATAGTGGTTCGATTCTCAAGATCTACGTCCACTATCTTAAGCCTACACTTAAGGATTTTAACCAATCTACTATATGCTCAGGTTTACAAATTACAAGAGAGGCTCACCACACTATGGTTTTACACTCACAACCTCTTCTAGTAACTTTTACAAACAAGGCTCACCACACACAATGGTTTTATATCTCAAACAACCTTGAATCACAACTTCAAGGATCACCATTATCTAAAGGGTTTTATGTTATCAAGATAACCTTGCAAGAGCTAGTAGAAAAACACAATTTGATAAAAAGATAAGAGTTTGTAGATGTTACCACTTGTTGGTAGATTTTTACATAAACTTGCACCTTCACACTTTGATGTCTTTTGGATTGATCAATTGAATGCACAAGACATAAGAGAGATTAAGAATGTTTATAAAAGGCTTTAGAATGCTTAGAGTTTTCAAGAATTCAAAACTTACAAAAGATTACACGTTTATAGCTTTTATAGAATTTGAAAATCAGTTTTAACAGCTATAAAACGGCTATGTTCAGGAAATTCGGACGATCGAATTATGCGTCCGAATTTTTTGGACGACCGAATTCTTCCTGTTGCGTTCGAATCTTCGTCCGAATTTCTCTGGAAAAACAGTGATCATGCTGAAGGCCAAAATTGGGACGACTGAATTTTTTTTCATGCGTCCGAATCTTCTTTCGAATTTCTCTGGAAGAACAGTAGCAAACTTTTGCTTTGCTACAAAATTCGGACGACCGAATTTTTGAAAGCATATTCAAACTTTGTAAAATCATTTGAGATTTAACTTCAATAAGTTTGAAAAAAATTTGGTATGTATAGAAAACTTATTTAGACATATATAAGTTTGAAAACCAAAATCAAATTCCTTTGATCATATAAAGTTTACTTAAAAACTTTTAGGACACAAGACCACATTCATCAAAAAATTCATTCAAAATCTTTTAAGATCATAAGACTCATTTTATGCTCTCTTATGCATTCAATGATAACCAAGACATACAAGTGTAGAGTTTACATAGAGATTTACCTACTAAGTATATACACTCTACACTTCAAGTCTTCAATGCCTTTAGATCATCTAAGAACAACCTTCTTCAAACTTCAATCATTTTGCTTTACTGAAGTTGTTCTTGCACTTTAGCTTCAAAGCAATGAGACTTCATACTTCTTAGTTCACAAAACCTATCACACAACATACAAGCGTATTAGTCCTCATCAATATTTGTCATTAATCAAAACTATATGATTTGCCCTTAGGGCTAACAATAATGATGGTTATTTATGGCGTAGAAGATTAGGTCATAAAAATATGGATTTGTTAAATAAATTTTACTTTCAATAATTAGTTAGAGTATGAAAACAAACAAAAACCCCTTTCAAAACCACAAAATTGATTTCTACCTCAAAACCTCTTGAGCTTGTTCATATGAATTTATTTGGACCAATGAGGAGCACTAGTTTTAGTGGTAAGAGGCATGCTTAGTAATTGTTCATGACTTTTTATGATTTACATGGGTACTCTTTCTAGCTCAAAAGGATGAAGCCTTTCATGAATTTGAAAGACTTTTCAAAAAAGTTCAACCTCCCTTGATACAAAATTGATTTCCATTATGAGATTTCACAAAACTTTGTTATGAAAGTGGTATTTCACATAACTTTTTAGCTTCCAAAACATTACAACAAAATGGTGTTGTGGAAAGAAAAAATCTAACCTTTTAAGAAACGGCTAGGTCTTATGGTTTGTGAAAACTCTTTGCCACAATATTTTTGGGCTGAAGCTGTAGACACTGCTTGCTACATAATGAACAAAGTTCTTTTAGGAAATTTTCTAAGAAAACATCTTTTGAGCTTCTCTTGGTAGAACTCCTTTGATCGCATATTTTAAAGTGTTTGGTTCTAAATGCTTTATCTTGAATACTAGTGATAACTTACGTAAATTTGATAAAAAAATGGATGAAGACATTTTCTTTGGTTATTCCTCAAACAAAAAGGCAGATGAAGATGTTGTAGGTACCTCAATGAATGATGATCAAATTCATCTTCAGGAACCAATTTTGAAAGATCATGCCAATGAGGAAGAAATCATTGAACAAGAACAAGAAAGCCAACTTAGTGGTGACCAAGAGTTCCCAAAGGATCTAAGATTTTTAAGAGGCCACCTTTAGGAGCAAATCATTGGTGATGTCTCCCAAAGAGTTAAAACAAGATAGTAATTTATTGAAAACTTTGCTCTTTTATCTCATATTAAGCCTAAAAATATTGATGATGTCTTATGTGATAATTTTTGTATTATTGCTATGCAAGAGGAACTAAACCATGAAAAAATTAAAATTTGGAACCTTGTCCCAAGACCACATGATTAACCCGTTATTGGTAAAAAATAGATTTATAGAAATAAATTAAATGAATCCTGAGAAGTTATGAGAAATAAAGCTAGAATTATTGCCCAAGGATTCAGTTGTATCCATAAGAATGCTGTTGGCATTTGCTTGTTTGAAAGATTTTAAACTATTTCAAATGAATGTCAAGAGTTCCTTTCTAAATAGTTTTATTGATGAACAAATCTATGTGGAATAACCTCCTGGTTTTACTCATGAGAATTTCCAAATCATGTTTTCGAACTCTTTAAAGCTTTATATGGGCTGAAACAAGCTCCTAGAATTTGGTATGACAGATTGAGTACTTTTCTATTTTCAAAAGGATTTTCAAGAGGAAAAGGTTGACACAATGCTTTTTATAAAAACTTCTTGCAACAATGATTTTCTAGTTATACAAATCTATGTGGTTGATATTATATTTGGTACTACTAATATATCTCTTTGTGAGGAGTTTGCCAAGATGATGCAAAGTGAATTCAAAATGAACATGATAGGAGAACTTAACTTCTTTCTAGGACTTCTAAAAACGAAGGACGGTACTTTCATCAATCAAGCAAAATACACCAAAAAGCTATTAAAAGGTTTGGAACGGATAAAGCTAAAGGAATTAATACAACGATGAGTTCATCAACGACACTTAATAAAGATAAGAAAGGTAAAAATGTTGACGAAAATATATATAGAGGTATGATTAGGAGTTTACTCTATCAAACCTCTAGTAGACCGATATTATGTTTGTCTTATGTTTGTGTGCTAGATTTTAATCATATCCAAAAGAGTCTTATTTAATTACCGTTAAACTTATTCTTCATTACCAGGGTGATCCTTGAGATATTGATTCAAGGTTGTTTGTAGATATAAAATCCTTTGGCAGGGTGAACCTTGTTTGTAGAATTGCAAAAGAGGTTGTAGGTGTAAAACCATTTGTGGTGAGCCTCTTGTTTAATTGATTGAATTTGAGCATATAGTAGATTGGTTAAAATCCTTGAGTGTAGGCTCAAGGTAGTGGATGTAGATCTTGAAGAGATCAAACCACTATAAATCGCTTGTATTCATTGCTCTTAAATTATTTATTGCTTTGTCATTGAATTCATTATTCTCTCATTGATACAAGTGAATATAATCTATCCAAACTCATTTCATAAGAAGAAGATAGTTTTCAAAAATTATCCAAAAACCTAATTCACCCCCCTCTTAGGTCTTTCAGATTCTTCAGGGTCATTCTATATGTTGGTTTGTTTGGTAAGGTGGCTCCGAGTAAAAGATCAATCTTGTGTTGGATGTCACGTTTAGGTGGTAAGTATGTGGGACATCTTCGGGAAAAACATGGGCAAATCTTTTGAGAATAGGTTCAACCATAGGGTGACGAGGGGGGTTTAGGGATTCGGATTCATGTAGGTCAAGTAGGATAAACTCTTTGAAGGATTCATGTTCATGGTATTCAGCTTGTAAGAGGGTAGAAAGTGAAGTTGGGTTGTTTTCTTTAGAGAAGGGTGAAATGGTTTGAGGTGATAAAGAAGTAAGGGTGATCTTCTTCTTGTTTATGAGAAAAGTGTAAGTGTTAGAATAGCCATCATGGATGACTCTTCTATCAAATAGCCTTGGTCTTCCCAAGAGGATGTGACAAGCATCCATGGGAATAATATCACACCACACATCATCAACATAAGTTTTCCCGATACTTGAGGAAATTAAGCAACGAGAGTCCACGCGAAGTCCCTTACCATGATTTACCCACTGGATGTTGTAAGGATTCGGATGGGATGAAAGCTCCAAGTTAAGCTTGTCCACCATGGTTTGAGAAGCAACATTAGTGCAACTTCCTCCGTCAATGATAAGAGAACATACTTTGCCCTTAACAGTACAACGAGTATGAAAGATATTCTCTCACTGAAGTTGGTCTTCTTGGCATTCCATATTACTCAAAGTCCTTCGAATAACTAAGAGTTCACCTTCATCTGGGCCTAAGTACTCTACTTCATCACTGATTTCTTCTCCTTCTATGTCGGTCTCACCTTCAACATCAATCAAGGCCACAACTTTCTTGTTAGGACAATCAAAGGCATAGTGTCCTAATCCTCGGTAGCAAAAACAACGGGGTGTTTTAGAGTTTGATTAAGGAGCTTTGGATAGATTTTGGATATTGGAAGAGGAGGAGGGTGGTACAGCTTTGGGGACATTATGGGTAGTAGGTGTGGAGATGGATTTAGAGGGAGTGTAGGTTGGCTTGGTATATGAAGGTCTAGCTCGTGTGAAAGAAGATTTGCTCTTCTTGAGTTGGTTTTCAACTTTGTGGGCTAACTTGGATAGATCTTCTAAAGTGTCATATGTTTGCAGCTCCACAACATTAGCGATTTGGTCATTTAGACCATGAAGATACCTCACAAAGGTTTGAGCATCATCTTCTTTTAGGTCGCACTTGAGCAAAAGTTGCTCAAAGGCTCTGGTGTATTCTTCCACCATTTTACTCCCTTGTCTTAAACTATGCAATTTAGCAAAGTTTTCTTGCAAGTAGTGAGATGGTGGAAACTTCTCTTTCAAGATTATACGTATCTTCCTCCATGATCTTACGGGTTCTTTGCCTTGATGCCTTCTTTTAGTGGTAATGTTGGACCACCAAGTAGAGGCATACTTTCTGAATTTTAGGGCCACAATTTTCACCTTCTTGTCTTTCGGTATGTTCTTGAAGTCAAAGACACGCTCCACTGTTTCAAGCCATTCTAAGAACGCGTTGGGATCAATCCTTCCTTCAAAAGTAGGAATGTCCTCCTTGAAATCTGCCATGGCAATGGATGTGATTTCCCCGAGTGTTGCTGCTGTCAGTAGCTTCACCATTCACGGAGAAAGGGTTTAGAGTCTCCCTTTCTCCTTGCTCATTCTCGAATTCACTTGTATCTATCATTATACTTTTCTTGTACTTGGTGAGATCCGCAACTTGCCTCCGAAGATATTTGTTTTCACGCTTCATTTGTTCAAAGGCAGAAATGAGCTCCTCCTTGGTCATCTTAGAAAGCTTGTGAGACATGCTTGCTATTTTGGGATAGCAGGGAGAGTGAGTTTAGATTTCAGAAAGATTAGGAGATGCTTGAATGGACGTGTTGGGGCTGTTTTGTGAGAGGAATTTCGAAATGGAGTAGAGAAGTTGGAATAGAGGAAGTGAAAATGAAGATAGAGGTCTTTTCGAAATGGTTTAAAGGCTTTAGACTTTTGGTCCCGTAGGGATGTAGAACAAGCGGGCTCTTATACCAAATGTTATATATTAGCCTAAGACTTAGACAAATATATAAGAGAGATATCAGGGATGGAAGAAGAGGTAAGAATGTGACTGAATGGAAAAGATGAGAGGGAAGGATAATCTAAGTTGATTTAAGAGATATAACACACTCTTACACTTTATTCAAGGAGTATTACACAAGGTTTAAGCTTCAAAATTTGATCTCTAAAAACCAGAAACTTGAAGCTTATATAGGCCTTACAATACATATTTTTTGCTCATAATGAAGTGAAAATCCTATACTTCTGAATCATTTGAAAATGAGGAGAAAATCTCTCTTTTGCCTCGTGATTTAAAGTAACTTTTCAAGATTCTATAGACAAAAAAGTGAAGTGGTGCTAGCTTTATCTTCATTTACCAAGTTGTTGGTAATATATTATTCTCTTACTTCATCTACTTGCTTTATTCAAGGTTTTCCTAAGGATATAAAACCTTTTTAAGAGGGTGAACCTTGTTTGTTGTATTGAAAATAGGTTGTGGATTAAAACCTTTGTTGGTTGAGCCTCTCTTGTATCTTGCTTAAATATTTCTATAGTTTTTTTTTTTGTCAAAACTATTTCTATAGTTAAATTGTTTGAAATCGTTGACTGAGGACTCAAGGTAGTGGATGTAGATCTTTAGGAGATCGAACTAATATAAATTGCTTGCGTGTTCTTTACTCTTCTTGTCTTACTTGGTTATTCATTTTGTTGAGTTAAAAATCTCCTCGTGAGCTTGAATTTTAATCTCTTCCAAACTAAATTTGTAAAAAAGAAAAGGTTTTTGAAAATTTGCCAAATACCTAATTCGCACCCACTTAGTTCTTTTAGTTGGTATCAGAGCTAGGGCTTGTTTTGTGATTTTACAACCTTGAAGTTAGGATCTTATGACTAATGTTTCAAACTTCCCTTATTTGGAGAGGACTTCCACAAATAGACCTCCTTTATTTGATGGAACAAACGATACTTGTTAGAAATCTAGAATTAAGATATATATTTGTCTATTAACTTTGATTTATGGAATATCATTGAGAAAGGTCCTTACGTATCAATGAGGATGAGAGCCGATGGAATCACTAGGGAACCAACCAAAGCCAATGGATGAATATGATAAAAATGACTCAAGGAAAACGACATTGAACTACCAAGCTATGAATATCTTGAGTTGTGCATTGGATGTGAACGAGAACAAGCACAACCGAGTAAGTGGATGCGACACCACTCATTTTATGTGGAGACTTCTTTATGTAACACATAAAGGGACTAATCAAGTGAATGAGTCAAAGCTTGCAATGCTAGTGAGGGATTATGATTTATTCACCATGAAGCCAGAAGAGAACATTAGTGACATGTTCACTAGATTTACCAATATCTCCAATGGTCTAAAATCCTATGGGAAAAATTATTCACTTGGAGAATAAAATAGAAAGATATTAGATGCTCTACTCAAGTCTTGGCAGCCAAAGACTCTTGCCATTGAAGAATCAAAAGACTTGAAGAATCTTCCTATTAAAGAGCTCATTTGATCAATATTTACACATGAGATGAAAATCAAGAGACAAATGATCTTGAAGATTAAGAGAAAGGAAGAAAAGGAGTTGTACTTAAAGCCTTCAACAATCCCCATGAGTAAGAGGAATCATCAAGTGATGCAGATGAAGATGGAGAAGAAGATGAGATGAGATGGCAATGGTAGTGAGAAGTTCAAGAAATTCTACAAAAAGGGATTTCTCAGAAAGGGGAAAAATCCTTCCAAGAAAGGTAGACAATCGTTATCATTATTTAAATCTCAATGCTATGAATGCAAGAGTACCGAGCACCTAGTTGCCAATTGCACTAAAGCATTGGAAAAGGAGAAAGAAGCCAAACTCAAGAAGAATTAATCTCCAAAGAAAGGAAAGGGACTAAATTTAGTTCCTTTTACTACCTCTGACTTTCATAATTTGATCTACATCATTCGGTTGTCGAATTGCTACAAACTTGACTACTTGATTTGATTGATTATTTCTCAAATAACTAAAAGAAATTTCGTTGAGCGGTAAAAGGCTGAATGTTAGATCATTATAAGAAAAAGACTAAATTAAAGAGATACATGAGAGAAAGTGAGGATTATTTTCCACTAATCTTTAATATTGCAGCATACATGATGGCTTCCAAGGAACACTTGGAAAGTTCCTCTAGTGCACAAGACTCTTTTATCATGCAGGCTATGCGACAAGAATTCCGAAGGCTACACAGTGATGGAGGATATTAAAGATCAATTGAATGGCCACGAGCATGAAATACCTAAGGGGGGGGGGTGAATTAGGTATTTGACTAATTTTTTGCAAAATTAAACCTTTTATGTATATAGACCAATAACAGATTATATGAACATAATAGAGACAATTTATAGCAAAGCAATATAAGAAAGTAAGATCAAAGAACACAAGTAATTTATAGTGGTTCAATCCTCAAGATCTACCTTTACTACCTTAAGCCTACACTTAAGGATTTCAATCACTCTACTATATGCTCAGGTTACAAATTACAAGAGAGGCTCACCACACTATGGTTTTACACTCACAACCTCTTCTAGTAACTTTTTACAATACAAGGCACACTAATCACAATGGTTTTATATCTCAAACAACCTTGAATCACAACTTCAAGGATCACCCTTATCTAAAGGATTTTATGTTATCAAGATAATCTTTCTAGAGCTAGTAGACCAACACAATTTAAAAATTAAAGAAGAGTGTGTAGATGTTACCACTTGTTGGTAGATATTACACAAAGTTGTACCTTCACACTTTGATGTCTTTGGATTGATCAATTGAATGCACAAGACATAGGAGAGCTTAAGAAATGTTTGTAAAAGGCTTTAGAATGATTAGAGTATTCAAGGATTCAAAACATGCAAAATATTGCACGTTTATGGCTTTTATAGAATTTGAAAATCAGTTAAAATAGCTATAAAACGGCTATTTTCAGGAAATTCGGACGACCGAATTCTGCGTCCGAATTTTTTGGATGACCGAATTCTTCCTGCTGTGTCCGAATCTTCGTCCGAATTTCTCTGGAAAAACAGTGACCATGCTGAGGGCCAAAATTTGGACGACCGAATTATTCTTCATGCGTCCGAATCTTCTTCCGAATTTCTCTGGAAGAATAGTAGCAAACTTTTGCTACAAAATTCGGACGACCGAATTCCTTGGAAGCATATTCAAACTTTGTAAAATCATTTGAGATTTAACTTCCAAAGGTTTGAAACACGTTTGGCATATATAGAAAACTTATTTAGACATATATAAGTTTGAAAACCAAAATCAAATTCCTTTGATCATATAAAGTTTACTTAAAAACTTTTAGGACACAAAACTACATTCATCAAGAAATTCATTTAAAGCCTATTAAGATTAAGAAACCTATTTTATGCTCTCTTATGCATTCAATATACTCCAAGACATACAAGTGTAGAGTTTACATAGATATTACCTATTATCATGCCTACTCTACACTTCAAGTCTTCAATGCCTTGATTTCATCTATGAATAACCTTCAAAAGACTTCATAATTTATTGAGGTTGTTCTTGCACTTTGGCTTGAAGCAATGAGACTCCAAAACTTCTTAGTTCACAAATCCTATCACACAATATAAACATATTAGTTCTCATCAATATATGTCATTAATCAAAACTACATGATTTGCCCTTAGGGCTAACAATCTCCCCCTTTTTGATGATGACAAACTTCGATGCAAAATGTGATGAATTTAAACAAGGTAGCACAAAGAAGTATTGATGTCAATGATAGAAAATAACCAATTTAGCACATTGACATACAAAAGGCTCAATATGAGCCTATGACCCAACTAACCTCCATTAACCTCCTTCCTTCCAACAAAACTAGGATAGAAGATATTGTAATTAAGCATTCAGAAAACTTCTAAGAGAGGTTTTAAAGGTCAGAAAAGATTAACAATGCTCCCCCTTAGATTGTGTGCTCATTTTTCAACATATTTGGACTTGAGATATTTTGAATCCAAATTTTGACATATCAAGTCCGAATTTTAAAATAAGTGAAATGAAAGCTGTAATTTTTTAAAATAAGCTTTCCTAAGGTTGTTCAAACATATTTGAAGAGATTAAAACACATTTGAGTCAATTTGAACAACAAAGGAGCACATTTTGACAATGAAATATGGATGCATCCGAATTTTAAAGCATGCATCCAAATTTTTAAACTCATGCTTCCGAATTTTTTAAACTTATGCATCCAAACTGCAATAGATTCAATATAATGGATGTTTAAAATGAGATAACACTTTCATAATGTTGTTCAAACATAATGGAAGAGATTAAAACATATTTGAATCAATTTGAACAACAAAAGAGCACATTGTGACCATAAATATGGATGCATCCGAATCTTTAAACCTTGCATCTGAATTTTAATGCAATACTCAGTTTGCAAAACTCAGTTATCTCTACAAAAATTAAATACTCATATTGCAGAATCATTGCAGTCATCATATCATTATTTTCTCCCCCTTTTGTCATCACTCAAAAAAAAAAAAAAAATAGAGGAATCAATGAAAATGAGACTATCAATTTAGCACATAAAAGAAGCTCTCATCACTGGAATTTCATTATTGAGCTTCACTATTACATAAAATGCAGCAAAATACTTAACAAGTTCAGAATTACAAAACAAATAAAGATAAGCAAATTAAAAACAATAAAGAGAATAGAAAAGAAAGCTTAGTCTTGAGATGTTGAGGTTGATGGGGAGGCTCGGCTCATTCCTTTCTTGATGGGCAAGTGCTCCACTCCTCCTTGACTGAAAGAGATTGTTGATGGAGAGACTATTTCAGCTTGAGCTACTTGGCTGCCTGCTACTGGTGGCTCTTCATGAGCATGTTCTTTGTTAGCCATTAAGGGCAAATCATGTAATTTTGATTAATGACAAATATTGATGAGAACTAATATGTTTATATTGTGTGATAGGATTTGTGAATTAAGAAGTTTGGAGTCTCATTGCCTTCAAGCCAAAGAGCAAGAACAACCTCAATAAACTATTAGTCTTTTGAGGTTTATTCAAAGATGAACTCAAGGAATTGAAGACTTGAAGTGTAGAGTAGGTATGATGATAGGTAATATCTATGTAAACTCTACACTTGTATGTCTTGGAGTTTATTGAATGCATAAGAGGCTTTGAATAAATTTCTTAATGAATGTGGTTTTGTGTCCTAAATGTTTTTAAGTAAACTTTATATGATCAAAGGAATTTGATTTTGGTTTTCAAACTTATATATGTCTAAATAAGTTTTCTACATATACCAAATGTGTTTCAAATCTTTGGAAGTTAAATCTCAAATGATTTTACAAATTTTGAACATGATTCCAAGAAATTCGGTCGTCCAAATTTGGTAGCAAAAGTTTGCTACTGTTCTTCCAGAGAAATTCGGAAGAAGATTCGGACGCAGCAGGAAGAATTTGGTAGTCCGAAAATTCGGGCGCAGAATTCGGTGGTCCGAATTTCCTGAAAATAGCTGTTAACTATCCGTTTTATAGCTGTTTTAATTGATTTTCAAATTCTATAAAAGCTATAAACGTGCAATCTTTTGCAAGTTTTGAATCCTTGAATACTCTAAGATTTCTAAAGTCTTTACAAACATTTCTCAAGCTATCTTATGTCTTGTGCATTCAATTGATCAATCCAAAGACATCAAAGTGTGAAGGTGCAACTTTGTGTATTATCTACCAACAAGTGGTAACATCTACACACTTATCTTTACTTATTAAATTGTGTTGATCTACTAGCTCTAGCAAGGTTATCTTGATAACATAAAACCCTTTAGATAAGGGTGATCTTTGAAGTTTGTAATTCAAGGTTGTTTGAGATATAAAACCATTGTGTGTGGTGAGCCTTGTTTGTAAAAGTTACTAGAAGAGGTTGTGAGTGTAAAATCATAGTATGGTGAGCCTCTCTTGTAATCTGTGAACTTGAGCACATAGTAAAGTAATTGAAATCCTTAAGTGTAGGCTTAAGGTAGTGGAGGTAGATCTTGAGGAGTGAACCACTATAAATTGCTTATGTTCCTTGATCTACATTTCTTATATTGCTTTGCCATAAGTTGTTTCTATCTTATCCATATAATCTGTTATTGATCTATACACATAAAAGGTTTGATTTTGCAAAAATTAGCCAAATACCTAATTCACCCCCTCTTAGGTATTTCAATTGGTATCAGAGCTAGAACTTCTTTGTGTGGTTTTACAACCTAGAAGACAAAGATCCTATGGCTAATATTTCAAACCTACCTTACCTAGAAGGATCCTCTACAAACAGACCTCCGTTGGTTGATGTAACAAATTACACTTTTTGGAAGTTTAGGGTTAAAATATATATTTGTTCTATCAATTTTGATTTATGAAACATAGTTGAGAAAGGTCCCTATGTCCCAATGAAAATGAGAACAGATGGAGTAACCTCAGAACCCAAATCCACTAATGAATTTGATGAGCATGATACAAGGAAAATGACATTAAATTATCAGGCCATGAACATATTAAGTTGTGCATTAGATGTTACTGATTATAATAGAGTTAATGGGTGTGATTCTGCTCATGATATGTGGAGATTATTCCAAATTACACATGAAGGTACTAATCAAGTTAAAGAATCTAAACTTGCTATGCTTGTTAGAGATTATGAACTGTTTACTATGAAACAAGGTGAAAATATTAGTGATATGTTTACAAGGTTTACTAATATTTTCAATGGCTTGAAAGCTTATGGTAAAAGCTACACTATGGGAGAGCAAAACAGAAAGATTTTGGATGCTCTACCAAAATCCTGGCAGCCAAAGATGCTCGCTATTGAGGAGTCCAAAGATCTAAAAACTCTTCCTCTTGAAGAGCTTATCGGATCACTACTCACACATGAAATGAAGATGAAACGGTTGAATGATAAGGAAGATGAAGAAAAGGGAAGAAAAGGAGTAGTTCTTAATGCCTCAAATAACTTGAGTGAACAAGAACAATCTTCAAGTGAAGAAGAAGGAGGAAACAATGGAGAAGAAGAGATTGCAATGGCAGTGAAGAAGTTCAAGAGATTCTACAAAAAGGAGTTTCTCAAGAAAGGAAGAAAGCCAGTCAAGAAGAGTGGACAATCCTCGTCCTATAAACCTCAATGTTTTGAATGCAAGAGTACAGAGCATTTTATTGCTGACTGTCCCAAAGTGTTAGAGAGGGAAAGAGAAAGCAAAAACAGAAAGAAATTTGCCAAGAAAGGAAAAGGATTAGCTGGAACGAGGGATCAACAAGAAAGTGAGGATGACAATGAAGGGAAGGCCAACATATGCTTTATGGCCATTGATGATGAGGTACAATCTTCACCCTCTATTTCAAATTTTTGTGATGATGATATTGATTCTAGTGGTTTAATTGTAGAACTGTATGAAGAATGGAAAAAGGCTTCAAAAGGAAATAAAGAAATGAAATCCAAAATAAATAATTTTTCAAATAAAAATTCAAAATTATGTGTTGAAAATGATAGACATCTTGAGACCATTAATTCTCTTACCATTGAAAAGGAAGTTTTGAATACTACCATACAAAATGTATCTTGTGAAAACAAAAAGCTTTGTTCAAGAATTATTTCTCTTGAATTAATGCTAAAAGATCATGAGTTTTTAAAAAGAAAAGTAAATGATCTTACTTTATGCATTGAGAGATTTACAAATGGAAGAGAAAATTTAAATAAATTACTTGGTTATCAACGATCATGATGGGTGAACTAAGTTTCTTCCTTGGGCTGCAAATTAAGCAAACTAAGGATGGAGTCTTCATCAATCAAGCAAAGTGCACCAAGGAGCTATTGAAAAGATTTGGAATGGATCAAGAAAAAGGAATAGGTACTCCAATGAGTTCATCAACTAAACTTGACAAAGATGAGAAAGGTAAAATTATTGATGAGAAGTTATATAGAGGTATGATCGGAAGCTTACTCTATCTCACAGCTAGTAGACCAGATATTATGTTTGTTGTATGTTTATGTGCTAGATTCCAATCATGTCCTAAAGAATCTCATCTAATTTCTGTCAAACGAATTTTTCGTTATTTGATTGATACACATGACTATGGCCTTTGGCTTTCAAAAACTTCATCTTTTGAACTTATTGGATATTCTGATGCTGACTATGCTGGTTGTAAAGTTGAACGTAAAAGCACAAGTGGTCATTGTCAATTTCATGGTAGTTGTCTTGTATCTTGATTTAGTTAAAAGCAAGCTTGTGTGTCTTTATCCACTGCAGAAGCTGAATACATAGCTGCAGGTAGTTGTTGTGCACAATTGCTATGGATGCAACATACCTTACTTGATTATAGTCTTAAATTCAATTGTGTGCCCATACTATGTGATAATACTAGTGCTATTAACTTGAGCATAAATCCCATTCAACATTCTAGGACTAAGCATATAGAGATAAAACATCATTTCATTCGTGATCATGTGATTAAGAAAGATATATGCTTAGAATATATAAATACAAATGATCAAATTGCTGACATATTTACAAAGCCTTTGGCTGAGGAAAGGTTCAATCACCTAAGAAGACTCTTAGGAATTTCAAGATTCAATGACTAATGTGTGTATTGAAGTTTTGATGAAAACAGGAAATTTTCAATCCAAAATTCGGATGCACTCCAGAAAATTCGGTTGACTGAATTTTCGGAATGACAAGAAACAGAGACTTTTGATCAAGAATTCGGAGGCAGGTCAGAAAATTCGGGCGACCGAATTTTCTGAACTGAAGAAACAGAAACTTTCGATCGAAAATTTGGACGCAGACCTGAAAAATCGGTCGTCCGAATTTTACGGATGTGACCATTTAAATGAAGATTAAACAATCTTCTCAACACTTCAACTTCCGAATTTCACATCCTTTTTAAAGCCTCTCATACCCATTCTCATCCGAATCGAAATCCCTTTAAAATCACACATTCTCATCCCGATTTGCCTTCACTTTTAAACTTCTAATCCTAAATTCATATAGAAAATCAATACTCCTCAAAAAAAAAAAATCATGGTGAGAACAAAGAAGCCAAATGTTGAGAAAGGGAAAGGAAAGGCTAAGGAAGGAGATGGAGACCCAATCCTCAACCAACCAAGAAGAATTCGAATCCCTCAACCATTATCTGGGGTTGACAGGTTTGTCTCAATTAAAGCTACTCATGAATTTGATGAATGGAATAAGAATAGTAGAAAAATCATTCCTGGATATAAGGTGGATATTGATAAACTGTCAAGCATGGATATTGTCCTATCTTATTTCAATGATATTGGTTGGAGTAGTTTGCTATTCATTGATGAAGAATAATATCCTACTTTGATATATGAATTCTTTGTGAACTTAAAAGAGGAGAGAATTGAGATGATAGGGGATAATGTGATACAATGGTATTCATCTAGAGTATCACAAGTCGACATTAAATTTAATGAAGGATTGATAAACATAATTTGTGGAGTGGGTGACAATGGATCTAGATATTATTCACCATCCATGCATTGCTATGATCGTGAACTCTTTACACATGTTAGATTTGAAGAAGAATTTACCAATGGAAGAGAGTTTAGATCTATAAAGGAAAGGGAA
This sequence comes from Rauvolfia tetraphylla, assembly GCA_030512225.1. Classification (NCBI taxonomy): domain Eukaryota; kingdom Viridiplantae; phylum Streptophyta; class Magnoliopsida; order Gentianales; family Apocynaceae; genus Rauvolfia; species Rauvolfia tetraphylla. The sequence continues at coordinate 2,336,805 of JAJQKT010000019.1, forward strand.
ATCAAGAACTTGGATGCTAGAGGTAGAGTGATGCATCACATGGTAACTACAATGATTGTTCCTAATTTTGGACATAAGTCATCAGTTGGGAATATGCATATGGTAATCATGTTATATAGCCTTGAAACACATGATTACTACAAGAAAAACAATAACCAAGGAATTCCCATTTGGAAGGTTATCGACAAGAATCTTTAAGCATTTTAAGATCAAACTTCCGGGAAGAGGGCAAGCCTTTAAGAGTGGTGAAATTTACACTAATGAAACTATTAGGAGAATGCAATTAGTTCATGATGAGGATAATGTATGGAGGACAAAAAGAGAAACCCCTCCAAAAAGAATAGAAAGAGAGAGAATAATAGAAAGTGAAGAGGAGGAAGAAGAAGAGGTTGAAGAGGAAACCCTTGCTAGGGAAATGTAAACAAAAAGGAAGCATGACACCTCAAGTGAGGGGGAGCAACCTCTGACAAAAAGGAGACTGTTTGAAGAAGAAACTGGAATTGGATCAAGTGGTAAAGGAGTAACTAGAGGTGACACCATAGTAGCCAAAGCATTCCAAGAAGCCTTGAACAATCATGTCAAGGAAATGGAGAAAATGTATAAGTTCTTTGAATCATTTGCTCCAATGGTTATTGGAAAATTAGATGGACTGGAAAATAGAGTAAAGCACATTGAAGAAATCCTTGTGAGAAACACTCAAAGTGGTGAAGGACCTTCTAAGCCTCAAGATGAAAATGAGGAAGAAAGAGATAGAGAAGCAAAGAAAGGACAGCAGTGATGAAGATGATGATCTGGGTGGAGATGAAGAACCTGTAGTAGAAGAAGAAGAGCAAGAACATGTTCATGAAGATCCACTAGTAGCAGGAAGTCAAGTAGCTCAAACTGAAATAGTCTCTCTAGCAACAATCTCTTTCAGTCAAGGAAGAGTGAAGCACTTGGCTATCAAGAAAAGAGTGAGCTAAGCCTCCCCATCAACCTCAACATCATAAGACTAAGCTTTCTTTTCTATTCTCTTTACTGTTTTTTGGACATTTGCTTATTCTGCTACATTTTCTATTCTGAACTTGTTAAGTATTTTGCTGTATTTTATGTAATAGTAAAGCTCAATGATGAAATCCCAGTGATGAGAGCTTGTTTTTTATGCTAAATTGAAAGTCTCATTTTCATTGATCCCTCTGTTTTTTTAATGATGACAAAAGGAGGAGAAAAATAATGGACTAAGTCTTCTGCAATATGTGAACTGAGTCTTTATGCATTAAAATGTGAACTGAGTCTTTATGCATTAAAATTCATATGCAAGAATTAAAGATTCGGATGCATCCATATCTATGGTCAAAATGTACTCTTTTGTTGTTCAAATTGATTCAAATCTGTCTTAGTCTCTTCCATTATGTTTGAACAACATTATGAAAGCTTTATTTTACTTTAAACTTCAATTATATTGAATCTATTACAGTTTGCACATGAGTAAAATTCGGATGCATAAGTTTAAAAATTCGGACGCATGAGTTTAAAAATTTGGATGCATGCTCTAAAATTCGGATGCATTCATATTTCATTGTCAAAATGGTGCTCCTTTGTTGTTCAAATTGACTCAAATGTGTTTTAATCTCTTCAAATATGTTTGAACAACCTTAGGAAAGCTTATTTTAAAAAATTACAGCTTTCATTTCACTTATTTTAAAATTCGGACTTGATATGTCAAAATTTGGATTCAAAATATCTCAAGTCCAAATATGTTGAAAAATGAGCACAATCTAAGGGGGAGCATTGTTAATCTTTTCTGACCTTTAAAACCTCTCTTAGAAGTTTTCTGAATGCTTAATTACAATATCTTCTATCCTAGTTTTGTTGGAAGGAAGGAGGTTAATGGAGGTTAGTTGGGTCATAGGCTCATATTGAGCCTTTTGTATGTCAATGTGCTAAATTGGTTATTTTCTATCATTGACATTAATACTTCTATGTGCTACGCTGTTTAAATCCATCACATCTTGCATCAAAGTTTGTCATCATCAAAAAGGGGGAGATTGTTAGCCCTAAGGGCAAATCATGTAATTTTGATTAATGACAAATATTGATGAGAACTAATATGTTTATATTGTGTGATAGGATTTGTGAACTAAGAAGTTTGGAGTCTCATTGCCTTCAAGCCAAAGGGCATGAACAACCTCAAATCAATAAACTATGAGTCTTTTGAGGTTTATTCAAAGATGAACTCAAGGCATTGAAGACTTGAAGTGTAGAGTAGGTATGATGATAGGTAATATCTATGTAATATCTATGATCAGAGGAATTTGATTTTGGTTTTCAAAGTTATATATGTCTAAATAAGTTTTCTATATATACCAAATGTGTTTCAAATATTTGGAAGTTAAAATCTCAAATGATTTTACAAAGTTTGAACATGATTTCAAGAAATTTGATCGTCGAAATTTGGTAGAAAAAGTTAGCTACTGTTCTTCCAGAGAAATTCGGAAGAAGATTCGGACGCAGCAGGAAGAATTCGGTCGTCCGAAAAATTCAGACGCAGAATTCGGTCGTCCTAATTTCCTGAAAATAGCCGTTAACTAGCAGTTTTATAGCTGATCAAAAGGCATTGAAGACTTGAAGTGTAGAGTGCATTTAACTTTTAGGTAAATTTCTATGTAAGCTCTACACTTCAACTTTTGCTATGGTATTAATGTTGGCCCTGCATGAACAGAGGAAATTCAACTTTGGATATATAGCCTTAAGACACATGATTACTGCTAGAAAAACAGTAACCAAGGCATTCCCTTTTGGAAGACTGTTAACAAAGATCTTTAAGCATTTTAAGATTAAACTTCCAAGAAGAGGACAAGCCTTTAAAAGTGGAGAAATATACACTGATGAATCCCTTAAGAGAATGCAGCTTATCCTTGATGATGATGGAGTATGGAAAACAAAAAGAGGATCCTCTCCAAAAAGATTAGGAAGAAAGGAAAGGACTGAAAGTGTAGAAGAGGAAAAGGAGGAGGATGAAGATGAGGAAGATGAGGAAGAAACCCTTGCAAGAGAAATGAAGACAAAAAGAAAGCATGACACTTCAAGTGAGGGGGAGCAACCACCAACAAAAAGAAGAGTAGTTGAAGAAGAAACTGAAGTTGAGTCAAGTGGTGAAGGAATAACTAGAGGTGACACCATAATAGCCAAAGCATTACAAGAAGCCTTGAACAATCAAGTCAAGGAAATGGAGAAGATGTATAAGTTCTTTGAATCATTTGCTCCAATGGTTCTAGGAAAATTAGATGGACTAGAGAGTAGAGTGAAACACATTGAGGAATTCCTTATGAGAAATACTCAAAGTGGTGAAGGACCCTCTAGGCCTCAAGATAGAAATGAGGAAGATGATGATAAAGAGGAAAATAAGAAGGACAAAGATAATGGCAATGATGATGGGGATGACCAAAGAGGAGATGATGAGACAGTGGCAGAACAAGAAGAAGAAGAAGAACATGTACATGAAGAACCACAAAAGGCAAGGAAGCCAAGTAGCTCAAGCTGAAATTGTCTCACCATCACACATTTCATTCAGCCAAGGAAGAGTGAAGCACTTGGCCATCAAGAAAAGGGATTAGCAGAGCCTCTTCATCAACATCACAAGACTAAGCATCTCTTCCATTCTATTTACTGCTTTAAGTTATTTAAATTTTTAGTTATGCATCTAATGTTATAATCTTCTTCAGTATTTTTTCTTGCATCTTATGTAATAGTGAAGCTCAATGATGAAATCTCAGTGATGAGAGCTTCCTTTATGTGTTAAATTGTTAATCTCATTTTCATTGACCCCATCTTTGACTGATGACAAAAGGGGGAGAAGAAATGAGGATGACAAAATGTGTGAAAAACTGCTCTATGGGATGAGAAAATGAAAAACTGCTCTATGGGATGAGATAATGAATTTTTCTGCTTATGAATTTATTATGTTTGAACAACCTTAGGCATTCATTATATTGAATTCACTATATCTTCTATCCTAGTTGTTGGAAGGAAGGAGGCAAATGGAGGTTGGTTGGGTCATAGGCTCATATTGAGCCTTTTGTATGTCAATGTGTTAAAGTGGTTATTTTCTATCATTGACATTAATACTTCTATGTACTACATTGTTTTAATCTATCACATTTTGCATCAAAGTTTGTCATCATCAAAAAAGGGGAGATTGTTAGCCCTAAGGGCAAATTATATAGTTTTAATTAATGACAAATATTGATGAGGACTAAAATGTTTGATTATTGTGTGATAGGTTCTGTAATTTGAGAAGTATGAAGTCTCATTGCTTTGAAGCAAAAGTTCAAGAACAACTTCATTTAAGCAAGTATTTGAAGTTTGAAGAATGTTGTTCTAAAGATGATCAAAAGGCATTGAAGACTTGAAGTGTAGAGTGCATTTAACTTTTAGGTAAATTTCTATGTAAGCTCTACACTTCAACTTTTGCTATGGTATTAATGTTGGCCCTGCATGAACAGAGGAAATTCAACTTTGGATATATAGCCTTAAGACACATGATTACTGCTAGAAAAACAGTAACCAAGGCATTCCCTTTTGGAAGACTGTTAACAAAGATCTTTAAGCATTTTAAGATTAAACTTCCAGGAAGAGGACAAGCCTTTAAAAAGTGGAGAAATATACACCTGATGAATCCCTTTAAGAGAATGCAGCTTATCCTTGATGATGATGGAGTATGGAAAACAAAAAGAGGATCCTCTCCAAAAAGATTAGGAAGAAAGGAAAGGACTGAAAGTGTAGAAGAGGAAAAGGAGGAGGATGAAGATGAGGAAGATGAGGAAGAAACCCTTGCAAGAGAAATGAAGACAGAAAGAAAGCATGACACTTCAAGTGAGGGGGAGCAACCACCAACAAAAAGAAGAGTAGTTGAAGAAGAAACTGAAGTTGAGTCAAGTGGTGAAGGAATAACTAGAGGTGACACCATAATAGCCAAAGCATTACAAGAAGCCTTGAACAATCAAGTCAAGGAAATGGAGAAGATGTATAAGTTCTTTGAATCATTTGCTCCAATGGTTCTAGGAAAATTAGATGGACTAGAGAGTAGAGTGAAACACATTGAGGAATTCCTTATGAGAAATACTCAAAGTGGTGAAGGACCCTCTAGGCCTCAAGATAGAAATGAGGAAGATGATGATAAAGAGGAAAATAAGAAGGACAAAGATAATGGCAATGATGATGGGGATGACCAAAGAGGAGATGATGAGACAGTGGCAGAACAAGAAGAAGAAGAAGAACATGTACATGAAGAACCACAAAAGGCAGGAAGCCAAGTAGCTCAAGCTGAAATTGTCTCACCATCACACATTTCATTCAGCCAAGGAAGAGTGAAGCACTTGGCCATCAAGAAAGGGATTAGCAGAGCCTCTTCATCAACATCACAAGACTAAGCATCTCTTCCATTCTATTTACTGCTTTAAGTTATTTAAATTTTTAGTTATGCATCTAATGTTATAATCTTCTTCAGTATTTTTTCTTGCATCTTATGTAATAGTGAAGCTCAATGATGAAATCTCAGTGATGAGAGCTTCCTTTATGTGTTAAATTGTTAATCTCATTTTCATTGACCCCATCTTTGACTGATGACAAAAGGGGGAGAAGAAATGAGGATGACAAAATGTGTGAAAAACTGCTCTATGGGATGAGAAAATGAAAAACTGCTCTATGGGATGAGATAATGAATTTTTCTGCTTATGAATTTATTATGTTTGAACAACCTTAGGCATTCATTATATTGAATTTATTACAGTTTGGACTTAAGATTTAAAAATTCGGATGCAAGATCAAAAAAATTCGGATGCATGTTCTGAAATTCGGATGCATGCATATTTTGTTGCCAAAATGTGCTCTATTGTTGTTCAAATTGATTCAAACTGGTTCTAATCTCTTCTTCTATGTTTGAACAACCTTAGGAAAGCTTATTTTCAAAAATTGAAGCTTTCATTTAACCTATTTTAAAATTCGGACTTGATATGTCAAAATTCGGATGCATAGCATCTCAAGTCCAAACTTGTTGAAAAATGAGCACAATCTAAGGGGGAGCATTGTCAAACTTTTACAACCTTTAAAACCTCTCTTAGAAGTTTTCTTAATGCTTAAATGCTATATCTTCTATCCTAGTTGTTGGAAGGAAGGAGGCAAATGGAGGTTGGTTGGGTCATAGGCTCATATTGAGCCTTTTGTATGTCAATGTGTTAAAGTGGTTATTTTCTATCATTGACATTAATACTTCTATGTACTACATTGTTTTAATCTATCACATTTTGCATCAAAGTTTGTCATCATCAAAAAAGGGGAGATTGTTAGCCCTAAGGGCAAATTATATAGTTTTAATTAATGACAAATATTGATGAGGACTAAAATGTTTGATTATTGTGTGATAGGTTCTGTAATTTGATAAGTATGAAGTCTCATTGCTTTGAAGCAAAAGTTCAAGAACAACTTCATTTAAGCAAGTATTTGAAGTTTGAAGAATGTTGTTCTAAAGATGATCAAAAAGGCATTGAAGACTTGAAGTGTAGAGTGCATTTAACTTTTAGGTAAATTTCTATGTAAACTCTACACTTCAACTTTTGCTATGGTATTAATGTTGGCCCTGCATGAACAGAGGAAATTCAACTTTGGATATATAGCCTTAAGACACATGATTACTGCTAGAAAAACAGTAACCAAGGCATTCCCTTTTGGAAGATCGGTAACAAAGATCTTTAAGCATTTTAAGATTAAACTTCCGGGGAAGAGGACAAGCCTTTAAAAGTGGAGAAATATACACTGATGAATCCCTTAAGAGAATGCAGCTTATCCTTGATGATGATGGAGTATGGAAAACAAAAAGAGGATCCTCTCCAAAAAGATTAGGAAGAAAGGAAAGGACTGAAAGTGTAGAAGAGGAAAAGGAGGAGGATGAAGATGAGGAAGATGAGGAAGAAACCCTTGCAAGAGAAATGAAGACAGAAAGAAAGCATGACACTTCAAGTGAGGGGGAGCAACCACCAACAAAAGAAGAGTAGTTGAAGAAAGAAACTGAAGTTGAGTCAAGTGGTGAAGGAATAACTAGAGGTGACACCATAATAGCCAAAGCATTACAAGAAGCCTTGAACAATCAAGTCAAGGAAATGGAGAAGATGTATAAGTTCTTTGAATCATTTGCTCCAATGGTTCTAGGAAAATTAGATGGACTAGAGAGTAGAGTGAAACACATTGAGGAATTCCTTATGAGAAATACTCAAAGTGGTGAAGGACCCTCTAGGCCTCAAGATAGAAATGAGGAAGATGATGATAAAGAGGAAAATAAGAAGGACAAAGATAATGGCAATGATGATGGGGATGACCAAAGAGGAGATGATGAGACAGTGGCAGAACAAGAAGAAGAAGAAGAACATGTACATGAAGAACCACAAAAGGCAGGAAGCCAAGTAGCTCAAGCTGAAATTGTCTCACCATCACACATTTCATTCAGCCAAGGAAGAGTGAAGCACTTGGCCATCAAGAAAGGGATTAGCAGAGCCTCTTCATCAACATCACAAGACTAAGCATCTCTTCCATTCTATTTACTGCTTTAAGTTATTTAAATTTTTAGTTATGCATCTAATGTTATAATCTTCTTCAGTATTTTTTCTTGCATCTTATGTAATAGTGAAGATCAATGATGAAATCTCAGTGATGAGAGCTTCCTTTATGTGTTAAATTGTTAATCTCATTTTCATTGACCCCATCTTTGACTGATGACAAAAGGGGGAGAAGAAATGAGGATGACAAAATGTGTGAAAAAGCGCTCTATGGGATGAGAAAATGAAAAAGCTGCTCTATGGGATGAGATAATGAATTTTTTCGCTTATGAATTTATTATGTTTGAACAACCTTAGGCATTCATTATATTGAATTTATTACAGTTTGGACTTAAGATTTAAAAATTCGGATGCAAGATCAAAAAAAATTCGGATGCATGTTACGAAATTCGGATGCATGCATATTTTGTTGCCAAAATGTGCTCTATTGTTGTTCAAATTGATTCAAACTGGTTCTAATCTCTTCTTCTATGTTTGAACAACCTTAGGAAAGCTTATTTTCAAAAATTGAAGCTTTCATTTAACCTATTTTAAAATTCGGACTTGATATGTCAAAATTCGGATGCATAGCATCTCAAGTCCAAACTTGTTGAAAAATGAGCACAATCTAAGGGGGAGCATTGTCAAACTTTTACAACCTTTAAAACCTCTCTTAGAAGTTTTCTTAATGCTTAAATGCTATATCTTCTATCCTAGTTGTTGGAAGGAAGGAGGCAAATGGAGGTTGGTTGGGTCATAGGCTCATATTGAGCCTTTTGTATGTCAATGTGTTAAATTGGTTATTTTCTATCATTGACATTAATACTTCTATGTACTACATTGTTTTAATCTATCACATTTTGCATCAAAGTTTGTCATCATCAAATAAGGGGAGATTGTTAGCCCTAAGGGCAAATTATATAGTTTTAATTAATGACAAATATTGATGAGGACTAAAATGTTTGATTATTGTGTGATAGGTTCTGTAATTTGAGAAGTATGAAGTCTCATTGCTTTGAAGCAAAAGTTCAAGAACAACTTCATTTAAGCAAGTATTTGAAGTTTGAAGAATGTTGTTCTAAAGATGATCAAAAGGCATTGAAGACTTGAAGTGTAGAGTGCATTTAACTTTTAGGTAAATTTCTATGTAAACTCTACACTTCAACTTTTGCTATGGTATTAATGTTGGCCCTGCATGAACAGAGGAAATTCAACTTTGGATATATAGCCTTAAGACACATGATTACTGCTAGAAAAACAGTAACCAAGGCATTCCCTTTTGGAAGACTGTTAACAAAGATCTTTAAGCATTTTAAGATTAAACTTCCAGGAAGAGGACAAGCCTTTAAAAGTGGAGAAATATACACTGATGAATCCCTTAAGAGAATGCAGCTTTTCCTTGATGATGATGGAGTATGGAAAACAAAAAGAGGATCCTCTCCAAAAAGATTAGGAAGAAAGGAAAGGACTGAAAGTGTAGAAGAGGAAAAGGAGGAGGATGAAGATGAGGAAGATGAGGAAGAAACCCTTGCAAGAGAAATGAAGACAGAAAGAAAGCATGACACTTCAAGTGAGGGGGAGCAACCACCAACAAAAAGAAGAGTAGTTGAAGAAGAAACTGAAGTTGAGTCAAGTGGTGAAGGAATAACTAGAGGTGACACCATAATAGCCAAAGCATTACAAGAAGCCTTGAACAATCAAGTCAAGGAAATGGAGAAGATGTATAAGTTCTTTGAATCATTTGCTCCAATGGTTCTAGGAAAATTAGATGGACTAGAGAGTAGAGTGAAACACATTGAGGAATTCCTTATGAGAAATACTCAAAGTGGTGAAGGACCCTCTAGGCCTCAAGATAGAAATGAGGAAGATGATGATAAAGAGGAAAATAAGAAGGACAAAGATAATGGCAATGATGATGGGGATGACCAAAGAGGAGATGATGAGACAGTGGCAGAACAAGAAGAAGAAGAAGAACATGTACATGAAGAACCACAAAAGGCAGGAAGCCAAGTAGCTCAAGCTGAAATTGTCTCACCATCACACATTTCATTCAGCCAAGGAAGAGTGAAGCACTTGGCCATCAAGAAAGGGATTAGCAGAGCCTCTTCATCAACATCACAAGACTAAGCATCTCTTCCATTCTATTTACTGCTTTAAGTTATTTAAATTTTTAGTTATGCATCTAATGTTATAATCTTCTTGCATATTTTTTCTTGCATCTTATGTAATAGTGAAGATCAATGATGAAATCTCAGTGATGAGAGCTTCCTTTATGTGTTAAATTGTTAATCTCATTTTCATTGACCCCATCTTTGACTCGATGACAAAAGGGGAGAAGAAATGAGGATGACAAAATGTGTGAAAAAGCTGCTCTATGGGATGAGAAAATGAAAAAGCTGCTCTATGGGATGAGATAATGAATTTTTTCTGCTTATGAATTTATTATGTTTGAACAACCTTAGGCATTCATTATATTGAATTTATTACAGTTTGGACTTAAGATTTAAAAATTCGGATGCAAGATCAAAAAAAATTCGGATGCATGTTACGAAATTCGGATGCATGCATATTTTGTTGCCAAAATGTGCTCTATTGTTGTTCAAATTGATTCAAACTGGTTCTAATCTCTTATTCTATGTTTGAACAACCTTAGGAAAGCTTATTTTCAAAAATTGAAGCTTTCATTTAACCTATTTTAAAATTCGGACTTGATATGTCAAAATTCGGATGCATAGCATCTCAAGTCCAAACTTGTTGAAAAATGAGCACAATCTAAGGGGGAGCATTGTCAAACTTTTTACAACCTTTAAAACCTCTCTTAGAAGTTTTCTTAATGCTTAAATGCTATATCTTCTATCCTAGTTGTTGGAAGGAAGGAGGCAAATGGAGGTTGGTTGGGTCATAGGCTCATATTGAGCCTTTTGTATGTCAATGTGTTAAATTGGTTATTTTCTATCATTGACATTAATACTTCTATGTACTACATTGTTTTAATCTATCACATTTTGCATCAAAGTTTGTCATCATCAAATAAGGGGAGATTGTTAGCCCTAAGGGCAAATTATATAGTTTTAATTAATGACAAATATTGATGAGGACTAAAATGTTTGATTATTGTGTGATAGGTTCTGTAATTTGAGAAGTATGAAGTCTCATTGCTTTGAAGCAAAAGTTCAAGAACAACTTCATTTAAGCAAGTATTTGAAGTTTGAAGAATGTTGTTCTAAAGATGATCAAAAGGCATTGAAGACTTGAAGTGTAGAGTGCATTTAACTTTTAGGTAAATTTCTATGTAAACTCTACACTTGCATGTCTTGGTTATCATTGAATGCATAAGAGAGCATAAAAATAGTCTTATGATCTTAAAAGGCTTTGAATGAATCTTTTTATAAGATATGTTTGTAAACTTCATATGTTCATGTTTTTCAAGCTTAAATATAGTTAAATAAGTTTTCTATATATATCAAATGTTTTTCAAACTCATTGAAGTTATATCTCAAATGATTTTACAAAGTTTGAAAATGCTTTCAAAAAAATTCGATCGTCGAAATTTTGTAGCAAAAGTTTGCTACTATTCTTCCGAAGAAATTGAAAAGAAGATTCGGACGTGACCAAAAAATTCGGTCTTCCGAATTTTTGGACTTCAACATGGTCACTTGTTCTTCCAGAGAAATTCGGAAGAAGATTCGGACGCAAACAAAAAAAATTTGGTCGTCAATTTTTTGTTCTCAACATGGTTACTATTCATCCGAGAGAAATTCGGACGAAGATTCGGACGCAGCCAAGAAATTCGGTCGTCCGAATTTTTTCGAAACTAGCCGATTACTAGCCGTTTTATGAACGTTTTAACAGATTTTCAAATTCTATAAAAGCCATAAACATGCAAATTTTTTGTAACTCTTGAAATCTTGAAAAACTCCAAGCATTCAAAAGCATTTAGCAAACATTTCTTAAGCTCTCTTATGTCTTGTGCATTCAATTGATCCATCCAAAGACATCAAAGTGTGAAGGTACAAATTTGTGTAATATCTACCATCAAGTGGTAACTTCTACACACTCTTCTTTACTTATTCAATTGTGTTAATCTACTAGCTCTAGCAAGGTTATCTTGATAACATAAAATCCTTTAGATAAGGGTGATCCTTGAAGTTGTGATTCAAGGTTGTTTGAGATATAAAACCATAGGTTGGTGAGCCTTGTATTGTAAGAAATTACTAGAAGAGGTTGTGAGTGTAAAACCAAAGTGTGGTGAGCCTCTCTTGTAATTTGTAAACCTGAGCAATTAGTAGATTTGTTGAAATCCTTAAGTGTGAGCTTAAGGTAGTGGACGTAGATCTTGAGGATCGAACCACTATAAATTGTTTGAGTTCTTTGCTATTGCTTTCATTATTGCCTTGCTATCAATTATCTATAATTAGCTTACATAACTTGTTCTTGGTCTAAACGCATAAAAGGTTTAAGTTTGCGAAAATTAGCCAAATACCTAATTCACCCCCCCCCCCTCTTAGGTATTTCAATTGGTATCAGAGCAAGAACTTCTGTGTGTGGTTTAACAACCTAGAAGACAAAGATCCTATGGCTAATATGTCAAACCTACCTTACCTAGAAGGATCTCCACAAATAGACCACCTTTGTTTAATGGAACAAATTACACTTTCTGGAAATCTAGAGTTAAAATTTATATTTGTTCTATTAATTTTGATTTGTGGAACATAATTGAGAAAGGTCCTTATGTCCCAATGAAAATGAGTGCTGATGGAATAACCTCAGTACCCAAATCCACTGATGAATATGATGAGCATGATTCTAAGAAAATGACTTTAAATTATCAAGCCATGAATATATTAAGTTGTGCTTTAGATGTAACTGAATACAATAGAGTTAGTGGATGTGATTCTGCTCATGAAATGTGGAGATTACTTCAAATTACACATGAAGGTACTAATCAAGTTAAAGAATCTAAACTTGCCATGCTAGTTAGAGATTATGAAAATATTAGTGATATGTTTACAAGATTTACTAACATTTTCAATGGCTTAAAAGCTTATGGTAAAAGCTATACTATGGGAGAGCAAACAGAAAGATTTTAGATGCTCTACCAAAATCCTGGCAGCCTAAAACACTTGCCATTGAGGAATCCAAGGATTTGAAGACTCTTCCACTTGAAGAGCTCATTGGATCTCTACTGACTCATGAAATGAAGATGAAACGGCTAAATGACAAGGAGGATGAAGAAAAGGGAAGAAAAGGAGTAGTGCTTAATGCCTCAAACAACTTGAGTGAACAAGAACAATCTTCAAGTGAAGAAGAAGGAGGAAATAGTGGAGAAGAAGAAATTGCAATGGCAGTGAAGAAATTCAAGAGATTCTACAAAAAGGAATTTCTCAAGAAAGGAAGAAAGCCAGTCAAGAAGAGTGGACAATCTTCATCATATAAACCTCATTGCTTTGAATGCAAGAGTACTGAGCATCTTATTGCTGACTGTCCCAGAGTGTTGGAAAGGGAAAGAGAAAGCAAAAACAGAAAGAAATCTGCCAAGAAAGGAAAAGGACTAGCTGGAACATGGGATCAACAGGAAAGTGAGGATGAAAGTGAAGGAAAGGCCAACATATGCTTCATGGCCATTGATGATGAGATACAATCTTCACCCTCTATCTCAAATGTATATGATGATGATATTGATTCCAGTGATCTTATTGTTGAGTTATATGAAGAATTAAAAAAGGCTTCAAAAAGAAATAAGGAAATGAAACTCAAAATAAATTATTTATGTAATGAGAATTCAAAATTATGTGTTGAAAATGGAAAACTTCTTGAAACCATTAGTTGCATTGATATTGAAAAAGAAGTTTTGAATACAACTATACAAAACATATCTTTTGAAAACAAAAAGCTTTGCACTAGAATTATTTCTCTTGAGTCAATGATAAAAGATCATGAGCTTCTAAAAAGGAGAGTAAATGATCTGACTTTATGCATTGAGAGATTTACAAATGGAAGGGAAAATTTGAATAAATTACTTGGCTATCAAAGACCTTCATTTGTAAAACATGGTCTTGGTTTTACTCATGATTATTCTGCTCCAAAACAGAGAAAATCTTTTGTCAAAGAATCTTATCATTCTAGATCACATATTTACTGCACTTATTGTGGTAAACATGGACACAAGGTTTCTAGATGTTTTGTCAAAAGAAAAGTAGAAAGTGGTGTTAAAACTATTTGGAAGGTCAAAGAAACTTTTACTAACCCCCTTGGACCCAAGAAAATATGGGTACCAAAAATCACCCTTTCAAATTTGATATAGGTACAATTTGCCTCAAGATCAAGTGCCACAAAATGGTTCCTTGACAGTGGATGCTCAAGGCACATGACGGGAAATGCATCACTTGTTAGTGAACTTCCAACTACAAGTGAAGGCTTTGTCACATTTGGAGATAAGAAGAAAGGGAAAATACTTGGAATAGGTAACATTGGTAAAGGTTCTTTCCCTCTTATCAAGAAAGTATTACTTATTGAAGATTTAAAGTATAATTTACTGAGTATTAGTCAATTATGTGATAATGGATGCAAAGTAGAGTTTAAATGTGATACTTGTACTATTCTTGACAATTCAAGTAACAAAACTTTCTTTGTTGCTAAAAGAGTTGGTAATGTATATGTGTTGTATCTTGATGAGCTTATTACAAATGATATTAAATGTCTTGCCATTCATGACAATGATGGATTTTTATGGCATAGAAGATTAGGACATGTAAGCATGGATTTATTAAACAAACTTTCTACACAAGAGCTAGTGAGAGGATTACCTAAATTGCATTTTGATAAAACTCGCCTCTGTGATGCTTGTCAATTTGGAAAACAATCAAAAACATCTTTTAAACCAAAGAAAATGGTTTCTACCTCAAAACCTCTTGAACTGATTCATATGGATTTATTTGGACCTATGAGGACTACTAGTCTTGGTGGTAAAAGCTATGCTTATGTGATTGTTGATGATTTTGCAAGATTTACATGGGTAATCTTCTTAGCACAAAAAGATGAAACATTTCATGAATTTTCAAAACTCTTCAAAAAGGTTCAAACCTCTCTTGATTGCAAAGCTGATTTCTATTAGAAGTGATAATGGAAGAGAATTTTTGTAACCAAGACTTTACAAAAATTTTGTGATGAATATGGTATTACTCACAATTTTTTCAGCTACTAAAACACCTCAACAAAATGGTGTTGTTGAAAGGAAAAAGCAGAACCTTACAAGAAATGGCTAGATCAATGCTTTGTGAAAACTCATTACCAAAAGTACGTTTGGGCTGAAGTCATTAATACAACTTGTTATATCATGAACAGAGTTTTACTAAGACCTTTTATAAGAAAAAACACCTTTTGAACTCTTATTTGACAAAACTCCATCAATTGTCTATTTCAAAGTTTTTTGGTTGTAAATGCTTCATTTTAAACACTAGCAATTATCTTGGTAAGTTTGATAGAAAATCGAGATGAAGGAATTTTTCTTGGTTATTCATCAAATAAAAAGGCATATAGAGTCTATAATAAAAGAACATTGTGTGTTGAAGAAACTATTCATGTAACCTTTGATGAATCTAACATTTATCTTCAAAGAGGAAATGAAGATGACATAGGCACATCAATGGTTGAAAATCATACTCAACACCAAGCACCCACAATGGAAGATCATGCCAGAAGAAGAAATAATGGAGCAAGAACAAGATGGTCAATCAAGCAATAATCAAGAACTTCCAAAGGATATCACATATGCAAAAGGTCATCCTAAGGAGCAAATCATTGGTGATGTCTCCCAAGGGGTAAAAAAAGGCGGTACTTTATTGATAACTTCGTTCTTTTATCTCATATTGAACCAAAAAATATTGATGATGCATTGTGTGATAATTTCTGGATTATTGCTATGGAAGAAGAGCTAAATCAATTTGAAAGAAATAAAGTTTGGTCTCTTGTTCCTAGACCTCATGATCATTCTGTTATTGGTACAAAATGGGTTTTTAGAAATAAGTTAAATGAACTAGGAGAAGTAGTTAGAAATAAAGCTAGACTTGTTGCTCAAGGTTTCAACCAAGAAGAAGGCATTGACTATGATGAGACCTTTGCTCCAATAGCCAGATTAGAATCTATAAGAATACTTTTGGCATTTTCTTGCTTTAAAGGTTTTAAACTTTTTCAAATGGATGTTAAAAGTGCTTTCCTAAATGGTTTTATTGAAGAAGAGGTTTATGTAGAACAACCTCCTGGTTTTATCCATGAAAAATTTCCAAATTATGTGTATAAGCTAACCAAAGCTCTATATGGACTGAAACAAGCTCCAAGATCTTGGTATGAAAGATTAAGTGGTTTTCTTCTCTCAAAAGGTTTTACTAAAGGAAAAGACACAACTCTTTTTATTAAAACATCTTCTAAAAATGATATTCTGCTTGTACAAATCTATGTTGATGATATTATTTTTGGTTCTACTAATATTTCTCTTTGTGAAGAGTTTGCTAAAACTATGCAAAATGAATTTGAGATGAGCATGATGGGAGAACTAAGTTTCTTCCTTGGACTACAAATTAAGCAAACCAAGGATGGAGTCTTCATCAATCAAGAAAAATATACTAAGGAGCTACTGAAAAGGTTTGGAATGGATCAAGCAAAAGGAATAAGTACTCCTATGAGTTCATCAACTAAACTTGACAAAGATGAGAAATTGTATAGAGGTATGATTGGAAGTTTACTCTATCTCACTGCTAGTAGACCAGATATTATGTTTGCTGTTTGCTTGTGTGCTAGATTCCAATCATGTCCTAAAGAATCTCATCTAATTTCTGTCAAACGAATATTTCGTTATTTGATTGATACACATGACTATGGTCTTTAGTTTTCTAAAACTTCATCTTTTGAACTTATTGGATATTCTGATGCTGACTATGCTGGATGCAAAGTTGAGCGCAAAAGTACAAGTGGTCATTGTCAATTTCTTGGTAGTTGTCTAGTGTCTTGGTTTAGTAAAAAACAGGCTTGTGTATCTTTATCCACAGCTGAAGCTGAATACATAGCTGCAGGAAGTTGTTGTGCACAATTATTATGGATGCAACATACTTTACTTGATTATGGTCTTAAATTTAAGTGTGTGCCTATACTATGTGATAATACTAGTGCTATCAATTGGAGCATTAATCCCATTCAACATTCTAGGACCAAGCGTATAGAGATAAAACATCATTTCATTCGTGATCATGTGATTAAGAAAGATATATGCTTAGAACATGTAAATACAAATGATCAAATTGTTTGACATATTTACAAAGCCTTTGGTGAGGAAAGGTTTAATCACCTAAGAAGACTCTTAGGAATTTCAAAATTCAATGACTAATGTGTGTATTAATGTTGTGATGAAAAGCAGAGATTTATTGATCAAAAAATTCGAGACGCGAGACAGAAAAATTGGTCGACCGAATTTTACGAAACAAAGACAGAAACTTTCGACCGAAAATTCGAGCACGAGACCTAAAATTCGGTCGTCCGAATTTTGTGGATGCATCCCTTTAAATGAAAATCGAACGGTTTCTTCCAAACATTACAACTTCCGAATTTTAAATCCTTTCAAAACCTCTCATACCCATTCACGTCCGAATCAAAATCTCTTCAAATCCACACACTCTCATCCCGATTTGCGTTCATTTTTAAACTTCTAAGCCCTAATTTCATACAGAAAACAAACCCTTCTCAAGAGAAAACATCATGGTGAGAACAAAGAAGCCCAATGTTGAGAAAGGAAAAGGAAAGGCTAAGGAAGGAAATGGAGACCCAATCCTCAATCAACCAAGAAGGATTCGCATTCCTCAAACACAATCTGGAGTTGACAGGTTTATTTCTATCAAATCTACTCATGAATTTGAAGAATGGAATAAGAATAGTAGAAAAATTATTCCTGGATATAAGGTAGATGTTGATAAACTATCTAGTATGGATATGGTTTTGTCCTATTTCAATGATGTTGGATGGAGTAGTTTGTTGTTTATTAATGAAGATTTTTATCCTACTTTGGTATATGAATTCTATGCAAACCTAAAGGAAGAAAGAATTGAGATTGTTGGGGATGATAGGATACAATGGTATTCAACTAGAGTATCCCAAGTTGACATTGATTTAAGTGAAGACCTGATTAACAGAATTTGTGGGGTAAGTGACAGTGGGGCTAAATATTATGCACCCTCAATGCATTGCTATGATCATCAACTCTTTACATATGATAGATTTGAACAAGCATTTACAAATGGAAGAGAGTTTAGATCTATAAAAGAGAGGGAAATCAAGAATTTAGATGCTAGAGGTAGAGTATTGCATCATATGGTAACTACTATGATTGTTTCTAACTTTGGACATAAATCATCAGTAGGTAATATGCATATGGTATTAATGTTGGCCCTGCATGAACAGAGGAAATTCAACTTTGGATATATAGCCTTAAGACACATGATTACTGCTAGAAAAACAATAACCAAGGCATTCCCTTTTGGAAGACTGTTAACAAAGATCTTTAAGCATTTTAAGATTAAACTTCCAGGAAGAGGACAAGCCTTTAAAAGTGGAGAAATATACACTGATGAATCCCTTAAGAGAATGCAGCTTATCCTTGATGATGATGGAGTATGGAAAACAAAAAGAGGATCCTCTCCAATGGTTCTAGGAAAATTAGATGGACTAGAGAGTAGAGTGAAACACATTGAGGAAATCCTTATGAGAAATACTCAAAGTGGTGAAGGACCCTCTAGGCCTCAAGATAGAAATGAGGAAGATGATGATAAAGAGGAAAATAAGAAGGACAAAGATAATGACAATGATGATGGGGATGACCAAAGAGGAGATGATGAGACAGTGGCAGAACAAGAAGAAGAAGAAGAACATGTACATGAAGAACCACAAAAGGCAGGAAGCCAAGTAGCTCCAGCTGAAATTGTCTCACCATCACACATTTCATTCAGCCAAGGAAGAGTGAAGCACTTGGCCATCAAGAAAGGGATTAGCAGAGCCTCTTCATCAACATCACAAGACTAAGCATCTCTTCCATTCTATTTACTGCTTTAAGTTATTTAAATTTTTAGTTATGCATCTAATGTTATAATCTTCTTCAGTATTTTTTCTTGCATCTTATGTAATAGTGAAGCTCAATGATGAAATCTCAGTGATGAGAGCTTCCTTTATGTGTTAAATTGTTAATCTCATTTTCATTGACCCCATCTTTGACTGATGACAAAAGGGGAGAAGAAATGAGGATGACAAAATGTGAAAAAAGTCGCTCTATGGGATGAGAAAATGAAAAACTGCTCTATGGGATGAGATAATGAATTTTTCTGTTTATGAATTTATTATGTTTGAACAACCTTAGGCATTCATTATATTGAATTCACTATATCTTCTATCCTAGTTGTTGGAAGGAAGGAGGCAAATGGAGGTTGGTTGGGTCATAGGCTCATATTGAGCCTTTTGTATGTCAATGTGTTAAATTGGTTATTTTCTATCATTGACATTAATACTTCTATGTACTACATTGTTTTAATCTATCACATTTTGCATCAAAGTTTGTCATCATCAAATAAGGGGAGATTGTTAGCCCTAAGGGCAAATTATATAGTTTTAATTAATGACAAATATTGATGAGGACTAAAATGTTTGATTATTGTGTGATAGGTTCTGTAATTTGAGAAGTATGAAGTCTCATTGCTTTGAAGCAAAAGTTCAAGAACAACTTCATTTAAGCAAGTATTTGAAGTTTGAAGAATGTTGTTCTAAAGATGATCAAAGGCATTGAAGACTTGAAGTGTAGAGTGCATTTAACTTTTAGGTAAATTTCTATGTAAACTCTACACTTGCATGTCTTAGTTATCATTGAATGCATAAGAGAGCATAAAAAATAGTCTTATGATCTTAAAAGGCTTTGAATGAATCTTTTTATAAGATATGTTTGTAAACTTCATATGTTCATGTTTTTCAAGCTTAAATATAGTTAAATAAGTTTTCTATATATATCAAATGTTTTTCAAACTCATTGAAGTTATATCTCAAATGATTTTTACAAAGTTTGAAAATGCTTTCAAAAAATTCGGTCGATCCCGAATTTTGTAGCAAAAAGTTTGCTATTATTCTTTGAGAGAAATTCGGAAGAAGATTCGGACGCACTAAAAAAAATTTGGTGCGTCCAATTTTTGTTCTCGGCATGGTTACTATTCATCCGAGAGAAATTGGACGAAGATTCGGACGCAGACCAAGAAATTCGGTCGTCCAGATTTTTACGAAACTAACACGTTACTAGCCGTTTTATGAACGTTTTAACAGATTTTCAAATTCTATAAAAGCCATAAACATGCAAATTTTTGTAACTCTTGAAATCTTGAAAAACTCCAAGCATTCAAAAGCATTTAGCAAACATTTCTTAAGCTCTCTTATGTCTTGTGCATTCAATTGATCCATCCAAAGACATCAAAGTGTGAAGGTACAAATTTGTGTAATATCTACCATCAAGTGGTAACTTCTACACACTCTTCTTTACTTATTCAATTGTGTTAATCTACTAGCTCTAGCAAGGTTATCTTGATAACATAAAATCCTTTAGATAAGGGTGATCCTTGAAGTTGTGATTCAAGGTTGTTTGAGATATAAAACCATAGGTTGGTGAGCCTTGTATTGTAAGAAATTACTAGAAGAGGTTGTGAGTGTAAAACCAAAGTGTGGTGAGCCTCTCTTGTAATTTGTAAACCTGAGCAATTAGTAGATTTGTTGAAATCCTTAAGTGTGAGCTTAAGGTAGTGGACGTAGATCTTGAGGATCGAACCACTATAAATTGTTTGAGTTCTTTGCTATTGCTTTCATTATTGCCTTGCTATCAATTATCTATAATTAGCTTACATAACTTGTCCTTGGTCTAAACGCATAAAAGGTGTAAGTTTGCGAAAATTAGCCAAATACCTAATTCACCCCCCCTCTTAGGTATTTCAAGTCTTTTACAAACATTTCTCAAGCTCTCTTATGTCTTGTGCATTCAATTGATCAATCCAAAGACATCAAAGTGTGAAGGTGCAACTTTGTGTATTATCTACCAACAAGTGGTAACATCTACACACTTATCTGTACTTATTAAATTGTGTTGATCTACTAGCTCTAGCAAGGTTATCTTGATAACATAAAACCGTTTAGATAATGGTGATCCTTGAAGTTGTAATTCAAGGTTGTTTGAGATATAAAACCATTGTGTGTGGTGAGCCTTGTTTGTAAAAGTTACTAGAAGAGGTTGTGAGTGTAAAACCATAGTGTGGTGAGCCTTTCTTGTAATCTGTGAACTTGAGCACATAGTAGAGTAATTGAAATCCTTAAGTGTAGACTTAAGGTAGTGGAGGTAGATCTTGAGGATCGAACCACTATAAATTGCTTGTGTTCCTTGATCTACATTTCTTATATTGCTTTGCCATAAGTTGTTTCTATCTTGTCCATATAATCTTTTATTGATCTATACACATAAAAGGTTTGATTTTGCAAAAATTAGCCAAATACCTAATTCACCCCCCCTTAGGTATTTCATTCTTCCTCTTCTTCTTCTGCCACAGTCTCTTCATCTCCACCTTGATCATCATCTTCATCATTGCTGTCCTTATTATCTCCTTTCTTTGCTTCTTTATCTCTTTCTTCCTCATTTCCATCTTGAGGCTTAGAGGGTCCTTCACTACTTTGATTGTTTCTCATAAGGATTTCTTCAATGTGCTTTACCCTATTCTCCAGTCCATCAAACTTTCCAAGAACCATTGGAGCAAATGATTCAAAGAACTTATACATCTTCTCCATTTCCTTGACATGATTGTTCAAGGCTTCTTGGAATGCTTTGGCTACTATGGTGTCACCTCTAGTTACTCCTTCACCACTTGAACCAATTCCAGTTTCTTCTTCAAACAATCTCCTTTTTGTTGGAGGTTGCTCCCCCTCACTTGAGGTGTCATGCTTCCTCTTTGTCTTCATTTCCCTAGCAAGGGTTTCTTCTTCATCCTCTTCTTCTTCCTCCTCTTCACTTTCTATCATTTTCTCTCTTTCTATTCTTTTTGGAGGGGTTTCTCTTTTAGTCCTCCATACATTATCCTCATCAAGAACTAATTACATTCTCCTAAGAGTTTCATTAGTGTAAATCTCCCCACTCTTAAAGGCTTGCCCTCTTCCCAGAAGTTTAATCTTAAAATGCTTAAAGATTCTTGTCAATAACCTTCCAAATGGGAATGCCTTGGTTACTGTTTTTCTTGCAGTAATCATGTGTTTCAAGGCTATATAACCAAAGTTCATTCTCCTATGCTCATGCAAGGCTAACATGATTACCATATGCATATTTACAACTGATGACTTATGTCCAAAATTAGGAACAATCATAGTAGTTACCATGTGATGCATCACTCTACCTCTAGCATCCAAGTTCTTGATTTCCCTCTCCTTTATAGATCTAAACTCTCTCCCATTGGTAAATTCTTCTTCAAATCTAACATGTGTAAAGAGTTCACGATCATAGCAATGCATGGATGGTGAATAATATCTAGCTCCATTGTCACCCACTCCACAAATTATGTTTATCAATCCTTCATTAAATTTAATGTTGACTTGTGATACTCTAGATGAATACCATTGTATCACATTATCCCCTATCATCTCAATTCTCTCCTCTTTCAAGTTCGCATAGAATTCATATATCAAAGTAGGATAGTATTCTTCATCAATGAATAGCAAACTACTCCAACCAATATCATTGAAATAAGATAGGACAATATCCATGCTTGACAATTTATCAATATCCACCTTATATACAGGAATGATTTTTCTACTATTCTTATTCCATTCATCAAATTCATGAGTAGCTTTAATTGAGACAAACCTGTCAACCCCAGATAATGGTTGAGGGATTCGAATTCTTCTTGGTTGGTTGAGGATTGGGTCTCCATCTCCTTCCTTAGCCTTTCCTTTCCCTTTCTCAACATTTGGCTTCTTTGTTCTCACCATGATTTTTTTTTGAGGAGTATTGATTTTCTGTATGAATTTAGGATTAGAAGTTTAAAAGTGAAGGCAAATCGGGATGAGAATGTGTGATTTTGAAGGGATTTCGATTCGGATGAGAATGGGTATGAGAGGCTTTAAAAAGGATGTGAAATTCGGAAGTTGAAGTGTTGAGAAGACTGTTTAATCTTCATTTAAATAGTCATGTCCGTAAAATTCGGATGACCGAATTCTCAGGTCTGCGTCCAAATTTTCGGTCGAAAGTTTCTGTTTCTTCAGTTCAGAAAATTCGGTCGACTGAATTTTCTGACCTCCGTCTGAATTCTTGATCAAAAGTCTCTGTTTCCTTTCAACTGAATTTTCTGTAGCGCATCCGAATTCTTGATAAAAAATTTCCTGTTTTCATCAAAACTTCAATACACGCATTAGTCATTGAATCTTGAAATTCCTAAGAGTCTTCTTAGGTGGTCTTGTATTTATATATTCTAAGCATATATCTTTCTTAATCACATGATCACGAATGAAATGATGTTTTATATCTATATGCTTAGTCCTAGAATGTTGAATGGGATTTATGCTCAAGTTAATGGTACTAGTATTATCGCATAGTATAGGAACACAATTGAATTTAAGACCATAATCAAGTAAGGTACGCTGCATCCATAGCAATTGTGCACAACAACTACTTGCAGCTATGTATTCAGCTTCTGCAGTGGATAAAGACACACAAGCTTGCTTTTTACTAAACCAAGATACAAGACAACTACCAAGAAATTGACAATGACCACTTGTGCTTTTACGTTCAACTTTGCAACCAACATAGTCAGCACCAGAGTATCCAATAAGTTCAAAAGATGAAGTTTTTGAAAACCAAAGGCCATAGTCATGTGTATCAATCAAATAACGAAAAATGCATTTGATAGAAATTAGATGAGATTCTTTAGGACATGATTGGAATCTAGCACACAAGCATACAACAAACATAATATCTGGTCTACTAGCTGTGAGATAGAGTAAGCTTCCGATCATACCTCTATATAATTTCTCATCAATACTTTTACCTTTCTCATATTTGTCAAGTTTAGTTGATGAACTCATTGGAGTACCTATTCCTTTTGCTTGATCCATTCCAAATCTTTTCAATAGCTCCTTGGTATACTTTGCTTGATTGATGAAGACTCCATCCTTGATTTGCTTAATTTGCAGTCCAAGGAAGAAACTTAGTTCTCCCATCATGCTCATCTCAAATTCATTTTGCATGGATTTAGCAAACTCTTCACAAAGGGAAGTATTAGTAGCACCAAAAATGATATCATCAACATAAATTTGCACAAGTAAAATATCATTTTTAGAAGACGTTTTTATAAAAAGAGTTGTATCTACTTTTCCTTTTGTAAAACCTTTTGAAAGAAGAAAACCACTTAATATTTCATACCAAGCTCTTGGAGCTTGTTTCAGTCCATATAGAGCTTTGGTTAACTTGAAAACATGATTTGGAAATTTTTCATGAATAAAACGAGGAGGTTGTCCTACATAAACCTCTTCTTCAATAAAACCATTTAGAAAAGCACTTTTGACATCCATTTGAAATAGTTTAAAATCTTTAAAACAAGAAAATGCCAAAAGTATTCTAATAGACTCTAATCTGGCCACCGGAGCAAAAGTTTCATCATAATCAATGCCTTCTTCTTGGTTGAAGCCTTGAGCAACAAGTCTAGATTTATTTCTAACAACTTCTCCTAGTTCGATTTAACTTATTTCTAAAGACCCATTTTGTACCAATAACAGAATGATCATGAGGTCTAGGAACAAGAGTCCAAACTTTATTTCTCTCAAACTGATTTAACTCTTCTTCCATAGCAATAATCCAGAAATTATCACACAATGCATCATCAATATTTTTCGGTTCAATATGATATAAAAGGGGGCAAAATTATCAATAAAGTACCGTCTTGTTTTAACTCCTTGGGAGACATCACCAATGATTTGCTCCTTAGGATGACTTCTTGCATATGTGAGATCCTTTGGAAGTTCTTGATTATTGCTTGATTGATCATCTTGTTCTTGCTCCATTATTTCTTCTTCTTTAGCATGATCTTCCAATGTAGGTACTTGGTGTTGAGTTTGATTTTCAACCATTGAGGAATGAAAGACCTAAAAGGGGGGTGAATTAGGTCTTTGGCTAATTATCAAAATCTTTTCCTGTTTTGCAAATCCTTTGCCTTAATAAAAGCTCTTCTTCAAATTTACAAACTTTAAGTTTATATGTGATTTAATGGTTGAGACAAGATGATCAAAAAATAAATTCACAACCAATCAATCAACAACTAAGAACAAATAATAATAACATAAGTATGTAAACAAGTAAAGTTATAAACAAATGAACACACGATTTTTAGTGGTTCGATCTCTCCAAGATCTACATCTACTATCTTGAGTCCACACTCAAGGATTTCAATCAATCCACTATATGCTCAATTTCAACAATTACATAAGAGGCTAACCACACTATGGTTTTACACTCACAACCTCTTCTAGTAATTATACAAATAATACAAGGTTCACCAAACACAATGGTTTTATATCTAAAGACAACCTCAAGACTAATCTAATCCAAGGCTCACCCACACACGGATTTTACACTACAACCTTGATTAATCTAGTCTATGGCTCACCCTTCCACAAAAGGGTTTTATGTCACAAGATAACCTTGCAAATGAGCTAGTAGAAAACACAATTAAGATAAGAAAAGAGAGAGTGTAAGATGTTACCACTTTGTTGGTAGATGATTACACAATGTTTCACCTTCACACTTTGTTGCCTTTGGAATTTTGTATTTCAATCTTTGAGCACAAGGCAATTTGAGAGCTTTTCAATTCAATTTGATGTAAAACAAGTTAGAGCATGTAAGATTTGTTAAGTTCAAAGTTCTACTAAAAAATCTGAAGTTTATGGCTTTTATAAAATTTGAAAATCAGTTCAAACGGCTACAAAACGGCTAGTAACGGCTAGTTTCAGGAAAATTCGGACGAACGAATTCTACGTCCGAATTTTTCGGACTACCGAATTTTTTCTGCTGCGTCCGAATCTTCTTCCGAATTTCTCTGGAAGAACAGTGACCATGCTGAAGGCCAAAATTCGGACGACCGAATTTTTTTGGCTGCGTCCGAATCTTCTTCCGAATTTCTCTGGAAGAATAGTAGCAAACTTTTGCTACATAATTCGGACGACCAAATTTCATGGAATTGTGTTCAAACTTTGTAAAATCATTTGAAATCAATCTTCCAAGTATTTGAAATACATTTGATATATATATAGATAACTTATTTAGACAAATATAAGTTTGAAAACCACAATCAAACTCATTTGATCATTTAAAGTTTACTTAAAAACTTTTAGAACACAAAACCACATTTGCTAAAGATTCATTCAAAGTCTTTTTAAATTAATAAACCAATATTATGCTCTCTTATGCATTCAATAGACTCCAAGACATACAAGTGTAGAGTTCACATAGATATTACTTATCATCATACCTACTCTACACTTCAAGTCTTCAATACCTTGAGTTTATCTTTGAATACACCTCAAAAGACTCATAGCTTATTGAGGTTATTCTTTGCTCTTCCTCTTGAATGCAATGAGACTTCAAACTTCTTTCTTCACAAATCCTATCACACAATATAAACATATTAGTTCTCATCAATATTTGTCATGAATCAAAATTACATGATTTGCCCTTAGGGCTTACAATCTCCCCCTTTTTGATGATGACAAACTTTGATGCAATATGTGATGGATTTAAACAATGTAGTACAAAGAAGTATTGATGTCAATGATAAATAATGACCAATTTAGCACATTGACATACAAAAGGCTCAATATGAGCCTATGACCCAACCAACCTCCATGTGCCTCCTTCCTTCCAACAACTAGGATAGAAGATATAGCATTTAATCATTAAGACTACTTCTAAGAGAGGTATTAAAGGCAAGAAAAGATTAATATTGCTCCCCCTTAGATTGTGCTCATTTTTCAACAAGTTTGGACTTGAGATGCTATGCATCTGAATTTTGACATATCAAGTCCGAATTGTAAAATAAGTGAAATGAAAGCTTCAATTTTTGAGAATAAGCTTTCCTAAGGTTGTTCAAACATAGTGGAAGAGATTAAAACAAGTTTGAATCAATTTGAACAACAATAGAACACATTTTGGCAACAAAAGATGCATGCATCCGAATTCTTAAACCTTGCATCCGAATTTTTTAAATCTTAAGTCCAAACTGCAATAAATTCAATATAATGAATGTTTAAAGTGAAATAAAGTGTTCCTAAGGTTGTTCAAACATAATGGAAGAGATTAAAACAGTTTTCAAACAATTTGAACAACAGAAAAGACATTTTTGACAAGAAGATCTTGATGCGTCCGAATTTTTGGTCTGCATCCGAATTTCAAGTCCAAATTTTTTTGAAACAAGTTGAAAAGGTGATTTTGCATTTTCAAATGAACTATAGAAGTACTCAAATATGTATAGCTACAATAGCACTTAGTTTAGCTTTGCAAAACCACAAAACTCATGTATTTAATTGTTTTCATGATGTAATGTAAAGTCATAGGTCAAGTCAAGAACCATGATAAAAACTTCACAATCCCAACTTAACCATTTTCAAAATCTCAGAAAATAATCATTTTAAATTTTAAATGCAACCAATTAGTTTCACAGTACACATTCATAGCACATTCACATTACACATCACAATTACATCAAGCAATTGCAGTACAGCAAACACATAGCATATTTTGTTCTTTCTCCCCCTTGACATATGCATGGATTTTTAGAAAATTCACACATTTTCTATTCATGCATGAGGAATTCCACTGCTATTTCATATTTTCACATATTTTGTCATCACATTTCTTCTCCCCCTTTTGTCATCACTCAAAGATAGGGTTAATGAAAATGAGACAACATGTATCACATATAAGCAGTATATTGATGGGGTTATTGACCAACTCTTATAAACAGTATAGTTCTAGTCAAATAATTATCATCCTAACAACAATAATCATTATGTAGCATCTCAACAATAATAAATTGACTTCTTCTCTCCCTTTTTATCAGCAATTTAAACTTGGGGTGAGAGTACTTGGACAACAAAAGTGAAACAAAAGAAGCTCTTATCACAAAGATTTCACATATTGAGCTTCAAAACATTATAATGACTAGAAAGACACAAGTAAATTTCAATGTTAAAGCATAACATGTGCATTAAGTCATAATCTAAAATAAGCAACAAAATAGAGTTTAGGGATAGAAAGGCTTAGTCTTTGATGCGTTTCATGGTCTTCACTTCCAAATTTGTTTGTTATGATGGCCATGTCTCCCTTGAGCTCTATATGATGGGGTCCTTCATTTGTTGACTCCTTACTCGTGTAGTTCTGCTTTGGAAAGCTACCAATTTGAGAGGGTCTTTGGATCTTCTTTCTTTGAACCACATTTTCCTCCCTTGGCTGAAGGATATTGGTGATGGATTTGTGCTTTGACTTTGTTAAACTTCCTTCACCTCCTTCTTCTTGCTTGTTCTCTTGGGCTTTATAGGAACTTGCACCATTTAAAACCACTTGAGAAATCTTTCTCAAGTCTTCTTCCATATTCTTGACTCTTGCTTCTAAACCATCAAATTTGCCAAGAATTATCAGAGCAAAAAGACTTGAAGAATTTGCCCATCTTCTTCATTTCATCTATATGGTTGTCCAATATTTCTTGAAACACCTTGGCAACTATGTATCACCTCTAGTGAGATTTTCATCTTCAACTTCTTTTCCTTCAATGGAGAGTACCTCTTCAAATAGACTTCTTTTTGTGGGGTTGCTCCCCCTCACTAGATGACTCATGCCTCATTTTAGGTTTCCTTTCTCTAGCAAGGATTTCCTTTTTATCCTCTTCTTCTTCTTCATTTTCGTCTTCCTTCTTTTCTTCATCATCGCTAGCATCTCTTCTATCACCCTTAGAGGATTTTCTCTTCTAGCCATTCATACATTATCATCATCAAGTATCCAAGGAATTTTGTTTAGTGAGTTGTTGGTGTAGACTTCTTCACTCTTTATTGGT
The DNA here is from genome assembly GCA_030512225.1 of Rauvolfia tetraphylla. NCBI lineage: Eukaryota > Viridiplantae > Streptophyta > Magnoliopsida > Gentianales > Apocynaceae > Rauvolfia > Rauvolfia tetraphylla. Next base: position 2,365,513 of record JAJQKT010000019.1, read on the forward strand.
AAACCACTAGAAAGCAATTTTCACTTGGAAATACTTGAAAATTCCTGTCAATGACTTTCCATACGACAATGTCTTATGCTCAGTTCTTCTAGCTGCCATTATATTCTTTAGAACTATATATATATATATCCAAAATTTAATTTTCTTTTCTTATGCATGGCTAGAATAATTACAACATACATATTATCAACAGAATATTTGTGTTTAAAGTATGCTATAATCAAGGTAGTAAGCATGTGATGCAAAATTCTTTCACTAGCATCAAAAAAAATTTTTTTTTATCTCTCTCTCTCTCTCCTTTCTAGTCTTGAGGCTTCTACCATTTGTACAGGCATTTTCAATCCTTACAAGTGAGTATAACTTACTTATAAAACAATGTTCCCCGGAAGAATAATGCCTAAACCCAACATCATCAACATCACAAATTCTATTGAGCAATGCATTATCAATCTCAAAAATCAACTTGTGATATTCTTGAAGAATACCACTGAATAGCTTTATTACCAACTTGCTCAACTCTTTCTTCCATAATATTTGCATAAACTTCATAAACTAAGGAAGGTAATAGCATTCATCAAAAACAAGCAAACAGTCCAGCTCACATCATTTAAAAATGAAAGTAATATTACCCATTTTAAATAGTTTGATGACATCCACCTTGTGACTTGGATTTATCATATGGTTCCTTTTTGTCCAATCATCAATTTCAACAGCAGCCTCCACTGGGACAAATCTATCCAGCCATGACATGCTTTGCAAAATATGAACTTTCCTTAGTTCATTGATCACTGATCCTTCTTCTCTTTCTTTGGCTTTTCCCTTTCCTTTTCCCATGCTTGGCTTTAGTGTCCTCACCTGGAGCTACAACACTTGAATACACTCATTAGTTATTGAATTTTGAAATTCCTAAGCTTCTTCTAAGATTGGACAAACCTTTCTTCGGCCAATGGCTTAGTAATGATATCATTAATTTGTTCATTAGTGCAAACATACTTTAAACAAGTATTACCCTTAGTAGAGTGATCTCTAATGAGATTAAGTTTGATCTCTATATGCTTTGTCCTAGTTTGTTGAATAGTATGATGATCAAATTTATTGCATTAGTGTTATCACATAACATAGCCACACATTTGAAATATAGAACATAATCACTTAGAGTATCAATACAGTAATAGAGAATGTGTTTAACAACAATCAAATGAAACTCTTTAGGACAAGATGAAATCTAGCACACAAGCACATGACAAACATAATATTGGCTCTTCTTGCTGTCAAATAGAGTTGACTACTCCTATGAAACCATTTCATTCTTGTCAAGCATAGTTGATAAACTTATGGATGCTTATACCTTAACTTGATTCATAAAAGTGCCATCCTTGGTTTGCTTGATTTGTAGGCCAAGAAAGAAATTGAGTTTTCCTATCATGCTTATTTCAATTTTACTTTGCATCAACTTGGAAAACACATCACAAAGTGAAGTATTAGAAGCACAAAAATTGTATCATGCATTCGGACAAGTTATAGATCATTGTTGCATGAGGATTTTATAAAAGGGTAGTTTCAGTTTTCCTCTTGAAAATCTTTTGAAAGAAGGAAACTACTCAAGGAAACTAGGGGCTGGTTTTAAACCATTCAAAAATTAGGATAGTTTGAAAATATGGTTAGGAAACTTTTCATGAGCAAAACCGGGTGATTGTTTCACATAAACCACTTCCTCAATAGAACCATTTAGAAAAGCACTTTTGACATCATTTGAAATAACTTAAAGCAAGTACAAGTCAAAAGCATTCTTATGGACTCAAGTCTAGCATTCGGAACAAAGGTTTCATATCATAATCAATTTCCTCTTCTAGATTGAATCCTTAGGCAATAAGTCTAACCTTGTTTCTAACAACTTCTCCGGATTCAATAAGTTTATTTCTAAAAACCATTTAGTTCCAATAATAGAATGATCATGAGATTTAGGAATATCCAAAATATTGTATCTTTCAAATTGATTTAATTCCTCTTGCATAGTAATAATCCAAAAATCATCACACAATGCATCATCAATACTTTTTTTTAGGCTCATATGAGATAAAAGGAATAAAGTTATTGATAAAGTACCGCCTTATTTTTACTCCTTGGGAGATATCACCAATGATTTGCTCCTTAGGGTGACCTTTGTGGATATCATAAGTTCTTTGAAAGCTCTTGGTTACCACTAGATTGGTCATCTTGATTTTGTTCTATCATTTCCTCCTCATTGGTATGATTCTCCAAAGTTGGTGCTTGAAGATGACTTTGATATTCATTCATAGATGTACCTACATCATCTTCATCTTTTCTTTCCCAAGTGAATGTAAGATTCATCAAAAATAAACATGAATGGTTTCCTCATCATATAAGATTCTTTTCATTATAAATTCTATAGGCCTTTTTTGTTAGAAGAATAGTTAAGAGATATATCTACATCCAATTTTCTATCAAATTTAAGTAAGTTTTCACAAGTATTCAGAATAAGACATTTATAACCAAACACTTTAAAATATGCAATTTTAGGCATTTTATAAAGTAGAATTCAAAAGATGTTTTCCTTCAAAATGATCTTAAAAGAATTCTATTTTTCATTGCATGTGATGTTTACAACTTTGAACCAAAAATATTTTTGAAGAAGAATTTTCACAAAGCATAGACCTAGCCAATTTCTGCAAAGTTCAAAATTTTCTTTCAATAACACCATTTTATTGTGGAGCTTTTGCAGTTGAAACAATTATATGAAATTCAATTTTCAAAACAAATTTTGTAAAGACTTTGTTGTAAAATTCTCCCATTGTCACTTGTGAAACACTTCTCCAATTTTCAAGGGAGGTTTGAACCTTTTTGAATAATTTTACAAACTTATGAAACACTTAATCTTTTCGAACAATGAATAATGCTAAAAATGAATATTTAGAAATCATCAACTACTAGTAAGGCATACTTCAAGTCATCAATACTAGAGTTCCATATAAGTCCAAAACAATCCATTTGAAGAAGTTCAAGATGTTTTGAGGTCTAAAATCATTTTCATGGATTTGAAAGATTCTTTTGTTTGTTTTCCATATGGACAAGTATCTCAAAAATAATTTTCTCAAAACACATTTTTAGCAATCCTCTAACTAAATCTTGATAGAAAAGTTTGTTCAACAAATCCATGTTCACATGACCAAATCTTTTATGCCAAGAAAATCATTATCATAAGGAACAAGACATTCAAGCTTATCAAGATAAAGCACACATTGAAACATTTTGTGAGTAATTGACCAAAATCACAAAATATCATTTTGTCATACAAATTCGGACGACCGAATTTATGGTCTTCAAGTCTGAACATTTTGTAAAGTTTCATAAAGATGTTTTTAACCAAGAAAATGCATAGATCTTCAATCATAGCTGTCACGACATATAATCAATTTCAAGAACATATAAACCATGAATTCAATCTCATATAATCAATGTTACCTAATCAACTTCAGAGAAGCAATTGACAAGTCATGGTTGGCAAATTTTTCAAATATTGACTAAAAGCATTCTTAAATGAAATTTCACATTTTGGCATTCAACCTCTTATTCATTGTCACACAATTAACTAATGCTAAACAGGTTATAGTTCAAATCATCAATAAGCAAAACTTGTTTAAGAAGAAGAGAGAAACCTTTACCAACATTGATTACTCCAAGAACTCTTCCTTTCTTCAAAAAAACAAATCCTTCATTGGTTGCTTTGACCTTGATTATGAATGAGGTGTTTTCCTTTATTCTTTAAGCTAACATCATCAATGTGCCGCTTAGTGGTGCTTGAGTTTGAATTAAAATGTTCCTGCAATAAAGGAGAGGAAGTATCCTTTGGTACCCATACTTTCTTGGGTCCATGGGGGTTAGTAATAGTTTGCTTAACTCTCCAAATGGTTTTTACACCATTCTCTACTTTTCTTTTAACATAGCATTTGGTGACTTTATGTCCATGTTTTCCACAATAAGTACAACAAGTATGATGCATGGAAGTAGAAGTAGCTCTAACAAAGAAGTTGTTATATTTAGGCACATTATTGACATAATTGTAACCAAGACCATTTTTTAACAAGAGAAGATCTTTGAGGTCCAATTAGTTTGTCAAGATTGTCTCTTCCATTTGTAAATTCTTCAACACATAATGTAAGATCATCAACTTTCTTTTTCAAGATTTCATGATCACTAAGCATTTTTTTCAAGAGAAGAAACTTTTGTACAAAGAGATTTATTTTCAAGAGATATGTTATGTAAAGAAAAAATTCAAAACTTCTTTTTTCAATATTCAAGCATTCAATAGAATCAAGAAGCTTTTTATTTTCACAAAATAATTTTGAATTTTCATTCAATAAATCATTAATTTTGGTTTTCATTTCCTTATTCCTTTTTGAAACCTTTTTTAATTCTTCATACAATTCAACAAGTAGTTCACTAGGATCATCTACAATATCAACATCATCATCACAACAAGTAGAGGTAGAAGGAGTGGATTGTACCTCATCATTTATTGCCATGAAGCACACATTTGCTCTTTCTTCTTCATGAGTGATTTGAAGTAGTTTCCACATTTCATGAGCGGAATCACATTCCATCACTCTATTGTATTCATTGACGACCAACGCACAACAAAGAATGTTCATTGCTTGGTAGTTTAATGTCATCTTTCTTGAATCGCTCTCATCATAGTCCTCCATAGGCTTTGGTTCCCTTGTAACTCCATCGGCTTTCAATCTCAATGGCACATAGGGACCTTTCTCAATAATATTCCACAATTCATAGTTAATAGAACAAATGTATATCTCAATCCTAGACTTCCAAAAAATATAATTAGAACCATCAAACAATGGAGGTCTAGTAGTGGAGGAACCTTCCGTATAAGGCAAATTTGATAAACTAGCCATATGATCTTTACTTCTAGGTTGTTAGACCTTAACAAGAAGACCTTGCTCTGATACCAATTGAAAGACCTAAGAGGGGGTGAATTAGGTCTTTGGCTAATTATCAAAATCTTTTCCTGTTTTGCAAATCCTTTGCCTTAATAAAAGCTCTTCTTCAAATTTACAAACTCTAAGTTTATATGTGATTTAATGGTTGAGACGAGATGATCAAACAATAAATTCACAACCAATCAATCAACAACTAAGAACAAATAATAATAACATAAGTATGTAAACAAGTAAAGTTATAAACAAATGAACACACGATTTATAGTTGTTCGATCTCTCCAAGATCTACATCCACTATCTTGAGTCCACACTCAAGGATTTCAATCAATCCACTATATGCTCAATTTCAACAATTACATAAGAGGCTAACCACACTATGGTTTTACACTCACAACCTCTTCTAGTAATTATACAAATAATACAAGGTTCACCAAACACAATGGTTTTATATCTAAAGAAAACCTCAAGACTAATCTAATCCAAGGCTCACCCACACACGGGTTTTACACTACAACCTTGATTAATCTAGTCTATGGCTCACCCTTCCACAAAAGGGTTTTATGTCACAAGATAACCTGGCAAATGAGCTAGTAGAAAACACAATTAAGATAAGAAAAGAGAGAGTGTAAGATGTTACCACTTTGTTGGTAGATGATTACACAATGTTTCACCTTCACACTTTGTTGCCTTTGGAATTTTGAATTTCAATCTTTGAGCACAAGGAAATTTGAGAGCTTTTCAATTCAATTTGATGTAAAACAAGTTAGAGCATGTAAGATTTTTTAAGTTCAAAGTTCTACTAAAAAATCTGAAGTTTATGGCTTTTATAGAATTTGAAAATCAGTTCAAACGGCTACAAAACGGCTAGTACGGTTAGTTTCAGGAAAATTCGGACGAACGAATTCTGCGTCCGAATTTTTCGGACTACCGAATTTTTTCTGCTGCGTCCGAATCTTCTTCTGAATTTCTCTGGAAGAACAGTGACCATGCTGAAGGCCAAAATTCGGACGACTGAATTTTTTTGGCTGCGTCCGAATCTTCTTCCGAATTTCTCTGGAAGAATAGTAGCAAACTTTTGCTACATAATTCGGACGACCGAATTTCATGGAATTGTGTTCAAACTTTGTAAAATCATTTGAAATCAATCTTCCAAGTATTTGAAATACATTTGATATATATAGATAACTTATTTAGACAAATATAAGTTTGAAAACCACAATCAAACTCATTTGATCATTTAAAGTTTACTTAAAAACTTTTAGAACACAAAACCACATTTGCTAAAGATTCATTCAAAGTCTTTTTAAACTTAATAAACCAATATTATGCTCTCTTATGCATTCAATAGACTCCAAGACATACAAGTGTAGAGTTCACATAGATATTACCTATCATCATACCTACTATACACTTCAAGTCTTCAATGTCTTGAGTTTATCTTTGAATACACCTCAAAAGACTCATAGCTTAATGAGGTTATTCTTTGCTCTTCCTCTTGAAGTCAATGAGACTTCAAACTTCTTTCTTCACAAATCCTATCACACAATATAAACATATTAGTTCTCATCAATATTTGTCATGAATTAAAATTACATGATTTGCCCTTAGGGCTTACAAGGAACCTGCATCATCTTCATTTCTTCTTTGAAGATAAATGTTAGATTCATCAAAAGTTACATGAATAGTTTCTTCAACACATAATATCCTTTTGTTATAGACTCTATATGCCTTTTAATTTGATGAATAGCCAAGAAATATGCCTTCATCTGATTTTCTATCAAACTTACCAAGATTGTCACTAGTGTTTAAAATGAAGCACTTACAACCAAAAACTTTAAAATAGACAATTGATGGAGTTTTATCAAATAGAAGTTCAAAAGGTGTTTTTCTTATAAAAGGTCATAGTAAAACTCAATTCATTACATAGCATGCTGTATTTACAACTTCAGCCCAAAAATATTTTGGTAAAAATTTTCACAAAGCATTGATCTAGCCATTTCTTGTAATGTTCTGTTTTTCCTTTCAACAACACCATTTTGTTGAGGTGTTTCGGCAGCTGAAAAATTATGAGTGATGTCATTCTCATCAAAGAATTTTGTAAAATCTTGGTTACAAAACTCTCTTCCATTATCACTTCTAATAGATATCAGTTTGCAATCAAGAGAAATTTGAACCTTCTTGAAAAGTTCTGAAAATTCATAAAATGTTTCATCTTTTTGTGATAAAAAGATTACTCATGTAAATCTTGAAAAATCATCAACAATCACATAAGCATATCTTTTACCACCAAGACTAGTAGTCCTCATAGGTCCAAATAAATCCATGTGAACTACTTCAAGAGGTTTTGAGGTAGAAACCATTTTCTTTGGTTTAAAAGATGTTTTTAATTGTTTTCCACTCTTCTTGACTGGCTTTCTTCCTTTCTTGAGAAACTTCTTTTTGTAGAATCTCTTAAACTTCTTCACTGCCATTGCAATCTCTTCTTCTCCACTGTTTCCTCCTTCTTCTTCACTTGAAGATTGTTCTTGTTCACTCAAGTTATTTGAAGCATTAAGTACAACTCATTTTCTTCCATTTTCTTCATCTTCCTTATCATTCAACCGTTTCATTTTCATTTCATGTGTGAGTAGTGATCCGATAAGCTCTTCAAGAGGAAGAGTTTTTAGATCTTTGGACTCCTCAATAGCAAGCGTTTTTGGCTGCTAGGATTTTGGTAGAGCATCCAAAATCTTTCTATTTTGCTCTCCCATAGTATAGCTTTTACCATAAGCTTTCAAGCCATTGAAAATGTTAGCAAACCTTGTAAACATATCACTAATATTTTCACCTTGTTTCATAGTAAATAGTTCATAATCTCTAACAAGCATAGCAAGTTTAGATTCTTTAACTTGATTAGTACCTTCATGTGTAATTTGGAGTAATCTGCACATATAATGAGCAGAATCACACCCACTAACTCTATTGCAATCAGTAACATCTGATGCACAAATTAATATGTTCATGGCCTGATAATTTAATGTCATTTTCCTTGAATCATGCTCATCAAATTCATCAGTGGATTTGGGTTCTGAGGTTACTCCATCTGCTCTAATTTTCATTGGGACATAGGGGTCTTTCTCAACTATGTTCCATAAATCAAAATTGATAGAACAAATATATATTTTAACTCTAGACTTCCAAAAAGTGTAATTTATTCCATCAAACAACGGTGGTCTGTTTGTAGATGATACTTCTAGGTAAGGTAGGTTTGAAATATTAGCCATAGGATATTTGTCTTCTAGGTTGTAAAACCACACAAAGAAGTTCTAGCTCTGATACCAATTGAAATACCTAAGAGGGGGGAGGGGTGAATTAGGTATTTGGCTAATTTTTTGCAAAATTAAACCTTTTATGTATATAGTCTAATAACATATTATATGAACAAAATAGAGACAATTTATAGCAAAGCAATATAAGAAAGTAAGATCAAAGAACACAAGTAATTTATAGTGGTTCGATCCTCAAGATCTACCTCCACTACTTTAAGCCTACACTTAAAGATTTCAATCACTCTACTGTATGCTCAGGTTTACAAATTACAAGAGAGGCTCACCACACTATGATTTTACACTCACAACCTCTTCTAGTAACTTTTTACAATACAAGGCTCACCAAACACAATGGTTTTATATCTCAAACAACCTTGAATCAGAACTTCAAGGATCATCCTTATCTAAAGGATTTTATGTTATCAAGATAACCTTTCTAGAGCTAGTAGACCAACACAATTTAAAAATTAAAGGAGAGTGTGTAGATGTTACCACTTGTTGGTAGATATTATACCAAGTTGCACCTTCACACTTTGATGTCTTTGGATTGATCAATTGAATGCACAAGACATAAGAGAGCTTAAGAAATGTTTGTAAAAGGCTTTAGAATGCTTAGAGTATTCAAGGATTCAAAAACTTACAAAAGATTGCACGTTTATAGCCTTTATAGAATTTGAAAATCAGTTAAAACAGCTATAAAACGGCTAGTTAACGGCTATTTTCAGGAAATTCGGACGACCGAATTCTGCGTCCGAATTTTTTGGATGATCGAATTCTTCCTGCTGTGTCCGAATCTTCGTCCGAATTTCTATGGAAAAACAGTGACCATGCTGAGGGCCAAAATTTGGACGACCGAATTTTTCTTCATGCGTCCGAATCTTCTTCCGAATTTCTTTGGAAGAATAGTAGCAAACTTTTGCTACAAAATTCGGACGACTGAATTCCTTGGAAGCATATTCAAACTTTGTAAAATCATTTGAGATTTAACTTCCAAAGGTTTGAAACACATTTGGCATATATAGAAAACTTATTTAGACATATATAAGTTTGAAAACCAAAATCAAATTCCTTTGATCATATAAAGTTTACTTAAAAACTTTTAGGACACAAAACTACATTCATCAAGAAATTCATTCAAAGCCTATTAAGATTAAGAAACCTATTTTATGCTCTCTTATGCATTCAATATACTCCAAGACATACAAGTGTAGAGTTTACATAGATATTACCTATTATCATGCCTACTCTACACTTCAAGTCTTCAATGCCTTGATTTCATCTATGAATAACCTTCAAAAGACTTCATAATGTATTGAGGTTGTTCTTGCACTTTGGCTTGAAGGCAATGAGACTCCAAAACTTCTTAGTTCACAAATCCTATCACACAATATAAATATATTAGTTCTCATCAATATTTGTCATTAATCAAAACTACATGATTTTCCCTTAGGGCTAACAGAGCAAATCTTAGCTACTATGCCGAGAGGCCAGCTAAGAAGGAACCCCATTGCAACTTTTAATGTGCCGCAAGTTGCGAGAATGCTACAGGAGTTGAACATGAGTAGAAGTGTTATGAGAGTGGTATGATGAAGGAATGAGGAATGCTAGGTTTAGAGGGATTTATAATGGTGGAGGTAGAGGAAAAATTCATCATGAAGGAAAGAGTGCAAATGGTAGAGTAGAATAGAATGGTTATGAGGTTTATGAAAAGGGAAAGAGTAGTGCTAGCTGTGTCAAGTTGAACTTACCTAGTTTCCAAGGGAAATTTGTACAAAACCCCTACTTGGAATGGGAAAGGAGTGTAGATATAGTCTTTACATGTTACAACTTGATGGAGGAGGAAAAGCAAAGGTTGGTTGTGGGATCCTTTACTCACTTTGCCATTACATGGTGGGATATGCACAATGAATTAGAAAGAAAAAGGGGAAGAAATCCATTATGTCATGGGGTGAGTTAGAGGAAGTAATGAGGTTGGACTTTGGAGTCAAGCACTTTGAATGTTTAAAGAGAATAGAGCAAAGAAAGAAGAAAAAGAGTGAGGGCAAAACTACCATAGCACTTGGAAAGGAAATTAAGGTGGAAACTAAAGAACATCAAAAGGACAATGAAGTTGTTGAAGAACCGCCAAAGAAGGATGAAGAGGTTGAATCTGAAACTAATGAAGTGGATAATTGCAAACAAGAAGTTAGTCCTACTTTCCTTAAGAAAAGTGAGGATGTTGAGAGAACAACAGAAAAGAGGGACTATGAGCTTGAAAGGAAAGAGTGTGGGGAGTATGAGCTTCAACAAAAAGAAAGTGACTATGAGGGAGAAAAGGAGTGCACAAGAGAAAAGTTGAACTTGAAGATTCTAGAAAAGAGAGATGAAAAGTGCAGGAGTGAATTTGAAAGAGAAAGAGAGTGTGTTAGTGCTTTCATTCTAAAGCCACTTATGAACTCACTTTCAAGTGAAGAGTTGAGCTTATTTTCTTGAATTTTTCTTTAAGGAGAATAAATTGTTCTTGTTAGCCCTAAGGGCAAATCATGTAGTTATGATTAGTTTTGATTAATGACAAACATTGATGAGGACTAATATGCTTGTATGTTGTGTGATAGGATTGTGGATTAAGAAGTTTGAAGTCTCATTGCCTTGAAGCTAAAATGCAAGAACAACTCCAATATATCAAAGTGATTGAAGATTGAAGAGTTTGTTCAAGATATTAGAAGGCTTTGAAGACATGAAGTGTAGGTTGCATGTGCTTAATAGGTAAACTTTGTAAACCCTACACTCTTAAGCCTTGGAATCTATGAGTTGCAATTGAGAGCACAAAACTTGATTTAAATGGTTTCAATGGTTTTGAACTTACCTAAATTATCAAGTTTTCATAAATGGTTTTTGCACATAAAAGATCTTTAATGACTTATCTTTAAGGCTAGAATGTTTTCCAACTTGTTTGAATTGATTTGAACATGTTTTGACAAAGTTTGAAAAATTCGGATGCAAGATTCGGACGCAGTCCAAAAATTCGGTCGTCCGAATTTTGTAGCAAAAGTTTGCTACTATTCTTCCAGAGAAATTCGGAAGAAGATTCGGACGCAGCCAAAAAATTCGGTCGTCCGAATTTTGGCCTTCAGCATGGTCACTGTTCTTCCAGAGAAATTCGGAAGAAGATTCGGACGCAGCAAAAAATTCGGTCGTCCGAAAAATTCGGACGCAGAATTCGGTCATCCGAATTTTCTGAAACTAGCCGTTACTAGCCGTTGTATAGCCGTTTGAACTGATTTTTGAATTCTATAAAAGCCATAAACTCCAGATTTTTTAGCAGAACTTTGAACTTAACAAATCTTACATGCTCTAACTTGTTTTACATCAAATTATATCAAAAGCTCTCAAATTGCCTTGTGCTCAAAGATTGAAATTCAAGATTCCAAAGGCAAGAAGTGAAGTGGTGCTAGCAATTGTATTCATCCACCAAGAAGTGTTGGTAACATTCAAATTCTCTCTTTATATTATTGTTGTGATTGATACAAGGTTGTCAAGAGACATAAAACCCTTGTGGAGGGTGAGCCATAGACTAGATTAATCAAGGTTGTTTGTGTAAAACCCATTGGTGAGGGTGAGCCTTGGATTAGATTGGTCTAGGTTGTCTAGTGACATAAAACTCTTAGTGATAAGAGTGAACCTTGTTTATTATATTGAAAAGAGGTTATTGTGGTAAAACCCATTGAAGGGTGAGCCTCTTGTGTAATTGCTTGGATTAAGCTCATAGTGAATTGGTTGAAATCCTTGAGTGTGGACTCAAGGTAGTGGATGTAGATCTTGGAGAGATCGAACCACTATAAATCGTGTGTTCAATTCTTTATAGCTTTGCTTGTTTACATACTTGTGTTATTATTATTTGTTCATAGTTGGTGATTGATTGGTTGTGATATTATAATTTGATAATCTTGTCTTAACCATCAAATCACATATAAACTTGAAGTTTGTGATTTTAAAGAAGAACTTTTATTAAGGCAAAGGATTTGCAAAAAGAGAAAAGATTTTCGATAATTAGCCAAAGACCTAATTCACCCCTCCTCTTAGGTCTTTCAATTGGTATCAGAGCAAGGTCTTCTTTTTTAAGGTTTAACAACCTAGAAGTAAAGATTCTATGGCTAGTTTATCAAATTTGCCTTATATGGAAGGTTCTCTACAAATAGACCTCCTTTGTTTGATGGTTCTAATTTTTACATTTTGGAAATCTAGAATTAGAATTTTTATTTGTTCTATTAACTTTGATTTGTGGAGTATCATTGAGAAAGGTCCCTATGTTCCTATGAGAATAAAAGCTGATGGAATTACAAGGGAACAAAAGTCTATGGAGGAACTTGATGAGAACGACTCAAGAAAGATAACCTTAAACTACCAAGCAATGAACATCTTGAGTTGTGCATTGGATGTGAATGAATACAATAGAGTGAGTGAATGTGACACCGCTCACGATATGTGGAGACTTCTACAAGCAACACACGAGGAAAGAGCCAATATGTGTTTTTATGTCAATAAATGATGAGGTACAATCCACTCCTTCTACCTCTACTTATTGTGATGATGATGTTGATGATATTGATGATCCTAATGAATTACTTGTTGAGATGTATGGAGAATTAAAGAAGGCTTCAAAAAGGAATAAGGAAATGAAAACCAAAATTAATGATTTATTGAATGAAAATTCAAAATTATATTGTGAAAACAAAAAGCTTCTTGAATCTATTGATTGTTTGAATATTGAAAAAGAAGTTTTAAATGTCTCTTTACAAAACATGTCCCTTGAAAATAAGATTCTTTGTGAAAAGATTTTGTCTCTTGAAAGAATGCTTGTTGATTATGAGACTTTGAAAAAGAAGGTTGATGAGCTTACATTATGTATAGAAAAATTTACAAAAGGAAGGGACAATCTTGATAAAATTCTTGGAGCTCAAAGATCTCCTCTTTTTTAAAAATGGTCTTGGCTATAATTATGTAAACAATGTGCCTAAATATAAAAAATTTCTTTGTTAAAGCTACTTCTAGTTCAATGCCTCATACTTGTTGTACATATTGTGGAAAACATGGACACAAAGCCATTAGGTGCTTTGTTAAAAGAAAAATAGAAAATGGTTTTAAAACTATTTGGAGAGTTAAAGGAATTATTACTAACCCCCATGGACCCAAGAAAGTATGGGTACCAAAGGATACTTCTTCTCCTTATTGCAGGTACACTTCAATTCAAACTCAAGCACTACTAAAGGGGTATATTGATGATGTTGGCTTAAAGAATAACAGACAACATCTCATTCATAATCAAGGTCAAAGCAACCGATGAAGGATTTATTTTTTGAAACAAGAAGAAAGGAAGAATTCTTGGAGTAACCAATGTTGGTAAAGGTTTCTTTCTTCTTTTTAAACAAATGTGGCTTATTGCTGATTTGAACTATAACTTGATTAGCATTAGTCAATTGTGTGACCATGAATAAGAAGTTAAAATTCTAACATGCAAAGTTTCAGTTGAGAATCCATTTTGTTTAGCTTTTGAAAATTTGCCAACCATAACTTGTCAATTGCTTTTATGAAGTTGATTAGGTAACATTGATGATATGAGATTGAATTCATGGTAGATATGTTCTTGAAATTGATTATATGTCATGATAAAATGATTAATATAGCTATGATTGAATATCTATGCATTTGCTTGTCAAAAACATATTTATGAAACTTTACAAAATATTTGGACATGAAGTTTGGATGTAGACCATAAGTTCGGTCGCCCGAACTTATATGACAAAATGATATTTTGTGATTTTGATCAATCACTTACAAATTTTTGAATATGTGTTTTTATCTTGATAAGCTTGAATGTCTTGTTGCTTATGATAATGATTTTCTTGGCATAAAAGATTTGGTCATATGAACATGGATTTCTTGAACAAACTTTTCTATCAAGATTTAGTTAGAGGATTGCTAAAAATGTGTTTTGAGAAAATTGTCTTTGAGATACTTGTCCATATGGAAAACAAACAAAAGAATCTTTCAAACCCATGAAAATGATTTTAGACTTCAAAACATCTTGAGCTTCTTCAAATGGATTGTTTTGGACTTATGAGGAACTCTAGTATTGATGACTTGAAGTATGCCTTACTAGTAGTTGATGATTTCTCAATATTCACTTTAGCATTCTTCTTTGCTCAAAAAGATGAAGTGTTAAATAAGTTTGAAAAACTACTCAAAAAGATCAAACCTCCCTTGAGTGCAATTGATCTCTATTACAAGTGTCAATGGGAGAATTTTACAACAAAGTTTTTACAAAATTTGCTTTGAAAATTGAATTTCATATAATTGTTTCAACTGCAAAAACTTCACAATAAAATGGTGTTATTGAAAGAAAATTTTAAACTTTGCAGAAATTGGCTAGGTCTATGCTTTGTGAAAATTCTTCTTCAAAAATATTTTTGGGCCAAAGCCTTAAACCCCACATGCTATGATAAATAGAATTCTTTTAAGATCATTTTGAAGAAAAACATCTTTGGAATTTCTCTTTTATATAACTCCTCAAGCTGCATATTTTAAATGTTTTGGTTATAAATGTCTTATTCTGAATACTTGTGAAAACTTATTTAAATTTGATAGAAAATTGGATGTAGATATATCTCTTAACTATTCTTCTAACAAAAAAAAAAAGGCCTATAGAGTTTATAATGAAAAGAATCTTATATGATGAGGAAACCATTCATGTTTATTTTTGATGAATCTTACATTCACTTGGGAAAGAAAAGATGAAGATGATGTAGGTACATCTATGAATGAATATCAAGCTCATCTTCAAGCACCAACTTTGGAGAATCATACCAATGAGGAAGAAATGATAGAATAAAATCAAGATGATCAACCTAGTGGTGACCAAGAGCTTTCAAAGAACTTATGATATCCACAAAGGCCACCCTAAGGAGCAAATCATTGGTGATATCTCCCAAGGAGTAAAAATAAGGCGGTATTTTATCAATAACTTTATTCTTTTATTTCATATGAGCCTAAAAGTATTGATGATGCCTTGTGTGATGATTTTTGGATTATTGCTATGCAAGAGGAATTAAATAAATTTGAAAGATACAATATTTTGGATATTCCTAAATCTCATGATTATTCTATTATTGGAACTAAATGGTTTTTAGAAATAAACTTATTGAATCCGGAGAAGTTGTTAGAAACAAGGTTAGACTTGTTGCCTAAGGATTCAATCAAGAAGAGGAAATTGATTATGATATGAAACCTTTGTTCCGAATGCTAGACTTGAGTCCATAAGAATGCTTTTGACTTGTACTTGTTTTAAGTTAGTTCAAATGAATGTCAAAAGTGCTTTTCTAAATGGTTCTATTGAGGAAGTGGTTTATATGGAACAATCACCCGGTTTTGCTCATGAAAAGTTTCCTAACCATATTTTCAAACTATCCTAAGTTTTGAATGGTTTAAAACCAGCCCCTAGTTTCCTTGAGTAGTTTCCTTCTTTCAAAAAATTTTTCAAGAGGAAAACTGAAACTACCCTTTTATAAAATCCTCATGCAACAATGATCTATAACTTGTCCGAATACATGATACAATTTTTTGTGCTTCTAATACTTCACTTTGTGATGTGTTTTCCAAGTTGATGCAAAGTAAAATTGAAATAAGCATGATAGGAAAACTCAATTTCTTTCTTGGCCTACAAATCAAGCAAACCAAGGATGGCACTTTTATGAATCAAGTTAAGGTATAAGCATCCATAAGTTTATCAACTATGCTTGACAAGAATAAAATGGTTTCATAGAAGTAGTCAACTCTATTTGACAGCAAGAAGAGCCAATATTATGTTTGTCATGTGCTTGTGTGCTAGATTTCATCTTGTCCTAAAGAGTTTCATTTGATTGTTGTTGAACACATTCTCTATTACTGTATTGATACTCTAAGTGATTATGGTCTATATTTCAAATGTGTGGCTATGTTATGTGATAACACTAATGCAATAAATTTGATCATCATACTATTCAACAAACTAGGACAAAGCATATAGAGATCAAACTTAATCTCATTGGAGATCACTCTACTAAGGGTAATACTTGTTTAAAGTATGTTTGCATTAATGAACAAATTAATGATATCATTACTAAGCCATTGGCCGAAGAAAGGTTTGACCAATCTTAGAAGAAGCATAGAAATTTCAAAATTCAATAACTAATGAGTGTATTCAAGTGTTGTAGCTCCAGGTGAGGACACTAAAGCCAAGCATGGGAAAAGGAAAGGGAAAAGCAAAAGATGTGAGAAGGAGGACTAGTGATCAATTAACCAAGAAAGGTTCATGTTCCTCAAAGCATGTCATGGCTGGATAGATTTGTCACAGTGGAGGCTGCTACTAAATTTGATGATTGGACAAAAAGGAACCATAAGACAAATCCAAGCCACAAGGTGGATGTCATCAAACTATCCAAAATGGGTAATATACTCTCATTTTTAAATGATGTGAGATGGACTAGTTTGCTTGTGTTTGATGAATGCTATTACCTTCCTTAGTTTATGAAGTTTAAGCAAATATTAAGGAAGAAAGAGTTGAGCAAGTTGATAATAAAGCTATTCAGTGGTATTCTTCAAGAATATCACAAGTTGATTTTTTTATTGATTATGCATTGCTCAATAGAATTTGTGATGTTGAGGATGTTGGGTTTAGGCATTATTCTTTCGAGGGACATTGTTTTATAAGTGAGTTATACTCACATGAAAGAATTGAGAATGCCTATATAAATGGTAGAAGCCTCAAGACTAGAAAGGAGAGCGAGATAAATGCTTTTTGATGCTAGTGAAAGAATTTTGCAGCACATGCTTACTACCTTGATTATAGCATACTTTGGGCACAAATATTCTGGTGATAATATGTATGTTGTAATTATGCTAGTCATGCTTAAGAAAAGAAAATTGAATTTTGGATATAGTGCTAAAGAATATAATGGCAGCTAGAAGAACCGAGCATAAGGCATTGTTGTATGAAAGGTTATTAACAGGAATTTTAAAGTATCTTCAAGTGCAATTGTCTTCTAGTGGTCTACCAATAAAGAGTGAAGAAGTCTACACCAGTAACTCACTAAAGGGAATTCCTTGGACACTTGATGATGATAATGTATGAAGGACTAGAAGAGAAACTCCTCTAAGGGGTGATAGAAGAGATGCTAGTGATATTGAAGAAAGTGAGGAGGTTGAGGAAGAAGAAAATGAAGAAGAAGAAGAGAATGAAGAGAAATTCCATGCTGGAAAAAGGAAAGTTAAAATGAGGCATGAGTCACCAAGTGAGGGAGAGCAACCTTTCACAAAAGAAGACTGTTTGAAGAAGTGCTCTCTATTGAAGGAAAAGAAGTTGAAGATGATAATCTCACTATAGGTGATACAACAGTTGCCAATGTATTTCAAGAGACATTGAATAGCCATATAGAGGAAATGAAGAAGATGGACAAATTCTTCACGTCTTTTGGTCTGATAATTCTTGGCAAATTTGATGGTTTAGAAGCTAGAGTCAAGAATATGGAAGAAGACTTGAGAAAGATTTCTCAAGTGGTTTAAATGGTGAAAGTTCCTATAAAGCCAAATGAAGAAGATCAAGAAGATAAAATGGATGAAGATAGTAGCAACAAGGATGATAGTAATGACAGTGAAAATTGAGATGGCTATCAATTTGTTGCCAAAGAAGAAGACAAGATGAAGGAAAAGGCAGTGAAGCACCCCAAGAAGGAGAAGAACATGAGAATGAAGAGCAACGAACAAGCAAGAAGAAGGAGGTGAAGGAAGTTCAACAAAGTCAAATCACAAATCCATCACCAATTTCCTTTAGCCAAGAGATCAAGGGAACCATGGCCATCATAACAAACAGATTTGGAAGTGAAGACCATGAAGAGCATCCAAGACTAAGCCTTTCTATCCCTAAACTCTATTTTGATGCTTATTTTAGTTTATTCCTTGATGCACATGTTATGCTTTAATTTTGAAATTTACTTGTGTCTTTCTAGTCATTATAATGATTTGAAGCTCAATATGTGAAATCTCTGTGATAAGAGCTTCTTTTGTTTCACTTTTGTTGTCCAAGTACTCTCACCCCAAGTTTAAATTGCTGATAAAAAGGGAGAGAAGAAGTCGATTTATTATTGTTGAGATGCTACATAATGATTATTGCTTTGTTAGGATGATAATTATTTGACTAGAACTATACTCATTTATGAGAGTTGATTAATATATCTGCTTATATGTGATACAAGTTGTCTCATTTTCATTAACTCCATCTTTGAGTGATGACAAAAGGGGGAGAATAAATATGATGACAAAATGTGTGAAAATATGAAATAGCAGTGGAATTCCTCATGCATGAATAGAAAATGTGTGAATTTTCTGAAAATCCATGCATATGTCAAGGGGGAGAAAGAACAAAATATGCTATGTGTTTGTTGTACTGCAATTGCTTGATGTAATTGTGATGTGTAATGTGAATGTGCTATGAATGTGTACTGTGAAACTAATTGGTTGCATTTGAAATTTAAAATGATTGTTTTCTGAGATTTTGAAAATGGTTAAGTTGGGATTGTGAAGTTTTTATCATGGTTCTTGACTTGACCTATGACTTTACATTACATCATGAAAACAATTAAATACATGAGTTTTGTGGTTTTGCAAAGCTAAACTAAGTGCTATTGTAGCTATACATATTTGAGTACTTCTATAGTTCATTTGAAAATGCAAAATCACCTTTTCAACTTGTTTCCAAAAATTTGGACTTGAAATTCGGATGCAGACCAAAAATTCGGACGCATCAAGATCTTCTTGCCAAAAATGCTTTTCTGTTGTTCAAATTGTTTGAAAACTGTTTTAATCCTTCCTATCATATTTGAACAATCTTAGAAAAGCTTATTTTCAAAAATTAAAGTTGTTATCTCACATATTTTACATTTTGGATTTGAAATCTTAAAATTCGGATGCATGATTCAAAATTCGGATGCATGTTTCAAAAATTCGGATGCATCCATATTTTGTTGCCAAAATGTGCTCTTTTGTTGTTCAAATTGATCCAAATATGTTTTAATCTCTTCCATTATGTTTGAACAACCTTAGGAACACTTTATTTCACTTCAAACATTCATTATATTGCATTTATTGTAGTTTGGACTTAAGATCAAAAAATTCGGATGCAAGGTTTAAAAAATTCGGATGCATGTTCTGAAATTCGGATGCATCCATATTGTGTTACCAAAACGTGCTCTTTTGTTTTTCAAATTGATTCAAACATGTTTCAATCTCTTTCACTATGTTTGAACAATCTTAGGAAAGCTTATTTTCAAAAATTGAAGCTTTCATTTCACTTATTTTACAATTCGGACTTGATATGTCAAAATTCGGATGAATAGTATCTCAAGTCCAAACTTGTTGAAAAATGAGCACAATCTAAGGGGGAGCATTGTTAAACTTTTACAACCTTAAAACCTCTCTTAGAACTTTTTCTAAATGCTTAAATGCTATATCTTCTATCCTAGTTGTTGGTAGGAAGGAGGCAAATGGAGGTTGGTTGGGTCATAGGCTCATATTGAGCCATTTGAATGTCAATGTGCTAAATTGGTTATATTCTATCATTGACATTAATACTTCTTTATACTACATTGTTTAAATCTATCACATTTTGCATCAAAGTTTGTCATCATCAAAAAGGGGGAGATTGTTAGCCCTAAGGGCAAATCATGTAGTTATGATTAGTTTTGATTAATGACAAACATTGATGAGGACTAATATGCTTGTATGTTGTGTGATAGGATTGTGGATTAAGAAGTTTGAAGTCTCATTGCCTTGAAGCTAAAATGCAAGAACAACTCCAATATATCAAAGTGATTGAAGATTGAAGAGTTTGTTCAAGATATTAGAAGGCTTTGAAGGCATGAAGTGTAGGTTGCATGTGCTTAATAGGTAAACTTTGTAAACCCTACACTCTTAAGCCTTGGAATCTATGAGTTGCAATTGAGAGCACAAAACTTGATTTAAATGGTTTCAATGGTTTTGAACTTACCTAAATTATCAAGTTTTCATAAATGGTTTTTGCACATAAAAGATCTTTAATGACTTATCTTTAAGGCTAGAATGTTTTCCAACTTGTTTGAATTGATTTGAACATGTTTTGACAAAGTTTGAAAAATTCGGATGCAAGATTCGGACGCAGTCCAAAAATTCGGTCGTCCGAATTTTGTAGCAAAAGTTTGCTACTATTCTTCCAGAGAAATTCGGAAGAAGATTCGGACGCAGCAAAAAAATTCGGTCGTCCGAATTTTGGCCTTCAGCATGGTCACTGTTCTTCTAGAGAAATTCGGAAGAAGATTCGGACGCAGCAAAAAAATTCGGTCGTCCGAAAAAATTTCGGACGCTGAAATTTGGTCATCCGAATTTTCTAAAACTAGCCGATTACTAGCCGTTAGTATAGCCGTTTGAACTGATTTTTGAATTCTATAAAAGCCATAAACTCCAGATTTTTTAGCAGAACTTTGAACTTAACAAATCTTACATGCTCTAACTTGTTTTACATCAAATTATATTAAAAGCTCTCAAATTGCCTTGTGCTCAAAGATTGAAATTCAAGATTCCAAAGGCAAGAAGTGAAGTGGTGCTAGCAATTGTATTCATCCACCAAGAAGTGTTGGTAACATTCAAATTCTCTCTTTATATTATTGTTGTGATTGATACAAGGTTGTCAAGAGACATAAAACCCTTGTGGAGGGTGAGCCATAGACTAGATTAATCAAGGTTGTTTGTGTAAAACCCATTGGTGAGGGTGAGCCTTGGATTAGATTGGTCTAGGTTGTCTAGTGACATAAAACTCTTAGTGATAAGAGTGAACCTTGTTTATTATATTGAAAAGAGGTTATTGTGGTAAAACCCATTGAAGGGTGAGCCTCTTGTGTAATTGCTTGGATTAAGCTCATAGTGAATTGGTTGAAATCCTTGAGTGTGGACTCAAGGTAGTGGATGTAGATCTTGGAGAGATCGAACCACTATAAATCGTGTGTTCAATTCTTTATAGCTTTGCTTGTTTACATACTTGTGTTATTATTATTTGTTCATAGTTGGTGATTGATTGGTTGTGATATTATAATTTGATAATCTTGTCTTAACCATCAAATCACATATAAACTTGAAGTTTGTGATTTTAAAGAACAACTTTTATTAAGGCAAAGGATTTGCAAAAAGAGAAAAGATTTTCGATAATTAGCCAAAGACCTAATTCACCCCCCCTCTTAGGTCTTTCAGTTCTTAACTTCTTATTTTGTTGTTGATGAGAATCAAGATGCGACAAACTTAGGTGATCAAGATCCATTGAAGATGTCCACTAGTCCAATAACAAATGAGCTTTTCAAGGCTATATTATGTACAAGATGGATCAACAATCATTAATTTACTACAAGCAAGCCGTCCAATTACTTTGGAGTCCATTGGGCTGCCAAATTGATGTCCAAGATAGCAAATTGATGGGCTAAAAAATTCAGCCTAAGGCTTGGACGAAATTTTCTAAAATTTAGGAGTCTTTTAATTAGTTTTTAAGTTTATTTGGGCTAAGAACTTTTAATTATTGAAGCCCATATCAATTGTTTTATTGTAGTCCTTAGTTGGATTTAATTAGCTACAAATCTAAGCCCATTAAAGACTTGTGTTCCAACCACCAACTCTATATCCAAAACCAATTAGATTAGGGTTTTGAAATGTCTATTTATATAGGGTCTTTTAGAAATTAAAGGGGATGGATATGATGTTATTAATATTTTTGTGAGAATACATTCTCTCTTTGGTTTTGAAAGAACTTCTTGAACTTATCAAGTTATTCAACTTGTGGAGTTCATTCATTTGAATTATACCTTAAGTTCTTATCTTTATTGATAACGGGTTTAGGGTTTCTCTTTATACCTCTGGTTCTTGGGTTATATATCCAATGTGTTAAGGGTTCTTGAAGCCTTTTTCACACATCCTTGGGCATTTGTGGAAGTTTGCTGTTGGGTTCTAGGTTTCTATACTTAGGGTTTGCATCATCTTGGTATCATAGCAAAGGCTGTGAATTAGGTTTTTACTATCTTTCGTTTTCCTTTCATTGATTTTCGTTGTTGATCTTGTTGTCATCCGTGTCTGTCTCTAGTCAGCCTACCTTATCAAAAGTTCTATTCTTTTTTTTTTGGTGTTCTTGGTGTCAAAGTTGTGCCTTTTGTGAGTTACCAAAAAAACAAAAGCGTCCAAAAAAAAAAAGAGAAAAAAAAGCGTCCAAAAAAAAGAAGAAAAAAATCATCCAAAAAAAAAAAGAAGAAAAAATCCACAGAAGAAGGTCAGTTGGAGCAGATAAGGAAGAAAGATTCCTCGAGTCAAAAAGATTGGGCACCATTCCTAAAGATTCTCTTAGGGTTTCCTAATTCTTTTTAGGAAAGCCAAAAAAAAAGGTTGTTTCCTATTCTGATTTCTTCCTAATTCCTTTTAGGAATGCAAAAAAAAAAAAAAAAAGAGTTTTTTCCTATTTTGATTTCTTCGTAATTCCTTTTAGGAAAGCAAAAACATGTTGTTTCCTATTCTGATTTCTTTTATTCTTTTTAGTAAGTAGGAGCTCTAATTGACTAAATTCTAATTTCTTCCTAGTATAATTTAATTCCTTTTACTTTCTTTGACTTCCATAATTTGATCTACACTATTCGGTTGTTGAATTGCTACAAACTTGACTACTTGGTTTGATTGATTAGTTCTCAAAGAACTAAAAGAGAGTTTGTTGAGTGGTAAAAGGCTGAGTGTTAGATCATTACAAGAAAAAGCCTAAAATAGAGAGATACACGAGAGAAAGTGAGGACTATTTTCTACAATCTTTAATGTTGCTGCATACATGAAGGCTTCCTAGGAACACTTGGAAAGTTCTTCTAGTGCACAAGAGTCTTTTTTCATACAGGCCATGCAACAAGAATTTCGAAGGCTACACACGGCAATGGAGGACATTAAAAATCAATTGAATGGCCGCGAGCAAATCTTAGCGAGCATGCCGAGAGGCCAACCAAGAAGAAATCCCATTGTAGCTCCTAATGTACCACGAGTTGCAGGGAGAGCTACACGAGTTGAACATGAGCAGAAGTGTTATGAGGGTTCAAGATACGATGAAAGAATGAGGAATATTAAGTATAGTGGGATTTATGATGGTGAAGGCAGAAGGAAAAATCATCATGAAGGAAAGAATGGAAATGGTAGAGAAGAATGGAAAGGTTATGAGGTTTATGGAAAGGGAAAGAGTAATGCTACCTATTTCAAGTTGCACTTACCTTGTTTTGAAGGGAAATTCGAACCAAAACCCAACTTGGAATGGGAAAGGAGTGTGGATATAGTCTTTACATGTTACAACTTGACGGAGGAGGAAAAGCTAAGGTTAGTTGTGGGATCTTTTACTCACTTTGCCATTGTATGGTGGGATATGCATAAGGAATCTAGAAAGAAGAAGGAGGAAATATCCATTAATTCATGGGGTGAGTTAAAGGAAGTGATGACGTTGGATTTTGGAGTCAAGCATTTTGAATATTTAAAGAGAATAGAGCAAAGAAAGAAGAACAAGAGTGAGAGTAGAGCTACTATACTAAAGAAAGCAAGGTGGAAACTTTTGAACATCAAAAGGACAATGAAGTTATTGAAGAACCATCAAAGAAGGATGAAAAAGTTGAATGTGAAGCTAATGAAGTGAATAATGGCAAACAAGAAGTTTGTCCTACTTTGGTCGAGAAAAGTGAGGATGTTGAGAGAACAAAAGAAAAGAGGGACCATGAGCTTGAAAGAAAGGAGTGTAGAGAGTGTGAGCTTCAACAAAATGAGAGTAACTATGAGGGAAAAGAAAAAGAGTGCACAAGAGAAAAGTTAAGCTTGAAGATTCTTGAGAAAAGAGATGAAAAAAGAATGAGTGAATTTGAAAAAGAAAGAGTGTGTTAGTACTTTTATTCTAAAGCCACTTATGAACTCAATTTCAAGTGAAGAGTTGATCTTATTTTCTAACAAACTAACTCATTTTTTGCCTAGTGTTTATTCATTTGTGCAGGATTTTGGAGCTTCAAGTAAGAAGATAGAAGGAAAGCTTGGCATGAAAATCATAAAACAACCA
The DNA here is from genome assembly GCA_030512225.1 of Rauvolfia tetraphylla. Taxonomy (NCBI): domain Eukaryota; kingdom Viridiplantae; phylum Streptophyta; class Magnoliopsida; order Gentianales; family Apocynaceae; genus Rauvolfia; species Rauvolfia tetraphylla. The sequence continues at coordinate 2,389,938 of JAJQKT010000019.1, forward strand.
ATAAGCTTCTATCCTTATTTTCATAGTCCATGCTTTGAATTTTTCTTTAAGGAAGATAAATTGTTCTTGCCTGCTTGCTATTATCTTGTGATTTGTCTTATGAATCTTGATTTTACTTGCTTAAATGGTGTTTCTTTTTGCTTATAGGAATCATTTGCAAAAGTGCTTGAATGATCATAGATGTTCTCTTGATTTTAATAGCTTTATATATGCCTTATTAGTTGAAGATGATCATGTGATCAATATGTGTAGAAATTTGGATATTGAGAGAATTATAGGAAATATGTTGTTAGCCCTAAGGGCAAATCATGTAGTTTTGATTAATGACAAATATTGATGAGGACTAATATGCTTGTATGTTATGATAGGATTTTTGGATTGAGAAGGAAGCAAGTCTCATTGCCTTGGAGCTAGCAATGCATGAACAACTCAAATATGTCAAAGTGATTAGAGATTGAAGAGTTTGTTCAAGATTAATGAAGGCTTTGAAGACATGAAGTGTAGGTTGCATGTGCTTAATAGGTAAACTTTGTAAACCCTACACTCTTAAGCCTTGGAATCTATGAGTTGCAATTGAGAGCACAAAACTTGATTTAAATGGTTTCAATGGTTTTGAACTTACCTAAATTATCAAGTTTTCATAAATGGTTTTTGCACATAAAAGATCTTTAATGACTTATCTTTGAGGCTAGAATATTTTCCAACTTGTTTAAAGTGATTTGGATATGTTTTGACAAAGTTTCAAAAATTCGGAAGAAGATTCGGACGCATGCAGAAGAAATTCGGTCGTCCGAATTTTGTGAAGAATTTTCTGCACTGTGAACAGTGAACAACGCATGAATAGTAATAATGTGAACAGTAAATAATGCATGAATAGTAACACTATGAACAGTGAACAACGCATGCCGACTGTTTTTCCAGAGAAATTCGGACGAAGTTGAAAAATTCGGTCGTCCGAATTTTTGTGACCGGTGCATGAATAGTAACACTATGAACAGTGAACAACGCATGAACAGTAACAATGTGAACAGTGAACAACGCATGAATAGTACACGATGAACAGTGAACAGTGAACAATGAACAACGCATGCCGACTGTTTTTCCAGAGAAATTCGGACGAAGCTGAAAAATTCGGTCGTCCGAATTTTTGTGACCGGTGCATGAATAGTGCATGAACAGATTATTTGCAAGGTTATCTTAATTGTGTTTTCTACTAGCTCATTTGCAAGGTTATCTTGTGACATAAAACCCTTTTGTGGAAGGGTGAGCCATAGACTAGATTAATCAAGGTTGTAGTGTAAAACCCGTGTGTGGGTGAGCCTTGGATTAGATTAGTCTTGAGGTTGTCTTTAGATATAAAACCATTGTGTTTGGTGAACCTTGTATTGTTTGTATAATTACTAAAAGAGGTTGTGAGTGTAAAACCATTGTGTGGTGAGCCTCTTATGTAATTGTTGAATTTGAGCATATAGTGGATTGGTTGAAATCCTTGAGTGTGGACTCAAGGTAGTGGATGTAGATCTTGGAGAGATCGAACCACTATAAATCGTGTGTTCATTTTCTTATTGCTTTACTTGTTTACATACTTGTGATTATTATTTATGCTTAGTTGTTGATTGATTGGTTATGGTCTTATAGTTTGATTAATCTTGTATTAATCATCAAATCACATATAACTTGAAGTTTGTGAATTTAAAGAAGAGCTTTTATTAAGACAAAGGATTTGCAAAAAGGGGAAAAGATTTCGATAAGTAGCCAAAGACCTAATTCACCCCCCCTCTTAGGTCTTTCATATGCATGATTTATTGTTGACCAACTCATGTAGAGAGCTTATGTTGCTTCAGAAAGGTCACACACCTATTTCATATCTTGAGATATCTTGTAGTTTAGAATCATTGCAAATTTTTGGACAAATAAGTTTGTGTGATTTTGGGAAAAATGTGGCTGGAATGTTGATGAACTACATTTTGCATGGTGTAACTAATACTTATTCCTTTCTTGATAATGGAGATTTTTGTTATGGAAGGCTTTGGAAATACCATTTACCCTTCAAAGAGGTGTTTAAAATGCTAAGAACTTATGAAGTTTGTCATAGGATTGATATGTTGGGATTTGCTACTTGCATACTTTATGAATTTAAATTTATGCATGTGCTTGAAGGAAGTTTTTGTTTTCATTTACCATTTATAGACCCATTTCTTGAATCAATCCGTTCCTTCTATTTTAATGAGATGGCTTATGTGATGAAGGGAACAGAACTTTTGTATAAGTTACTTTTGATGCAATTCTGTGAAGAGCCTTGGTTGAAAAGCATGCAAACTATTCCTTTGATATGTGTTAAAATGTTTCATTTTTATATGAGATTCTTTGCTCAAAAGGTTGCATATTGCTTGGATCCAATTATGTACGTCCCTTCCCACACATGCACTTATGAAACCGAATTTTGTTTACGTTTGTTTCTTTTGAACTTATTACGTGCTCTGATGATGAGAATCAAGATGCGCTCCAAACTTAGGTGCTCAAGATCCATTGAAGATGTCCACTAGTCCAATAACAAATGAGTTTTTCAAGGCTATATTATGTACAAGATGGATCAACAATCATTAATTTACTACAAGCAAGCCGTCCAACTACTTTGGAGTCCATTGGGCTGCCAAATTGATTTCCAAGATAGCAAATTGATGGGCTAAAAAATTCAGCCTAAGGCTTGGACGAAATTTTCTAAAATTTAGGAGTCTTTTAATTACTTTTTAAGTTTATTTGGGCTAAGAACTTTTAATTATTGAAGCTCATATCCATTGTTGTATTTTAGTCCTTAGTTGGATTTAATTAGCTGCAAATCCAAGCCCATTAAGGACTTGTGTTTCAGCCACCAACTCTATATCCAAAACCAATTAGATTAGGGTTTTGAGATGTCTATTTATATATGGTCTTTTAGAAATTAAAGGGGATGGATATGATGTTATTAATATTTTTGTGAGAATACATTATCTCCTTGGTTTTTGAAAGAACTTCTTGAACTGATCAAGTTATTCAACTTGTGGAGTTCATTCATTTGAATTATACCTTAAGTTCTTATCTTTATTGATAACGGGTTTAGGGTTTTTCTTTATACCTTTAGTTCTTGGGTTATATATCCAATGGGTTAAGGGTTCTTGAAGCCTTTTTCACACATCCTTGGGCATTTGTGGAAGTTTGCTGTTGGATTCTAGGTTTCTATACTTAAGGTTCGCATCAGTTGTGACTTGTCTTATGACTCTTGATTATACTTGCTTAAATGGTGTTTCATTTGTTCATATGAATCATCTGAAAAAATACTTGAATGATGATAGAAGTTCTCTTGATATTAATGGCTCTACATATGCCTCGTTAGTTGAAGATGATCATGTGATAAATATGTGTAGAAATTTTGATATTGAGAGAATTTTAGGAAATATGCATGATTTCTTATTGAACAACTCGTGTAAAGAGCTTATGTTGCTTTAGAATGGTCTCGCACTTATTTCATATCTTGAGATATCTTGTAATTTAGAATCATTGCATATTTTTGAACAAATAACTTTGTGTGATTTTGGGAAATATGTGGCGGGAATGTTAAAAACTACATTTTCCATGGTCTTGCTAATGACTATTCCTTGCTTGATAATAGAAATTCGTCTTGTGGGAGGCTTTGGAAATACCATTTACCCTTTAAAGAGTTCTTTAAAATGCCAAGAAGTTTTGAAGTTTGCTATGCTATTATATGTTGGGATTTGCTACTTACATACTTCACGAGTTTAAATTTTTGCATATACTTTAAAGCGCACACCGCTGAAGAGAAGATGAAAAAGGACTGATTTTTGACTTTGAAGAAAAATAGATTGAATTTCTTTTTCGGAACAAGATTGTGAATAAACACACAAAAATTTAAATTCCTACGACACCTCTTAGAAACTTGTTCTAAGTAATCTCGATAATTAGAATTTAATTAAGCAAGAAGAACACTCACACGCTACAATCGGAATTTCATTGATAAGTGAAGAGTAGTTCCTTGAGTAACAAGAATAAGAGAAATTAACTCTCAAAGGTGGCGGCAGCTCACTCAAAAAATGACTCCAAAATTCTTCCCTAATTGTCTTAAAGTAGCCTATACATAGCTAGGGTAAAGAATGAAAGAATCGGGCTAATAATACATGGAAGCCCAATATAAATAACAAGTCCAAAATAATTAACATGCGGCCGAAGTTCAAACATCACTCCCTCTTGTGCTTAAGCCCAACTCCAAAGTCTTCAAGTGTCAAATCATCCGGTCCAAGGATTTGAGACAAGTGGATCAATTTGGGCTGTGACCCAACTAACTATCCTCCAATAGGTTTTGCTAGCTCCATCCTCTTTATATGTTGGGCCTACATATGCAAACAAGGCCTCTTGAAGCCCCTTGGCCCTAACTCTGGTCATAGGCCCAACTGGCATAATTAGCTCTCTATTTGACATGTCCAACCCATAATGGCAATCCATAGTCCTATTCGCATCATACTTGAAGGAAGTTTGCATTACCATGCGCCATTTAAAGACACATTTCTTGAATTGATTTGTTACTTCCATTTTAATGAGATGGTTTATGCGGTGAAGAAAAAAAAATTCTTGAATAAGTTACCTTTGCTGCAAGGTTGTGAAGAGCCTTGGCTGGAGAGAATGCAACCTATTCCCTTAATATATACTAAAATGTTTCATTCTTATATGAGATTCTTTGCTCAAAAGGTTGTGCATTGCTTGGACCCATTTATGAATTAGACATATGATAGCTTAGGTGTTTTATTTCCCTTGATAATAAGGTTGTTGACGTCCATAGAGTTTGAGTTCCCTAAAGACTAGAAGGCTCAAATTGCATGCTTTGCTGCTATTTTTTTCATGCCTAAGGAGTACTTGAGCTTAATGCTCCTCCCTTCCCATACATGTGCTTATTGTAATGAATCTTGTTCTACATTGGTTCCTTTAGAACTTATTACCTGCTTTAATGATATAGCAGTAGATTCGAGGAGAGAGGAAATGATGAGAATCATGAGACGCCAAAATGAAGTGATAAAGATCCATTGAAGATGTCCACTGGTCCAACAACAAGATGGGCTTTCAAGGTTATATTATGTACAAGAAGGATCAATGATCATTAATTTATTGCAAGCAAGCAGCCCAACCAATTGAGAGTTTACTGGGCTGCCAAATTGAAGTCCAAGATGGAAAATTGATGCGCTAAAAAATTCACCAAAAGGGCTGGACGAAATTTCCCTATTTTTAGGAGTGTTTTAATTAGTTTTTAAGTTTGTTTGGGCTAAGAACTTTTATTTATTAAAGTCCATATCCATTCTTTTATTTTAATCCTTAGTTAGATTTAATTAGCTAAAAATAGCTGTAAATGCAAGCCCATTAAGGACTTGTGTTTCAGCCACTTACTCCAAATCCAAAACCAATTAAGTTAGGGTTTTTTAGATGTCTATTTATATAGGATCTTTTTAGAAATTTCAAAAACAACATTAACAATATGTCATTAATATTTTTTGTGAGAATACATACTCTCTTTGGTTATTGAAAGAACTTCTTGAACTTATCAAGTTATTCAATTTGTGGCGTTCATTCCTTTGAATTATACCTTAAGTTTATTGATAACGGGTTTAAGGTTTCTATCTATACCTTTGGTTCTTGGGTCATATATCTAACGGGTTAAGGGTTTTTGAAGCATTTTTCACACATCCTTGGGCGTTTGTGGAAGTTTGCTATTGGGTTATAGGTTTTTATACCTAGGGTTTGCATCAGTGGCATTCATTCCTTTGAATTATAACTTAAGTTCTTGTCTTTATTGATAACGGGTTTAAGGGAAGCCTTTTTCACACATCATTGGGCGTTTGTGAAAGTTTGTTGTGGGGTTCTAGGTTTTTATCGCAATATCCAAGTACATTTTACAACACTTCTTCTCCCTTTTTTGTCATCAATCAAATGTGGGGTGATAAAAGTAAAGCCATTATGAAAACAAAAGTAATATAAGCTCTCAATACTATGATATCATCACTGAGCTTCAAAATATTACATGGACTAGAAAGGCACATAGAAAATTAAACCATGAGAATAGACGAACTATTTTGGACACATGAAATAAGCATGGCATAAAAATATATAAACAAAACTAAATACATAAGTAAAATGAGATAGGATTAATGAGTGCTTAGTCTTGTGTTTTCTTCATTGTCTTCACTCTATATTTGTTAGTTGTGATGGGCATGTCTCCCGTAAGCTCAATATAAAGTGGCTCCTCACTTGTTTGCTCCTTACCGGTGTAGTTTGGCTTTGGAGTTGTAGCCAAATCGGAGGATCTCCTTGAACCCTTCTTCTTGACCACGTGGTTAACTCTTCCTTGGCCAAATGATGCGGTGGATGATGAAGTGATCTCGACTCTTTCCATCAAATTTCCTTCTTGTGGCTTCTCTTGAACACCTTCATTTCTCTCACTTTCTCTAGCCACAAATTCAAAGTTGCCTTCTTGATAATCATTATCATCATCTTCATCCTCTTTTTGTTTCTCTCTTCCCTTGCCTCATTAATCATTATTTTCATCCTTAGTTTGAGGTCTAGAGGGTACTTTGCCACTTTGATTGTTCTTAAATATTCTTCGCCCTAGTGTCCAAGCCATCCATCTTACTTAGTACCATCGGAGCATAAGATTCAAAGAACTTGTACATCTTCTCCATCTCCTTTATGTTTTTGTTCAAGGCTTCTTGAAACACTTTGGCTACAATGGTGTCTCCTCTAGTAACTCCCTCCTCACTAGGCATATCTCCAAGATTTTGATGAGATTGAGGAGTGGTCTCTTCTTCAAATGATCTCCTCTTTGTGTGAGGTTACTCCCCCTCACTTTGATGCGAGCAAGACTATTATGGACTGCCATGATGGGTTGGACATGTCAAATAGAGAGCTAATTATGCCAGTTAGGCTATGACCAGAGCTAGGGCCAAGGCGCTTCAAGAGGCCTTGTTTGCTTATGTAAGCCAACATATGAAGAGGATGGAGCTAGTCAAACCTATTGGAGAAGAGTTAGTTGGTTCACAGCCCAAATTGATCCACTTGGCTCAAATCCTTAGACTGGATGATTTTTGACACTTGACGGCTATAAGCCCAAGAGGGAGTGATGTTTCAAACTTGGGCTAGTTTATGTTGGACTTGTTATTTATGTTGGGATTGCATGCATTATTAGCCCAATTCTTTCATGTTTTACCCTATATATATATATATATATATACCTCTTTAAGACAATTAGGGCCGAATTTTTTTGGAGTCATTTTAGAGAGGGTGTTGTCGCCACCTTGAGAGGTAATTCCTTTTGTTCCTGTTACTCAAAGAACTACAATTCACTCATCAATTGAAATTTCCGATTGTGGCATGTGAGTGTTCTTCTTGTTGAATCAAAATTTTGATTATCGAGATTGCTTAAAACAAGTTTCTAAGAGATGTCGTAAAATTTTAATTTTTCTGTGATTCTTCATCATCTTGTTTCAAAAAATAATTCAGAATCTTTCTTTCTTCAACCCGAATTCAATCCCTTTTCATCTTCTCTTCCGCAAAGTGCACATTAGTTGGTATAAGAACCGTGGTGTGGAAGAGGATTCGTATTCTATTCCATCAAAATTCAAGGACTAACCGATGGCATCTTCAAGAGGTGTGAATCTTAACCTAGGGTTTTAACTCTTTTTATTAAGTATTTGTAATAGTTGCTTTAGTTAGATAGTTATAAAAAAACTTTTCAATCAAATAAATAAATAAATAGAGAGAGATCAAGTCCAAAACCAAAAAAAAAAAACAAAAACAGTGCAATTTTTTTTCTTCCCAGCATATTCATACTCTCTTGTTGGACCATTTTGAATTACCTGTAATAAACAATTTCAAAAAAATTTTATTTATTCTAATTGTTAGCTTGATATATTCTTGTTTGAAGTTTCCGAGATTGTAAGCTATTGATATTGGATTGGTTGTTGTTTGTTACTTGGACTACAATTGGGCTCACAAATTTGTTGAATTTGGTTTAACTTGAATGTAAGAGGAATTTGAGTGTTAAAAGGCAAGAGTGTGAGATTATTTGAGGGTGTCATTGTCGTGACATAAACACGAGGGGAGCAACAACATTCGAGTGAAACATGCGAGGAAGTGTGTGAGGTTGTTTATCACTAAGGAGCAATATAACTTCACAATGTCACAGGGAGGTAGTACCCAGGAGCACCAAGGGGGAGATGCAAATATCACTTTCACTTTGAGAGAGCCATGCAGCAACAATTTGAGAGGTTCAACCAAGCCTTTGTTGAGAATAGGGAACAAATAAATGAGATCAGGCAAGAGAGGCGTGTAGAACCTCAAGGGCGACGTATGGGAGTACGCCAACAGCAACCACCACCTTGGTATGAACCAGAGGAGGATGAATTTGAGAAGGGGGAGGAGGAGTTTGAGGCATGCAGACCCAGGAGAGCTCAAAGAGAGATGCCATTTAATAGGAGGGATGGAGACCTCAAATCTATTAAAATGCAGATTCCTGCCTTCAATGGGAGGAACAATGCAGAGGCTTACCTGGAGTGGGAGAGGAAGAAGGACTTGGTTTTTGAGTGCCACAATTTTTCTGAAGATAAGAAATTAATTCTAGCTACTAATATGGTGGGATCAGATGGTGACATCTGGGAGGAGAAACAGAGAGATGCCAATTGATACTTGGGAAGCTATGAAGGCATGTTTGAGAAAGCGTTTTGTGCCTTCTTACTACTACAAGGAGATGCACCAGAAACTTCAGCGATTCACTCAGAGGTCTAGATCAGTAGAAGACTACCACAAGGAGATGGAGGTAGCTATGATCTGAGCCAATATAGAGGAAGATCCAGAGGTTACAATGGCCAGATTTTTGAGTGGGTTCGATAGGGAAATAGCTAATGTTGTGGAGCTGTAGCACTACCTAGAGATTGAGGACATATTGAACTTGGCCATGAAGGTAGAGAGACAGCTCAAAGCCAGGCCTGTGGCGAGTAGTGGAGCAAATTCTAGCTATTCATGGAATTCTAGATGGCCTAGAAAGGAGGAGAAGTCCAAGGATAAGTGATTGGACATCAAGGAAACACCTAAGAAGCCAATTGGGGAATCTGAACTGAAATATACCTCTAACACCCAAGCTACCTCTAGTAAGCATTCATCTATAAAATTTTTTAAATGCTTGGGTACTGATCATATTGCATCTCAATGTCCTAATAAAAAGGTTATGGTTATGAGGGATAATGCAGTGATTGATTATGAGGATAGCAGAAGTGAATCCGAACTTGTTATTGAAAATAACTTCGATGATGATGATTGCTTTGAGAGGGTTGTTACAGGGGAAGCACTAGTGGTCGGGAGAGTACTGAGTACTAGAGCTACAAATGAGATTGTAGATCAGAGAGAAAATCTTTTTCATTTGAGGTGTTTAGTGGGAGAAAAAGTGTGCAATTTGATCATTGATGGGGCAAATTGTACCAATGTAGCTAGTATAACTATGGTAGAGAAATTAGGGCTGACTTATAGGAGACATCCAAAACCTTATAAGCTATAGTGGTTTAATGATAGTTCAAATGTGAAGGTAGCTAAACATGTTTTGGTGATTTTCTCAATTGGCAGATATGAGAATGAGGTGTTGTGTGATGTGGTGCCCATGGATGTTGGTCATATGCTACTTGGGAAACCTTGGCAGTTTGATAGGAGAGTAGCACATGATGGGTATACCAATGATACTCCTTCAAGTTTAAGGGTAGGAATTTCATCCTTATACCTCTATCACCTCGTGAACTACTCCTGAACCAGTTAAACATAAGTAAAGGTAAGGAGGTTTAGACAATGAGCGTACCAACATTAAAGAGGTGAAAGAGACCCAAAAGAAAATTGAGAATGGCTCAAAAGTGAGTGACTGCACAATGAGTGAAAAATATATTGAAAAGAAAGAGAGAAAATTGAGCTTGTATGCGAGGAGAAAAGACATGAGAAGAGCGATTGGAGAGAAGAGAGCACTAGTCATAGTAAGATATAGAGAGTG